>CM059044.1:38634262-39856762 GCA_030279155.1 Forsythia viridissima
TTTTTTTGTAGAATCTTGTTGTAAATTTGTTTTTTGTGGAATTAGCCTCGACTGAATTTTATTTGGATATGTTGGGATTTTAGGTAGTTGATCGAGGGTAGGGGTGGCAATGGGTTGAGCCGTGCTAACCCACTAGGCTCGGTTCAACCCTTGGCTTGTAGGTTGAACGAGACGAGTTGAGCTGAGCGGCCCACGATCCCGACTCTTTTTTTTTTTTTAAGTTTTAGCTTTGAATGTTTTCGAGAATTTAAAAATAAAAAGAAATAAAGGACGATCCGGCTCGTCCATGTGCCCGAGCCATTTTGCTCAAGCTCGTTCCACGACAAGTTCGAGTCCATTATGAGTTGAGCCGGTGAGCCCACGAGCCGCTCGGCCCATTTGACATCCCTAATTGAGGATATTTTTGTCTAAAATGATTATTTTTCAAATTGTTTTGAAAATACGCCATATTTCAAACTAACCACCTGCAAATGAATATTTCTTATATTTTCCTCGTATAAATATCGATATAATTCGGTCGAAAGTCTGCATAGTAAATGACTTTATTTTATCACGACGGTGAGAGTTTTCTCCGCTACTAGAAGGAAAAAAAAAAAGAATATATACGTCTATATATCTCGACATCTTCAATTTTCCTTTCAAACGAAATTCTTATTCAAACGATTTTCTTTTTGCTCTACTCACTACCTCAATCTTAAAACCATACTCATCGCAACTCATATTGTCATCCTCGCCCATCAAGACTCCGTCGGGAATAAATGGGTTCAAATCTCAATGACCTATTCTTATACATCTTACGGTCGGATTCCATCGCGAATAATGGTATACTAGTTATTGTAATTTTATTTGTGGTCTTCTCATCAAGTCAGCAGTGCACTGCCAGCTTTTATTCAATTAAAACATCGCAATAATTGACAAAGCTGATTGCTTACATTTTCCTGCAATTTTCTGTCTTTGCTGGAAAAGAAAATAAATTCCAACTTTCATGGAAAATAAAAACCACCTCCCCAAGGATTAATTTTCCTTGTTTTTGAGGAAAACAATGCCATTTTTACATGGAAAATTTTGGCAATCAAACAAGGCAAAATGGAAAAGGGTCATTTTCCATGGAAAAGGTGTGCAATCAAACACACCCATAGTTTCTTACAAGATTTTCTTGAAAATTCTTCACAAAGAACAAGGCAGCAAATAAAGCAGAAGATATCATTGAATCTTGTCATTTCAAAACAAGTAACAAAAAGATTTGATTCATAGAGAAACGGGTGATGGAGATCGAGGATGGCAGTGGCGTACAAGATTTGCAGCCAAGGACATCGTTGGGTGCTCCCAGTGGCAAGAGCACCATGGTTGGTCTTGATGATGAGTTCATACAGATCTTGAATTGGCTGGAAGGAGATTCGTTGTGGCTCGATACTCTCTCCGTTGTTGGGATGGCCGGAATTGGTAAGACTACTTTTGCTAGAAAAGTTTATGATCATCAACGTATTCAAGTGACTTTTCATATTTGTGTCTGGGTAACAGTGTCTCAAAACTATAATGAGCGTAAAATCGTACTAGATCTTTTAGATTCCATGAAAAAACTCACAGACGAGATGCACAAAGAAACCAGTGACTTAAAACAAGTCTTGTACCAGAATCTAAAAGGTTGGCGGTATCTCATTATAATGGATGACATATGGGATACGGAGGTCTGGAATGATATCAAATGTTTATTTCCAGATGACAGGAAAAGAAGTCGAATCATGTTGACTACTAGGCTGGAGAGTGTGGCTGTTCATGTCAACTCTCATGCTCTTCATCGCATGCGTTTTTTAAATGATGATGAAAGTTGGAATTTATTCTGTGAGAAGGTGTTTGGAGAAGATTGTTGCCCTCGTGAACTGAACCAAATCGGGACCGAGATTGCCAAAAATTGTCGAGGACTTCCTCTTGCAATTGTTTTGATTGGAGGGCTCCTCTCAAAGTCCATCAAAACACAAAGTTACTGGGAATATGTTGTGAAGAATTTAAGTTCGGTTATAACTTCAAATGATGATCAGTGCAAAAAGATAATGGATTTAAGTTATCACAATTTGCCTCATCATCTAAAAGTGTGTTTCCTCTATATGGGAATTTTTCCGGAAGATTATGAGATCCTTGTATCCAATCTTGTCAAGTTATGGATTGCAGAGGGATTCATAGAACCAGTGACAAGTAAAAGCTTGGAAAATGTGGCAGAAGAGTACTTGCTGAATCTTGTCGAGAGAAGCCTTATTTTGGTTTCTAAGAGGAGTTCTAAAGGCAAAACTAAAACATGCAAGATCCATGATCTCTTACACGAGCTTTGTGCGAAAGAAGCAAGGAAGGATAGCTTTTTTCATGTCACTGACACGAGTCTCAATGGTCTTCCAACATATATTAGTATGAGCCATGTCACTGACAAGAATCTCCAGAGTCTTCCAACAAATTTTATCAGTTTGCGCAGGGTAAGTATTCATCCAAATACAGAAACTAATTGTGTTCATGCTAAGAGCCTACAACCTTCTACCGTCCGGTCTGTTTTAAATTTTGATCCTATGCTTCATCTTTCAGTAGAATTCCTAAAGTCTAGGCTACTCAGAGTATTGGATGTGAATAGCTTTGATTTCCCAACTGAGAGCTTTAAATTCCTAAAACTAGTTAACTTGAGGTACCTCGCTTGTGTTAGTGGCGCTAGAGAGTTTCCTTCGTCACTATACAAACTTAGGAATCTACAAACCTTGATTCTTCATGGTACAGAGTCGTCATTTCATCTACCACTAGAAATATGGAGGATGCCACAATTAAGAGACACGCATTTGGAAAAGGTGAATTTGCCTGATCCTCCCAAAGCAGGAGTTGAGGAGGAACATTGTCTTACCATTCTAGAAGACCTACAAACGCTCTCTAATGTGATAAATTTTAGATGTGCGGAGGACATCCTTAGAAGAATTCCGAATCTAAAGAAATTGGGAATCTTATATGTTGATGTAAGGGTGGATTGGTCAGACAATCTTGCACGTCTACAAAATCTTGAAACATTGAAATGCCTCTTTGATGTGCCATACCCACTTTCCTGCAAAACCTCACTTTCCCTACTTCACTCAAAAAGTTAACTTTAAGGGGTTGTTTTCTTCCTTGGAAAGATATAACGATTATTGGTTCATTGCCCAATCTTCAAGTGCTTAAACTGAAACGCAATGCCTTCAACGGCCTAGTGTGGGAACCGAAAGAAGAACAATTTCTTCAACTAACATTTCTGCTACTTGAAAAAAATAATCTCAAGTATTGGAAAGCCGACCATATCCACTTCCCAAAGCTTCAACACCTAATTCTTCACAATTGCCGTCGTCTGATTGAAGTCCCTCGTGGTATTGGAGATATACCAACTCTTCAAAAAATCGAGTTGTATTATTGCAGCACTTGTGACTTCAGCAAAGAACATATATGAGGAACAATGTGACTTAGGAAACGAGGTCCTTCAAGTTCGTATTGTGGAAATGACACATGATGAGTAGCTCCATATTGTAAATCAATTTCTTCAGAATTTCTTTCTGGTATTACCATGTTTAAACTGTAACATTCATATTATGTATGTGTAAAGGGAGTTAGATATAATTGGATTTAGTTTATGTTTAGTAAATTTTTTGTAGATTATAAGTTGTGGGTCCTGCAAGTGGATAAAAAGTGCGCGTCATATGGAATGTGTAATGTGTGGATAAAAATGATGTTTGACCAGCTTATAAGCTTTAAAAAGCATAGCCAAACATGCACTTAAGGCAACACCTGGAAAAGTCCTCTACTTTGGGAAGAATGAAGGGGGGGAAAATAGCCAAACAAGCTTATTAAGTTATTTAATTGTGATCTCTAAAACATAGGATTCCCGACCTCCCACAGTCCCACTTACCACTTGCACTTGATGATATTCTATTACTGCCAATACTGCTTTGCATTCAATGCTTAATTCTTAATTAATGTTTTTGAAAAGGTAATTAAAGGATTTGAGGTGTCAAAACTTTTGGATTCTGATAACCCAAAATTCAATCCAGGCGATATAATCTCAGGATTTACAGATTGGGAAGGATAAAGTTTGATTCATAGAACCGACCAATTAAGAAAAGTTGTGGCTGATGATATCCCACTCTCATATCATATTCTCAAATAATCACATTCTAACTTTGTATATATTCGAGCACAAAGACTTCACGTTGTCCTTATAATGAATTTGCTTACTCTTGTACTGAGGGTCTCGAGAATTTGTCTCACAAAAGAATGCATTTTCGTTAGCATTCTAATTTTATAATAACCGGCGAACACGACTTCTTGGTTAGGAAAAACTAAGGATTTCATGAGTCAGCATACAACATCCGTTATAAACATTATGTAAGGATATATTCCACGTTAGTTATAAATTAAATAAATAACCAACATATAAAAGGTTTAGGCCATTCCTCTTAAGAATGTTGACCTTACAAGATTGAACCCTAGTCTTACTATGGCATCAAAGCACATTAAACTCAAATCCAAGATTGGTGGTTGTCAAACGAGCCACCATTTTGGAGAGGTATAAGTCGAATAAAGATAAAATAAATAACCAACATATGAAGGGTTTGGACAACTCTTTTTAATAAGGTTGACATTTTAAGATAGAACCCCAAATCTTATTACCTTAATCCCAAAAAATTTAGTCGACTACATAAATCATTTTTTGTCATTCCGTTCGTTTGATTGCTATATTTCTTGAAAATTATAGATCCTTAGCAATTACAACAAGTCGTGATACTATGAATTATGCAAACCTAAGAAGGGGATTATGTATTTGTGTCTGCTGCCTCTAGAGCTATTAGTCAGCTTGTTGGCCAACTTGCTAAATTGCAGGGATGCTATGTTGTTGAAAGTGCTGGAACAAATCAGAAAGTGAGTTTCTTTTGGAAGATTCAAGAAAAATTACTATTTCATATATTTTTGCGCACATGTCCAGTACATGTTTAATAGGAGTATTGAATAGGACTCGACAATATAACAAATAAGATTTTACTTTATCTTTTTTATTTAATGCTGCCTAGCACTCTATACAATCCTCTCTATCAAATGTGTAATGCGTGATTTGTTCTATTCGATTGTTGATGTAGGTTGAACTGCTGAATAACAAGCTCAGATTTGTTGAAGCTTTTAACTGCTGCTCGTTAAAAGTTAGATAAACTGTTGTAATACGTTTGGTAGGGAGAACTTGCTATTATTATTTTACTCTAGTGTTAAGTCTTGTCAATATTACATACCAAACTTGTTAAGCAACCTCATCACATCATATCTAAGATCTGATTTTCATTCTCTCTCGCATTTTATCGAACATGTACTTTAACAACGGCATCAACATATACTTCAATAACGTCGGATTCATGTTCGACACAGTACTCCTCAACACGAAAAATCATGGCAGAATTGCTGTTTGTTGGATGGTTTCTCAACAGAGCTAGTCTCAACCACAAGGGATTCACAATTTGTTCAATCTTGTAATAAAGAGCATTACAATGAAGGGGTTTTTGCAGAGTTTTTGGAAGATGTTGTGAGGTTTTATAGAGGATTGAAAAGATAATGTATAGAGGATTGTATACTTAAGAGGATGTGAATAGAGGATTGAAAAGTGGTCCTGTTGCTTTTGCTGGACTGTCAGGGAGAAATGTAGGTAAGCAGGTTTGTGTAGCCAAAGAATAATGTGTTTCTGGTTCTATTAAGAACCAAACGAAATGGCGAAAAGAGATTCAGGTGGCTGATGCTAGAACCTTATCGTGCTCTCCTCAAAAGTGTCTGCTATAAATGTGACAATCCTAGATATTCGGAGCCTCACCTACGATGTACCAATGGCCTAATTCTCTAAAAACATGCCATCATTAGCATGAGATGTACTCGATTATGCATCTCTCTCTTCGTTAATCATCTTCAATCATATCTAATTCAACGTAACAAATATACCTTTTATCTAAATGAATGTTATGTTTTTAATGTACCATTTCCAAAACTATAATTTAAAAGCTGCAACGCACAAGAATACAGGCAAGCTAGATTGCTCAAAGCAACAAAAAACAAATATCAAGTTAATGCTTAATTGTAAGATCAGTGATTAGGAGTCACCTCAATGTAGCCTCTTCATTAACAGCCCTCGTAACATTATAACAAACTTAATACAACGTAAGGGAGTGTCGCAGCCCCTTTTAACAGGTTTTCAATGTAGCCCCAAGCTCTAAAGCATATATGGGTGGCCTATGGGCGGCACCCAATTCTTGTTTGACAACAGAATGATGCAGACTCAAAATTGATGGTTTTCCAAGTACTGCGAGTGTCTTGGAAGTGATGCTTTTGAGCAAAACAAAAACACTGCAAGAATTTACAGAAAAAGAATTGATTATTAAAAACTTACGTAAGAAAAATAATTTCGTATGTAGGAAATCACAGGGGCCATAATGCATACTAACGGTTTAACTTATTTACATTTACTCATAAGTAAACAATAAATCTAAAATACTCACCAATATAGAGGCTACCATGTAAATGATGGGAGCACATATGTTGGATAAGCCTCGTATTTCGAGGCAAGAGCTTGAACAGAAGAATCATCTGCAGTTTCTCCAAATTTACCAAGTCCGAGTTCAGTTGCATGGACCCCCCCAGTGATAAAAGCGGAAGAGATCCCTGCTGCATTTGCACCTTTTATATCATGGTGGAGAGAATCTCCAACAGCAATACAATCAGCAGCATCGACACCAACCATCTCCATAGCAGATTTATATATAATCTGATAACGTTAAATATGTAAAGCCATTAATGAGTCATGAATCGCAATGGCATGTATAACTGTTGAAATCGGAATAAAAACACAGTTAGTCAACCAACTTATAGCATTGTTTCACTTTGGTCACCAAATTTATTTATTTTTCTGTTTCAAGTTAATCTTCGAACCTTCACTCCGTCCTACTGAATTAACAGACATGGTGTCGTGGCTAATGGAAATGATGATGTGGTATTAAAAATTCATTAGGGCCTTATTTTATTGTCCAACTAGGAAAAACGCGTATTGATGAACAAGTTGTGCTTTAGAAATGCGCTTCCATAGAGAAACAAAGAAATTAAAGAAAAAAGAAAGCACTTCTTGTCCAACAAGGTGCATTCTGCCTAGTTGGACGATAAAAATTATGCAAAAAATAGAGTTTTCATGCCACATCATTATTTTGAATTAGCCATGTCAGTATTACTGTTGGTTCACCAGATGGTAGACGGAGTGCCTAAATTGAAATAAAAATGAAGGTTTAGTATCTACCTTGGAAAAAAAATTATGTGGCTAACAGTATTTTTAACCCGTGGAACTCACATGTATTAATGTTATTGGCAACACCGCAAGGAAAACCATCTTAAAAAAGATACTATTCTCAAAATACAGATTCTAACTTCAGATGTCAAAAGCCACGTTGAATCCAGTTTAATGATAGTAATGATGTTACTTCAAAAATAGTCAACCCAGTCGGAATTAGTTAAATTCATTCATGTATTCCGCACGAGTAAAAGAAGGTGAAAAAAGTCTTTTTTCCAAGAACCATGTTGACAAAACGGAATACCACTCTATGGAACTGATTTGCAACTGAGAGTAACTTTTCAGATCAAAGACCTCTTTGAAAAATCTGATGGCAATTTAGGAGAAAAGGGATGAGAAATCCAGAAACGATAAGACGAATGGTGATTTACAAATGCCTTTTGCAAATGTCAATGTTTGGACGTGCCAACTCATAAAATGAACGAGTTCTTTTATTTTTCTGACCTATAAACATGTGTAGATATTTCTTGCATTATGAGTGGGAGTGATAGAGAGTTCATATTTGAATACATATACTAAGAGCGAGCAGGGCCAGTTCTATGATTTTCAGAGCCTAGGGCGAATTCAAATTAGGCCTCCAATGGGCCCCAAATTGTAGCATGCATTCAAAACCTACAAGTCTTTTAGGGAATTAATTGTTAACTTAAAACTAAAAACAAAAAGCAGCAAACATGGCCAGAGTATGCCACCTTCGATTTTGGGCCATATTTGCACAAATACTTTTTGGGGGGAACAACTTCAGTACTCACAATTTTATTTATTTATTATTTTTATATAAAAATGGGTCCCCTTCAGTTTTGGGCGAGGAGGTTGCCTCACTCGCCTCTGCCCAAAACCTGGCCTAAGAGCAAGCATCCTCTATACACTACAAGTGCACACAAGCCTCGACCTGCTCCCTCTCTCTCATTTACTCCGCATTAATTCCAGAAAAAAAAAAATTTATTGTCTTGATACTCTCTCTCTCTCTCTCTCACACACACACACTATTTCAGATGGTATCCTGAAATTCAAAGTAAATCCAAACAAATCTGTAGAAAAATGCCCTGAGGAGTAGACAAAATGATCATTTATGTATTGATAGAATCACCTCACCAGGCTTGCCCATCCACTTCACTTCCCCACCAAGCTTTTCGTATGTGGCCGCCAGTGTTCCTGTCAGAATTAGCAACATGTAATAGCATTAAAACAATAAACATACATAAATAAGATGAGAATTAGCAACATGTAATAGCTTTAAAACAAAAAACATACATAAATAAGATGAGATTAGAAATTATTGCAAAAATTAAATCTTCACCGGGCATAACGCGCAGAGCTCTAGCCTCAACAGTTACAAAATCAGGATTTGCTACCACCATAGGTATCTTTTTAGCAACACACTGCTCCAAAATTTTCTCAAGATCATCAAGTTTCATGGGAAGTGCAGCACCAGAAGGAAGCCCCAAAGCTTCAGTACCATGGGCCATAATAAACTCAGCTTCTTCAACATTATCCACAACTTGTAACCCCAGGCCCTAAAGAAAGATATTTACTCGCAAAATTATGGATACAAAATGGGGATAATGAAAAAGAACTATCAAGAGCTTTCTTACAGTTAAGCATACATAATTACTGCAATTTTAGGAAATAGAAAAACATCTACTTCATGCTCACTAAGTTATAGTTTGAGTCAAGGTTGATGCCTCCTAAAGAGTAACGAAGGTGTGCGATGGCACATACCAACAATATTTTTGTCAAAAGAACTTCTCTTGCACTCTCGAGCTAGTTTTTTGTCCAACCCAAAGGGGACGGAAATGAGTCTTGGAGATGAAAGTTTCTTTATGGGACATATTCCTTTATTTTCTTCATCCTTTAAGCATTCTTTTCAATTTCCTGGCTGTGATGCAGGAAGAAGAGTTTAATTTTTCCAAATCCTTCTAGGACTATTCTTATTCTTATTAGACTCGAATTTTAGTTGGTTAGAAACTAGATTTATGTGGACTCTTAAGTTAGTATTTCTTTCAGGTTCCAACTAGAATTAAGATTAGTTTTCCTAGTGATTTAAGCTTTCCTAGTTAGATTAGGTTTTGGAGTCTTCAAGGTTTCAAGAGCCTACTAACAAGCCTGATTGTTCCAGCAAAGATAACAAAGAACTTAGTTTTTCGGTGCTTCAAAACTGGTAATGAGATTCAAGTCTAAAGCACTAAATCACTAGTGTTTACTTCAACCTCCCTAATACCCCTTTATTCTTTCGATCTCTTTTACTATTTATTGGTTAGCGCTTTTTCCCTCATCACCCTCCGAGCGAGATATACCATTTATTTGTCATTACCAATTTACAAGCAGAAAAGGCCAATAATTATATGAACTAGAAAGATCAAAAACCCAAACATTTCCTCAGGAAAATGTCTTATCACATAAAAAGTAGAGAAAACTTGTCCCAAGGATTGGAAAATAGTAAAATGTCTTATCGCATCAAAAGTGGAGAAAACTTTTACTAAGAACTGGAAAAATAATTATTCGTAAAGAAACTCATAAATTTGGTATACCTCAAGAGATATAGCACCTCGGTCATTCCAGGTCATATGAATGCACGACCTTCCTAGTCTTGCAAACCATGGATCGTCTCTCCTATTTGTAACAAGTGCCATGAAAATAAATGTTTTCATGTTAGCAGTATTAAATTTTGATTTCAACAAAATTCATAATATTACAACATCTTAGGGATGAAGCAATATGTAATTGATGAAGTAGCTGGATATGACATGCCAAAAGGTAAGTTTATCAGATTATCTTGTGGGTAATCAGTTGAACGCAATTAGACACCATGATGATTGTCCTGATGATAAGCAACCAAACTTGAAAACCAAAGGTGAAATGTTGATAGCATGGTCCTCATACAATAGTGACATTCATATATTCAGACAAGACATAAATAAAATAGATTGAGGGAAACAAATTTTTCAAATCCGGAAGTAATATATAATAACTCAAACACATCCTATTCAAAAAAAGATTATCACATGACCATGCCCAAAATGAGAAATTAACATAATTTCAATTAGAAACTTGAAAGAAAATATTTTAGCTATATATGATAACAGGACATATTTGACTAATTAAAGTGCCTAACTGTGCAATATTTCCTTTAGCTTTTGTATTATACTTATTCATAAATGTATTCAGTTTTATGTTTCAAAATTTCTAAAACAAAAACTTTTATGCATGGAATTAATTTCTGTCGAAACCTTGTAAATATCACAACGACGACCATAAGAAACTCCAAAAAGAAACAGAGAATGTTCTGCATCTAAAATACAAGTTCCAAATAAAGCAAAAGCATAGAGTAAGCAAAGTTGGCACTTGGCAGGGAATTGCAACAGTTAAAATTGAGTAGAGTACGAGAGGTGGAGTGGGAACAAAGAGGCTTGAAAAAACCCATCTCTAAAGCAAAACAAGAATTAAAATGTAATCATTAGAATCAGTAAATCGATATCATACAATATGAAAAGAAATGATATATACTGAAGCAACTTGAAAAATTGAAACAAGTTTTATCAACAGTAAAGACACTATTTGATCATCGGTCAAAATGAGTAATTGTGATAAGGGAACAGTCCACACCCAAGGCTAAACCCCAAAAAATTAAAGATAAACCTACAGTTTTATAAATTAAGAAATATGATTCTGCGAGATGACAAGGCAAAAATATGGGACCTGGTTTGATCAACTAATCAAAAAGAGTCAATACCTAGTCGTGGTCGAGTAAATTATAAGAAACTGGCTAAATTTGATGGACAAGCATACAGTCTAATCATTTAAGTTATAATTTATTCAAGCTGAACTTCAATGGTATTTCATGTTATTCGTATTAGTATAATTTTACATGCAACAATAAATGAAGTAAATGCCAGTTTAAAACTTACGCAAAAATGTTTTGACTTGAAGCCCCTAGAACATGAAATTGAAAAATAATGACAGATTGAGGACATTTTATGTATCTAAAACATGTATAGAAAACCCAGTTCTGTTCACAAATTAGACTCGCAACAAGTATTATTCTTCCGCTCACCTAATAAGACAACCCATACCCCAACATTCCGAATAGGCTAGAAACTTCTTTATAGATGAATCTTAACAATAAAAATTACACATAGACCATAGTTTACATGTGAGGTAATATAACCTTAAAAGGTGCTCATGCGTTAATTCCCCGCTAGTGATGGCACCCACAAAGAGCGAGGTATCAAATCCAAGGCTCCTCAACTTCTCAATGGTAGTTGATGCCCGCCTCGAAGAATTACTAATAATCACCATCTTAGTACCATAAGTTGCCAGCTTCTCTACTGTTACACAGACACAAAAACACATAAATGTAAGTTTTAGCCAATGTTGAAACATTTTGGTCGCAACCCAGACAATGGTAACAGACAGAAACAAACAAGCTAACAAAATGACAAAGCTAACAGATGAAAACATACATGTTGAAATGGCACCCGGGTATGGCAGTTTTCCATCATGTAGAACACCAAACTGATCCAAGAACCATGCCTGCATTACACAGATAGTGAAGTGTTTTCATATATATAATATTTCAAAAATGACATTCAAATTATTAAACTCCTGACCAAGATATATGTTGGAGACAAGATTTAAATGATATATATGTGGCCCTCTCTAACACTTAAGGACCTGTTCTCTTTGCCATTTTCAACCCATTTTCCGTTTTCTGTTTTTTAAAATAGTGAAAACGTGTTTACTTATCCATTTTTCAAAATGCATTTTCCAAAACACCAAAAAAAATTACAAAGGAAATGCAAAACAACTATTTCACCGTTTTCCGCGTTTTCTTTACAAAACGCAATGATTTCCAAAACGGCCAAAACGCGCGTTTTGACCGTTGAGATCTGCATTTCGAATCCTGTTGCGGCTTTTTTTTTTCTAACATTTTATGCTGGGCGAACGCCCAGCCGGCCCAACTTCAACGGTTGGCAACAGTTGTACTGGGCGTTACAATAATCACCTTCTTTTTTTTTTTTTTGAAATTTCGGTCACATTTTATTACGTTTTGGCTTGTTTTGACACCTATTTGTGTATTAGAGTTGATAATCTATAAGTATAGATGTTTTCATGTTGAAAAATCAATTATTAACATCAAATATGTTAGAAAATATATATAGAGAATTTAACAGATACAATTCTTCAACACACACCTATTCTTTAACAGATGCAAGTTGATCCCCGTTTCGAAGCGGCAAACTATTTGCAAAACAACAATAAATAAATTTTGAAAAATATATAACAATTATATTAGCATTAAACTATTTTGAGAAAATATTCAAATGTATTAGCATTATATAGTCTATCTTGTTAGAATTTTCATACTATATTAACATTAAACTATTAAAATTAATTGAATAATCAAATAAAATATACAAAATCATTTCTCAAAAATTTCAAAGCAAACGCATTTTTCAATTTTCTGTTTTCAGAAACAGTTTTCAAGAATGACAAAAAGAACGTATTTTCAATATTCTCAATGCTATTGTGATAATTCAAGTGTTATTAAGTATCAAACTCCCATTTTCCTCATCCATTCGTATTTGTACTGCTAGGACAGTAATAATCAAATTCATGAACTACACAGTAATTGTTAAAGGGTATACCCCACATCAACTAAGATGAAACAAATAAATAGCATATAACTCATCTTGATAAGGTTGACATTTTAAGATTAAACCCCAAGTCTCAATATCAAGCTCTAATGAGCAATTTGGTCGGTCTAATGCTTAAATGAATTCGGATTCCAAGATAGGTGTGCTCGGACGGGCCACTATCTTACTGGGCATGTTAAGGGAGAATCCACATTGAATATAGATGGAACTATTAACTAACATATAAGACTTGGGTTACTCCATTTAATAAGGTTGAATTTTATGATGGAACTCCAATCTCAATAGTAATAGTGGATGCACATTGAAGAACATGTCGAATGCAATGATTTAGTTATAGTGTATATTTGGTACCACAAGACTTCACGTTTGCTTCTTTTTGGTCCTTAATACAATAGAACATGCCAATATAAATTACTTACTCTTTCAGATTGCAGAAACTGATTTTAAGATACAAGTACAGGTAAATTGAAATGACTACGGAATACTGGTAGAAATTTGAGCAGAAATTTGAGCAATCAGACAAAAAGAATTGAGACAAATGAAAGGGGGAATTGAATAATAAATAATATGAAATTTAGTACCTTGAATCTGCGAGTTTCAGCAAGTTGTTGGATGCCATTTAGGGACTGAAACGGCTTTAATTCGATTGGCATTGAAGAAAAGCTTCTTCCCGTCATCTTGGAGTGTCTCTGTGAGATCTATGCTTGATTATGATAGAGAATGAGAGTTCTGCGAAAGGAGGCTTGTGGTTGGGCGGGGTGGGGGGGCGGGCGGGGCGGGTTAAATTCATTTCACGTTCAACTAGACTCCCAACTTTAATTTTCGCATTTAAATAGTTGAATTTCAATAGTTTAGCATACTGCTTTTTTCGGTGTCCAGTGCAAAATCTTCACATTCACAATAATCATCGTAAAAAAATAAAAATATTCTTTGATCGCTTGTATTATTAATTAAAACAATTATTTGAGAAAAGTTAGGAAATCATTACTTGAGAGAGTATTTTAATTAATTGAGGAGTTGAGAAGAATCTGTTGAAGATTGAGGGAGAGAAAGTTTTGTTTGAGAATGGTTGATTTTAAAGGCGTTGATAAAAATTTGGAGAATCTTCACATTCACAATAATCATCGTAAAAAAATGAAAATATTCTTTGATCGCTTGTATTATTAATTAAAACAATTATTTGAGAAAAATTAAGAAATCATTACTTGAGAGAGTATTTTAATTAATTGAGGAGTTCAGAAGAATCTGTTGAAGATTGAGGGAGAGAAAGTTTTGTTTGAGAATGGTTGATATTAAAGGCGTTGATAAAAATTTGGAGAAGATTGAGAGAGAAAGGGCTTTGTTTAGAGGAATGAAGACTTCTACCTAACTTAATAACTAGTAAACTATTTTGCTGTAGAATTTGACCGTAGTTCTATTATCATAATGGATTGACACGGTGAACATATTTTAGAGATGATCGGTTGGAGGGGATGGATTGAGAAGATGAGCAGATTTTGGAAATGATCTGTTGAAAAAGATGATTGAAAAGCAAATTTTGGAGGAGATAAAATTGAAGACAGTGTGAGACATGGATATATTTTTTCTTTCCGTAACGGAGAAAACTCCTTACGATCGTGATAATTATAGTCATGCTACAATTTGTTTTAACTACACCACGTTTTAATTACAATAAAAGTCCTTTAGCTTTTGACATGTTAGTACTTATATCTTTAATTTTTTTCGTCACATTTTTATCATTAACTTTCAATTAATTTTCACATGTTGTCTTTATGATATTATTGTTTAAATATTCTACTAATATATATTGAAACGAGGGGCAAATATTTTATCAATTTTTTTATTTGTTATTTATTTTACTTATTTAAAAATACAATAGACTAAAAAAATTATGCCCTCTTGATTAACCTTTTAGACAAAAACCATTATTAAAAACAATGATAAAATGTGAAAATTAATAGATTGATGATAAAAATAGTTGAGGACATAAATATAAAAATGAGAAATAATTAGAGAGCTTTATTACAATTAAAATATATTGTAATTAATAAAAAATGTAGTATGAATATAACTACTATATAAATTATTATACAAATCTTTTCACTAATTTGTGTATTTAATATGTTTTACATTTCTGGTATTAATCAAATCATTTACAAAAATTGTAAATAAATTGCACTTCCCCACATTACAATGAAGTGACATATATTTTCAAATTTTACAATTTTATTAGGTAGTATATTTAGTTGAAAGCTTGAGACACATCAAGTTATTGTCTATTTACAACAATCCCATTCTCTTCCACCCCGATAGAGAGCTTATTTTCCCCATTTACATACGTGGCGGGCCAGCTCAACAAAAATTGTCTAGATGGAAAGAATGAAAATAACACAAATTGGTCCCCCCAAACACCCCACCCCACCCCACCCCACCCCACCCCACCAAATTCTGTGCCATCATTTCTCTCTCCACGCAATCCCTAAAATCGGTGCCCTAAAATCCGATTACATCCACGGTCGCAGTGGAACCACCACTACTGTCGCCAGCGAAACACCAACGTCGTGGAACCACCCTTCTGCCATCATTGTCTCCGTCTTCTCCTGACCTGTGCTCGCTGTCTCCGTTCTCTGCTTTCTGCGCTCGCGACCCACCGCTCGCTGTGAAACCACCCTCTTGCCATCGCTGTCTCTATCTTTGATTTTTGCGCTCTCTGTCTCCTACCGTCGACATTAACTCAGATAGCACAGAGAGTATGAATGTTTTTCCCAAATAAAACAAGAGTATTGTAATGGAAAAATTTAATTTTGAATGTATTTAAAAAATTAAAGATGAATGTAACTGTGTGCTCATAAAAAAAATAAAAATGAAAGTAGTTGTTATGAAAGTATATTTGAATATGTAATTGATGAATTATGGCTATGTTGGATTTTTTATTATTAATTCATGTATGATAGGAATGGAATCAGGAAGTGGAGACAATGTGTATATTCCTCAAGTTGCCGAACATAGTATTCCCGCAATTGGACAAGAATTTCCATCACATGAGGCGGCATACAATTTTTATAATCAATATGCTCGAGAAGCTGGATTTAGTGCACGAATTGAGAACAGTAAAAAGAATAAGGTTACTAACGAAATATACTGAAAATTGTTTGTTTGTTCGAATGAAGGAAAATCAGATGATACATATCAGAATAAACATAAAGATTATGTGCCGCGTGCCGGAGAAAGAAAGTGTGGGCAAACACGAGTTGGATGTTGTGCTAGATTAGCAGTGGTGAAGTAACAAACGGGACAAATGTGGATTGTGAACAAATTTGTTGAAGAACACAATCATGCTCTAACTACTCCTAGTCGAGTGCATTTGTTAAGATCTCACCGGACTGTGTCAACTACAAAGAAAACACTTAGTCAACAATTTGCTTATGCTAATATACCCACGTGCCAGCAGTTAAGACTTATGGAGATACATTCAGGTTATCCATCATCAATTGGGTGTATGGAGAGAGATATGAGAAACCATGAAAGAAACATTCGAGAAGAGCAAATTGGTCATGATGCTGAAACACTAATTGAACATTTCATATTCGAGAAAGAGAAAAATCCAAACTTCTACTTTAACTACAAGGTTGACGACGCAAATAAGTTTATTCGGTGTTATTGGGCTGATGCTGAATTTCGACGGTCATATGGTTGTTTTGGCGATGTCGTGCTATTCGACACAACCTACAACACGAATAGGTACTCAATGATCATTACCCCCTTTCATAGGCATTAATCACCATGATCAGACTATTCTTTTTGGGTGTGGATTTTTGAGCGACGAAACGACAGAGTCATTTGTGTGGTTGTTGTCCAAGTTCATGGAATCGATCTCCAATCAAGCGCTCCCATTGATTATAACCGATCAAGATGCTGCAATTGCGAAGGCCATATCAATAGTCATGCCGTTGACATTCCATAGGTACTGTATATGGCACATTTTAAACAAATTTTAAGAAAAAATTAACGCGATGGTGTACAATGAGTAGTGTTGACCTCCAAAAATGGTTGCCAACAGGATCCCCACGCTACCTATGCCCACGTGTGTTTCTCTTACCAAGATTGCCACGTGGTTTATTCAACCACGTAGATAACCTCCCGTCCGGATGGAAAGAAGGTAGAAGGTGGAGAACACTCTTTAGGCAAAGGTGAAAGCCTGAGGGCCTCTTTCTAACAACTTCCCAGGCGATTGTGGCACTTAAGAGTAGTTAAGAGAGAGGACTAGTTATATAGGTAATGAGAGTAATATTTTTTAACATCCTTTTTCCGTGAGATGAGTTTGGTATTTATAGGCCAACATTGTGAGAACGACCCCCTCCGATGTGCGACACGTGGCTCCATCTGAGGGGTTCTTAAGTCACATCTTTGACGTCACATCATTAGCATTAATGGGAAAGTCACTTTCAGCCGTAAACTAAAGGGCTATGATTGTGACAAGCCGTAATGGCAGGCTGTCCCCTCAAATCTTCTCAAGATTGAGTTGTCAGTTTGGCAGTGAGGCTTTCTTAGCACGCAACTGGGGTCGACTAACCAATCTGCTCGGCGCCTGGAGACTCGGGTCGGAGCAGGGCTAGGGTTAGACGCCTCGGAGTAGGGCTAGGGTCGGACCCTCGGAGCAGGGTTAGGGTCGGATCAAAATGCCCCTGCCATGCCTGCGTGGCACTGTGGACTGCCAGATGGGATTGGTGCGTAACAATAGTCCCCCAAGTTCAGAATCTGTCATTTATGTGGGATGCTGGACTTGGATGTTTGTTTTGAAGTTTGAGGTAGGGATTTAAGTCCCACAAGGCCCGGGACGTTCATTTATGTGGGTGTCGGGCCTTGAAAATGTTGGTCGGTTTGGTTTGGCGTGCTATAGGGTTTTGGCCGAGATCCAAGTTTGGGAGAGGCGAATTGGCCGCGTCCCGAAAATTGGGAGAGGCGGAGAGGCCGAGTCCCAAGTTGGGGAGAGGTGAATTGGCCGAGTCCCAAGTTTTGGGAGAGGCGGATTGGCCGAGTCCCAAGTTGGGGAGAGGCGGATTGGCCGAGTCCCAAGTTGGAGAGAGGCGAATAGGCCGAGTCCCGAATTTTGGGAGAGGCGGATTGGCCGAGTCCCAAGTTGGAGAGAGGCGAATTGGCCGAGTCCCAAAAATTAGGAGAGGCGGAGAGGCCGAGTCCCAAGTTGGGGAGAGGCGAATTGGCCGAGTCCCCAGTTTTGGGAGAGGCGGATTGGCCGAGTCCCAAGTTTTGGGAGAGGCGGAGAGGCCTAGTCCCAAAATTGGGAGAGGCGGAGAGGCCGAGTCCCCAAAATCGGGATGCGGGAACGCCGAGTCCCAGGAAGGGGAGGCGAAGAGGCATGCTGCAAAGCAATTAATGGCCCAGTCTACGGGTCATGGATTGATTGGGTAGCCTGACGCGCGTCCTTTTTGGGTATGGTGGAAAGACGGCTGCAGGTAATGATGGTGTTGAATTATGGGGGCTTTGGTGGTACCGAGAAATGACGCGCGCGTGGTGAGCACGCCCGCATCGTAGGCGTTCATTCAAATTGTTGATTGCGCCTTTTCGGATTCAAGAGCGGAGATGGCCTGATGGCATCAGACGGAGCGGAAGGATCTCTGGTTGATCTGACGGTGTGAAATCATCCATATTTGCCTATAAATTGGTGTGAAGGGTTATGTTTTTTCATTTCACTGTTTGAGAGAGTTGCATTGCGTTTGAAAATTTCAGGCGAGAGAATTGCAGTGTTGTTTGTAGACTTCAGGTGATACTTGCCGGCGTTTGTTACCACCTCCGTTTCCGGCGAAGATTTAGGTTTAGGTAAACCCTTCACCTAGAGTCACTTTATTTACTGAATTTCTTTTAATTTTAACAATGTCTGCGAACTTCGGTGCAAATGAGGCTTCTGGTCGTGTTGAGAACGAGGGGTCCCGACCCGTCTCACCTGAAATGGCAGAGGTACTTCCTCTGCGAGGGGTGTGTGGATCGACAGGTGAGGTGATGAACGTATCCTCACTGTCTAGGGTAGTGGAGGGAACAGACCCGTTTGTGGCCGACCCCATTAGGTGGACCGCGATGGATGTCCCCTCGATCATGGTGGAAGGGGACCTGGTGTCGTTGAGGGAGCAGTACTGGGTACCTGGGGACATTGAGCTTATACTCCCGGAGGCAAACGAGCGGGCATGTGTTCCGAGGAGGGGCTGCACTGCCTTGCACCTCAATGCTTTCGTGGGGGGCTTGCGACTGCCCTTGCACCCCTTCTTCCGACGGATTCTACGGGCTTACGGACTGGCTCCGACTCAGGTGGCTCCGAACGGATGGAGTCAGATGGCGGGGAGCATGTACCTGTGGTTCAGGCATTCCTTAGGGTTGGAGATGCCTCTGCACGTATTCCAAACCCTATACCAGCCCCGGAAACTACCGAGGAAGAAGGACAAAGAGGAGGAGGTTGGCTGGTACTACTTCTGCCCATGGGGAGCACATAAGCCCCTCGTGACGGACTGTCCCTCATCCATAAAACAGTGGAAAGAGTCCTGGTTCTGGGTGATAGGTAATTGGCAGAGGGTAACAGACGACCCAGAGCCGGACTTGGATGTATCCAGTTTTTATGGAATAGCCAGTGAGTGGTGGATGTGGACGTGATTGATTCCGAAGTGGTTGAAGATAGATTCTAATATGCTTTTTGGTTTATTTTTCAGGATTGCTGCCCCGTTGTGAGTTGTCCGAGGACTTGGTGGACGTGCTTCAGTCCATTTACCAGTCACCTCCGTCGAATAGGAGATACGGTTTTCTTTTAAACCGGCAACGGTGTTTGAGTGAATTGGGTTTAATGGCCTCGAAAGGTAATGTTCTGGTACTCTAGTTCGATTCGGGTCTCGTTTAGCATTTTGGTGACATTCAGATCTCTTTGCTGTTGGAGCTGAAATAGAACAAGGCAAGCGTCCGAGGCCAACCTTGGCCCGCCTGTCGAAGCAAAAACCAAGGGCCCTGGTTGCCGGGTCCAAGGAAGAGGGCAGGCAGAAGAAGGTCGTTGAGGACCTAAGCCGGGATGGGAACAAAGAAGGCACCGAGGCCTCGAGGGCGATGGAGGCCGAGGACGGGGGTGTTCCGGAGCGTGAGGAGCCCTTATCGAGGAAAAGGAAACTTCCAGCTGCCTCGGACGAGCCCTCACAGGCAAAGGGGAAGGCGGTGGAGGTAGTCGAGGACGTGGTCTGCACCCTTCCTCCGGGTCAGCGTACGCTGGCTGTGAACACTGAGGGGGAGGTGGTCCTGGAGGGGCCACCGAAGTCCCAGGATGCGGTAGGTATTGAAGTGGGGCCGTACGACTCCAGGAAGAAGCTCAGGGAGCTGATCGGCGGCTCTGGGTCGAAGATCCCTGAAGATGCGCTTCGGGACTTACCATTTTTCCCCTCTCTGGGGGCCCAGGCCATGAAGAAGTACTTCACTCCTAAGTGGGAGGAATTCACTTCGCATGGGGACCTGGAGGATGTCTTGGAGGCCAGCATGGCGTCGGCTATCAGGGCCTCTGCTATGCAAATGAAGGTGCTAGGCGAGTTTCGGACGCGGATGAAAGAGCAAAAGAAACTTAGTGCCGAGGCCTTAAAGAATGAAAAGGAGCATCAGCAGGCCCTGGAATTCCTGCAGACCGCGTTGGGCAGCGCTCGTGCGGCCTATGAGCAACTGGAGGCTGACCTGAAGGAGTCTGACTCCAATGTTCTGCAGCTGACGAGGCAGCTGGACAATGCCAACGCGGCTCAGAGGCTGGCGGCTGAGGCCCTGGAGGCTGCCAATAAGGAGAAGAGGCGACTTCAAGATGAGGTCCGATCCCGGGAGGAGGATCAACAGAATCTGAGGAGGAATGTGGCCTCCTTGGAGTCAGAGGTGGCACGGCTGGTGTCCGAGAAGACCGAGCTTGAGGCGAGGCTAGGGAGTGCGGAGGCGGATTTCGTGGCCAACTTTCACAATACCGAAGCCTACACAAATTTCTCGGATTATTTTGCTAAGGTTGGGCAACAGGAAGTCTTAGCAGTGCTCCGAAATGACTATCCTAACCTCAGCCTCGAGGCTTTAGAAGCTAGGTTCCCTCCACCTGACGTAGAGGGTGAGGAGGATAGTCGGGAGGATACTTAGGTTTTATTTTGTACAAGTTTCTTTTGTAACTCCTTATTTATGAAATGAAGCACTACTTTTCTGATGGGGCTTGTTTTCAATTTTTCTCCTCTTGTTATTTGATCTTGTATGACAAACATTTTGCTCTGAGTTTGCTTTCCGACGCCGTGAGTTCGGCTAATCGAACAAATAGGATTAAAAAATGACTAATCGCATCGTAATATCCAAACATAATCACGCATCGTAATAGCCAAACATGAGTACACATCGTAATAGCCAAACATGGTTAAACTAACTACTCGGCCTGACGACGACCCATTTAACTATTGGTAATACCGTCTTAAGTGCTCGGCATTCCAGGGATGAAGTTGCAATTTGGCGTCCATGTCTTCGATGGAGTATGTCCCGGGGCGTGTCTCACTAACGACCCTGTATGGTCCTTCCCAGTTTGGTCCGAGTGTTCCGACACCGTGTTCTTTGGAGGACGGGAACACTCTCCTCAGGACGAGGTCACCAACACGAAAAGTCCTCTTCTTTACTTTCTTGTTGAAGTATCTGGACATTTTCCTTTGATAAGACGCTAATTTCACCTGGGAGTCGTCTCTTTTTTCACTTAGGAGGTCTAACCCTGTCCTCATCAGATCGTCGTTAACCTGATCACTGAATAATAATCGACGGGGCGAGGGAATATCGATTTCGACTGGGCTTACAGCCTCGGCACCATATGCCATGGAGAAAGGGGTCTCCCCGGTAGGAGTTTTCATGGTGGTTCGGATAGCCCATAGGACTTGAGGAAGCTCATCGACCCAGGCCCCTTTCGATCCCTCAATCTTCCGTTTTAGCGTGTATTTGATGGTCTTGTTGACCGCCTCGGCCTGACCATTGGCCTGGGGATGATGAGGGCTGGAGAAGTGCTTGGCGATTCCCAGCTCCTCGCAGAGGTTCCTGACCTTTTTGTTGTCAAATTGTTTGCCATTATCCGATACCAGGGAGTGTGGGATTCCGAACCTGCATATGATATTCTTCCATATGAATTTGGAGGTATTAGCCTCGGTTATCTTCGTCATTGGCTCCGCTTCTACCCATTTCGTGAAGTAGTCGATGGCGACTAAGGCGTGGCAGGCATTTCCTCTCCCCCTCGGCAGTGGCCCTATGAAATCTATCCCCCACTTGGCGAAGGGCCATGGGCTGGATACCGTGGTAAGCTCTTGGTGGGGCTGACGAGGAATGGTGGCGAAGCGTTGACACTTGTCACATTTTTTTGCATGATTCAAGGAATCTTTCTTTAATGAAGGCCAGAAGTATCCCTGTTTGAGGATTTTTTGTGCCAAAGCTAGGCCTCCAGTGTGGTTGCCGCAGACTCCCTCGTGAACTTCCCGAAGGATGTAATCCGCTTCGTTCATTCCGACACACCTGAGGAGTGGTAGGGAGTAGCCTCGTTTGTACAGCACGTCATCTGATAAGACGAAGTGGGCTGCCCTCCTCCTCAGCCTCCTTGCCTCTTCTTTGTTATTGGGGAGCGTTTGGTCTTTCAAGAAGGCAAGGATGGGATCCATCCAGGTGGTGGTCTCCTCGACCCACATTATTTCCGTGATCGCCTCTATGGAGGGTCGGCTAAGGTGTTCGATGGGAACCATTTTGAGAAGCTCGGAGTCCTTGCTACTCGCGAGTTTAGAGAGAGCATCCGCGTTGGCATTGTCGGCCCTCGGCACCTGAACCAGTTCGAACTTCTCGAAGTTAGGGATGAGATTCCTTACCAGTTTTAGGTAGGAGGCCATATTTTTCTCCCTGGCGGTGAAATTTCCCTTTACTTGGCTTACTACTAACTGGGAGTCACTCGCAACGGAGAGTCTCTGAATCTTCATTTCTTTGGCTAGGCGCATTCCTGACAGCAAGGCTTCGTATTCCGCGACATTGTTTGAGGCTTTAAAGTCGAACCGGATTGCGCAATTCAGTCTATGGCCTTCGGGGCTCGCGAGAACTACTCCGGCACCCGAACCCGTATCTCCTGACGAGCCGTCCACGAAGAGATACCAAGTGGGTGGCTCCGCAGGATCCATCGGGGTATCTATCACGGGAGCGTTAGTAAATTCTGCTACGAAATCTGCTAAGGCCTGCCCTTTGATGGACGGCCGAGGTTTGAATGTGATGTCGAACTGGCTTAATTCGACTGCCCATTTCAGTAACCTCCCCGAGGCGTCGGGTTTCTGCATAACCTGCCTCAGAGGAAAGTTGGTCAGGACGTGAATGCTATGGGCCAAGAAATATGGCCTCAATTTCCGAGAAGTGGTGATGAGAGACAATGCTAGCTTTTCCATGTCTGGATAACGGGTTTCCGCCCCTAGTAGAGCCTTGCTTACATAGTAGACCGGCAGCTGATGTCCCTCTTCCCTGACCAGGACCGAGCTTACTGATTCGGTCGAGACGGCGAGATAGAGCAGTAGTGCCTCTCCTAGTTTGGGTTTTGATAGCAGAGGAGCCTTGCCAAGGTGTTCCTTCAAGGCTCGGAATGCATCCTCGCATTCTTCTGTCCACTCGAACCGGTTACCTCCCTTTAGGATCTTAAAGAAGGGAAGGCACTTGTCGGTAGCTTTTGAGACAAATCGGCCGAGGGCTGCCATCCTCCCCGTGAGGCATTGCACATCCTTGGGTTTCTTGGGAGACTTCATTTCTATTAGCGCTCTGATTTTTTCAGGGTTGGCCTCGATACCCCTCTGATTTACAATGTAGCCCAGAAATTTTCCCGAGGCAACTCCGAAGGCACACTTCTGAGGGTTGAGCCTCATCTGGTAAGTCCTGAGTATTTCGAAGGTCTTTTCCAAGTGCCGTATGTGATCCTCGGCTCTTAGACTCTTGACAAGCATATCGTCCACGTAGACTTCCATGGTCGAACCAAGCTGTTCGGCGAACATCCTGTTAACGAGCCTCTGGTAGGTCGCCCCGGCATTTTTCAGGCCGAAAGGCATGACCTTGTAACAATAGAGGCCTTTGTCTGTCACGAACGATGTGTGTTCCTCGTCCGGTGGGTACATCGGAATTTGATTGTACCCCGAGTAGGCATCCAAGAAACTTAGGAGTCCGTGTCCAGCCGTGGCGTCAACCAGCTGATCAATCCGAGGCAGCGGAAAACTGTCCTTGGGACATGCCTGGTTGAGGTTGGAGAAATCTATGCAGGTTCTCATCTTTCCATTCGACTTTTTGACCAAAACGGGATTGGATACCCACTTCGGATATCTGGCTTCGCGTATAAAGTTATTCTGTAGGAGTACGTTTACCTCTTCTTTCAAGGCTTCGTATTTCTCAGCGTTCAGTGGCCTCCTCTTTTGCCTGTGTGACGGGAACCTGGAGTCGACATTGAGGTGGTGGCAACTTATCTTTGCGTCGATCCCAACCATGTCTTCGTGTTTCCACGCAAAGACATCCAGATTTCCTTTAAGGAATTCTTTCAGGGCCATTTTGGGCCCTGCGGGGAGGTCTTTCCCTATCTGGAGCCTTCTTGCTGGGTCGTTGCCATCTACCTGAAAATGCTCCAACTCCCCGCTGGAGGCGACTTGGGAATCCGACCCTATCATTCTCGGATCAATGTCATCGGGGGCCACAGCTTCCTCCATCGTGATATCACCCGGCTCCTCTGATGTGGTTTCTGCCATTGCCACGTCCAGTGAAACCATGTTAACTTCTTTTTTCTCAGCCTTCCTTAAGGCATTACGATAGCACTTCCGAGCCTCGGGTTGATTGCCTCGTACTGTTGCTATTCCCCCTTCAGTGGGGAATTTCATGCAGAGGTGGTGGATGGAAGTTATTGCCCAAAGTTCTTTCAGGGCCGGACGGCCCAAGACTCCGTGATAAGCCGACCTCCTGTCAACCACCAGGAACTCCATGAAAGTATGAGACGCGAGGGGCTCTTCTCCCATGCTAACGGGGAGGCGCACTATCCCTTTCGGGGTCACGCAATCCCCGGTGAACCCGTAGAGGGGCTCATTTGATGGTTCCAGCCGCACATCCACGTTCATTTGCTCATAAGTGCTTAGGAAGATGACATTAACGGAGCTGCCGTTGTCGACCAGCATTCTCCCCAGCCCATTCCGAGCCACCACTGTTCTTACAACCAGGGCGTCGCAGTGGGGGTAATGCACGCCCCTCATGTCTTCCTCCGTGAAGGTGATAGGATCGGCCCTTTTCGACCCTGAGGGCCTGCTATTGATAAGCCAGTTAGTCATTTGGACCCCTTCGGCCTCTTTGGCGTAACTCTTCTGGGCATTCCGGGTCTGCCCTCCAATATAGGGTCCTCCATGAATGGTGTCTATCTCCCGAATTGGAGCCTTTTCAGGCCCTTTGATTAGACGGGGTTCTGGGTTACGCTCTAGTCGAGACTGTCTGTTCGGGCTTCTTGAATTACGCCTCGATCGCTGTTCATGACCCGGAGGTCTTCCATCCCATTGCTGGGAGTGTCTATCTTGGAAATTGGTTCCGCGTCCCCTTGCTGGGACTGGATTTCCTCGTCTGGTGTTTGTTCCGCGCCTGGGCCCCTGGTTCGCCGTTCTTCTATTGGCAAGTTCTTCCACCTCTCGGCACTCGTCCGTGCTGTGTCCATAGCTCCGATGGACGCAGCAGTACTTCGGCTGAGTCCCCTGGGGAGGGATCACTGTAGGCGAGCTGGTTCCGGCTTCATAGTAGGTGGACAGGGGCGTGCCATAGTTGTAGAGTCCGACCGCGGGCACCGAGGGCAAGGGAGCCGTGTAAGGGGAGAGCAGGCCCTCTTGTGCAGATGCCACATAACTCATCCCGACGTTTGGGTCGGATGGGTAGTTTCTCCGTCGCGGATTGTGTTGGGGGGCTGCCCTGTTGGGATTTTGGATATACCCGGCTCTTGACGCCGGGTTGGCTCCTAACCCGCCTCGGTTCCGGTGGAGGATCATATTCTCGTTGGTAATCTCCTCAGTTATCATTTCCACTAGTTGATCAAAGGTGGCTGGGTTCTTGTTGCGGACGTCCCTCCAGAACGGGTGGTTCATGTCCAGTCCTGCCTTTAGGGCGGACAAGGCCTCGGCATCAGTTATTCTTTCACAGAACAGCATCTCCTCATTGAAACGGCCCAGGTAACTTTGCAGAGGTTCGCTTGGGGCCTGCCTCACGTCGTGGAGGCGTTGGACCGGGGCTGATGCGGGCTTCTGAGAAGAGAAGTAATTTATGAACGTCTTTTTCAGTTCCGGCCAGCTGGAGATACTTCCGGCGACTAGTTTGTTGTACCACCGCTTCGCTCCTCCTGACAATGTTAGGTGTAAGGCCCTACATTTTAAGGCCGGAGTGGCTCCCCGGAGGCTCATCTCCGTTTTGTATGTGTTCACATGATCCAAGGGATCACCCCTGCCTGTGTAGGGGGTAATTTTGGGCACGCGAAACTCATGGGGGATGGACGCGTTCCTGATTCCGGCAGAAAAGGGGAGGTTCTCGTCATCGTCATCTACCTCGAATGATCTCGTAGGCCTCGGATACTCTCCCCCGATGTTTTCTTCCGGAGGTAATGGGGCGTGGCATTGTGCTTGCTGTCCGCCCCCATAGTTCTGTTGTGGTTGAATGGCAGGCTGGGGTGCGTATGGCTGGTAATCCGATTCTCCCTTGGCCTCGGCTTCCTTCGCCCTCCTTTCCCGCCTATTCCTAGGGGGACTTTGGGGCATCTCTCTCCTTTGTGGGTTTTCTTGTGGCCATCTTCTGCCCCCCTGCTCGCCTAGCCTTTCAAACACGCTAGCTGACATTGTGGGCTGGGGCCTCCTTTCCGAAGCGGCTGCTTTGTCCCCTGCCTCGTTGGTTCTGGCATGAGAGGCTTCTCCCCCGGCTTGCTGGTCACGGGGGCGCCTGCTGTTAACTTCAGGTTCTTCCTCGGGTTCGTCTGGATCAGATTCTCGGGGGCGGTCCTCACCCCTTGCATGCATCATTTGGATGTACCCCTGCATTTGCGCATGGTGCTGGGCCAGCTGCCTCACGCTGGCAGCCATCGTTCTCATTTCTCGTTCAAGGTTCGTGGGAGGCCTTCTTCCTCGCCTCCTTCGAGGGGCTTCTTCAGCCCTGACTCCGTCGTTTGCTACGGGCCTGGTTCTTCTAGGGTTCTCTTCTTCATTGCTTCCACTCATTTCGTGGGTCGGTTGATCCCTTTTCAGGGGAGTTCCTTTGTTCAAGGAAAAAGAAGTTTTTTTGTCACGTTTCCCACAGACGGCGCCAATCTGTTGACCTCCAAAAATGGTTGCCAACAGGATCCCCACGCTACCTATGCCCACGTGTGTTTCTCTTACCAAGATTGCCACGTGGTTTATTCAACCACGTAGATAACCTCCCGTCCGGATGGAAAGAAGGTAGAAGGTGGAGAACACTCTTTAGGCAAATGTGAAAGCCTGAGGGCCTCTTTCTAACAACTTCCCAGGCGATTGTGGCACTTAAGAGTAGTTAAGAGAGAGGACTAGTTATATAGGTAATGAGAGTAATATTTTTTAACATCCTTTTTCCGTGAGATGAGTTTGGTATTTATAGGCCAACATTGTGAGAACGACCCCCTCCGATGTGCGACACGTGGCTCCATCTGAGGGGTTCTTAAGTCACATCTTTGACGTCACATCATTAGCATTAATGGGAAAGTCACTTTCAGCCGTAAACTAAAGGGCTATGATTGTGACAAGCCGTAATGGCAGGCTGTCCCCTCAAATCTTCTCAAGATTGAGTTGTCAGTTTGGCAGTGAGGCTTTCTTAGCACGCAACTGGGGTCGACTAACCAATCTGCTCGGCGCCTGGAGACTCGGGTCGGAGCAGGGCTAGGGTCAGACGCCTCGGAGTAGGGCTAGGGTCGGACCCTCGGAGCAGGGTTAGGGTCGGACCAAAATGCCCCTGCCATGCCTGCGTGGCACTGTGGACTGCCAGATGGGATTGGTGCGTAACAAGTAGTATCATTCGCTAATTCGTATTATAAAAAATTCAGAGTTCTCTGCTGAATTTGAGGAGCGATGGAATAAAGCAATGGTCAACACAGGTTTGCATTGTAATGAATGGCTACAAACCATATATGATATCCGTAGTCGATGGGTACCAGCGTATGTTAAACACATCTTCAGTGCAGGAATGTCAAGTAGCCAACGATTCGATAGTGGACACTCATTTTTTAAGAAATATGTGAATAGAAAGAACTCATTGATGGGATTCATTACGAGGTTCAATAGGGCATTGAGTCATCAACGCCACGACGAATTGGTAGCAAACTATGTTGATCTGAATGAACAACCTCGATTAACAGAAAGTGTTATGATGGAAAGTCAGATAGTTCAAATTTACACGAAGAAGGTGTTTTTGTTGTTTCAGACAGAAGCTGTAAAGAGTAACTTATACATTTGCTCGAAGAAAGAAACCTTTAGCCACATGAAAACATATGTTGTACAGAGATTAGAACCTAGACCGAATTTTGATAGGCCCCGGGAACTGCAGTGTTACACAGACACTGATTTTATTTCATGTAGTTGCCAAACATTTAATTTCGAAGGTTATCCTTGTCGTCACATGGTGTGTTTTCTGAAGAAAAAACAAGTGCTTATACTTCCAGACAAATATATAGTGCGACGTTGGACAGAGAATGCCAAAATGGGCCATGGATGCGAAAATAACATTAGGGACGACTGCTCTATCCAATCTTTAATGGGACGCCATGAGCTGTTATCACAGAAGGCTCAAGCGTTAGTGGATGATGCTGCCTTAATAGATGCTTGCAGTATGTTTCTAATAGGTGAGTTTGAAACGTTGAATCTGAAAGTGAATGAAATTGACAACGGTGGGTATGTCGGCAAAAGCAAGTCTAGTAGCCAGAGTCGTGAGGTCCAACAAGTAATACAAGTAATAACATAATCAAGGCTGGAACTATATACTTCATATAAAGACTTTCACTACAACAAACACAAAAATCGAAATACATGAAAATATGAAAAAAAATCCCGCCAAAGTGAACACACCATGTCTTCTAACTGCTCTACCTTGTCAATTAATGTCTGCACATTATACTTCAATTATGCCAAATATGTACTTGTATGTTCACATTGTTGTAGCTGCCACCCCACATTAGTTTCAACCTCGTCGGCCCAATTGAACCCCGCGCACATTACACCATCCTGCAATAGCAAAATATAATTGAAATCAACGCAATTATCCAATCCAAAAACTACAACATGAAAGGCCACTTACCTTCATAATATGACATCTCCAATATTATCGATTTGGATTCCTTTCGGAGTGCGAGGTATGAATCCTCATTTACGTACCATATCTACATCTAAGTCGTGGCGGGGGATCATTTCCACTAGAATAAGACATTGTTCCTTATCTATCTGTTATTCGAAGATTACACCAATATCACATGAATACCAATAAATTCCATACAACATACAATCTATTACGAATTTAGAAATATATCGGAGGCTCAGATCATGCTTCAGACTAGATGCATACTGCACCGCCACGGCTACAGAACACTGGTTGCATGACCCCGTATTTTCATGCCATCCGGGCTGCCAAGCCAAGATACGGAGCTGATGGTCTAGTTACCGAAATCGAATAATCATAAAAAATCAATAACATTGATCATCACAACCGTTAGTCAATTATAGTCCCGTTCTCCTGGCCAATTCAAAACTGAACTAAGTTAATTCAAAAGGACAAATCATGTATCCATCAGCCAAAACCATCAAGTACCAATCCATGCAACAAAATTCAGATTTCAAAATAACAAAGAAACCCTGTCATTATAAAATCACTGGGTAGAAATAAGATTGGCATCAAACAATAATGATTCTCCAATCTACTTCTACCCTCAGATGTTGTTTTCCGACCAAATGAGCGGGTTCGCAACAAACACAATAATAAGTATTCGGTTGCTTTCATACGAACATCCAATGACACTAACTTGCGAAAAGAAACTCATACCGGATTCGTCTTTGGTTTTCAAGCAAGGGCAAGGGCTGGAGGATGGTTCCACAGCGAGCGGTAGGTCGCGAGCGCATAAAGCAGAGAACGGAGACAGCGAGCGCAGGTCAAGAGAAGATGGAGACAGCGATGGCAGAAGGGTGGTTCCACAGCGTTGGTGTTTCACTGACGACAGTAGTGGTGGTTCCACGGCGACCATGGAGGTAATCGGATTTTAGATCACCGATTTGGGAATTGCGTGGAGAGAGAAAGGAGGGCACATAATAGGGGGTGAGGTGTTTGGGAGGGGGACCAATTTGTGTTATTTTCATTCTTCTTAATTTTTGTTGAGTTGGCCCGCTACGTATGCAAATTGGAGAAAATATGTTCTCCAATGGGGTGGAGGAGAACATGACTACTATTTACAATATCCACGTAGGATTGTGACGTTAAATTAGGTAATGAGAGTTAACAGAATGATAAATATTAAAATTTAGTGATATGATTGCTGATAATTAAGTTGAATGATCTATTTGAAATTTCATGACTAAAACTAAAACTAATCATTGTATATGTCATTTGCCATTATTAAAAAAACAAAACTCCCTCATTTATTATTATATTATACTAGTATATCACTAGTGTGATGCACAATACTTATTTTTTATGATAGTAATTTTAAAATATTCTAAAAGTATATTGTTTATTTATTACTTCAAATAAAAAAAAAGTATCAGATAAATAACCTTTAATTACTTATTGATATTAGAAAAAAATAATAATAATATAGCTAATCCAGATTTTGAAACACCTCTTTCAAAACTACATTTGTAGTCGAACTGAGGCGGGCTTTGAATCTTATGAATTTAATTTTGAAATTATCATATTTAGTTTATTAGTTTAATTAACTTATTGTTTTTAATCAATAAATCAGATCATTTGATAATATAACACAATTATATTTTTTCCGTGTATTAATGTTAAATCAGATCTTTTAAGATTCAATAAATTTTTCAAACTACTACAATCATATCATCAAATCAATCCACAAATTAATGTTTAAAAAAAGTCATTACATTTATCGAATATAATATTAAATGTTATATTTCGTATTTTTGCATGAAAAGAAAAATAAATAAATAAATAAACAATCAATGTGTGAAACTAATTAAATGAAACAAACTCATATGCAGTATTTATGGTAGAACTTACCAAATTAATTTGAAAATAAAAAATGACAGGAAAATGTGTCCGTGAAATTTTCGACGGTTATCCTATTATAAATATAATAAAAAGTATGTTTGATCAATTTGATCAATTTAAATTATAATTTAAATTTAACCAAACATTGACATATTTCTGAATTTGCCTTCATTCACGCCAAATTACATTAAAATTGCTTAAACATCTTTAACTCATTAGTTAACTAAATTTTAAATCGCTTGAAAGCATTTTATATGCAATAAGAAGATCAAATCTTGACACGTGTGTTTGATTTTGATAAAATCAAATTTTTTTGTAAAAGTTAATAAAAGATGATGAAATGTATAACTGAAAATTTGTAAAAAGTTGTGAATCTCATAAAATATGTGGTTAAAATTAATTGTTGACTATGGCTTTAATTTTTTTTTTTTATCAAAATTTTAATTGAAATGGACCCTTAATTTGACAAGTATAATTTTATTCTCTCACTCACATTGAGTTCATGTTTGGGAGTACTTATAAATTATTATTATTTTTAATTTTTATCTACTTTGTATTCACACATTTCGTACGATTCACGACTTCGAATCTCTAAAAAGCTTTATCAAACAAGCACAAATATTGATGACATTATGTGCGTGTATCTACGTGAATATATATACACATGTGCGCATATGTAGAAGCCACTCAGTGTTAACCGAGTGAGGTAGTTGTCTATGTAATGGTAAGGTTCCTAAGTGTATGTTTGATAGAGTTTAAAAATAGTTTTTTACGAAATTTTTGAAAAATTAGTGGAATGTGTGATTGATAAATTGATAAAAATTGTAAATTTCATGATATATGTGGTTAAAAATGAATTTTAAAAAAAAAAATTATTTTAAAGGATACCAAACATATCATAAATATCATTTGCTTCCTTCATATTTCGTTTATTAATCTTAAAATAATTTTATTAGTGTTCTGTTTAAGATCCTCAAATTTCTTGAATCGTCTTTGAATAGAGATTGCATAGTTATAGCTGTGATAGCAAAACTCATTTTTATATGATTTTTTTTTTTGTGAAAAAGCTTTATAATGATGACATAAATAAGTAAACAGATAATATATATTTATTATTAATTAATTCTTATCACACCTAATCCCTATATATTAAATTTAAATATATTAAAAGAGTAAATTGAGTGTGAATACTGTTAATAAGAATTCGTGCCCAACTATTATTATTATTATTTTCTTTAACTTTTCTCTATTTCCTATCATTTTTTTCCTATTCATTATTTTTTAATTGTATATTTTTTCAACTCAATTTTTTTTTTTCAACGTTTCGTCATTTTTCTCGTCTTCTTTTAGTCATCTTGTTCGTCTTCCTTCCGACTTTAGTCATGCCTTCCAAAAAACCGTTCAAAATTTTTACAGAAATTTTTATTATTTTAGATACTCAATCAAATATTATTTTTATTTTTCTCTAAATAGAAGCTATCCAAATTCTTAATAACTTAAACTATTGAAACAAAATTCAGTTCAACACACACACACACACATATATATATTAGGCTCAAGTTCAACCTCTTAAGCTGAGACATAGTAACATATATTAAGCAACCCACTTTGAACTTCAAAATTATTTGTAATCGAAACAACTTTTTTTCAATTAATTACTTATATTAAGTTAGCAACATAGTTATCAAGATTACAAGAAATACACAATTTTTTTTTTCATTTTTTCTATCGATTACTGAATCAAATTATAATTAAGTCCAAGAAAATTTACCCACAAGCACAAAATCTTGCATTATGCAATAAAAAAGAAAAAGAGAATACTACTCTCAAGAAATATATATCCATGAGTACAACACTGTTCAATATACCTTTAAAATAATATGCTAATCTATAATAAGCATATATAGGGATCACCGCAAGTTTACAAGAAATCTTATATATATCTCACGAAACTCATGTGATTTAATCTTTTTTTTTTAATGTTTGATACATTAGAATGAATAAAATTAAATTGAAAAATTGAAATAATTTACAAAGTCGGGTCATAGTAATGAGAAATATGGAATAAGTTTAAACTTTAAAGCAACAAAATAATATTGTGAGATCATAATTGAAGTATTTAGTTATAGGATTTGTATTAATCAATTAGGTTACTCAACTACACACCATTCATTATATCATCTAAAAATAAAGAATGTTATTGTTAAAGATCAATTGAAGATATATTGCCCACATTTAAATAATACGTATTTTTCTCAATAAGTTTTAATTTATGTTTTACTTAGTTTTTCATAAGTGAAAAAATAATTACAAAATTTACTAACAATAAACACACTATTAAATACTTAATTAAAATACAACACATGCATTGCACGTAAATTTCACTAGTAATGTAAATAAGAGACACTCAATAAAGCTATTTTCTTTAATAATATGTTTAGCAATGATTAGATAGAAATTGACTGTTAAAAAAATTAATTAAAATTATATCATTACTGTAAAGAGTTTTTTCTACTGAAAAAAAAAAAGAATATATATGTCCATATATCTCTACACCTTTAATTTCACTATCAAACGAAATTTTCTTCCAAACGATCTTCTTTTTGCTCTACTCATTATCTTAATATTAAAACCATAATCAACGCAACTCAGATCGTTATCCTCGCCCATCAAGACTCCATCGATGTTTAAATCTCAATGATGTATTCTCATACATCTTACGGTTGAGTTCCACCTGAAGAAGTGGTAGACTAATTTATTACATTATTTAGTGTTTTGACACACCTTACTAAATTTTCTTTTAAATTAGAAAAAGAGTAATGCTAGATGAACATCAAGTTGGACATAGAGTTAGACCACTATGTGTAAAATGTCAAATCTGTCATTTTAAGTTTTAATTTGAAAATCGTAAATTGGTCATTTTATGTAAATTTTGACTATTTAACGTTCAAACTAACGATTTTTTTAACTTTGCTCGCACGTTTTTTTAAAGGTTAAGGATCCAAGGGTTATAAACGAAAGGTTAGGGACCCCATTGTCATAAGATTCAAAGGTTCGGACCTCCATTGCTATTTACCCAAATTTCTATTGGCTGTTAAGTTCAATTTCATCAAGAAATCTTAGCCGTTCGATTTCAATCCGACGATGTTTAGACATGTTCAGACAGTATGCCTGAACAGCACACAGCTGACTTCACTCAGTTCGACAATTCCAACATTTTGAAAACTAAAAAAAAAAATTAATTCAAAATGTGAACTTTACCAAAGTTCATGTTAACGTTTTACCGGACTTTTCACAAATTCAAGATTCTCTCTCTCGCGATATACATACAGATAACTTGTTTATGTAGACGTTGTTCTGCTCAATTTTGAACTTCGATTCGATCTTAGTTGGTTATTGAATCTTCTTCTACTCATTTTGAGGTTTCTTGAGTAAACCCAGTTGATGAATTTACGAAAAAGCTCTAGCATTGGCAGTTCTAAATGGTTGTTTAGTGAGTTAATGTTTATGAGGAATCTAGGGTTTTGTTTCCCTGGTTCGGGTGTGATTGGGAAAATGGGGTTTGAATATCAATCGTGCTTGATTTTTCATATGGGTCCTGATTGAAGTGAATAAGGATACGGTTTTTGAGTTGTAGATTTTGGATTTTTATTTTTTGGAAACATTGTATGCATTTAAACTTGGGGAGGAAGCATTTGAAGTAGTTACTATAGTTGTTGTTTGTGTAATAGAATTCGGGGGAGTGAAAGGGAGAGGAAGAAGAGATGTTTTATTCACAGTTTATATTGGCGAAAAAGGGGCCGCTCGGGACCATATGGATAGCAGCACATTTGGAGCGCAAGCTTCGCAAGAATCAAGTTGCTGATACTGACATCGGAGTCTCTGTTGGTAAAGTTTCTATTTTTCTCTTTATTATTGTGTCTCAATCTATTCCTTCTATGCAACGTGGCCTGTGTTCAGCATTGATGGAACTCTTTATCTCGTGCTTTTTAGTTTTCTATTCACTTCACTGATAAGTTACTGTGACATTCGCTATCTTGCATTGTTGATGAGTAACTGAAATCAGATTTAACTAGAAATCTATCAATTCCGGGCATCAATTAAAATAAAACACGGAGCTTGTTGGGTAGATTGCATAGTACAAATGTTTATTAGAGCAAAGCGACCAACAGCAATCTTGTGATAATCATTATACAAGCCAGTACACACCAGAAAACTACGTTACTTTGAAACTAGTAGTAGAGGAGGAGATGCGTTGGGCCCTAGGGGCGCTGGACGCCATAGAAGAAAAGTTCCAAAATGTCCAAGAACTGGACTGTCTTTGCGCACATGAACAAGTACTTTTGTCTCAACTTTATCCAAGATTTTCTGTGTGAGTAACCCCATGTTTCTCCTTGAATTGGAAATAGGAGTTATAAATATCTGATGAACATATCTAGGCAATGAAAGTGAGAAACTAGGGCTTATGCAGAACTGAAATCTGGCTGGCTGGTTGAGGAGGGGTGATTATTGGATAAAAGACTTGCTGAGAGACAGATTCTGCTATTTGTTCAGGACGAATGAGTGGCTGTGAAGCATGCTCCGGTGGATATTGACCCTTCAAAAATTCCATCTTCCATAAGAAAAACTTGTCCACTAAACAAAGTTCCATTATCTTGGTTGACTGAACATAAAATTGAAGAGTGGAATTTGAATGACATACATGCATTCTGTACTTGCATGAACATGGAAGGATTTATGCTTTTTTAGTTTGAAGAAGCTGATTTGGATTCATGGTTAGATAATGTGTTCATTTATTTGTTATAAAGAGACGTCATTATGTGTTTCCACTTGATAATCAAAAGTTTACATGAATCTTTGCATATCGTCCAGAGGCTTGCTGCAAAGCTAGTTTCTTGTGTTTATTTTGGTACATGAATCTTTGCATATTGTCCAGAGGTAGCTGCAAAGCTAGTTTCTTGTGTTTATTTTGATATCCAAGCAATCTTATTTAGAATATCCACTTCCGTGATGCTGTACTCATCTAGGAGCGGAACTAAGGATTATAAAGCCAGCCTTTATTGAAGAAGCTAGAACTTCTATCACAAAAAGTACTAGGTTGAAAGTCTTGTTGGAATTGATCCACTACGGAATTTACATATACACAACCAAAGCACCTGAAGTACTAAACTGAATAGGTATTAGTTTGGAATGGTTGGAGCAACAAACTCGGGTTTGGAAAGAATATTGTTTTTTTTGTATTATGTTTGGGAATTGTCCCAAAAACTGGATGGATCAAGACGCTGTCAGGCTGCTGGTGGCTGACTATGCAAAATGGTGCCCTGATAATTAAAGAGTAACTTATCCAAAAATGGAGTTGAATTGAATTTTCAGTTGTGGTTGCTAATCACAATGCTTACATCATTTATCACCCGTCATATACAATATTGTCGTTCAACTAGTTGCCTGTGCTTACTTGGATATTCAGACAATCTTATTTTTGAAAGATTTTCAATGTCCAGGTGGTTGTATTCGTATGATTAAGCTTCAAACGTCCAACATAACTTATCTTGGAAAACGATGAAAATATCTGAGTTGAACTTGAAATTTAACTACCCAACCATCGTGTGATTGTAATAATTTGATGTCTTTAAGAGGTTATAAGTTCATCAAGGGATCACTTTGTGGGGGTAAAAGGAATGACAAATCAAAGTTCTTATGCATTTGCTTGTGTCTCCTCTAAGTTTCAATATTGTCACACACTGTTCCCAGACATTTGTTTCAAGTTAATTTGCAATGACAGCAGTGGATTAACAAAATTAAAGTGTGATAACCAGGGTCCAGGGTTAATGTTTGCACAGTGGACTTAAGCCTAACTTCTTGTATTGACAAAGCGTTGTGGAATCACAAGTAAAATATCGACTGAAAGGAGAAAAAAAAGAGGTGCCTTTTGGAATATGTACAATAAAACTAATGAGTATTTCATGTACTGGGTTTCCCACTTCTTCAAGCGCCTTCACTTCATTATCTGGTATCAACATTTCAACGTGGTGGAAATAATATTCACATGTTACTTCTTACCTATTTTCTGTGTATTTATAATTTTTCTAATGGAAAGAGTGGTCTTTTGCTTGTTTAACTTAACCTGCTTATCTTTTACAGACTCGATTCTTTTTCCGGATGTTCCAATTGCACTTCGGTTGTCCAGCCATCTTTTGCTTGGTGTGGTGAGGATATATTCTAGAAAGGTGAACTACCTCTTCGACGATTGCAGCGAGGCTTTGCTCAAGGTCAAGCAAGCATTTCGCTCTGCTGCTGTTGATTTACTTCCTGAAGAGTCAAAGGCGCCATATCACTCCATCACATTGCCAGAGACGTTTGATCTTGATGATTTTGAGCTGCCAGATAATGACATTTTACAGAGGTTGGCTCAATAAATATCTAATTTGTGTTTCCTGAGAAAGCTTTGCTATTAATATAAACGTGCTTCAGGTTTTTGTCAGTACAACATAAAATAATGGCTGCTAAAGTTTAATTTTCTAAAGAAATGTATGTATGTACGTATGCATGTCTGTGAGAATGTATGTATATATTGGATTTGCAGTGTACTAATTGCCAAATTTGTAGACACCCGTGCACAAACCTCAGTTTGTTGACTTTCAAAATATAAGGTTTAATGGTTTAATTACCATGACCTTCAAATCTAAGAAGAGAATGATTTCTTTCTGGGTGAAGCAGGTAATATTAGTTGGAAATGTAGCCCCTCATGGATACTTGAAAGAGATTATGTAATATTTCACTTATCAATCATCTGTGTTTTAATTCATCCTGCCTAATATTGGCATGTTGACTGCAAATTGTGCAGTAACTATGTAGATCATCATATCAGTTCAAGGGAGCAAATTACTCTTCAAGATACCATGGAGGGTGCTGGTTACTCCACATCAAAGTTTGGATTGGATGGTTTGTATTTTTCTGACATTATTTTTTTGTGAGCTTTGAACTTATGGAATTTTCTATAAACACCTCTCCCCACCCCCAAGAAAAATGGAGAAAAAACCAACAACAGCAACCAAAACGGGAAATGTCCAATCTGAATTATTTTTCCTAACTGTTGCTCTTTTTGTACTCAGAGAGGTTTGGTGATGGTGATGCTTCTGGATTAGATATTGACGAGGTATATATCATGCTATTATGTTTTGATTTACACTGTTAGCTATTTCTATAATGTTGATTTCGTTGGAGTATTGTCTGATTGTCAGTTGGTAGTTGAGGACTGCATGTTATATCATTTGAATTTGATTGTCAGTATAAAACATTGAATTTGTATTACTCTGCTGATGAAAATTATCTTAATTGGCTATTTGCGTAAAATATTTTGTTTGTAGTTTTAGTTTTGGATTGTCCAAAACTGTAATCCTACTGGGCAGTTCACATTCTGTAACTTCTCTAATTATAAGAATTCTTTTTACGAGTAGTAATAAATTTTTCTTTTGTTTAAGGTGTCATCAATCATCATGGAACTTAATGCTTATCAACTCAATGAATTTTGATTCTTGAGGATGAATAATGTTAATTTACCATTCATTGCACCTTTTTCATGTAGAGTGAGATTTAATTTCTTAAACTAGGTCTATTTTCTGTGCTTTTGATAAAATAAAATCTAAGAGTTAACTCATTAGATTAGGTATATGCTCTGTATTTTTGATATGCTAAATTCCGTCATATGCTGTTATGTTTGACATGATATTATTTGTTTTTGAGACATATAGGCCTATATTGTTGCATTTGACATTACAGATATTTTCATGGTAGTTCGGACCAAGTCTTGCTATATTAGTATGATGTTGAATTGAGTCAGCTGAATAAAAGAACTTACTTTTATTTATATACAATTGTTAATATAATAATATTTTTCTTACTAGTTCTCTTTTCATCGATCAATTTACAGGAATTATTTTTGGACAAAATTGGCACTTCAGGGCATACCAATGACAGGTTGGTCTACAGCATTACTATATGATTCCATTCCACCTGTTATATTTTTGGTATTTCAATGTTTATTTGTTTCCAGCTTTAACTGTTGCAGCAGTTCTATTGAGATGTTATTTGTTGCTGTAAGTTCCTAACAATAGTGCACACATGCCGTTAGAAATTTTCCCATTGACTCCTTCGCGTCGTCTGAAATTTCAGAGACGTAGAATGAAAACATGTACAGCTTTTCATGCAATAATCAATGATTGTTTTGGTATATATAGAAGCATTATAATATTCGCAAGGTTCCTAGTTTCTTTAGGAACAAATGGTGTTTGGTAACATCTGTCCATTAAACTGTCTTTTCGAAATGGCTGGAATTGCTGTTTGTTATCTGCTGTTGGAAATAACGGAAACACTGAAAAGAGAATTTATGTGCATTTCAATCTGCATGGTGGGCTTATTTGAGATGGGATATACCCATATTAGCAGGGTGATTAATCAATCAACTTGTAATATATTCTTTTTGAGTTTTCACATGCCCATATGTAGTTTCCCATCATGCCATCATGTATCTGATCTATATTATCTACAATGTCAACTTCTTTTTTCATATATTCCTCCTGTTTTAAGATAAAAAAAGATGCAAAATTAACTTCAGTGCATAGGTGAATTACTTTGTTTTGAAGACAATATTTAAATGATATAAATGTGACCCTATTTAACCACTTAAACTTTTAGATCAAGTAAACTACATGGTATTAGAGTAGACAAAGGTTCTAGGTTCAAGTCTCGCTGCCGCCCATTTAAATGAAATTGTGCACGTGTTAGGTTTGATATGAATCCAGTCTACACATGAGAGAGCATGTTGAAGACAATATTTAAATGACATAAATGTGACTTATCTAACAACTTAAGTGTTTAGATCAAGTGGTTCAACATTTTCTTTTCCAATTGTCAATTGAATATATTGTGATTGTCTTGGGGAGCAGTGTCAATATCTACTTTATTAAGACTTATTCCTGCACGTGTTCTCATATTATATGCCATAATCATCAGTGTCTATGCCTTGGTGACAGATGTTGTCTATCATTCCAAGAAATTTAAACAACGTTGACATCACCTGACGTTTTCTCTGATTTCAGTGCTGATCCGCAGGTCTCTGCCCAACCAATGACCCCTCTTCAGCGAGATGAACATCCTGAAGAGAGGACTGCCAATTCAGAAATCAGGGTACCTGGTGCTTTAAATTTCTGTTAAAAGATGGTTGAGACTTCATTTAATTTAATGACTCGTTTTATGTTCTGAAGATGAATTTGGTTTTCTGATATTTTAGAACAAATACCACAAATGCAAATTCCACCCCCACTCACCCAAAAAAAAAAGTGTTTATTCATATTGTGGTGTTTGGAAATTCAACATTCTATCTAGTGAAAGTGATTTGCTTTATGTGCAGATTGTTGGTGTTAGTGAAGATGTGGATCTCGTGGACTACGCTCAGGCTCCATGTACTCCCGGCTTGGTGGAAGAACCAAATTTCTCCAATGTCCAAGGCGCTTCAGCATGTGATGACCATCTCGAATCAGATCACTTAATTGAAGCTGTTGTAAAAGAGAATACAGAAAATATTACTTACGAGGATAAACAAAATGTGGATTGCTGTGATGATACAAAATCTGATGCAGTTCCTCTGGTTGTGCCTCATGAGAATGGATACCATTCAAGTGTCCTGGCAATCAAAGAATTGAAGTCCCAGGGAGAATCTCTTTCTATTGAATCTACTGCTGAGCATGCTTCACAGGATGAGCCTTCATTGAAAGAGGGACCATCTTCTGATATATCTGATCAAGTGAAAGCCAAAAGGGTTGCCTTGGGATTGGCTGATAAGATGACCGAGGCATCTGATGTTCTCGGTAGGGAAGATTTACAGAATGGAGTTGCCAATAATGATAATACTAAAGTTCTGTCAGTCAATGAACACTGTGATGATCGTCAAGGACCCAGTGAAACTGGCTTGGAGGAAAGTACTTGTGATATTTCTGGTTCGACTAACACCTGGCAGCAAGTTCCTGAAGATGCATCAGGAAAAGATCAAGCATCACTCGGGATTGAGATTCTTGACAGTGTGGGAATTGCAAGTGATCTTGAGAAATCATATACTTCTAATGCATCAGAATCAGGTGCTAAAGACCAAGGTGAACCTTGCCTTGAGAAACATGAAGCTCTGAGTTGTAAGGAAACTAAAGATGTTGACATAAGGAACCACGATCTTCATGAAGAAATGCTGTCAACTGAACCTCATTGTCTCAGGCCATGTGATTCCATTATGGAAGAACCTGATTTACCAAATTCTGGACATGACATGCCAATGGATGCCGACGCACCTCCTGATATTGCTGTCTCAGGTTCCGTAGAAACTTCTGGAGGGGAGGTACCCGTAATGCCAGGTTTGTCTCTCAAGCTTAATACTTGCTAATATAGTCGTATTGTGAAGAATCCAAGAAAGGCCTAATTTATTTCCTAAAGACATTTTAAGTCATACAAAAATCTTTCTGGACATGAAGTCCTACTTTGGAGAGGTAATCTCTGACTAGTTCTGAAGTCTAAAAAGAAGTATAATTTCCGCCTTCTGCCTTTATTATTAATTACATGTGCTGAATTGTATTCTCATTTAGTTCAATTATGTTTATTAATTAATTTATTTAGGTGGAGTTTAAAAGTAGTTTTTTGGAAGATTTTGAAAAAAGTTGGTGAAATCTGTGGTTGAAAAGTTGATAAAAATTGTGAGTCCCATAAAATATATGGTTGAAAATGAGTTTGGGAAAAAAAGTATTTAAAAAAAACTAAGCCAAACATGCTCTTAATTTATAGTAACAAGCGACAATTAGAGCTATTTTGCAACATAAAAAATAATACATTATCAAAGACAGAAGGTAAATTACAATTGAACATTGTACAGTTGATTTTTGGTATTCTAGATTGATGTTTTAGTTGTCTGAGAGTAGAACTATTAAATTCTGAACTTGAAAATGGTTATTTTGTAAAAGGATAAAATTGATATTCAAATCAAAATGAAAAGCTTAAAGGAGATTGGAGTCGATGTAAACAATAAATATAACTAAATATGGAAGGAAAAGCATGGAAGAAGATATGCTTGCGTAGGTATTAGTACTTCAAGGTAAATACTTACCAAAAGTTGGACCTGTTGTTGATAATGAAATTTTTATAAGATGAATGTTGTTTTGGTTTATGGAATAGTCCTTGGTTTGGTATTGAAGGGCCCTCACTTTATCAGGTGAAGCATGGCACGGAACTGATGATTCCAGACAATTTCCAAATGAATACCATGTACAAAATCTTTCTACATGTGAAGACATTAATGCAGTGTTTAGCAAACCTGATGGTCAAGTGGATAATATAATTTCAGAGGATGTACAGGTGGAAAACATTAATAATTCTGCAGAAGCTCACTGCCCCGCCCCTGAAAAACTGCTTTCAGTACCAGAAGCCCATGCTGATGTACCCGGAGAAGTGCTTCTGGATGCTACTCCGAGGGACTTACAGGGGCTTGACGAAGATGATGCTGGGAGAAGAATTTTTTCAGGCAAAAAGCATAGTTTAACTGAGAGTACACTGGCAGAGCAGAGTCTAAATTCAGTTGAATCTTCAAGGATAGTTCGTGTGAAAAGAACTGCAGAATCTGTTCCTGATGATGATGATTTGTTGTCATCCATTTTAGGTATATTTGACTTCCATTCTTTTAGTTGATGCAACATACTTTGTTGAGGAAGCTGAAAGTTAAATATTATCTTCCACTTTTCTGTATTGGATGCTTTATGGTTTGTTTGGAATTCTGCTTGTCTCAGTTGGAAAATCTTCAGTTCTGAAAATAAAGCCAACGCCTCCTCTTCCTGAGCTAAAATCTTTGAAACGCGCTCGTATTACTCCGCGGACAGCTGCACCCAAAAGAAAAATTCTTATGGATGATACAATGGTTTTGCACGGCGAGTATGTATCTTCATTTGTCATTATTTTTCAACTCTGTTGATATATAAAACAATTATTGCTAACTATCTGCTGAGTACGTCATGCATCTTTCCCAATAAGAGAAACTGGTCAGCTTATGCGATTAGCTATTCTATTATTTTTCTCTTTGCCAATTTCCTATAAATGAGTTTAGGGTTCTCTTTTTTTTACATGACTAGTGTGATTGGACACACCAATATCTATGCTGATTTGGGTATCTATTTTATCCTTCACACAAATAGCTGTCAAATGCATCTGACCTGGTCAAATTTACCTCCTAGTTATGAATATCCAGTATTTTTGAGTGGTGAACTTGTTTGTTACCCTGTTCACATCATTCTTATAAATCGCTAACTTTGTTGTTTGTTCCTTGAAAGTTTGATACGCCAACAATTGACAAAAACTGAAGACATACGTCGGGTACGAAAGAAAGCTCCTTGCACAAATCCTGAAGTTTCAATGATTCGGAAACAACAGTTGGAAGATGAAATTTTTCTTGAACCAATCTTTTCTGGTGAGTTTTTAAGCCAATATGCTGGGCGATGCTCATGAATTCCCCTGTAAAGTTAAAATTTTGACTCTTGTGTATTAATGCTGTTGGGTCCATGTGTATTGTATGGCATATTGCCAGCTATTCCCCATCATATTCTCCTTGAAAGATTGATTTTGTTTGATAAAATTGACATCTTATAAGTTCTATATATTAATTGTGAAGACCTTTGCCATAACATGTTTTGGCTTTAAAGAAGTCCTATTTCATCCATCTATATGTTGTCACCCACAGCTCACTAGATGGTGGAAAATCGCACTGTGCTAAATCCAAGTTTCCTAGACACAAACTGCTATGTAGTTTCATGAATTCTATTTATGTGAATACATAAAAGATTATTGAATTCTAATATCTTTGTGTTTAGGGGTGTCCATTAGTTATATTGTATCTTCGTTTGTCTAGTTAATTTCTTGATGATCAGTTTACTGGGCATGTGTATCCTTTTCAGGACAAGTCAATATTCCCCACATGATATAGCTATACCTTTTGTTGGAACATAACATCATTCCAGGCAATCACGTTCTTTGATTTTATTCCTTTTTCTAGGTATGTCAATTGAATTGGCTTCTTTGCACAGTCAAGTATATGATCTAAGTGGAATAAGAGTCTACCAAAATGATGTAAATGTCTCCCTTGAAACTGCGTCTGAACCGAGGTTAACTTCCCAAAATGATGTAAATGATGTTTTACTTGGAAGTGGTGCTGAACCCAAGTTATCTTCTCAACATGAAGAAAGTGTTACTTCTCTTCAAACTGCAGCTGAACCAGAGTCAGTTCCCCAAAATACTGAAAATGGTATTGGCATGGACATGGAAAAAGATAAGGGATCCAGTGAGCTAAATGTCACAGAAGAAAGTGGACAGGGTCCACACCGTGAGCTTTTGGTAATCAGAGATAATGAGGAAGCTGAACCTGATGAGACTTCTCTGCTGAGCCAGAATAAGCTGGAGGAGGTTGATGACACGTGTATAGAAGTTAATATCAATCAAGAGCAGATGAAGCCTGAAAATGACAGTTTGGAGCCTGATGTTGCACAGCAAAATCTTTTGCAGAATGAAGCTGAAATAGAAATAAGTGAAAGAAATGCTGATGCCGAAAACCCTGCTTCATGTGATATAGTTGATGTTTCAGCTGGTATGGTTCGGACTGCTCCTTTATACGAGACCGATGACGCAAATTCTTATGGGAACGCATTGGATATTTTACCTGATCAGAAGATAGGAGCACCTTCTATCGAGTTGGATACTTCAGTGATGGATGCTAGCGATGGAAAAATAATTGGTACAGATGAAGTGACAGAGAAGGATGGTGGTATTATTGCAGAGTATAAAACTGAATTTTTAGCAAGGAACAACGATCTGTTGGAGGTTGCCCGAGATGGTGCGGCAGTTGAACTGTTGCCAGATGCCAATCATGGAGACTTGGAGTATAATGTTCAGAGTGAAATATATAATGGTATTTCTGGCGACCAAATTGTAGGCCCTTCATATCAACCACAAGTCGGTTTGCTTGTTGAAGGTGGTTTCTTAGATGGGGGTGAAAACCCAAATATGCATGAAGCTTATCAACCAAACACGCTAGATGCAAAAGTTTCCGGTTTTGACTTGCATGATCGTAATGTAAGTTTTTCTTGTTTTTTATCGGATTTAACATCTTTCATTCTGGCGACGCATATACTTCCATTTCACCAATGCCTGGTTTTTCGCTTGTCTGCTCACTGGTGGAATAACATTTACATATTAAAAAGAAAATGTTTAAACTTGATGAATGAAGTAACACAGACTTCATGTAATTGAAAAATTCGGAGGGTCTTCACTAGCAAAATTCTAGGACTTCACATGGGGAAATGGTTCATAGACAACTGAATAGAAATTGATAAAATTATATTATGAGTCATATAGGCAGTAGGTAGTCCATAGTATCGAGTTAATTGCATCTCATAATTCAGACAGAACTTTAGCAAACCTACTTGATTTCATGTCATAAAATAATATTTTGAATACCAAATAATCAAACTTCCAGGAATTGTACCTTCTTGGGTGAAATGATGATAACTTAATTCATAGTTGCATCAATTACTATGTACAGCAGAAATCATGATGCGAACAATAACTTAGAATCCTAAACACACACAAGTTATGACTTTACCCGCACAATGATGGGACTTATCTTTACTTGACCTATTCAAAAAATGTTATTGTACACCTTGTTGTGTCAAAGTCAAGAGGCCCTCTACGCTAGCGGTATTTTTGGGTGCAGACGTCTTAATTCTTTCTGTTCAGTTGGAATTTAAAGTTATCTTTTTCTTTTGTTTCTCCTCTCCCTTGCTCTCTTTTCAACTATGGAGAGTTCCGTTAAGAACTTTTTTGCTCTTTCATGCAGGACTTATATTCAGCCTCGGGAAATGATACAGGTTTGCTTCTATCTTACTTAGTGAATCTTGACCTCTTGCCACCACTCTAGACATAAAAAGAAAAAAGATAGAATTTAAGAGAATTAAGCCTGATATAAAGTGGGAAGCATTGGTTAAATAGAAGGTCCTTCATTGATTGAAAATTTGGAAGGTTTGTGCACATGCTTCTGAGGCTTCTCCTTTTCAGTTGGTGTTAGTAAATCTTTTATGAGTGTAATTTGTAATGTGAATATCTCGAGTTTTTTGGGAAGCTTTTGTGTCCTCAATTTGAGTTACCTACTTCTTAGAGCAGTTTGGTTTGATCTTTTGGAATTTTTTTTAGTAACTATGTAATTGTGCAGACTATCAACTTGATTCATTACGTTCTTTGGATTTGCAGAGTTTCTAAATGTCGACGAGGAAGAAACTGAAATAGCTGATGACTATATGCCTGATCCTGAAGAGACTCGGTTTATTGAGAACAGTGGATGGTCTTCGCGTACGAGGTAGCATCTAGCATGTTTGGGAGTGCTTATAATCACTTATAAACTAGTCAAACATCATTTTTATCCATACATTCCGTAGGGCCCACAACTTATCCACACATTCTGTAGGACCCACTGCTTATAATTTATAAAAGCTTTGCCAAACAAGCACTTAGCTTTTCTTTCATAAGTGCATTGATTTTCTCCTTCCTAGCAAATTGCTTTGCTTACTATTGTCTCTGTGACTGATACACTGCTTAAGGAGTGATGATAGATATGAATGTCGCTAAATGGCTATTAGTCGATTTTTTTTTTAAGTAGTGATAGATATCCTCTTCTGTCTACTTTCAGCTTGTTGATTCCAAGTGTTATGTATATAATATCGCTGGATTACGCCTGTCCAAATGGTGAACTTTATCATTTAATGCTCTGATAATAGTTGAGAAAATAACCGAGTTTCATTACTTTGGTTGTTATTGATTGATCAAAATTGGGAAAAAAATGTTTTGAATTATTTTAGTTTTGTCATATTATCAGCATATTGTTGATTGCTAGATATTCCTTTTAAAAGCAGAAGGTTTCTTCTGCTGTCCCGTTGCTGTTCAAATATATTTGGCTTGACTTCTTTTTGACACGGCTAAGTCTATGAATTCCTGATGTTATGTATCTTTTTAGGGCTGTTTCCAAGTATCTTCAAACCTTGTTTGTTAAGGAGGCAGATTCCGGAAGAAAGTCTCTTTCCATGGACAGCTTGTTAATTGGTAAAACGCGCAAGGAAGCGTCAAGGATGTTTTTTGAAGCATTGGTATGCCAAAACTCTGTTATTGCCCAATCTATTTCATTCCTCTAGATATTCACTGTACTGTTTCTAAATGTGTATCTTTCTCTTGCGGTCTCAATAGCAATAAGGTTGAATGTGAGCAATTATATTATTTCTTATAAATAGATAATCACCAGCTAAAGTGCTCCATGTCAGTGTTGCCTTGGTTTAGGCAAGAGACAAGTAGGCCTCAGGTTCAAGTCCTACCACTGCATGGGCTATCTGTTCTGCTATTGTTATTTATGCTTTTATTGTTCCTCTTTAACATTCTCCAGTAAAAATAAGATGTTTTCATTTTTTTCTCTTTGGAGAAAATGACTAAGATTGATATCCTGGATCTCACTCTGCGCGTGGGGGTAGGGGGTCGGGGTGTGTGAAGAATGCTCCAATATGTTGTTGTTTTCATTTTTTTCTCTTTGGAGAAAATGACTAAGATTGATATCCTGGATCTCACTCTGCGCGTGGGGGTAGGGGGTCGGGGTGTGTGAAGAATGCTCCAATATGTTGTTCAAGCTTAGCATGCATGTGTTTTACTGAAGGTCGTACTTCCTTCGGCATGATTGGGCTCCAATAGCAAAATAAGAGCCGATGATTTGATGGCAATGGTGCAGGAAAATTCTGGTAGTACAGTTTAGAAAAACTTTTGTCAACCTATCAAAGAAGAGAGAGGGACAGGGAAGCACTCCGGCAAAGTGGTAGTCTTCCAAAATTTGTTTACATAGAGTAATGTATGATATGGTAGTTTACTTAGTATTAGATAATTTCCTATCACTAAGTGCTCGCATCAAGGTTCTGCTTTAAATGTTTATCTTTTCGATCTAATCATGAATGAGCTCATGAGACATGAGGTTCCTTGACTTATGTTATTTACAGATGCCATGGTTTTCTATATATTATAGCATTGTTATTTGTCATTCTTTAATTATTCTATTTTTGCTTTTGAATGAAAAAAAAACAATGCAGGTTCTCAAGACAAGAGACTACATCCATGTAGAACAGAGGAATCCCTTTGACAACATTGACATAAAATCTCGAATGAAGCTCCGGAAATCCGACTTTTAAATCTTATATATCTGATGTAGGGAAGTTGAAAAATATGCGAAGGATGAAACAGTCAGGCTCGGGTTGGGACCATTCTTCTGGAGATTAGATTGCTTCTTTTGCAAGTAATACTTAGAATGTTGGTAGTCGATAGATGTAGTCTTTATGCGTATATGTTTAGTTGGGGTGTTTTGTACAAATTTGTTGTATGTATAGTTGGTAAATTTAATTTCATTATGCAGTTGTGCTAAATTCATTTGTTCTGATGCTCACGCCAAATCTTCAAGAGCACAGACTTCTGTATCTCATAATCCGAATTCGAACTTTGCTCGAGGCCGTGCATCAAGTGCATAGTAAGCATATTTGGAAGTAACTCTTTCGTTACTGTCAAAATATAATTTCAACTTCCACCCATAGAAAGGCTACCAATTTAGGAACTTAAAAGAATCAAATCACTCAAAATCTCATACAGCAGTTGAAATCTACGGCCATGACTGATAAAATCACACAAACAAGAATTGAAAGTACCAAAATCAAAACATGATCTTATGTGTACCTAAAATTGAAGAAGATCCAATGCTCGTGTTCTAAACTATCATTAATTTAGGCTGATATTAACTGAGACTACAAGAAATGAATTGTAAAATATGGAAAAATTAGTACAAATGGGAATCTATCGGTGACAATACAACTGAAACAAACTCCAGACTGAAATATTGGCTCAAGTAGTTGGGCATTTTGTGCTAGTAATAAGTACCTTAATTTTAAAATTAAGATTATTTAACGCCTCTTTTCTGTATCCTACTGGGCTTCCCGGGTTTTCAGTTTTTGAATGACAGGTGCTTTTCGTAGCATCTTTGCTTCCATGGCTGCCGCATTTACAGTTGCTTCCATGGCTCTACATCATATCCCATTGGCTCAAAAAGAGAGGCCATTCGGATCCACTTCATATACCGAGAATAGCACCTCCAGAGAATAGACAAGAATGTGGCCCTCATCAAACCTGCGATAGAAAATTTATAAGCGCATCAATTGATAGGTAATTCTCTAAGGAAATTCAAGTTGCGGTACACCAATGGTTCCCTGGTAAAAAAAAATTCCAGAATACAGAATAATAAGGAATAATTATAGTAAAAACATATCTATAGGAGTCAAGGAAGGTACAACAGTTAAACAAAGTTTTATACTTGATCTTATTTTACGTACTAGATTAGCCCTCTTTCACATTCAAGAGACGTGTTCAAAGACACCCCCTCCATCCCCGTGGGGATATAAAAAAGAAAGTAAATATTGTGAATGGATCTCAAAACACACCTTCATAGTAAATATGACTCGACAACAGTTCGTCCGAACTTTTCTTGAACATCTTTGGGAGTTTCGATCTGTGAAGCAAAACAAAATGCAAACAACGTGAGTTAAAATAAATAACAAAATTAATATACCTTTAGAATGAGTAGAATATTCTACATACCGCATTTAGAGCCTTAAAAATAGCCTTGACTGTGTTATGAGGATTCCTTGAACCGACGACCTATAAGAGTATACATGTTAATACAGCTTGAAAATAGGAACAGATGTTGCAGGCCAATGGGTCAGTAGAATTATACCTTTGATTTCACATTTTTGAAACCAGCTAAATTGAGAATTGTTTGGACAGTTCTGCCTGCTTTCATCCCGGTTTGAGTGGGCGCAGGCCAAAGATAGACCTAAAAGTGGATACAAAAATTTTAGGTCAATTAAGCTTCTAACTTCTAAGGGGAAACAACAGGAAATGAGCATTTTCTTTTCTCTTTAGTTTTCCTTCTTCCGTGAAAGCAATAAGATTTACATTTACAGTAAACATGCTTAAAGATCTAGAAAATGTTGGAACCTTGGTCTTTTTATATGAAGTCTGGACTGCATGTGCAATTGTATGCTCCTCGTGTCGTTCCACATAATGGAGATTCTGAAAGCATTTCTCATAGGCCTGTCACAAAATAAATCAGTAAACACAAAAAAGGATGATGCATATTTGAAAGAAAATGGTCATTATGCCACCGAAGGATCCATTGAAACATATTTGAAACAAAATTCAAAAACTTAGATATGTCTGCGTTAATCTAACAGCAGAATTTTTTTCGCTATTTAACCATGAGATTAACTGATTCCATTCTCAACTGATAGAAATTTATCTAAAAGTCATGGATAAACATAAATACTAGCAAATACCTTTTGAAGGGCGATAGGGATTGATGGACCTTTTGCTTTTGCAAAACCAACAACACCGTGATAGTTACCACAAGCTAGCATCGCAGTGTACTTGACGACTTGACCTCCCTGTATCATATATATATATATATATATATATATTAAAAAATATAGAGTTCTTCATAGTGCAGAGAGAGAGAGAGAGAGAGAGAGAGAGAGAGAGAGAGAGAGAGGGAAAGGTTATATTACCTTTGTAACCTTACAGGTTCTATTGACATCAATGAGTTTCACATCAAAACCCTGACATCATTGAGCACAGACGGAGTCAAATGTTAATTTTGAAATGAAGAAAAATAATGAACAATGGAAAGACAAAAAAGCATAACCAATATTGACAGAGATGATTTGATGGAAGATAAAAGAATCCCACAAAGTAATTCTAACATGAAAGCAGAATGTGCCCACAATAATCAGACATTAAAGCTCATCAACCAAGGATAAATATCCACTATATGGTATCATATGTACGCTGGGGAAGCACAAACACTTATACAGGGAGATCATATGGGCCCACCGAGGTTAGCAGCCTTGTATGACAACAATTATCTTTATGTGACACGATAGAAATGTACTTCTCAAAAACACTGATTTTATCGAAGAATAATGGCGGTTGCAGGTTTTATGCGCAACATTCTGATCAAATTTTAAAGAGAAAAATGATGAGAAAATAATCATCTAATTTCAGTAGAAAATTGCTCGGAAGGCTCAAGGCAGAATAGGAATCCACATACTTACTTTCCTGTAGAGAGGTGTTCTCTTCTTCTCAGTCAATGAGTTCCTTTCCTCAGCAAGATCTCTAATTTCTTCCTCCAGAAGCTTTCCTCTCTTTCCGAAGGTGTGATCCAACTCCAACAGCTTCTGCTCAAGTATCTTGTCTAATTCATTAAGTTTTTCCAATAATATTGTGTCCTTCTCTTTCATGTCATCAAACTCCAAGTCATCATCATCCTCTCCACCTTGTATCAACCGCTGCTCCCTTTCGAACCCGGCATGCTGCAGAAGATCAACAGAAGATCCTAACTGATCATTCTGAATGACTCCATAATTGGTGGGATCATTTGGATCATATGCTTCCTTCCACTCTACCATCCTCATGGCCCTATTCAACTTCACCTGAAGAAGAAATTTGTCCTTGCCTTCTGCTACTTTCAGCCTCTTCATCAACTCACCAATAACACGGTACTCCATCCTCAGATGAAAATGCTTATCCTCGAACTTATCAATTTTATTCATCCATTTGAATGCCTCATCAAGAGTCTCTGTTCAAAATCTATGAAATTAAATAGATGTATATAACGGAGACCATAAAAATTATTCACTTGCTTGTCACCATATCGTCTTGGACACAAAATACCTTCTATCAAAAGATGACACCAGTAAGTTTTTGAGCTTTTTCGTGAGATTCTATACATAAGTTATGCTTTCAAGGAAAATATTAACAAACGAGAGCTTTGAACTCTGAACAACTTCTTGTGCAAGACATTCTACATCTACAAACCAAAACTCTTGACAAATAAAATAACACAATTACTCTGCATAACTATAGGCATTCAAACAACCAAGTGTGAAACCAACTTACAATCCTAATCATTTTCTCCTAAGGTATAAAAGTGAATCATAACTTACAAAAAACCAAATTACTACTACATGCTTCAGCATCTGCATCCTCCTCTCCAAGTCCACCATTTCCATTGTTATTTTTTCCTTTATCATAGGTAATTACAACAGAAAATGCAAAGTCGGAAATGACGGAAATGGAGAAGTGGCAAATACTAACACCCAAACAACCATATCTTTTTCTCATAAATAAAATGGAACCCATAACTACACAAATTACACTAAACACAAGTAAGCAAAAACGACAAATGCACGTAATGTGGTCGACAGAATTACTACCAGCCTTCGTGAACTTGTCGAGGAACTCCTCGTGCCTCTTGAACTTCTTTTCGAACTGATCAACCTGCTTATTCATCTTATCAGCCGAAAACCTATCGTCATCATCCGAATCCGAGTCAGTAGCCTCCTCGTACCGGTTCAGCTCCGAGCTCTCCCCTTTCAGCTTCTGTTTCTCCAATTTCTCAATAATCGAATCCACGCCCATATAATCCTCATCGTAATCGGCATCAATATCGGCAGTATCCAGCCCCGCCTTCTGCCTCTCTTCTTTCTCGCGTTGCCTTTCGCGTTCCATCTGGACGGAGAGCTCCTGGAGCGCCCGGTCCGCGGCGGCGACACGTGCATTCAACGACAAGTTTGTGAAATTGGCGCTGTATTTTCGGGTGAATTGGGAAGTGAAAGGAGGGGTGATGGATAGATTGGGAAGTGGAAATGGATGTGAGGGGCTATTCGGGGATTCAAAGAGACGTCGGAGGTGGTAGCGGAGGGGATGGCGGAGAAGGCGTGACCATACGGTTGATTTGCTCATTTTTACGGTGGCTGGTGGTGGAGGAAGGCGGAGTGAAAGAAAAAAGGGTTTAGGGTTGGATGTTCTGTTTGGGCATTTCCTGAACTAAAATCGCTACTACAACTTGATAAAATCGCCTTTTACTAGAGTTCCATTTTCAACTAAGCTTTACCAAAGTAACTATTGAGGAAAAAAAAAAACAAAGCATTTTTTAATAAATTACTTTTGAATAAAAATAGTTATATCAACTTTAGAGAGTTTTCTTCGCTACAAGAAGTAAAAAATACTAAAACGTTTGTTTGTCACTACGTTGTCAATTTCTCCTCTCACAAAATCATCTCCTCCAAAATTTGCTAACCACTTTAATCAATATCCATCAACCGATCATCTCCAAAATCTACTCACCTCCTCAATACGTCTCTCTCAATCGATCATCTCCCTTCACCGATCATCTCCAACATTTATTCACCGCCTCAATCCATCATCATAATAAAGCATACGGTCGAATCCCACTGCAAAGAAGCGATATACTAGTTTATCACAATCGCATGAAATTTTCTTCACTATGAGAAGAAAAAAATACTTAAATATCCGTGTGTCACTACGTCTTCAATTTCTCCTCAAATTTGTTGATTGTTTCAATCTATTTCCCTCAACCTATCATCTCCAAAATCTGCTCAACTTCTCAATCCATTTCCCTCAATCAATCATCTCCCTCCACCAATCATCTCCAAAATTTGTTTACCGCCTCAATCTATCATCATAATGAAACTTATAATCGGATCCCACCGCAAAAAAATGGTATACTAGTAACTAGTCTATATCAAAATTTGGCATTGTCACAATTACATCAATCCTAAATAGGCAATTTGACACCTTAGACTTTCTCGACCTTCTATTTTTTTATCCATATACTTCGTAAGACTTACAATTTATTATTCTAAAATTCACATTTTATAAACACTTAAAAAATAATTTCATCACCGCCTAACATGCACTTTAGATAAAGATAAGAAAAAATTGAAACAATTCCATAGATGAACAATGGCGATGCAAGGGATGCTAAAAACGTACGCAGGTGGAGTAATGCGACTATGCAAATTCAAATTATGACGGAAACAATTTGCACCTTGCCCCTTGGCATTGGTGGAGCCATGGGCACTGGGCCCCGAATTTTTCTTTTCTTTTTTTTTTTTTTTTAACTTTCTAAAATATTTTTAATAAAAAAATTATTTAGGAATTTGTTATAACACTTCAAAATTTATTTATATTTTTATATTTTATTATACAAATTAATTGAGTCAGATTTTAATTAAATTAACATTTAAAAATAGAAATGAAATTGGAATATTAAATATAATTTTAGCAATCATCTTTGGCTTATTATTTTGAACTCGTCATTTAATGATTTTTTAATCCGAAAGATGTGTTGTAACTTGTAAAGTTTGTTATGAATATTTTGAAATGGTTCCAAGAACCTATACCGGGTGAAGAAGCATAGCCCGAAAATAAATCAAAAGAGGTGATACCAAAATATAAATTAAAAGTGAAAAATTGAATTACTAAATCTATTTCTAACAACCATCTTTGACTTGTTATTTTGAAATTTTCGTTTAACGATTTTTTAATCCAAAAAATGCATTACGAAGTTTGCTATGAATAATTCCAAATAGTGTAAAGAACCTATTTCAACGAGTGAAAAATATAACCCCAAAAATAAGTTGAAAGGCGTGATGTTAATTAAAAGATAAAAAATTGAATTATTATATTTATTTTAGCAGTCTTCTTTGGTTTGTTATTTTGTATTTTCTATTTAACAGTTTTTAATCTAGAAGATGACTTGCGAAGTTAGTCGTGAATACTTCGAAATGGTATCAAGAACTTATCCTGACGAGTGAATTACACAATCCAAAATTAAATCAAAATAGGTGACATTATAATGAAAATAAAAAAAATAAAAAAAAATAATTATTAAATTCGTTTCAAACAATATTTCTCATCGTTTGAACTTTCTTCATTATAAAAGATGCATTGCACCACTAACAAATTTTGGCCCTCCCAAAGCAAAATCTCTTGCTCTGCTATTGCTATATTTTGTTAAGTCGAAGCAAAGAGAGAATTACAAACATTCTATCACCTTATTCAGTTTCTCATGAATTAATAAGTTGGATTAAACAGCACTAACCAACCGCCACTACAACTGCCGAGGCCATCTCCCTTCTGACCTCTCCGGCCCATCCCCACCTATTCAGCTTCTCCACCACAGAAAAAAAAGGAGTGCGCAAAAAGATTGGTCGAGTCTGTCAGACAACCGCCTGACCATCTCAGCCGAGTAAACCCAGCTGAGAACGATCCTCTACTGCCCTGATGACTCCGAAACGGAACCAGAGAGCTGTTAATCACGCTCTGGCCAGGCGGTCCTTAGAAATCAAGGATACAGAGGTGCGAGCCTATAGAACAGATCCTGTTCAAGTAAGGTCGTGAACAAAAAGGTACAACTTCAGTTATTTATATCGGTTCTTTTCTGATTAATCTTTCGATGTGGGATTATCTTGTGCTATACAATTCCTTTCTGCATTCTTCATGAAATCAGCAAATTCGAACGAATAAGTTTCATGTTACATTAATTCGAGTTTGTTCAATCTGTTCTGTTCAATTGCGTCTATACGGTAAAGTCGATTTTATTATTCTACAGCCAACACTTGAAAACTCATAATTATTCTTTATTAAACAATCTAAATTCTTGCAAAAACTTTAAAATTCTGAAGCAAATCCATGCTTCCAGTATAGTATCCAATAGGCATCAGTTATCCCTTACAACTGTTTCGAAGTTGATATCTTTATGTATTAAATTGAATGCTGTTGATAGCTCTGTTCAGGTGCTGAAGTGTTGGAATGAACCCAAAGCTTTTGTTTAGAATTCAAGCATCAGATCACATGTATATGCAGGTTTTGTTGGATGAGCTTTTCGTATTTATGACTTAATGAGAGAAAAGGATGTTTCACATTATAGTTATATGCTTCCAATATTGAATAGATTGGTTATGTTAGAGGTGTCAAGACGGACGGGCCGACCGAACCGGCATCGGCCCACCCGCCTCGACCCAGAACCGCGGGCCGGCCCGTGAACCGGGTGGGCTGTTCACAGGCCGAGAAGGCCAACCCGCGGGCCGTTCACGGGCCGAAGAGGCCAACCCGCGAGCCGACCCGTGAACCGCTTTGATTTTTTTTTAAAAAAAAAATGGGCAGAAAATTCAAACTTTCATATTTGAAATGATATTTAAAAAAAAAAAAAATAAATGACAGAGAGCCGTTTAAAGTGAAAGATGTGACAGATGCATTCACGTTTTAGTCTTTAAATATATAAATAAAAAATAGATTTTGAATTAAAAAATTAACAAATGTAAATTTATCATTGTTATTTATTTTTTATTTAGTAATTTAACACATTTTTTGTTATATATGTAAACATTTTTTTTTTGAATTACAATAAGAAACTAAATTTTTTTAGTAATTTCAAAAAAAATTAATTTTTTATTCATACGGGCCGAACCGGATCGAACCGCAACCCATATGGGCTCGACCCGTATGGGCCAATGGGTGGGCCGGGCTTTTGAAAAAATTTCGTAGGCTGGGCCGACCCGGCCCGCAACCCGTAGTGGCGCGGGCTTTTTCGAACGCGGGCCGTTACCGGGCCTCATCAGAGGCGGGCCGACCCGGCCCGCCTATCCCGGATTGACACCACTAGGTTATGTTGCTTGAAAGTGGCAAAAGAATTGCAGATGGTTCATTGTGTGGCTGTCCAAATGGGTTTTGAATCTGAAGTTTATTTCTGCAATACAATGACAAAGGCTTGTGTAAACATTGGGTGTTTTAAAAATGCTCTGGAGTTGTTTGGTGAAATGCCTAACAGGGATTTGGTGTCTTGGACATCGATGATTTCAGGGTATGTTGGTGGCACTTCTCAATTGTTTAGTGAAATGCAGAAGGAGGTGGAGCCTAATGCAGTGACAACTATTGTGATGTTACAAATATGCTCAAGTGTTCTTGAAGGGAGACAGGTTCATGGTTCCGTGATCAAAAGTGGTTTCTCTAGACGTCGGTAATGTGTCATTCAATAGATCTGTCTAACAATTTATGTTATGTACACGATGGAATGTTTAGGTAGGGAATACTCGAGATGTAAGAAAGGTGACGCAACTGATTTTATCTACAATGTTAATATACCAGTTTTTGTTCAGGGGTTTGAATATACTCGTCTATTTAGTTATGACTTAAATTGGAAACGATTTTTTGATTGAAAAGTCATATTACACTAAATTGTCTATTTGTCCATACTTTTCTAGTGTAAATGTTTGAATCGCTCAATGAATTTGAAGGCGCCCTCAACCCAGATTTTAAAAGATTTCTTGACACTCATGAATTTGAATAGACGTTACAGAGCAAGAAAGCAGCTTTTGCTCAACATTGATTCTTGCAATCAGATCGGTTGGTTGACATTAGCGACCTCATCGTTGGCTCAAAAGGAAAAATAGGAAGTAGTCATTGAGTTTTCATGGCTTTGTGCAGTTGAAAGAATTATATACACATGATATATTATACAATACAAATACTTTCTATTTTTCAATATGTAATTGTCATGATTTTTAGTGGGATTTATGAAAATTTGAATCACACATCGGAAGTATGTGTTTCCTTTGTGTGGTTTATATGGGCTTGGGTTCTCCAACCACATTGACTAGCTTTTGTGGGCTGGCTCTTCCAAGTTCCATGACATTGGTATCAGAGCAGGCACCATGTCTTGAGGTCTCGGTTACCACTTGGAGTGTATGGGCACCTGCTCGACATGGACGCCGAGTCGAAAACGTGGTGGTTTGTCATGATTTCTAGTGGAATTTATGGGAATCTGAATCCCACATCAGAAGTATGGACTTCATTTGTGTGGTTTATATAAGATTGGGTTCTCCAACCACATTGACTAACTTTTATAGACTGGCTCTTCCAAGTTCCATGATAGTAATATGCTCAAATTAATGAGAAAATTCATATCAACGGCAAATTGTTTTAAAATTTTCTTAAAAAGAAATGTTCGTTTATTAGTCAAAATTATTTATAATAGGTAATTATATTCACATCACACTTTTTATTTATTGCACCAAATTTTAATTGCACTTAAGATCCTCAATTTGTGCTCGTTGTAGCACTCATGTCTACAGTCTTTTTTGTCACATTCTTATCCTAAACTTTCCATTAATTAGCATATTTTGTTTCTAATAACATTTTATGTCCAAAACGTTTGTTGGGAGGCATAAATTGACTTATTTGTCCAACATATTTTTAAAATAACAATAAATAAAAAAGTGAAATAAAATAATTTTTACTCATTTCAAAGTACTCAAATAGAATATTTTGACAGAAACCATTAGTAAAAACGATATATGCTAATTAATGGAAGTTGAAGATAAGAATTCAACGAAAAAAGTTAGGAAACAAACAAAAGTTAAAACGACGTCATTTTAACACACTGTTCTAAAAAGCTCGCATAAGCATCGACTAGGCTTGAAGCTCGGCCTCGGCGCCTAACCAAACCTCACGCATCGCCATTGTATCATCGTTGTCTCACCATCGCCTAGGTCTGAAAAATTTGAAATTCGGCCTTCATGCCTAGCCACACTTTACGCTTTTTAGAACACTGTTTTCAATGAATGGAGCCCCACTACACGCGCTTGTTTATATCATCAGTTGCTTACTAGAGCTAATGAAATTTTTGCATTCTAAATACGCATCACAGTTGACGAGACATTCTTCTTTCTGCAATACGCTTAAGCTCTCTCACCTTTCTCCAGAAGAAGGTGATTTGTTCATCTTGCCTAGAAGGCATGATTTGCATTTGTCAAATTATTCATAATCAGATGAATCCAAGTATATAACTTGGAAATGTGATTTTCATTTATATGACCATCCTACAATGCCAAAGATAGATGTTATTCAGCTTATCCCTTCTACTTGTTGTCTATACTTAAAGAACAATCAAGGTTTAGAATATAAATGCTATTTTGTAATTTTTCACAACCATAATAAACATCATTAAGATTAAGAAAAAAATAAAAATAAACAACAATAACACTTGTTCTTAAATCTTAATATATATAAAGAAATTTCATGTCCAAACATGAAACTGAAATAATGTTTTTGGTACAAAATATCAATAGTCTAAATTCAAAACTAGGTTCGAGAGCAATGGTGGTATCTGAGGGGGTGGCGGATACGGTTGATTTGCTCATTTTTACAATGGTGAGTGGTGGAGGAAGGTAGAGTTCAAGAAAAAGGGTTTAGGGTTCGATGTATTGTTTGTGCATTTTCTGCACTATAATCACGTTTTACTAGAGTTTCATGTTCAACTAATCTTATTATTAAAAGTAACTTTTCATAAACACAAACACACAAAAAAACATTATTTAAAAACTTACTTTTAAATAAAAATAGTTATTTATCTAATCTAATATCAAATTTGACATTTTCTCAATTAAATCAATACTAAATAAGCAACTTGACGCCTTACCATTCTAAACTCTCTCGATCCTCTAGCTTTCTTCTTACTTCTTAGAGCATTTCTAATGCATTCAATGGATTGTAGCTAACGTGTCAGTTAAATAAAAGAACTTTTAGATTATGTGGGATGAATAGACGGTGAAATCCAAAAATTCTCTCCATAAGTTCTTTCTACAATCCAATAATGTTGATTATGTGGCATTTATTTTTTAAATTAAAAAATAATAAAACTAATCCACTTAACAAAAGTAAAAAAAATTGTTGATTCATCAAATCTCAAAGAACGTCTAAATATAGAAAGAGTACCTCACATCTTCTATTTTTTCTAGTACCACGTTAGCCTAATATAGTGCTCCACCTAATGCATTGGAAAAGTATTTTAATAGATATTGTCATTAAATGTGGCACATGTTTTTTTTTCCAATCCACTGAATGCATTGGAGATGCTCTTAGATAAACTCAAAGAAATCTTTTTATGGCCAATGATCTCTTACCCCCCATGTGGGCAAGATAAAGTGCCCACATGCTGATATGGCAGCATGTGGGCACTTGATGATAAAGCTTTATCATCAAGTGCCCTTTATCATCAAGTGCACTTTATCTTGCTCACATGGGGGGCAAGAGATCATCCCCCATCTTTTTACATAGATATGCAATGGCGGTGCAAGGGGTGCCAAAAACGAAAGCGGGTAGAAGAGCAAGGCAATGACACATTCAAAATATGACGGAAACAATGTGCGTCTTGCCCTTCGATATTTTGTTAATCAAGGCAAAAAGAGGGACAAATCATTCTTTCACCTTCACGCTTGTTCAGTTTGTCACGAATGACACGTTTAATAAGATGGATGAGACAACACAAACGGAACCAACCGCCACGGCCAACTCCCTTCTGACCTCACCTACCACCGCAGAAAAAAAGAGTGCAAAAAAGATTGTTGAGTTCAGACAACTGCCGACCACCACCACCGAAAAAAAGAGGAAAGTAAAAAAAAGGTTGGTCGAGTCTGTCAGACAACCGCCTGACCATCTCAGCCGAGTAAACCCAGCTGAGAACGATCCTCTACTGCCCTGATGACTCCGAAACGGAACCAGAGAGCTGTTAATCACGCTCTGGCCAGGCGGCCATATATCATCCACCAGACTTGGTTTCCTGTCTCCTTAGAAATCAAGGATACAGAGGTACGAGCCTATAGAACAGATCCTGTTCAAGTAAGGTCGTAAACAAATCTATACAACTTCAGTTATTTATATCGGTTCTATTCTGATTAAACCTTCGATGTGGGATTATCTTATGCTATACAATTTCTCTCTGCATTCTTCAAGAAATCAGCACTTTCGAACGAGTAAGTTTCATGTTACATTAATTCGAATTTGTTCAATCTGTTCTGTTCAATTGCGTCTATACGGTAAAGTCGATTTTATTATTCTACAGCGACACTTGAAAACTCGTAATTATTCTTTATTAAACAATCTAAATTCTTGCAAAACCCTTAAAATTCTGAAGCAAATCCATGTTTCCATTATAGCATCTAATAGGCATGAGTTACCCCCCTTACAATTGTTTCAAAGTTGATATCTTTATGTATTAAATTGAATGCCCAAAGCTTTTGTTTGGAATTCAAGCGTCAGGGCACGTGTATGTGCAGGTTTTGTTGGATCGGCGTTAATGGGAGAAAATAGTGTTTCACATGATAGTTGTATGCTTCCCATATTGAATAGATTGGTTATGTTGCTTGATAGTGGCAAAATATAAGCAGAAATGGTTCATTGTGTGGCTGTCCAAATGGGTTTTGAATCTGATGTTTATTTTTGCAATACAATGATTGAGGCTTTTGTAAACAGTGGGTGTTTTGAAAATGCTCTGGAGTTGTTTGGTGAAATGCCTACATGGCTTTGGTGTCTTGAACATCGATGATTTCAGGGTATGTTTGTGAAAGGAACGTTGGTGGCGCTTCTCAATTGTTTAGTGAAATGCGGAATGAGGTGGAGCCTAATGCAGTGACAACATTGTGATGTTACGAATATGCTCAAGTGTTCTTGAAGGGAGACAGATTCATGGTTATGTATCAAAAGTGGTTTCTGGATGGATCAGTCATAAATTCAATCTTGAAAATGTATGCTGACACTGGTGGTGCTGATGACACAGAAACTTTTTTTGAAGAAATTGATAAACCGGATGTCTTGGAATATCATGATATCCTAGTATTCTTTAAAAGGAAAGACTTTGAAAATGACCAATTGTTTCATTAAAGTTTGGGACGAGTTGAAATCAAGCATTGAGATGTTAACTTTTGCATGTTTCGGGGTTGGCAGAGGTTGTAAACCTCAGTCAAGTTAGGAAAATACACTGTCTTTCAATAAAGAATGGACTTTGCGATGATATGTTGAGGACAAGTTTGTTGGATGTTTGTGCAGTGTACCGATTTGGAAGCATCATTTCAGTTATTCATAGAAGTCCTTTACAGAAACTGTATCACTTAGGGTGCTATGATGTTGGGGTTCATTGAAAATGGAAACTTTAAAGAGGCGACTGAATTGTTTCGTTAAATGCTAGCTGCAGATGTTCAACCCGTGGCTGAAAACATGAGAAGCCTTGTTGTTTATATACACACATGGGTGCTCTAAAATTGGGTAAAATCGTCCATGGATAACTCGTAAGAAACTCATTTTTTCATTCTAATAAAGGAAACAGATCCTTGGAGACTTCTATTCTTATTATTTAAATTAGATGTGGAAGCATTTATGCTGCAAGAATTTGTTTCAATGGAATGCTAGCAAAAGATATTGTAACATGGACAACAGTGATTGAGGGGTTTTGCAATCCATGGAAAGGGTTTGGAAGCATTGGAAATTTACCATCAGATGGTGGAGGATGGAATCGAGCCAAATTATGTTACCTTTCTAAGGATGTGAACTCTTCTGTTCTATGAAATCAAGATTTAGCATTGATCCTGATTTAGATCATTACACTTGCATTGTTGATTGGTTGGGTCAATCTGGCAAGACGAATGAGGCTTTGTCTATAATTGTCAAATTCATGATTTTCCCAGACAGTAGGATCTGGGGGCACTTCTTGCTGTGTTGAGAGTTAACGAGGACCAAAAACTCGGGGAATATGCAGCCGCAAGGCTTTTGCAGTTGGAACTTAATAATATTGGCTATCATACACACTTTAGTAATGTGCAAACCGGTGCTGGAAAGTGGGATGAATGGAAGAAGCCAGGAGTTCTATGAAAAACAGAAATTTGATGGAGCATCCCAGGTTGAGCTGCCTAGAAGCGAAAGGTATGTTTCATGGCGCTGTCTTCGGATATAGATCATATCATCAAACTGATTAAATATACGACATGATGGAATGTTTAGGTAGGAATACTATAGACGTCGGTAATGTGTCATTCAATAGATCTGTCTAACAAATTATGTTATGTAAACGATGGAATATTTAGGTAGGGAATACTCGAGATGTAAGGAAGGTGATGCAACTAATTATATCTACAAAGTTAGAATACCAAATTTGTTAAGGGTTTTGCATATACTCGTCTATTTAGTTATGACTTAAATTGGAAACGATTTTTTGATTGTAAGTCATATTACTCTAAATTGTCTATTTGTCCATACTTTTCTAGTATAAATGTTTGAATCACTCAATGAATTCGAAGGGCGTCCTAAACTCAGGTTTTAAAAGATTTCTTAATATTTATGAATTTTAATAGATGTACAGAGCAATAAAGCAGCTTTTGCGCAAAAGTGATTCTTGCAATCAGATCGGTTGGTCGACATTAGCGACCTCATCTTTCGCTCGAAAGGAAAAATAGGAAGTAGTCATTGAGTTTTCATGGCTTTGTGCAGTTGGAAGTATTATATACACCCGATATATTTATGCATTACAAATACTTTCTATCTTTCAATTGGTAATATGCTCAAATCAATGAGAAAATTCATATCCACGGTTAATTGTTTTAAAGTTTTCTTAAATAGAAATGTTCGTTTACTAGTCAAAATTCTATAGTTCAACATTGTTCAAAAGGTAGAATTAACGTGATTTTGGGGTTGGGTGGGGGTGGGGGTGGGGGTGGGGTGGGGTGGGTTTCTATAATGGATAATTATATTGACACTATACTTTTTATTTATTATACCAAATTTTAATTATACTTAATTTTTAATTTGTGCTTATTGTAGCACTCTTGTTCTCAATCTTTTTTTGTCGCATTCTTATCCTAAACTCTCTATTAATTAATATATTTTATCTCTAATAATAGTTTATGTCCAAAATGTTAGTTGGGAGGACATAAAATGACTTATTTGTACATCATATTTTTAAAAAAACAATAAATACAAAAGTGAAACAAAATAATTTTTTCTCATTTCAACACGCAAACAAAAACCATCAATAAAAATGAGATGTGTTAATTAATAGAAATTGAAGATAAAAATTCGACGAAAAAAATTAGGGACACAAATGCTATAATAAACAAAAGTTGAAGACTTTATATACAATTAAAATGTAATGCGGCATATAAAAATTGTGGTACAAATATAAACGTACATCTACAATTATAAGATAACATATATAAAAATACTGATCGTGGAAGAATATTTTTGGATGATAATATCCTCGATAACATTTTAAAATTCCTGATTTGTCATTTAGTTAATATCCTACGTACATAAAAGAGAGTTAGAGAGGCACTTTAGCAAATGGTGGGCCAAATTAAATTTTTTTATTTTTATTTTTATTTTTTTTTGCCATTGGCTGTTAAAATGATGTTGTTTTGACAGGAATGGGGCCCACTAAAGGTGCTTCCTTGTTGGCCAAACAAATTAATTTCATCTTTTGAAATTTTTTTTTTCCAGTTGGCTGTAAAAACGACGTTGTTTTGACATGAATAGAGCCTTACACGCTCTTCTTTATATCATCAATGCGTACTGAAGCCAATAAAACTTTTGCATTCTAAATATGCTTCACAGTTGACGAGACATTCTTCTTTCTACAATATGCCAATTTCTCTCTCACCCTTCTCCAAAAGAAGGTGATTTGTTCATCTTAGAAAGCACGATTCACATTTGTCAAATGATTCATAATCAAATGAATCCAAGTACGTAACTTGGAAGTGAGTTTTTCATTTATATGACCTATCCTACAATGCCAAAGAGTCATAATATATATATATATATATAAAGAAATCCTTGATGTCCCAACATGAAACTATAAAAAATTCAAGTTCTTTTTGCATTTCGTTATTGATCAATCACAACTACTGCATTGTCATCTATTCTTACTAGAATACCTTGTTTTGACTGTCATAACTTAGATTTTTCAAAAAAATTGATCTATTAAACCTTGGACATATAAGAGTTTCGAATAAAATCTCTTTAGAAAGACGATTTTTTATCTTATAGTAGTCTTCTCTTGACTCGACATCGTTTGTTCTGTTCCACTCAAACTCTTCTTTTTTTCTTGGGTTGTAAATAGTACACGATGGAGCTCTAGTAGAAAGGATTAATTCATTTCTCGTGAGCTACTTGGAAGCCCTCGGCGAAACGAATATTTTACAGAGAGCCGACAAGGAATTCTAATAATAACTGGCCGTTTTGATCCTTTAGAACAACTCGGTGAATTTAATAAATCATTTTAGGAGGCCCTTTTATTTATTATAAATATATATTTTTCATAAATAGCAGAAACAGCTAAGAATTTCAACATGCTATTCTCTAAGATATGCACCCAAATATGCCGACTATATTCACAATCAACAAATAAGTGGTGAATTGTTTCAACATGCACATCTTGGCAATGTCAAGTCGATGGGAAAGCATTGTGCTAACACGAACCGGAAAGCATTGTGCCAACTATCATCAACCAAGGAGAAAATATAGATTGAGCAGGAGGTAATAATTCCATATAGATTTGAACTAATCCAATACGCTCACATTTTTACAGCCGTGAGAGAGAAATTTGATCTTTCCTCTCAAGTATTGCAATAAGTGCCTTGGGTCAGAATTGAGAAATTCTATGGCACGGATTTTTAGTATTCTCTTATTTATTACCTGTGTTTAAATAATATTTTTGGTAATAGACTAAACAAAATAACAATTGTCTAAATTCAAAACTAGGTTCGAGGGCGATTGTGGTGTCAGAGGGGGTGGTGGAGAAGGCATGACCATACGGTTGATTTTCTCATTTTTACGGTGGTGAGTGGTGGAGGAAGGCAGAGTTAAAGAAAAAGGGTTTAGGGTTCGATGTATTGTTTGTGCATTTTCTGAACTTAAAATTGCGTTTTACTAGAGTTTCATGTTCAACTGAGCTTATTATTAAAAGTAACTTTTCACACACACACAAACACGATTTAAAAATTTACTTTTAAATAAAAATAGTTATTTATCTAATCTAATATCAAAAATTGGCATTATCACAATTACATCAATACTAAATAAGCAACTTGACACCTTGTCATTTTAAACTCTCTTGAACCTCTAGCTTTCTTCTTATATAAACTCAAGGAAATTTTTTTACATAGATACGCAAAGGCGGTGCAAGGGGTGCCAAAAACGAAATCAGGTAGAAGAGTAAGGCAACAACGCAAATTCAAAATATGACGAAACAATGTACGTCTTGTCCTTCGATATTTTGTTAATCAAGACAGAGAATGACAAATCATTCTTTCATCTTTATATTTGTTTAGTCTGTCACGAATAACATGTTTAATAAGGTGGACTAGATAATACAGACGGTACCAACCACCACTGCCGCAGCCAACTCCCTACTGACCTCGCCTACCACTGCAGAAAAATTGAGGAGTGCAAAAAAGATTGGTGCCGTCAACCACCGCCGGAAAAAAGAGGAATGCAAAAAAATTGGTCGAGTCTGTCAGACAACCGCCTGACCATCTCAGCCGAGTAAACCCAACTGAGAACGATCCTCTACTGCCCTGATGACCCCGAAACGGAACCAGAGAGCTGTTAATCACGCTCTGGCCAGGCGGCCATATGTCATCCACCAGACTTGGTTTCCTGTCTCCTTAGAAATCAAGGATACAGAGGTACGAGCCTATAGAACAGATCCTGTTCAAGTAAGGTCGTGAACAAATCTATACAACTTCAGTTATTTATATCGGTTCTTTTCTGATTAATCTTTCGATGTGGGATTATCTTGTGCTATACAATTCCTTTCTGCATTCTTCATGAAATCAGCAAATTCGAACGAATAAGTTTCATGTTACATTAATTCGAGTTTGTTCAATCTGTTCTGTTCAATTGCGTCTATACGGTAAAGTCGATTTTATTATTCTACAGCCGACACTTGAAAACTCATAATTATTTTTTATTAAACAATCTAAATTCTTGCAAAAACCTTAAAATTCTGAAGCAAATCCATGTTTCCATTATAGTATCTAATAGGCATGAGTTACCCCCCTTACAATTGTTTCAAAGTTGATATCTTTACGTATTATATTTAATGCCCAAAGCTTTTGTTTGGAATTCAAGCGTCAGAGCACGTGTATATGCAGGTTTTGTTGGATCGGCGTTAATGAGAGAAAATGGTGTTTCACATTATAGTTGTATGCTTCCAATATTGAATAGATTGGTTATGTTGCTTGATAGTGGCTTATGTAAACATTGGGTGTTTTAAAAATGCTCTGGATTTGTTTGGTGAAATTCCTAACAGGGATTTGGTGTCTTGGACATCAATGATTTCAGGGTATGTTGGTGGCACTTCTCGATAGTTTAGTGAAATGCGGAAAGAGGTGGAGCCTAATGCAGTGACAACCATTGTGATGTTACAAATTTGCTCAAGTGTTCTTGAAGGGAGACAGATTCATGGTTTTGTGTCAAAAGTGGTTTCTGGATGGATCAATCATAAATTTAATCTTGAAAATGTATGCTAACACTGGTGATGCTGATGACACAGAAACTCTTTTCGAAGAAATTGATAAACCGGATGTCTTGGAATTTAATGATATCCTTGTATCCTTCTAAAGGAAAGACTTTGAAAATGACCAATTGTTTCATTAAAATTTGGGACGAGTTGAAACCAAGCATTGAGACGTTAACTTCTGCATGTTTCGGGGTTGGCAGAGGTTGTAAACCTCAGTCAAGTTAGGCAAATACTGAGTCTTTCAATAAAGAATGGACTTTAAGATGATATGTTGAGGACAAGTTTGTTGGATGTTTGTGCAAAGTGTGCCGAATTGGAAGCATCAGTTCAGTTATTCATAGAAAAGAAGTCCTTTACAGAAACTGTATCACTTGGGGTGCTATGATGTTGGGGTTCATTGAAAATGGAAACTTTAAAGAGGCGACTGAGTTGTTTCGTTAAATGCTAGCTGCAGGTTTTCAACCCGTGGCTGAAAACATGAGAAGCCTTGTTTTATTTACACACATGGGGTGCTCTGCAATTGGGTAAAAGCATCCATGGATACCTCATAAGAAACTCATTTTTAATTCTACTAAAGGAAACAGATCCTTGGAGGCTTGTATTCTAGATATGTACATTAGATGTGGAAGCATTTATTCATCTTATCTCTTTTGCGCATCTTGTTGTCAGAGGCAGTCCTAGAATTATAGTTCAATGGGGACGATATAGAATTACGTAAAAAATAATTTCGAAGCTTACGTAAAAAATAATTTCGAATAATACAATACGATATAAGTGGTGTTGTTTTATTTGGATTGAGTTTTGGAAGAAAAAAATAGATTTATTGGGTTTTAAATGAGATGGTTGGTGAAAGAAACACACACTTCCAAAAAAAATCAAAAAACAAAGAATTTGAAACTCAGTGGGGGCAATTGACCCTACGGGACTGGACCCTTAATGGGTCCACCACTGCTTGTTGTCTATACTAATAGAATATTCAAAGTCCAGAATATAAATACCATTTTGTAATTTATCACAATCATAATAATTATTATTAAGATTATATATAAAGAAACCCTTCATGTCCAAACATGAAACTAAAATAATGTTTTTGGTAATAACATAAACAAAATATCAATTGTCTAAATCCAAAACCAGGCCCGAGAGCAATGGTAAGAAGTATGCCCCCCCTATAACTAAAGCAACAACCCCTGCTCTATTTCCAACGCGCAAGTCAACTTCTCCCTTAAGCAGTGTTTCGTTATTCTTTAGCTCTTGCATATTTATATAAATATGATATCTACATCTGGTATCTAGTACCCAAGAAGTTGATGAAATAGACATATGAACTTCTATAACAAAATTACGTGAAGTAGAAACATCAACAAACTTCTTGTCCTCCATGCTTGCAAGGTAGGCCTTGCAATTTCTCTTCTAATGACATTTGATTCCACAATGAAAATAAGGTTCATCAGATTTAGCATCTGTTTGGTGTTCTTGATAAACTGAAAACCATTTCCTTGTTTTGACTTCTGCTCACATTTGTTTATGTCATCTAACATATTTATTGAAGGCTTTCCAAAATGACAACAATGTCTCTAAAGTTCATATGTGCGGTCCTTGTTGAAAAGGGCCAAAATTATCATTTTATTGGTCACTTTTAACATATGTGTCAGATGACAACTGCGAAAATGCACCAATGTGGGCCATGGTCAAAACAAAAAATGGGCTGTTTTGATTTAAAATGTATACCAAACAAACTGTTAGGATTATCCTTCTTTGCTTTGGTTGCATTCTTGGTAGACTTTGCCTTCTTAGATGCTTTCATAAAGACGATACTTGCACCATAAACCACAAAATATAAAATAATTTAAAAAATATTATCTAACTTTATTTATTCTAAAAATATTGTTTTTACTTTTGTAACACTTGTTATTATATTTGTTATGTTTGTTATATTTTTTATAAAAAAAAATGTATTACATTTTTAATTTTTGAAATTTAAAATGTTGAAAAGAAATTGTAGAATTTTAATATAAAATCAAGTATGTAGCAAAATTATAACTTCTTAAAACCTCCTTTAGATTTTCTCTTAGTTCCTTAGAGGTATATGCCATTTATTCTTTTTTGTATCATACTCGACAATTTTAAGTATATTGAACAACTCAGGAAGGTTGCACTCAAGTTTATTCACGTTGAAATTCATACTGACTAAAGATCTTTCTTGCCATTTTGCACCAGTATAATTCCTTAGAGGTGTCATAGCATTGAACATGTGATTGCTCATCAAACAACTCATTGAGAATATCAATCATAGTCGTGTTGCTCCTACAACTCAAGTATCACACACTAGTATCTTCATCACTGTAAAATTCCATCTGACATGTCATTAAATTTGTTAGCTTTTAAAATGGTTAGTAACAAAATGACTCAGAATTTTTTTTAAATACGATAACAATTGAAAAACATTTAGAATAATTCAACAATAACTCAAAAAACTTTTAAGTTCAATGACAATTTGAAAAACATTTTGAAAAAGCTCAATGACAATGTGAATATTTCAACTCCAAAGTAACTCGATTTTTACTATCAAAATAAATAACTTATCTACAACTTTCACATAAAAAAATTTATTTATTTTAAAACTTAGATATTTATATATATGTAAACATTTAAGCTTAACCGAACATTTGTTGAATAATTTTTAAAAATAATCAAATATTTAAAATGGTGCAATCCAAAGAGTAAAATATATCATTAAATATTACGAAAGATTTGCTCTTTATGGGATTTTTTTCTTTTTCATTTGGGAGGGAAAGTAGAGTAGAAATTATGGATTTTACGAATGTCCAAGATTAGTTGATCTTTTAGTATGATTTGATTCATAGGGAATGAAAGGAAGACATCAAGCTTTAAATAAATACATATACACACTGCTCCAGTTGAGTCGAGACTTCGTCCCCTCCAACACGAAGAAAAAACCCAATAATTAAATTGATGCCCTCAATTTGTTGCCCTTACTAAGAACTCCAGGGTCTTGAGTAGCTGCCCGGAACGTCTCGATGAGCTCTACAGTAAGGGGAAGGGCCGGCGAAGCCTCTTTTAATATAAGGATAAAATTGAGTTAACGAAAAAAATAACAAGCGAATAAATTCCACCTAGACTAAGAAGCAGGGGTGTCCTCAGAACATAAATAATCACTACCATTTCACCAAAAGTAACCATAGGGTTAATTCAGAATGTGATATAAATTTGGAAAAAAAAACACAGGTTTCTTCAGTTGTGAATCACCTGGACAAATGATCGGATAAGAATTTCACAGTCGAAAGGGGCATATTCGTCATCTCAAAGCTCGGAATAGTTCACAGTAAATTGAACAGCAGGCTATTCGTGCTTTATAATCGTCAATGATTCTGTACCCTATAATCTACACGCAACACTACAGAAATAAAACTCAAAATTGGCAATTATCACAGATAATATACCAGATGGACACCATGTACAAGTTCCTAATTTAGGCGTTTTTACAAGAGTAGAATTCTGTAGTTTCTACATTAGTCAGTAGAGATCACCTCAATCAGCTTCAAGTTCAGCTCCAAACCTCTCCAATCTATCAGTCTCTTCGTCCAAGTCCCGTAACAAAGTATGGTTAATCAATCCATCATCCTCACTTGCATGTACCTGCCTTCCACCAAACCTGAAAAATATGAAGAATTATCAAAAGCATGTACACTCAAAGGATTCCTCAACCCAACTCACGTAAAAGACTCGTAACATTTGTATGGTCATGCAATCTATACCTGAATGGAGCAAGGCAATAAAACCGTACGTGCATATTAGGTAGGCAGTATTGGACAGTATAACGAACTAGATCTGAACTTCTTTTTATTCCTTAATACTGTCCAGTGCGATCAATCCTCCCAACCAAACATGATTGGTTGGAGGAGGGTGGAAAGGTTGGAATAGGAGGGGGGTTGGGCCTCAGATTCCTGGTTTTTTTTTTTTATTACATTCCCTGAAGTGCTGAAGTTTAACAAACCTGTTCTAGATGAAAAAAATCCAGGACCTACTAAAATCCCGAACAATTTGGAATCAATTGAGGCCAAATTTTCCATATCAACCCAACATTGTCGTTAGAATACATTTGAAGTTGCATGATATGAGGCTCATTATTTATGCTAGGGGAATCTAGGTATATCGGGTGTATTTACACTTTCCGTAATGTATTTCATAGTTTTACATTTAAATACTATTTGGTTAATGGTAACAAAAAAAGCCCTTGAGCAAAGAAAATTATGAATATGCCATTATGAATAGATGAACTACCAAAAATATCCCTAATTGAAATAAAAAATCTCACTCTCTTATGTTACATTATGTAACATTTCACATACCATTTTATTTGAAATATTTTATTTTTCAAAATTTTAATTACTATTTCTTTTTCATCCAAAAACTTATTTTTCTCTCTTTCATTAATCTTCTCCATAGATTAACTTTATGCTGCATCTCGACTAGCTCGCTCATTAACATAATTTATATTCCATTCTGTTTTTTACACAATCAATTTTTTTCTTTAACACATATATATTTGTCTTCTATGAAACTTCCTTCCATAAAAGAAAAAGACCATCCACAACAGAAACTGCAATGCATGCGTTCTTGAAAATCTTTTAAGTTGTAAAATGATATAAAGCTTATAAACCCAACTTAAAATGAATAAGAAATTTTTTTAAACTGCAAAATAATTACTCATAAAAAAATTGTTTTACTTGAACTATTACATTACTTAAACTTATTGATCAGAAGATGACAGATAAAAAATTTCCATCGTCCATTTTAATATATTGAGAAAAAAAATTAAAATGAAGTCTTTTCTACATTTTTCAATAAGTTATTAACCCATTAAAATTATAAAATTATTGATCAGAAGATGACAGATAAAAATTTCCATCATCCATTTTAATATATTGAGAAAAAAAATAAAACATGAAGTCTTTTCTACATTTTTCAATAAGTTATTAACCCATTAAAATTAATTTTTTATTCATTTAATGTTGAAATTCAAGGAAAATGAAGATAATAAATTTTGTAAATCACACACAAAAGGAAAAGGAGACCATCTTTTAAAGAAAAAACATTTAATGAAACATCATGCCTTCTAATAATAAAATTTTGAAGAATGATAAAATAGGGTATGATTTGTTATTATCAATCAAAACGTCCTTTACTGGAAAAAATAGTAAAATTAAAATGAAATATTTTCTAAATTTTTCAACAAGTTATTCACTCATTCAAATTAGTTTTTTATTCATTTCAAGTTATAATTCAAGGAAAATGAAGATAATAAATTTTGTAAATCACACAAAAGGAGACCATCTTTTAAAGAAAAAACATTTAATGAAACATCATGTCTTCCAAAAATAAAATTTTGAAGAATGAGAAAATAGGGTGTGATATATTATTTTCAATTAGAATATTTTTGTCTATTCAGCTATCTTTAATTGCACATTTGTAATTTTTTCAATTTTTTCCAGTGAAGGGCGTTTTTGTTATAACTCAGGAAAAAGTAATATGTAAAATATAGACTTTCAAGACACGGTATGTGAAGTGTAAATAAACCCTATATGCAAGGTTTATTTAAATTTCCCGTTATATTCCTATTTTGTGTCCATGTTCGGTGGGGATGGTTATAAAATGATTCTCAACAGGTCGAAATTGATCCATACATGTGTCATGTCTATTCATGGAACCTCAAAGCATTTCTTATCCTTTTCCATCAAAAATTTGGGAAATTGTGGCTTAAACAGACATGAGAATAGGAATTCTACAGCCGCAATAAATACACACCCACAGGGTCACATGTTGACATCCTTAGCTACTCTTCTCCGTTTAAAGGAAAACCTTCTAGATGGTGAGAAGTCCTACTATATGTAGGGATGGGCTGTTAAATTCTTGGGCATTCTGTAATTAAATCCCGTGTTATTAATTGGCTAATAGTAGAACCCACCTTCTTTTAAATATCAATGCCATCGTATCTCCGAATTATTACTATGTTGACATGTAACTCATACGTTTTCAATTATCATGAATACTAATTCCACAAGTTAACCTAATACCATTGCAAGATAATAAGAATATAAAAATTACCATCGTCCGTTCATCAACTCTATGCATTTAAGTGCATCCTTTCTATCCTTAAACTTGACCAAGATAACACCCTGTGGGTGGTTCTCACAAACCTGCAAATCAGGACAAAACATGTACCAAAGTTACGTATTATACAAGCAGAATCCTCATCCTACACAAAAAATTGATTTGGACCTTTATATCATTGATTTGAAAACAGTTTAATTAGCATTGTCAACCAATCAACAAGAAAATATTGGCAATACCTTGACATAATCCACAGGCCCAAGCTTTCCACATTCGTCACGGACATCTTCCTCTAATTCAGAGCACAAATTTTCATCAGCCTGTTGACAATAAAAGAAGGCCAATTGGTATCATCAGCTTCCGAGTTACTTAAGCTAACAAATAGGAAAAGTTTCGTTCAACAAAATAAGGACTGACACTATAATGACACTAAATGAGGAGCTACATACAGTTGCAAGTACCATTAACCACGAGGAATATTTTGAAGAATAATGCTATCTAGCACCAGTCTAGGTGGCAGGCATTGGGGGCCTACCTTTAATTGTCCAATGAATCAAAATGCATCCCAACTTCATTGGACAGTTAAAGGTGGAGGAGCTAGATAGTATTACTTTCTTTTGAATCTGCCTAATCACTTCATACTTAGAACAGCATAGGAGCATGCAGAAACTAGAATAGACGTGTTACCCTCAATTCTGCAGTAGTGAACATGTAACGAAGAATAACAGTAGCTGGAATCAACAACTTTGAGTCATCATGACCACCTATTTCATCACAAAAGAGAAAATGAAAAGTCAGAAATATATGGAAAAGCGTATTAATTGTTCAATATTAATCAATAATCGAACTCTCGTTCAGGTGACACCTTCTCTGACTCTGTTATAGAAATTAAGACTAGGAATAACATAAGAGCATGAAGAACTATGATAATTATAGAACATGGTCATCATTAGCATCAGAGTATCACAACAAAACAATAATGACTAACTTCAACTTTTAGAAAATTGCATTAATGAAACCTAAACCAGACTGAACTCTTAAAACTCAAATTAAGCATGTGTTTGGTAGTGCTGAGATTATATTTTAATTTTTAAGTGCTTATATTATAAGTTGTGGGTGAATGTGTGGATAAAAAGTGAGTTGTAAGTTGTGGATCCCATAAAAGGTGTGGATAAAAAATATATTCGACCAGTTTAATTAGCTAAAATTATAATTTAAGTAATGGCAAGCACGTGCTAAAATACCTATTTTTCATAATAAGGGAAAATTATGACTCCCTACATAATACAAATTTAATATTTTGGTGAGAAAAGGACCCACCCCAGCCAAGCATCTTCCTTTCAACTTTCTGAAGTTTCTTTTTCTTATTCTTGTCCACTTGCTTGGATATGAATTTATCCCCTGGAAGTAAATTATCACCAAAAGAGAAGTTAATCTGTCAAATATTCAATTCGTATAAGGAATCGAACATTGGCAATGGAATTGATATCAATAAACAAATGCAGAAAATGAACAATGCTGTCCACACATGTTACCTTTCTGCTCAAACTTAGCTTTTGTAACTGACATTGGAATCTTGCCACCAGGCCTTAGAGGAGCTCCATCCAATATTTGGATGGCAAGATCCACTGAAGGTTCCTAATGCACAGTCAAACAGTATAAATAATAATAATAACAATGACGACAACTAATAACCTCAAATCAGCAGTAACATCATCGCAGACAAAACAATTAAAAAAGCAAAGGTAATGACAAAACAACCAAAGGGTGAAAACCATTCAACGATACATGTTACTTCAAGCACTGTAAGCAAGAAACATTACCTTCAGATATGTTACAAGTGCATCCCCCTTTTTCCTTCCAGTTTCTTTGTCAAAATAAATCTTCACTCGAGGCTTCTTTGTTTCGGGGTCCTAAATGTTTCAGTCATAAAAAGCAAAAAGGTTCAACAGTTCCTCAGAAAAATACAACATTCTTTTCCTCTTGAAAAGTAGTGACATGGAACTCAACATATACTATTATAATAATTGCACATTTCTATAAACATTCTGACCTCCATACGAAAAATAGTCATCTAAGAGAATTTGGTAGGCATCTACATGAATAACCTTACCCTTGATGCCTCCATACGAAAAATAGTCATCTAAGAGAATTTGGTACGCATCGACATGTATAACCTTACCCTTGATACTCTCAAAGGCCTTGCAATCGTTAAACAAGAGCAATTAAATCAACTCGAGATTAATACTTCTCCAATATATTTTTAATGAATCCAACATCACACCATAAATATGTACATGCGATGACCTAGATCTTTTCATAACTCACAGATCCAATAATATAAAATAGATGCACCTGTTAAGCAATCATGGGTATGACCTTGATCTTCAAAAATCAATTTTTTTTCTTTTACCATTTTGTACTTCCAAGCTACTTCCTTACTGGAGTAGACAAGACCAATGGAGCTATATTGCTATATGTTCCACAAAACAGATTTGAGAATATTTTCCTTGATACAACCTTTTAACTGCATTGGCTAACCACTTTATTTTAGTTAAAATGCATGCCTTAAATTCAGTATTCATTAATCTTAATGCAGGTCAAGGAAATTGATTTTGACAAATGGTTGATAATAATTCCGGCCCATCAGACAGGTTTTAGTTAGTTCCGCAAATGTATACACAACGTGTGAAGTTAAATTTATACTCTAGTTTAAGCAAATGCAAGTGGCTCTGATGTTCAAAACGAAGAAATTACCCAAGTTTCCACAACTCTTCGAGCTTAAATACCCAACTTTAATCTCGTTCACACACTTATCACACTTCTTCATCTAGCCAAAAAGAAATTACATCATGATTGTGAGAGAGCAATTAAATGAAGAACAGAAGAAGCGACCCTTATCACGCCTTTTGATCTAACCAAACGAAAGAACATACCCATTGTCTAGGAATAAGCAATGGAATGAATAACCAATTCTTATAGAAGGCGTTAAACTATGTGATCAGAGCCTACTTTATGTTCTAAAATGAAAATGCAGCTTACTCATAAGCTATAGCACATGGGGGAAGAGGAAGTAACTTGCTGTATCTTGTCTTCAAATTAGATCATTTGGACTCTCAATTAGTTACAGAGTCAAGCTCTGACAAAATTGATATGTAACAATCAGTTTCCTACAATTTAGCACCTAAGATGATTTAACCATGCTTTTAAAACGATGAAGATTATAATTACTTCCCTTTGATTAGTCTTGACAACTATGTTTGAAAGTGAAACTTTGCTCTTACTGGTTGAGAAAAAGTCTGAAAATATTAGCATCTCGTTTTTTAGCATATAGCTAAAGCATTCCATCTGTGTCCCAACCCATGTAATAATTCTTCAACGTTGTGAACATGTAACTTACTAATTTATCCCATAGTTAGATGAAAAGAAAAGAATAAAACTCAAAATTTTTGAAGAAAGAATGTGGAGGCAGACAAAAACCTAATGTGACTAACCAACTACTCAATGACTGGAAACTTAATTGCTAAAATTATCGTGCCTGGTGCATGCTGTTGCATATTCACAAGCAACAGTCACAAGACGTTTTGCAACAATCAATGATTACTTTTTAATTTGACAGATAAACAAAATATTGCTTACATCTTTTATGATCCCGCACTTGGAAAATACTTCAACAACCTGCATGATATTATATATCAGTCTCTAAATTGAAAAAATAAAAATAAAAATAAAATAAAAAACACTTTAGGGCAAATGAAAGTGCAAACTTCAGCAAGCATTACACTATTGCGCATGTAAAGCTAACCAAGAAAACCAATGAGATATGAACAGTAAAAATAATATTGCCACTAACCTCGTCAAAGGTAACATCATCAGGCAAACCCGTCACGTATACATGTGTATTGACCTTCAACTCGAACCAAGAATCCGGAGGTTTGTTAGCTTCCTGTAAAGGCATTAGATCATAGTGAGATTATAAAATCATATAGAATACATGCCCATCAGATCATCAATGTCTTGAAATGGTATCCATATGTGGAAAATACGTCAGAGAACAAAGAATGCATTCTGGAAGAATATTTTCAAGCTCTTCCTATTAGAAATAAATTTTGTGGTGCTCTCAGCTTCATCCACCAAACCAAAGTCATATCTAAAGGCAATAAACTCATTATACACAAAATTGATCAAAACGGTCAAAACACTCCACCTTCAACAGACTCCATCAACACAATCCAGACACAGCTTCCACTTCTATATCTCTTTTGCAATCTCCAACAGCATATTTCCCACCTCACACAACTTTCTCTAGAGCTTTGCACACCCAACAATGTCCACACAAAAAATTGCATTGGGGCGGAAACTTCTCAAAAAGTCTTCTCTATTTGAAATGAATTGTATGGTGCCTTCACGTTCACCATGCACTTAGGATCAGATCTTACACTATGAAACCTCATTATTCACAAGATTGACAGCATTGACAAAATGCTCTGCCTCCAACAGCTTCCATCAAACCGTCCAACCTTGGCAGCCACAGGTCCCCCTTGGCCACCTTCAACAGCAAATTCATCCTTCCCGCCTCCCCCATGGCCTTCACGGAACTTTGCGTCCCCAAACAACCACCCATGCCACACTTTTCTACTCCTAACAGCTAAGTTGCACAGACACGGACTCACGACATGACATGACACGACACGATACGGACACGGAGACACGTGATTTTTTTAAAAAAATATGGCTTGGACACGTCAGGTAAACGTCAATTCAAATTCCTTTTTATTTAAATTTATAAATTAAATCTTTCTTTTTATACTTTTAAATTAAAGGACATGGCACATGCCATGTGGAACACTCGCCCGAAGAATACCCCTAATGTATCCCTCAAGGATTAGAAATTTAAAAAATATATAAAAAATAAAACACGGCATGTGCCTTGTCGGACTCATGTCGTGGAGTGTTCAAAAGAGTGTCGGTGTTCAACAAGACACAATACGTGTGAGATGGACTCGCCACCCTAGTAGGAATGTATGTGCTTTATAGTATAACGGCCAAATTTCACTAATTCCAACTGCCTCCACCATCTACCTTCCCCATCCCTAGCACCCAATCCATGCCTTTTCCCCACTTCGTGCAACCATTCTCATAACCCATATCCTCCTCCGCACAGTCAGCCTGGCCCTTCCAACCTCCATACACTTTGAAAATCCCAATCTTTTTTCATTCGGAAATAATTCGAGTCAAGCAACTGCAACACAATAGCATTTCACAGATGCTCAACAAACACAGACGTGGAGGATGGATCCACAACACACCATACTCATTCACATATTATAAACCTATGTGGTGGAGTAAAGCATGGTGGCACGAAGGGATCTAAGTTTGCTTGCTAAAATTGTCTATAACATGACAAAGCTCACTTGGTAGATAGCACATAAATGGCATTTATCTCTCATGTGTTGCACATAAGTGAATAATCTTAGCTCAAAAATCTGAAGGCCTTAAATGGTTGTTTTTCATTTTTGGCACCACTTGAGACCTTGTTGTATGAAAATAAAAGATGGAAAAGGCAAGAAAACAAAAACATAAATTTAAAGGCCCCCAGAACTACACACGAAAAAATCTAAAAACTAAAATGCTTCCAAACAGGACCTATAAATCAGCAACATGATTATAACCATGAAAATGAACATGGTAATAATAATATCTAACGGGGTCAAGTGGAGATAGTAGCAAAAGGTGTATTAGTGTAATCTGTTTATAAGACCAATCCTTTACTATATCCAAGGAGATGAGCAACAATAAATGTAAAACCAAATTTGAAAGGAGCACCTTCTTTTCCTCAGTATTCATATCAGTAGTTTCCTCGGGCAACTTTCTCTTGCCATTCTCCTTTTCCTCAGTTTTCATATCAGTAGTTTCCTCGGGCAACTTTCTCTTGCCATTCTCCTTTTCCTCAGTTTTCATATCAGTAGTTTCCTCGGGTAACTTTCTCTTGCCATTCTGCTTTGTTTCTCCTGCTTCACGGGAAACATTATCCACTTCCTTTGCTAAGAGATCATCTGCATTTGTTGGAAAAACCTCCTCTTCTTGTGGAAAAGTCATATCTTCCGGATCATATTCCTCAGTTGTCAGTGTTGAAATTTCCTATCATGAATAATCAACAGGAACTCGCATCGATGAAAAAGCTGGAGTAAATGAAGATGTGGAACTCTATTCTGCAACTAACTGGGAAGAGCACCAAAAATGATAACACTTCAAAGACTAAGGAGTGCCTCAATAAGTGTAAAATGTGCCTAAACGAATTAAATTTTGTTCCAGTGATTTTGTAAAACAAGAATAAAATGCAAAATATCCCAAAAGCAAATCAACAATGTAATGTAAAATTTCAAGCACCAACCTGAGGAACCCAGGCTTTAAGATTTCGATCCCATTTGTACTTAGTTCCATCATCGTCAGTGAATTCTTCCTCTCCCTCAGGTGGTGTTGTAGGTCTCTCATTATCATCATTCAAGTTTGCCATAGCCTCTGCTTCTGCTTCCCTCACCTCCTTCTGCCACTTTTCAAACTCATCTTCATCATTAGAGGAGACTGGGACTGAGAGAAGTTTTTAAAGAAATTGAAAATTTAGAAACATGCATTAAGGATAATTATTTCTGAAATTATTTGGGAAAAAATGTGCCATCACCTGAACTTGGGTAATCAGCATCCTGTTGAGGTGCGTGAGTCAACATCCCAGGAACCGAGGATAGTGGCTGCCAATCGCTACATCCTTCTGACCACACAAGTGTATTCGCATAGAAGTATCCATTTGAATAATGCTCTGTCCAGATGAATTAAACAAGCTTAAGCTATATGATATTAAAGCCCTGTAAGGCCATTCAAACATCATATAGGTGAACTGATTGTCCCAAAACCAAGCCTATGGCTTACTTGAAAAGCTGAAATTCAACGAAATAACAAGAAAAAAAAAATCTGAGAGCTAAAGGAAGAGCTAATATGAAAAGAAAGTCGAAAACTAAAACTTAAACTATGTAATCCAAACAAAAAAAAGCAAGCAGAACAATCAATATACAAATTATTTTACTTTTATGATAATAATTTGCTAAATGAACGACTCACCCTGCAACTCGGAGACGGTGTATGGGCCTATAAGTTGGTGATCTTGGCCAAGAATATACCAACCCACCCCATTGCTCATTTCGGGATTTGCGTGGGAACTGTTCACGTCACCTGCAAAATTCAGAAAACAACCCATTTTTTTGTTTACAAACTATTTCTCTAAAACAGCACACATATACCCTGTTAAGCACATAGACAAATACAAACTTGCACTAGCGCTGAAACCCATCTTTATGTGTTTGATAGTGTATAATCATTGTATTGTTAACTAGGTTATGAATCTACACAAACATAATCTGGCATAGTTAATAATCCTTAAAACTTAGACAGCAAGAACCAAAAAAAAAAAAAAAAAAAAAAACGCCAAATGTAAATTAAAAATGAAATTAAAAAAGAACAGCCGACCTGGAAGCGCCATAGAAAATTCACGAAATTTTTTAGTTAAAATGACTATAAATTTCTTACAATTTTTTTTCAGGAGTATATTCAATAAATTAATTCAAAATTGAGAATCAAACAAGGGTTTTTTCAGCCCGTTTTTCTTTGTGCAAAAGCATTCATAGAAAATTGGGGGAAGTAAATAAAACTAAAAATTCATATATTCTGACCTGTTACGTGTGATGGCTGTGATGGCTGTTGAGACGACATCGTTTGCTCTTTCTTCTAGTGCTTTCTGCTGCTTGCTCTGGAACAATGAACAGAGGGCAATGGATGAAAAAATGGGGAGTTTTTTTGGGCTTATTTGGGCTTGTTATCAGGTTGGGCCTCTTAGTTAAGTGAATTTGTACTAACCCGAAGTAAAGGGAATTTGTCAAAATAGCACTAATTGTACGTTTAGTGAAGTTGTTTTTTTTTTTTTAAATTTGAAAATAAAATAATAAAATATATGGTTGAAAAGTTGATAAACATTATTAATCTCATGAAACATGTGATTAAAAATGAGTTGGAGAAATAAAAAGTCTAACAAAAACTCAACCAAATATAATCTAATCGGGCGTATAATCACCGACCGGAGGTTTTCACCCATACTCACACAAAATCAGTATATACATATGTCTTCCCAAAAAAAAAGAAAATATCACTCTATTCTCAAATATCTCCTTCTCAATTCTTTTCGATATCATTCTTCAAATTTCCTTCACAATCTTCTTCCTCGTCAGCATTCTTCAATGAACAAGTTTCAATGGTCGAATTTCATCGTAATGAAGCAGTATACTAGTTAGAATAAGTAGTTACGATTTTCTACTTGTAAGAAAAGATTACTTTCCTTCACAATTCAATTGATATAATTTATACATATGTATCCGGATGTATTCAACGTAGACTTTTATGTTGATTGGAGCCCCCGAAAAATAACAAAGATAGGGAAAACTTGTGAGACTAAATAAAATTGAGAGTTTGGTTCTTTTGATTTTTCAATTTGTTGATTACAGTATCCTCATAGACTTTTATGAAATAAATCAAATAATAACTTTGTATGAATTTATAAAATCCAATAATATTCAATTAACACCTTTTAAAAGTTTATAAAATTTAGGAGTATTCAAAACTCAATAAATTTTATCAAATTTTCTAAACTTTTGGACTGAAACATAAATAGCAAACTTCGCAATTTCTTTCGTGTTCATTCCAAATACTTCGAAATTTGAGGACTCTATTGAAAAAAAAAAAAAGGATCCCCTTACCTCTCTTTATTACCAAAACTAAATTACAATCAAGATCTTATGATTTGAAACGTGAAAAATAAAAATTATGAAAACAGTCTCATGACTATATTTTTCTGGTTATTTGAAGGATCAAATTGCATAATTTATTGGAAAAATTAAGCAGAGGTCCTTCACCTAATGGCATTGTATTGTTTGGGCGCCCAATCTTTATTTCTTGGTATTATGGGTCCCCAATTTTTCAATGGCAGCACCTAATATCTAATGGACAATTTATGTCTATTTGATCGTTGAAAAGTTATATGCTTGCTGAAAAGAATTATTAGTCTTATTTTTAATAGCGCCAAAAATAAATGAAAAGAAAATACATTAAGAAAAAACAATTTTTGTGCAATTCAACATACCAAGCTCGCCAATAGTTTATAATATCTTATTCGCTCTTTGAGTCTAGTTAAAGATAAGATTTCATAGAGAAAAATAGAAAAGGAAAAGCGCAACGAGCATAAATCAATTATCCTCCTTTTCTTTTCTAACAAAATGAATATTTATTATATTTAAAATGTTTTTGAAATAACTAAATATCACCCAAAAAATAAAACGAAAAAGCAATAAACGCAAGTATTAACAAAAATTTATCACAATAATTCTATCTACGTATTTCTTATTTATTTCACATTGTCCTTGAGAATAAAAAATAGTGAAATTTGTTTTTTCTGAGTGTGTCAATTGAATCTAGGATCAAATCAGAGCCTATTAGTATGTATATGAGATGATTTTCTAAAGAGGGAACTAGGACTCCTATTAGTATTTAAATTCTAAAAAGCGTAAAAGTTGCTAAGCATGAAGGCCGAGCTTCAAACTTTATGAGGCGAAGACAAGACAAGGGAGATGGAGGCCAAGTTTTTTACAACAGTGGTATTTAGTAGAGGTGGCAAAATTGGCCCGGACCGCGGGCCGGCCCATGTAGCCCGCCTTCTTAGGTTGGGTTGGCCCTAACCCAAAGAAAACTGGGCCAAGTTGGGCCGGTCTGATTTTGATTTTGATTTTTTATTTTTTTATTTTTTTTGCTCCTTAACACTAATTAACTCATTTTGTAAATAGCTCCAATACATAATTCAAATAATATCAATCTAAAATGATCTAAACCAAAGTCACCAATAAACATTAGTCTAAAAATCTTAGGATCCAACATAAAATTGTTTAGATTTAATTAAAATTTAGTTTAATTTAAGTTTTAATCCAAAATATATTTAGTGTGACAAGTAAATTATTTATTTTAAATTTACTTATAAGTAAATTTTTTAATTTAAGCAAAGCATGCTTATATCTTAAAACAATAAGACTAGTATGCTTTTAATAATTGTATTTAAAAAAAAAAATGTTTACAAATAGTTTACAATTAACAAAAAAAATTATTATTTTGAAAGAAAATTGACGTTTATCTATTAACTAATACATGAGAGCCCCAATTTTATAAATTAATATTTTTAAAAATATCTATATAGTCTAAATTTATCTAAGATTGTATTTGATGTAATGTATTAGATTGTATAAAAAATTTATTTAAAAAAAAAGAAAAAAAAAAAGAAAATTAAGATAAGTTGGGCCAATGGGCTGGACTGGGCTAGCATATTTCTGGCCCATACAAAACTAGGCTGGGTCAGCCCAGTCCAGTTTCATGTGGAGCCCTGTTCTGACGGGTTGGGCCAGCCCATTTGCCAGCTCTAGTATTTAGAAAGTTATGTATGCAAACATAGGGTGCAAAATAGACATGGAATCAAAGTAATGGGACTTGACTAAAAATACATGCTGTCTGTAACTTCTAACACAATTTCACATTAGAAACTAAACTTCAGTTTGTTTCGAGCAAGTCACTAAACTTAAAATTCATTTCAACTCGATCACTGAACTTCAATATTTGTTGCCTGTTGCAATCGAGTTGACAATTTAGTTTTCTGTCAAGTCACATTTTCTGTTAGCAAAACTAATTATCAATAGACGTTAAGAGAATGATTAATTATAACTTAGTTGAAACAAAGTTCAACAACTAACATAAAAATTTCATTAAAAGTCTGTATAAGAGTACCGATTATGAAGATTTTTTAAAGTATTGATTTTGGATATTTTAAAAAAAGAGCAATTTTAGTTGACTTTTAATAAATTTTTGAAACGGTTAAATCTAGTATATTCTAAAAGTTTTTTTAAAAAAATCAAATTACCTATATATTAAAAAAAATCATCTTAAAAATTTTATATATCCACCTGTCATTGAATATATAAAATTAAATTTATTTTCTTGCATATGTCTTTTTTCTTTTATATATGTTCTTATATTTTTACAAATATTAAATTTAAAGTAGCGTTGAAAATAATTATTTGATATAGGGTAAAATTGAAAAAAAATTTGAAGCATGACTAAAAACAACAGATTCGAGAAGTTGGAAGATATACTTTAAATTCCACTACACCGATTTTAGGTGGTTTACAAATTGTCCAAAATCAATGCTCTAAAAAACTACATTTTCTCAATTCTTCATAAATAGTACTATTTAAAATCGGTGAAAAAAACTCCCAAGCAGGCCCTAATATAGGGCCCACCACCGGTGAATTTAATTCAATGAGAATCATCATAGTAACACCACAATGCTTTATGAGATTGTAAATAAGCACAAGATTCTACTTATAATACTCATACTTTGAGTCGATAAAGAAAACAAAGATTGCAATGAGAAATCGTCTCTTCACTCGAGTCGATTATCTCGAGACGAAGTGTCTATGATATCTGATACAAACTTTACTCATCAAATAAAGGAACAAGAAATATACCATTGGAACTCCCTTTAACTCTAATGCATACAGACCATATGTGATCGACCTACCTTGTAACTTTTCTTAGAGAAGGCTGCAAGAAGATCGACCTACCTTACATATTTGCTTAGAGACGGCTGCAAGAAGAGTAGTAAGTCGTAACTGACCTATCTTCAATGCAGCGTTCAAAGTTTAATTTCTCGACCGAAAATCCAGCTGAAGGGGGCAGCAGATGCCTGCTTGACCCTTGATTGTGCTCGTTCCTCCAACCTTCGAATTCTAGGAGGCAAACCACATACATAATCTTGTGCTTTGCGCCCCTCCCCAGAAAGACCTGTCAACTTCTCAACATCCCATCTTCCAACTAAAAATTCCAAAATATCAGCATAGTCCTTGGCAGTGTAGACTCCGAGCCGCTGTGCTACAGAAGAGAAGTTATTGAAGAGATTATCGTCCTGGCCATCGTACATCAGATGAGCTGGCATAGAGATTTTCTTCCTCATCATGTCGGCAAGCGCCAATACAGTGCCATCCGGGTCGATCTCGAAGAGCTTTTCGACAATTTTGGTATAGGCAGTTTCATGGCGCTTCTCGTCTGCAGCAATGATACCACATATCTGAGCCAATTTCAGGTCACCGTGTTCCTTTGCATGCCTAGCCGTGTTTCCATGAGAAACGAAGGTTGCCCTTTCCTGGAAAGAAGTGTAGATAAATCCCAGATAGGGATTGTTCTCCGTACGAGGATCCTATCAGTAAACACAAGTTAAATTATATGACAGAATGGAATGGTGAGCGCTGAGAAAGTAAGATTTGGCTGGCAAAAGAAAGAAAAATTAAGCGCAAATATTTGTACATACCAAGAGAAGTCGTATTTGCTTTACTAACAAAATTGCAAATACAAGGGTATATATCAGAACGTGAAATTGCAGTCCTAATGTTTGGTGGGAGGCTTGGATGAAATGGACACTAATGTGAAAAGAAGAAGGAAAAAAAGCTAAAATCTTGTCGAGTCATGTCCAATACTACTTATCAAACATGCACTAAATGGATAAGCACGAACATGTGCACACGCAGGCACAAACATACACGGGGAGGAAAGAGGGGATTACTAGTTTCGGGAACTGCTAACGTCACTTTTAGTAAAAGTGAACTTTGATCTAATGAGCTTAAATTCTTCAGATTCATATAGTATGAAATATGATCACCAAAGCAATGTTGATTAGATCACCCAGAAGTTCGAGCTATAAGAGAAAGGGCGGGTTCATATGGCATCCAGGGGTATAATAAAATTCTTCGAAAATTTTTAGAAATAAATTAATTGAAGTCTGAGATAATAGTGAACTTACCATCCCTGAACCAATCAGGTATTGAATTGTCTTTTCAATTTGCCTCATGTCGACCCTTCCAGAAAGATATAGATATTTGTTAAGAAGGTCACCATGCCTATTCTCTTCAGCAGTCCATGCTCGAGTCCAAATAGCCCATGGAGTAAGGCTTGCACCCGTCTCGTCTCTGACTCCGTCTAGGGTGTTAAGCATCGTCTGGTAAGTCGGAAGTGCTTCCTCCGTAATCATATCTCCAACCAACACAACGAAATACTCATCCGGAATTTCCTTGCATCTTTTCCGTAGCTCCATGACCTGCTCGTCAAAGCCTTCCGAAGCCGGTTCAGGTAGAAAGTCGCTGGGTTGCCAGCTTTTCTCAACATCTTTTAGGAGCACCAAGATATTCTCTTCGGCCCAATCATTCAGAGAATTAAAGATCTCACGCTTTTCTGGTGCTAAGGAATGGGTCACTTGAACATGTACCTCTCGCGGAGGTGTGAAAGGCTTTTTAACTTTTCCGACCTCCCTGTACTCAACAGAATGTAGACTGTGAGACTGCATTCAACTAAAACGTGATGATAATATGACAGTCTAAAAACAATGAAATAAACAGCTCCAAAAACTAAGAGGATCAGGCAAGGGGGAATATTACATCAAAATTCCATGAAGCAAGAGTGATCAATGTTTTGCATGAAGGCACAAAGCAATAAATTTGCAAACTGGAGATATAATTTCCCTAATTCATTTAACCTACAATATTTCTGTTCATTGTCAGGTTTGCTTAATTACAATACGGAAGTTGAGTTCTGAACGATTTTGTCCAACACCGAGTACCATATTATAATGTGAATAGCAATAATTGAAGGATTTATTTTGCAAGACTTTTAGGTGTCCAAAGATAAAAACCAACTTGCCACCATTCTAAATCTAAATTTTCACATGAAAATCTAAAACTCAGAAATATTTCCGGGACGTCGTAGACAAATCATTCATCAAATATCGAGCCTACAATATTATGAACGAGTTCTCAAAATAAATTCACAACATTCAATTTAATTAAAGATGAAAATGAACACGTGACAATTTTCACGGGCTTCAAACCGTAATGAGTCACTGTAGTTTCGTTTTTTACCTTTTGTTTACTTTTTTTCCTTTCTGAGGAGGGGGCGTAGATAGGAGGAGGTAGGACTAGAGTGTAGAGAAGGCAAAAGTAATATAGGTAGAAATTTGACAGAAAATAACACAGGTGTCCACATCAAAGAAGAAACAGTACAAGACTAGACCAACAACCTCATTAAATACAGAAACAAATAGTCAAAAATATAGGTAGAAAATGATTCTAACTAACGTTTCAATATTCATATTAAAGACAGCTAAGGTTACAAGTTGGGGAAGTTTGGTAATCATTAAATTATAAAAAAGAGCAAAATCAGTTAAATTTCGAGCTATTACTATTATCAATTAAAAATGGTAGAAGAAATGTAACAATTTCGATTGCAGCTTCAAGTTCTCGGTCTCATTTTCTTTCCTTTATTGGCATGTTCGGTAAGGTGGACAACACAGTTATTGTCCATTATACTCAGTAGTACGATCTACTATTGCATACAAACAAGCAATATAGCATGCGTGTTGTAAACAAGTTTGAATTGCATCAAACAACTCCACATTGTAGCTGAAATCACCAAGCTTTACCACCTCAAGCACACACAAAACAGAACATACAAGAAAAGGTTATAATAAAAAAACAGTCAATCAAAAGCAGTCAAACCTAATTGTTGAACATGTTCTTAAAGAAAGTGTCAGAAACATTTTTTAAATAGACCTACGAGTACATTGAGATCTAAGATAACTCCAAAAAACAAACATAAAATGACACATGCATGACATAAACCGACCAACCCCACCCCACCACCACCCAAAACAAATTGAACAAATAATCAAAAAATTAATTAAGAGTGTCAAGTAAGAATTGCATAAGAAATCTTGCATTCATCAATTCAATCCTCAAATCACTTTAACAAGTAGAAGTACAGGAACAGATTCATTTTTTTGACACAATTTAATGACAGAAACAAGAAAATTAATCTCCAGACAGGAAAAGAATTAAAGGGATACTTGAAAGACAGTTTATACATTGAATTTAATCCAACGCAAGAATATATAAAATAGAAATAAAAATCAATAAACAAAGGACTTGAATTCTTGAAATGCCAATACAAACAAGTATAGCAAAAACCCAGATCAAAATATTAGTAACAACAAGTAAAAAAACATTGAATTTAATCCAACACAAGAATATATAAAATAGAAATAAAAATCAATAAACAAAGGTCTTGAATTCTTGAAATGCCAATACAAACAAGTATAGCAAAAACCCAGATCAAAATATTAGTAACAACAAGTAAAAAAAACCAATCTTGATCGAACCCACTTCATTTTTTGGAAGAATTAAAGAATTAAAAAATAAAAACAATTAAAGAAAATTGATACTCAGCGGCACCAATCTATTTCATAAGAACCATCGAAATTTCCAATTTTTGATTATTCAAAACATAACACTAATCCCCTATTCGAAATAGTTAAAAAACAAAACAAAACAAAACAAAACAAAACTCACATAGAAGGAGAATGAAGAGTTGAAGCCATGAAAACCCTGTGAGATCTGATATGAGCATCAGAAAAGGAAGGCATCTTGTGGGGTGTGAAGCAAAGTTTCAGTGCCATTTTTATTCAAATTATTGAATAAAAACAATCAGAAAATAAACGCTAATTCGATTTTTCTTGCTTTGAATCAATGGAAGAAGCAGAAAGCAAGAAGGCAGAGGCAGAAAGAAAGGCACGGGTGAAAGGCGTTGAGGCACAGACGCACTAAAATAAGGCAATAGGGTGGTAGAATGACAAGGAAATACGTGTGCGATTCAATAAATGCCCACAGTTTTCAGGTAAATTGTAATTTGATTCCCATCTGACCATTAGAAGAGGGCGATGGTTCCTATGAAGAGAAGAAAATGGGTCCTTCCAGAGAAGTACAATGGAGTGAAGCACAAGAGTGTTGGGTCAAGTTTGGGTCTAGATATTATCGAGTTGGTCCGAATTTCGTTCACCTTAGGATGGCAAAATAAAGGATTTTTTCAGAAATAACTACAGTAAATAAAATATTTTTTAAAATATTGTCATATTTTTTTTATTCTAATTTTTTTTTTTTTTTTTGTAATAATTGTTGCTATATTTGTCACTGTTCTAAAAAGCCCGCATAAGCTTTGCCTAGGCTCCTCATATGCTTGAACCTCGACCTCCACGCCTAGCCACGCATCACGCATTGTCCTCGCCTTGTTCTTAACTTGCTCTCGCCTAGGCCCGAAAAGCTTGAAGCTCGACCTCCACGCCTAGCCACGCTTTACGCTTTTTAGAACATTGATATTTGTTACTTTAGTATAATAAATGTGTTACATAACAAATGTAACAACAAGTGTTACAAAAATAAAAAATAAAGAAAATATGGTACAGTTCCAAATTTTCCGAACTCGTCTTAAATTTTTTTGTTTTATTTTATTTTTTATGATTTTTACATTTATATCTCTTTTAAAAAAATTAATTAAACGGAACAGTAAATTATGATATTTTAATTTCTACACCGCTATTTGAAAATATATGATGGGATGGGAATGATTTCTCCGCCCCGTACTCTACCCTACTCTACCTTACCTTACCCTATCCTACCCTACCCTACCTTACCCTACACTACACTACACTACCTTACCCTATTGTCATTCTTAATCATAATGGTCTTAATTGACACATTTTATATAGGAACGTGATTAATTTGAATTATAATCTAATTATATGTAAAAAAAAAAAAAAAGTTAAAACTCATTAAAATAACATTAGAATTGACTGTTCACATCCAAAATATTGTTTTTATTTATTAATAGTTCAATTGATTCTTACTTTTTATTTCTTTTTCGAGTCAATGTTCAAACCGAGTTTCACTTTGAAAAAGGGAAACTTGAACAATTCGTCCTTACATATTGTTCGAAAGCAAGTTAAGTTTCTAATATTTAGAAATGAACAAGTTGGTTGAATTTCATTTAAGTCACGCTTTCTATTTGGAAAAGGGGAAATTTCTTGATTCGTCGTCGATATATTGTTCGAGTAATAAATTGATTTGTAATATTTAAAATCGAGTGCTTATTTGGTGGAGTTTTAAAGTAATTTTTTAGGAGATTTTGACAAAAATTAATGAAATGTGTTGTTAAAAAGTTGATAAATTTTGTGGATCCATGAAATATAGTATTGAAAATAAATTTTAAAAAAAAATTAAACTCTGCCAAACATGTGCTCAGTAAATTAATCATTAATCTTTTATTTGCAAACCTATACCAATGGTCAATGGTCTTAGACTCGTGACTATGTCAGACCTTATAATTTATATGTTCGTTAAAAATATCCATAGGTGACCACTTTTTTCGAAAAATTGTTTGTATCTTAGAGAATAATTGTTCAATACCGTAATCACCAAAGGAAGAAAATTTGACTTATGCACACAACGTAAAGTCATTGATCAAGAATAACTGTAAGTATTATTTATTTTCGTTTGCGTGATTAAATATTGTCATAGACGTCTTAATATTGTAACAACAATGAATTCCTCAAGTGTCTCAATATTTCCTCTCGACTAATTTAAGATACATGGAACCTTTAAACAATGGCATGCAAATTCAACAAATCTTGATATAAAAAGATGTAAATGGAATCTAGCTAATTGGTGGGGTTCGACATAGATTAGTACTTGTTTATTTTAAACAGAAAGTATAGATTTATTTCCAAATATCAAATTTTAAATTTTGCACGACGTATCTTGTTCAATCTTTTTCACAATTTTTACATGACGAACGAGAATAAAATTATTTTCGACTTGAAATACTCTTAACACCATTTTCAACTTATTGCAGACTAAACATGTGTATTTTGATAAATACACACAATGTGTGTACATGTCCCACAAATCTTGTACATGTGAAGGAAACCTTTCACATGCACAACTTCACAAGGTACTTGCCGCTGCCATTGTCTGCCTAAATCAACATCTCACATTAACTAACACATCTAATTGCTGTATATTTTTGGTTTGTTAATAAATACTGAATTAAGGATTAAATTTAAAGACAAAACATTTATAGAGAAATTTTTTATTTGATTTAACATCGAATGATATGATTGAACTAATAAGAAATTTGTTTTCGCCGAAAAAACAGCTAAAAAAAATATAACATTATGAAGGAGATATTGATTTATTCATTTCAAGTCAAAGCTACGAGAGTGAATTATAACTATTCATGCGTTCATTGCTCACGCCATCGAGACTAGAGAATGAGATGCATCATTAGTTCATGTAGGGTTCAATAGATTTTCCAATAAGTATGTTATACTTTTATTTGCATATTGAGTTTTTAAGACAACAAAAAAAAAAAAAAAAATGAATACTTAATATTAGAAAAAATAGGGAGGTTCTCATCTAATAAAAAGTTCATTTTTACGAGACTTGCAACCCGATCAATTAAATCATGACTCACATAATAATCTTAGTTTCATACTGTTAAATTTCATTACGAGCAAAATCTTTGATTTCAAGTAATCTTATTGCATCTATAACTGATTATGGCCATTTAATCATTTCGTTTCGTTTCTTTATAAAACAAATCCAATTACATAAATTAATCAAATTACGAAAGGAGAAAACTACAACTGCACATATTACTATCTCGATTATGTGATACGAAAATTGAATCCCCTTACTTTGAAAAACTAAAAAATTGGTTCAACAAAACTACAATCAACTTCTTGTTTCTCTTTCTTGAAATTAAGTAGATTTCAAGTGTAGAGAGGAAAAAGAAAGAGATACAAAGCGTGCGATGAGAGGGAAATGGAGAGAAATCTTGTTTTTCTTCTTGTTGACGTCTGAACCTGCACCAGTCCACGTGCCAACAGATCTCCAGTCACTCCTCTGCCAGCTCGTATGTTACCTGCACACTAGGACGACCGTTAAGCACCAAGATCTCCGGAGGAAAAGGGTCCGGCGATCGTTGGCACTCCGACGATCAAGTCAACAGCCGGTATATGAGAAATACGCGGGGGCGGGAACAAAAGAGGGGTGTGGGAGAGACAAGCAGGCAGATATTTGAGCAGAGTTTAGGGTGGGATTCTTAAGCGTAAAAGTGCGTACCTTGGAACAACCGGAGGCGTTGTATTTATAGCGCAAGAATTCTAATTGATTTGGAAGACAAATCAATTAGGTCCCCAATCGGATCTTCCTTCCTTATGTGATAGAGATACCCGAGATTGCCTTCCTTCCTTGAGTTTATCACGTTGCATGATTTTAGGAGATCATGATTGTGTTTCCTTGTAGGGATTCGTGCGCCCAATGCAACGCAATCTTTCTTTAATTACTTCTCTGGTTGCCCCGGGCATATCGAGTTGCCCGCTGGTTACGAATGATGCGAGGCCTGATGAGGCCCTATGGTTCGCGTGATGGCGCCGAGGCACTCCACATGACTCGCGGATTTCTGGCTGCCGAAGGCCCAAGTGCGTGATGGGCCATACCAAGGCCCTAGCAGGGCCCAGACATGGCTCTTGTTAGATTGCGAACTAGGCCCTTACTGGGCTTAAGTGGGGTCTGTGCTGACGTGGCGGCCATATCGTAATCGTGTGGTAACAATAGTCCCCCAAGTCCAAGCCTATTATTTATGATAGGCGTGGGACTTGTGAGGATAAGCAGAATGTTGATGTGTCTCGCAGGAAGTGTGTTCTTAAGGTGGTTCAGCAGGGAGTAATTCATCCTACCCAGTATAGTCCCCCAAGTCCGAAGCCGAACATTTATGGCGGGTGAGGGCTTTAAGGGGGCAGGCCAATGCTGACGTGCCCTCTGATGGCGTGATTCTGTCCATCAAGACTGTCACTCTCTGGTCAGGCAATCATGAGTGAGGGAGTGTATGCATTAAATGCGGTCGCGTGAGAGGGAATATGGGGGCGCGCGTGGAACGCGTGCGCCCCTGAATCATTAAATGCGTAGGTTTCGTTTTCCCGCCTGCTACACCATTGAAGACACGCGTCAACCGTCCATATGCCCGGATTGAACGCTTGGGATCTGCACGGTGAACGCGCCTATATAAAACCAGGCATCCACCCAAAAGTTGCACCTTCTTCCTACCGCTGTGCTTACTGTAGTTATTCTGCCGATAGCCGAGACGCTTGACGCTGGTGTGCCATTTGAGCCGTACAGCCGAGGTAAACGTTCAGACAGCGATTGAAATTTGTTTGCATTGTTTATTTTCATAGTCACAATACGATTTCATTACTTGGGTACGGCCAAATGTCGTCTGAAGGCGATGACTCACAGAATCCGTCCAACGTCCCCACAAACCCTAGCATTATTGGGAGCGTTTCTTCGTCGGCCTCTACATCGCCTTCTTCTTCTGGAGTCGCAGGAGGGGTGAATCCGGAGCCCCTGGTAGCGGACCCGTCGGCTCCGTCGACGAGTGGGAGGGGGCTCAGCCCCCCCGTGCCGGCGGGAGAGACGGTAGTGAAGGGGAAGTCGGACGCGGGGGTGCCTGAAATGAGGGGATCTCTGGACAAGAGGGATGCTCCGGCTGCGAGGGCTCTGGACGAGGAGCTGAGACGGTCGGCGACCGAAGCGTCTATGGCTCAGTCAAGGATCACGGAGGCGGAGTTGGAGGACATACGGTTGTCCTACGATATTCCTTCATCCGTGACGCTCCGAGCCCCGAGCCCAGAAGAGCGTGCTGACCATCCGTCCGAAGGGTATGTGGCGGTCTACGAGCCTGCGATGCAGCAGGGCCTTCGCCTACCCATGCACCCTTTCTTTTGCCAAGTGTTGAGGGACTGGAATCTGGCTCCTTGTCAAATAACGCCAAATGGCTGGGGGCAGATGGTAGCCTCCTATATTTTGTGGAGCGTCGCCAAGGCTGGAGGAGACTTGTCTCCCAGGGAGTTTGAGTCCATATACCGACCCTGTCGGTCCGTTGGCTGGTATAATATATCTCCTCGGCCGGGTCAGAAATGGAGGACGGCCACCGACAGTCCCAACAAGGTGCACAACTGGAAAGAGAGGTTCATCTTCGTTGGCGGGGATTGGGAATTTACGCCCGAGGATCCCTTTCCGCACGTGTCCATCCCTCGACATTTCGGGGATCTTGGTATAACTCTCCACAATCATATGAAATTTTGATTATGATTCCTGACTTGATGCATTTATTCCTCTTTGCAGATTGCGGGAAGCCACCGATCCCGAAGAGAAGCCAAGGAGAGCTGAGGTCGAAGTGGGATAAGGTTCGGTCCCTCAGTAGCGAGTTCCGGAGCCTTGGGAATCTCCTGAAAGACGATAAACTTTTGGCCAGCTGTGGACTAATGTGTAAGTCTCACTTGCTTCGGTGTACTAATGCTATGGCGTGGAATGATCTGGGCGCACCGCTTACTAACGTATGTTCTTAACAGCTTTCAGGTTCAGAAGCGTGCCCACACTCCACCTTGCCCGCCCTGCTAGCGGTGAGGGGTCTTCTGCTCAAGTGCCTGTCCGGGAGGCGCCCGGGCCATCGCAAGGTATCCCGGCTGCTGCGCCACCAGAGCCCACCCCCAATCAGGTCGTTCCTCCTCCCCCTTCTCCTTTGGCAACTGACCCGTCTCCCGGCCGCATCCCAGCCAAAGACAAAGGGAAGGGCATTGCCGAGGATGTGGGCGATGCTCCTGCGCGAAAGAGGAAGGCTCCCGCGTCTGAATGAGGGTTTATGGGGGATGCTCGCAAGTCGGGGCGAACCGAGGGTTCAAAGAAACCTGGCCCCTCGCCCGATCAAGAGAGCCCCGTCTGGATAACCCAACGTCGGGGGGAACTGGAGACTTCCGTCCTGGAAATGCTTCCGGCCCATCCCGCGATGATGGCGGCCAGCGTGCACAAATACTGGACCCAGAAATGGGAGAAGACTGCCGAGGGGGCCACTGTACGGGAGCGGCTGAGGATGGCGGAAATGAACCTGATACGGGGCCTGGTGCTGAGCAAAGAGCTGTTCGGTATTGTGGAAAGTTATGACGGCCAGTGCCATGGGGAGGAGGCCAAGTCTGCCAAGCTGTCCGAGGAGCTGAAAGCTGTTCAGCTCGAGAAGGCACAGTTGGAGTCCGAAAGAGGGGGACTTCGATTCAAGCTCGACGCCTCTGTAGCTAGGGAGGCGGCCATCAAGGAGAAATATGAGATCGAATTGAAGGCCTCGAAAGAGTGCCTGAAGGACGTCCGGGAGCAAAAGCGGGCTGCCGAGGCCTCCCAGAAGAGAGCTGAGGAGCTTCTGAAGAGTGCCGAAGAGGCGCAGAAGCGTGCTGAAGAGGCCCAAAAGCTGGCAGAGGACCGGGCACTTTCCTCAGAGGAAGCTCTTGCCAACGCGACTAGCAGGATGGAGACCCTCGTCGCGGAAGAGGGCAAGTTGTTGGCGGACGCGAGGCTGGAACTGGAGAGGATTCGGGCCGAATGTGCGGTTGCTGGGGCCAAGGCGGTAGAGGCTTACCAGGACGCATTTGTGGAGACGCCTGAGTATCAGGACCTCGCCCAGCGTCTGATGACAGCTGGAGGCGAGCAGCTGGTGGAGAGCATCATGGAGGTCCACCCGGAATGGGACCTCTCTTTCCTTCGGCAAGGCCCCGCCGAGGCTCAGGTCCCTGACGCTGTGCCTAATATCGCAGGTGATCAGACACCCCCTCCAACGGAAGGAGGCCCGCAACGTGCCGACCCTTGAAGAGGCGGCAGGGCACTTATATTTTGTAATCTTTAAGTTTTTATGCCTGAATTAATTGAAAAACAAAATTGGATTTGACCTTTTGTTTATCCGACGATTCGATTCTGTACGCGCGTGGGGGGAAGATGCTTTAGATTTGGGAGTCATTCCCCTAGTATTGGTGACGCAGATATCTGGTGGAACCCAGAAGGTTGGCGTCTTCAATGCATTGGGGAGGTAGAACGTCCGTGCGCCATTCCAGATTCCTTGTTATGACCATATTTATTGCGTTACACCATTTCCCAACGTGGCCCTCTATAAATAGGATGTAAGCCCAACCAGACTCTCCCATCGTGAGACTGTTGCGCATAACCTGCCATTATCGTGCGATCGAGGTAGAGATAGAAAACGTGTGATGGTGGTGCGGCTGGAAGGCTGGCATCTCTCAAGATGCCTGTCAATCTGAGAATCAACATTCAGAGGACCAAAAATCTGGCCAATCAACGTTCAGGGGACCAAACGTACGGGGTGGGGTTTTAGGCTTAGCAGCCTTAGCCCGACCCTCTTCTGAACGGTTGACGGGACTAGAGGGGGTCTCCCACTGCCCAAAAAGGCATCAACGGCATTTTTGGGCAGTATGGTCTAATAAGCCATCAAATTAACTCATATATGGCTTGGGAGACTCCCAATCATGGTGAAGTCAGGTTCTCCAACCTGGACGATGTCAGCGTAAATTAGGGGGTAGGTTTCGTAGATCTTGATTCCCCACTCATGTGCCGGCCCAATGAGGCGGCGGGGCTTCAGAGCATATTGTAATTATATCGTCTTTTGTACTATATTTCGTATTGAATGAAGAGGTGCCGAGTTACCTTCACATTTGTATTTGCATACCCTTATCGTGCCCCTGAACTGCATGTTTGTTTCGAGTCTCGTCGGCGTTTAGTGTTTCTTACGGAATTATGGGCACAAGTCCGAGGTCACAAATAGCGTCCCTGGTAGCGCGGGGTGGTTCGCGCTCTATGATCGAATTTAATGTGTTATCAGATGAATCCTAGTCGTGTACTTTTGCGTTGACTGTTTATCCAACGGTCTGATAGGGTTGACCGCGAACCACATTCTCTCGCTGCCGGGTTAATTGTATTTGATTAACAGCGCGCAAAATATTTACCCAGCGAGTTGGTAGAGTTGGCCGCGAACCAAATTCCCCCACTGTCGAACCGGTTACACTTGCTTACTTACGCGTAAAATATTTACCCAGCTAGTTAGTGGAGTTGGCCGCGAACCGCACTCCCTCGCTGCCGATTTGATTGTATTCGATTAATAGCGCGTAAAATGTTTATCCAGCGGGTTGGTAGAGTTGGCCGCGAACCAAATTCCCCCGCTGCCGAACCGGTTACACTTGCTTACTTACGCGTAAAATGTTTACCCAGCGAGTTAGTGGAGTTGGCCGCGAACCGCACTCCCTCGCTGCCGATTTGATTGTATTCGATTAATAGCTCGTAAAATTTTTATCCAGCGGGTTGGTAGAGTTGGCCGCGAACCAAATTCCCCCGCTGTCGAACCGGTTACACTTGCTTACTTACGCGTAAAATATTTACCCAGCGAGTTAGTGGAGTTGGCCGCGAACCGCACTCCCTCGCTGCCGATTTGATTGTATTCGATTAATAGCGCGTAAAATGTTTATCCAGCGGGTTGGTAGAGTTGGCCGCGAACCAAATTCTCCCGCTGCCGAACCGGTTACACTTGCTTACTTACGCGTAAAATGTTTACCCAGCGAGTTAGTGGAGTTGGCCGCGAACCGCACTCCCTCGCTGCCGATTTGATTGTATTCGATTAATAGCGCGTAAAATATTTATCCAGCGGGTTGGTAGAGTTGGCCGCGAACCAAATTCCCCCGCTGCCGAACCGGTTACACTTGCTTACTTACGCGTAAAATGTTTACCGAGTGAGTTAGTGGAGTTGGCCGCGAACCGCACTCCCTCGCTGCCGATTTGATTGTATTCGATTAATAGCGCGTAAAATGTTTATCCAGCGGGTTGGTAGAGTTGGCCGCGAACCAAATTCCCCCGCTGCCGAACCGGTTACACTTGCTTACTTACGCGTAAAATGTTTACCGAGTGAGTTAGTGGAGTTGGCCGCGAACCGCACTCCCTCGCTGCCAATTTGATTGTATTCGATTAATAGCGCGTAAAATATTTATCCAGCGGGTTGGTAAAGTTGGCCGCGAACTAAATTCCCTCGCTGCCGAACCGGTTACACTTGCTTACTTAAGCATAAAATGTTTACCCAGCGAGTTAGTGGAATTGACCGCGAACTGCACTCCCTCACTGCCGATTTGATTGTATTCAATTAATAGCGCGTAAAATGTTTATCCAGCGGGTTGGTAGAGTTGGCCGCGAACCAAATTCCCCCGCTGCCGAACCGGTTACACTTGCTTACTTACGCGTAAAATGTTTACCCAGCGAGTTGATGGAGTTGGCCGCGAACCGCACTCCCTCGCTGCCGTGTACTTTGTAATTGCTTTCTTACGTGTAGAATATTTACCCAGCGAGTTGATGGAGTTGGCCGCGAACCACACTCCCTCGCTGCCGTGTACTTTGTAATTGCTTTCTTACGCATAGAATATTTACCCAGCGAGTTTATGGAGTTGGCCGCGAACCACACTCCCTCGCTGCCGTGTCGGTACTCTTTGTATGTGGAACGCGTTGGTTGCATAAAAGACGAATATTTATTGAACGGCGCCCAGTATCCTGGCGTCCGGCAAAACAGAAAAATCTCTAAAGAGATCAAAACAATGCAGGAAAAAGACAAAACAGATATGCCGTCGGTAGGGTTTCAAGTTGCTGCGGCTGGGGTGATATCCTCGCGCTTAGCAGCTTTTCGTAACGCGTTCATGTAGCATGCCCGTGCCTCCGTCTGATTACCACAGATCTTAGCTATCCCTCCGAGAGTCGGGAATTTCATCGCCAAGTGGTGTATGGACGTAACTGCCTGTAAATCCTTCAGCGCGGGCCTACCAAGGACCCCGTGGTAAGTCGAGCGTGTGTCCACTATTAGGAATTCCATGAATTTCTGGAGGTGGCAAGGTGGCTCCCCGAAATCTACCGCCAGGGTAATCTTTCCTCGTGGGACGAGACTGTCCCCGGTGAAGCCAAATAGCGGCTCGGTAATGGCCATCGGCTCGTGGTCTATGTCCATTTGGTCGAACGTATTGCCGAATAGGATGTTCACGGCGCTTCCGTCGTCGACCAACATCTGGCCTAGGCCGTTCCTGGCGACAATGGCGCGCACCACTAGGGCATCGCAATGCGGGTAGTGTATCCCAGATTCGTCATCTTCGGTGAATGAGATTGGCGGTATTCTAGGCCGATGCCCGTGTACCTGCCAGCTCTCCAAGGGTTCCCCCCTGGCAGCCTTCGCGTAGTTACGTCGTGAGTTCATCGTGCTTCCTCCGACGTACAGTCCTCCAAAGATGGTATTTATCTCTCGGACAGGCGGGGCTCATTGGGGCCTCTCGGCCCTCGGTTGGTCCCTATTTTCTTCGTTCCTCCCCCCGTCGTGGCGAGGTCCATCGTTGTGGCGCTGAGGAGGTGGCCTTCGTCCTTGTGTGGGCGGTCCTCGTCGTCCTCGCGCCGCTTGATCCCTCTCGCCTGGCTCGTGGTTCCCGCGGTTGATTAGCTCCCTCACATCCGGGCAATCTTCCGTGTTATACACCCTGGTCCTGTGTATCCGACAGAACTTGGGCGGGGTCACCGCGGGTAGGGGGGCCGCTACTGGTGCCCGTGGGACTGGGGCTACCTCTGTTTGATTGAACCTCCGGTAATGGCTGTTGGTGGGTTCCGGGGAACGCCTTCTCTGAAAACGGGAGAACCGAGGCTCAGGAGAGCGACGCCCCTCTTTCCTGTATCGATCTCTTCTCTCCCTTTCAGCTCTTTCTCTGTTCTCGATCGTTTCTTCTTATCGGATTTCGCGCTGGATCATGTCCACCAGCTGGCTGTAGACTTTCGGTTGACTATTTTGGACGTCTCTCCAAAAGGGGGTTCGCATGTGGAGCCCCGTTATCAACGCATCCAGGGCCTTCTCGTAGGTCACCGTCTCGATCTTGTTGATGATGTTGCTGAATCGCTTAAAGTAGCTTTTGACGGTTTCTCCCTCCTTTTGCCGGATATCATTGAGTTGGGCGATGTCAGCAATCATCGTCCGGTTGCCAATGAAGGCGTTGACGAACTCCCTCTTGAGCTGCAGCCAGCTTCGGATGCTCCCTGGCCTTAGTTTGTTGTACCACCTCTTCGCGTCACCCGTGAGCGTGGTATGGAAATTCCGGCATTTCACTGCGGGAGATTGGCCCTGGAGTTTCGTCTTGTAGGTATTTATGTGGTCCGTGGGATCACCTCTCCCATTATACTTGTCCATGATCGGCATTCGGAAGTTGGCTGGCACCTCCATTGCCTTCATGTAGTTGGTGAAGGGTAGATTCTCGTCGTCATCGTCCTCATAACACTCCAGCCTTTCCTTTTCGTCTTCGGTCTTTTCTTGATTCTTCAGGTCCTTCTTCTTCTCCATACGGGCCTCGCTATGTTCGCTGCGCCTGCTGTGCGAGGGCTGGGGGAGTGCGATCGAAGACCCTACTCCCAGCCTGTCAAATACACTAGCTGCAGGAACAGGATGGCTTTCTCGTACAGGGAAGGGTCTCCCCTTGAGACTGTCCTGCGGGGGCTTCAGAGCTGGATTTCGAGGGTTCCGGTCGTTAGAGACAGGGGGTTCCTCTCGAGAACCATGGCTGTCCAGCGAGCCAGTGGGTGAAGGACTCCTCCGGGCACGGCTGCGCTTGGGTCCATGTTGGAGGGATTGATTCTCCAACAATTCAAGCGTGGCCTTCATCCGGGCGTTGTCCATCTTGAGGTCCTGGTTCTCCTGTTCCATCGTCCGTTTCTTCTGATGCCTTTTTTTTCTGCGACGGGTGACGTTCTGTAGGTCCTGAACGCTCTCCTGTCGCGGGTTGGTGTGGTGGGACTCCATCTCTTCTTCTGTGGACTGTTCGGATGTCATGCTTTTTCGGGTAGAAGACACGTTTTACCACAAGCACTTGGTCGTGTAAGAATTATCGATTCCCACAGACGGCGCCAATCTGTTGACGTCTGAACCTGCACCAGTCCACGTGCCAACAGATCTCCAGTCACTCCTCTGCCAGCTCGTATGTTACCTGTACACTAGGACGACCGTTAGGCACCAAGATCTCCGGAGAAAAAGGGTCCGGCGATCGTTGGCACTCCGACGATCAAGTCAACAGTCGGTATATGAGAAATACGCGGCGGCGGGAACAAAAGAGGGGTGTGGAAGAGACAAGCAGGCAGAGATTTGAGCAGAGTTTAGGGTGGGATTCTTAAGCGTAAAAGTGCGTACCTTGGAACAACCGGAGACGTTGTATTTATAGCGCAAGAATTCTAATTGATTTGGAAGACAAATCAATTAGGTCCCCAATCGGATCTTCCTTCCTTATGTGATAGAGATACCCGAGATTGCCTTCCTTCCTTGAGTTTATCACGTTGCATGATTTTAGGAGATCATGATTGTGTTTCCTTGTAGGGATTCGTGCGCCCAATGCAACGCAATCTTTCTTTAATTACTTCTCTGGTTGCCCCGGGCATATCGAGTTGCCCGCTGGTTACGAATGATGCGAGGCCTGACAAGGTCCTATGGTTCGCGTGAGGGCGCCGAGGCCCTCCACATGACTCGCGGATTTCTGGTTGCCGAAGGCCCAAGTGCGTGATGGGCCATACCAAGGCCCTAGCAGGGCCCAGACAGGGCTCTTGTTAGATTGCGAACTAGGCCCTTACTGGGCTTAAGTGGGGCCTGTGCTGACGTGGCGGCCATATCGTAATCGTGTGGTAACACTTCTTTTAACAATTGCTACACTTCAATAGAGTTAAATCTATCGATTATTGCGTGATTTGTATTATGGCTTTATGAGACTTAAAATGAAAGTGGGAGAACTTATTAACTATCAAATGAATAAAAATAAAATTATTTTAAAAAATTTTGTATAGTGATTCAAACTTTAGTTGTTTATGTGTCAAACCATGCACATTGTCATTATGATAAACATTTTAGTTACTTGTTGGAAAAATAAAAATAAAATCCTTATAAAACTTTTGGGCTAAAATTGAACTTTATGTTTTGAGCTATTATTTCATACGTGGGCTGAACCATTAAGTCTCGTCTCTTGACCAGGCTAGACATATAAATGCTAAGAAAATTTTCGAGATATTACAATTGCAATACACTCTCTAGATCCTTGGACTTCTCAACAATTCACGTGCGCATAAATATCACCGTATATCTCATGCACCATGTATGGGTCACTATGACAGCATTCCAACGTATGTACGTGTAGAACAATACCATATAATCATATCGTACCTCAAATACTCCTATCATAGGACAATGATAACATAAATATAGAAATAACAATACATCTCGCAATGAGCTTATTACAATACAAATACCCCATTGTTTTGCATTGTAGTTGCACTGTTACTTAATCTTTGTCATTGCTTATCTTAACACTCCATGTTTCACTCTTCCACAACTTGTACAGATCGTCGAAATACACCTAATTTGATGTATCTGTTTGAAATCGGCATAAATCAAGTATTTATATGTTAATTATGACAATACTACCCCATGAGATCGACTTAAGGGTCAAACAAGGCTAAAAGTATCAAGAGTGGGGTTTCAGGGGTGAAACATAATGGTAGGCGTGGATATTAGGAAACGTGCGCATAACATGTGAAGAAAATAGAGTGTTAATATTTGTACAAAGATATCCACAAGGGATATAAGAGACTATTGGAAATATTATCAAGTTAGAAGTCAATTGCATTTTATAGATCTCAATTCAAAATTTTCTTTAAAAAGTTATGCGTGTTTCCATTCGAATTGCCACGTTGATCGAACTAGAGGCGTTGACCCCAAGAAGCAAGAAGGTGGACCCCTCACCCACCAAAATCACTTGGGGATCGACCCATAGGGTGAGATGTCGACCCCACCAACTATGGGGTCGTCAACCCTTTGTTTTCTATTCTCCGGGGCATGCTCCACAGGGGATCATTTTCACAATCTTTCTACTATTTTTGCTCATCTAAAAATAATTAAAAATGTTATATAAAGTAAAATTACCTTTTTCCTTGTACGAACAACCTACTTCTGAGAGAATTCGATAAACATGAAAATGAATAACCCTTGACCCTTATATATAGTTTCTCCAGGGGCTTGATTGCAATTATGATAAAATCTCACATTACATTTTTAAATTTTCTGGGTAATTATTGCAATTATTTTTCTCATAAGTTCCACAAATATTCTTTCAACCCCATAACTTTATTACAATCCCTAAAAATCCCCAAAAAATTCTTAAAAAATGCAAAACGTTCTAGGATGTTACAAGATACACTCTTATAATTTATGTGATCACGTGAACCTAGTAAACTACCATGAACTCGAAAAGTTATAACATTTACAATTCATTGATTCAAACCTATCTTTTAATTGTTTTTTTTTTACTTATTTTATAGTTAAAACAACCAATCACATTGTCTTTATACCAAATGTTCAAATAGAAGTTAGAATTAATATAAATCGATATTTAGTAGCACAGTCCTCATGGAATTGACAATTTATTCATCATTATATTGATTGTCGCAATATCGTGCACTTGAAATCTAAAGGTATACTCACTTGAAATTAAGATTGAACTTGACTTCCATAGCCTATTTGTCATGTTCACATTAGGAAAATTTCTTTGTCCACCATTTGCCAACAAGAAGTGGCTTTTGTGAGTTCATCAAATTCATAAAAAAAAGAAGTAATATTGCACAACAAATTTAACAACAATAAATACAAAGATCAAAAGCAATACACTCTAAACAAATAATCAATGACCAAAATAAGCATGGTAAACCAGAAACCAAGGAGAGGAGAAAAAAAAACTATGAATCTACTATTATCATTTACAAAAAATAGTAAAAAATGTTTGGGAGGCTAGTGACGATTCGTAAAACGTAGACGACGAGGTACAATAGTCGACAGGAAGGCGCGGGAGAAGATGGTGGACACGTGCGTTGCTGATATGAAGTTTAAATATGAATCACATAGGTAATTTCAGGATTAATATGAAATACGGCTGAATAGTATGACTAAATGACAATTTTAAAAAGTGTTTTGACTTAATTTGGCCTTACATAAAATTTTGATAAACAACTGAAGTAAAACTATAAAAGTGAATAATTAATTTTAACAACGCATTTCGTAGGACCCACAAATTTTTACAACTTTGTAACCACACATTTTTATCAACTTTTATCAATTTTCACAAAAAATCCGATTTTATCAAAATCAAACACATTTTTATTTTCTTATAACTAAATTTACTTAACTAGTATACTGTTTCTTTTATGGTAGAATCTGACTGTTGGCTCTATTATGATAATGGATTGATGCGGTGAGCAGATTTTGAAAATGGTGTGTTGAAAAAGATGATTGAAAAGTAAATTTTGGAGGAAATGAAATTGAAGACAGTGTGACACACAGACATGCTTTTTTCTTCCCGTAACGGATAAAACTCCCTACGATCATGACTAGTATTTATTTGATAAATATTTTTGTAAATTATAAATCGTGACTCTTTATGTAATGTGTGGATAAAGCTAAATAAAAATTGTGGATACTAAGGGTGTGTTTGATTTTGATTAAAACCAAATTTTTTGTAAAAGGGATAAAAGTTGATTAAATATATGGTTAAAAAGTTGTAAAAAGTTGTGGGTCCATGATATGTGGTTAAAATTAATTGTTGATTTTAATTTCAGTTTTTTAGCAAAATTATAATTGTTATCAAGCAAGAGTGGTGATATAGTACCCACATTGGGTACTAATTATGGTGTCTACTGTCCATGTGGCATCATCACATTTCTCACTTTTTTAAAAGTTGCTAACAACTTTTTTGAATTTTTAAAAAGTGACCAATGTGGTGATGTCCAATTGAGCACCATAATTAGTACCTATTGTGGGTGCTATATCATTACTCTATCAAACAAACCTTAACAATTGTTCTTTAATTTCCAGCTGGGTAAATTTAATAAACATTCACTGAATTTTGAAGATGTAACTACTTACTCACTATACTTTGCAGCGTCACCAATAACTCACTGATATTTGGCTTATATCCACTATCCACCACCTGTTATCTTTCCGTTTGAATTTGCTGACGGAAAAATTCAACGTGGCTAACAGCTCGTGACGTGGCTTTCAAGTTGTAACTACTTACTCACTGAACTTTCAAGTTGTAACTACTTACTTACTGAGTTTTCAAGTTGTAACTATTTACTCATTGTACTTTTCATGTCACCAATAACTCATTGATCTTTGACTTATGTCCACCATCCATCACTCGTCCGCCACGTAAGAATCGCAATACCTAAACACGTTTTTCATCCAACAAAAGGCAGGTGGTGCTATATATTTTTTGTATAGTAGTTCAAGTTTGTTTGCAGACTGTTGGTATTTGTAATTTTTATTAGTTAAAGGTTAGATAGTCCATCTAAATGATAGTGTAATTCATTTTGATTTTTATAATTTGAGGCTACACTGTCGTGTGAAGTTCATTTTTGTGCATTTATAGTTATTTCATTTCACTTGATCATTTTAGAGCATTTGAAGTGCTATGTAGGTGGGCCGCCATTTAATATGAATTTCAACTGTAGTTGAAGTTCATTTAAGTGCACATTGTCATTATACCATTTAACAATCAGATTCATGAAATGAAATTGAACTTGTCAAAATGAGGGAGAAATGTCATCTTCATTCAAATAACATGATACATAGATATAAGAAAACATGATACAACATATGTGCACCATTGCCTATTCTTTAAAACTGAACAAAAGAAAACATCCAACAATATGGATCAAAAAAATCAGTAGCCCTGCCTATTCACCCCTAATTTTAGTTCAAATATTATACAGACTATCTCCTTACAATTCTTTTATTTTTGGCTTTTTAGATTTTAGTTCAAATATTATACACACTATCCCTTTAGATTTGAACATAGTCATCTACGTTTTCCATCTCAATTTGCCTTTTATCTCTATCTATTAAAAGAGTTAACCAATTGGGGGTACTGTTCCTAGGAAAGCGTGCCATTCACTGTTACACGCTATTGGGTTTCATTAATTCATTTCCTTTTTTTTTCCAGAAAGGCTGAATGTTGTACTGTTCCTAAGAAAGCGTGCCATTCATTGTTACACGCTAATGGGTTTCATTTCTTTTTTTTTTCCAGACAGGCTGAATGTCATTTCGTCACTTTTTTTTAAAAGAGTTAACCAATTGGGGGTACTGTTCCTAGGAAAGCGTGCCATTCACTGTTACACGCTATTGGGTTTCATTAATTCATTTCCTTTTTTTTTCCAGAAAGGCTGAATGTTGTACTGTTCCTAAGAAAGCGTGCCATTCACTGTTACACGCTAATGGGTTTCATTTCGTATTTTTTTTCCAGACAGGCTGAATGTCATTTCCTCACTTTTTTTTTTTTTGGAAAAAGCTGTTATATTTTTTTTGGAAAAAGCTGAATGTGGGTTTTCAAAGAGGTAACAAGGTGGGGGCACTAGAACATAGAACGTGCCACTGTTCATCACATGAGATTCATTTTCCCTTTTTTTTTTCCAAAAGCTGAATGTGGTTTTCTTTTTCTCAAAATTTTCCAAATCTCACGTAGCTAACCCGAAAGGCTGAATTAGGTTTCCTTTTCCTCAAATTTTCCCAATCGCCTCCTTCATTTGCCCTCTCCCACCAAGAATTTAATCTTCCGAACCAAATCCAACATTAAAGTGTTCCTCTATCGACGTGGATTGCTCAAAAACCTAGAAAATTTTGGAGGTATATCAATGGCTGGCGGAGAAGAAAATATCGGTAACTCATCTTCCCCTTGCAATTTTATATAGTTGAAGAGGCTGATGTACTTATTTTTTTTATTTTTGGAGGTTGCTTTTATGTTATTATTTGGGATTATCTGATTTTTTTGTTGATTATACTTGTGGGTTTGGAGATTCGAGATTTGAGCTGAAGAAAGTTTGCAAATGAAATAGTAGCTTCTGGGGTCGGTAGCGAAAAAAGGAATTTCAAGCTTCAGTGAAGGTAAATTCTGGTGTAATGTTTGTGGAATAGATCAAGAGTTATAATTTTTCCAAATAGATAGAAATTTGAAGCATTAGTTTTAATTTGAGAGTTTGGTGAAGTTTGTGGAATAGATCAAGAGTTTTATTTTTTCCAAAAAGTTTGTGTGTATTTGGGCAATTGTTCAACTTTTCCAGTGAAGGCAGTTTGTTTTTAGTAGAGATCTAAATGCATAAAATGAGTGATGATGATTACCATATGTTGGCTATATATCTTGCAAAAATTATCGAAGTACATAGACAATTAATAGTCTACATATTTGTGGTGAGAGAATTAGGTGGCTCAGTGGAAGAGGGTGTTAGGGAATATGACGTACTTTATTTTGTTTTTTTAATATAAAATAAGATATAAGAGTTTAATTGTCTTGTTCACAAAAGTCAATCTTTTAATATAAAATTGAAAATTGGATGATACCACCAACAAATAAAGTCAATCTCTTAATAGAAAATAGAAAATTGAAGAAAATTGGTTAATGGAACCAATATTGCAAATTTCACTTAATTAAATGTACAGTAGTTGCAAGCACCAAATTACATATAGGTAGGGGAATCAATGCGCTTAATTAAATGTACAGTAGTTGCAAGCACCAAATTACATATAGGTAGGGGAATCAATGCGCTTAATTAAATGTACATAGTTGCAAGCACCAAATTACATATAGGTAGGGGAATCAATGCATGTTTTAATTATGTTGTTTATACTTTAGTTGGGATATTTTCAAGTTTACTGTCATAATTTACCCGTGTCAAATAATAATATTTTTTTTTTGTATTAAGTTTAGTAAGAATAGGTGATTTTGAGGCTAATTTTTGTTTTTTCTCGCATATGTGTTGATTCAATAATTTTCTAAATGAAAATGATATTCTTAAACTTTAAGCTCTTTTATTTTGTTGCTAATTTTTTTGATGTGATGTAGATGGCTAACAATGATCAATGTGTTCAAGGTATTGTTCAAAGCTTGTATTTAACGTTAGTGAACAATGATGTCGTGGAGAAATTTATGTTGTACTGTTTATAGGAAAAAAAGAACTACGGGCTAAGAGGTTTAGAGAATTGGTTCAACCGTGTATAGAATTGCAGGCGGAAAAGAAATCGTACAAAAGGAATTCTCGACGTTTAGCACAATTATTACAAGGTATACTCTCATTCTTAAAAATTAAAATTGGTAATCATGTATGTGAATAAACAATTCAATGAAAGTTATGTATAATTGTAACTTTTAGTTAGCGTGTATTGGGATTCTTTTTGAATATGACATAATATTCATCTCATTAGAAGATTAGTTTGTGTCCGACAAATTTGTAATTTAATGTTGTTATTATTTATTTTTAATTATTTATATAATATCATATTTAAAAAAAAGTCTTGATTTTTTCTTTGTTTGATTTTTCCCCTTTTATACACACACACACACACACATCAAAAAAGGTAAATGAAATCTTGACGCTTAGCACAATTGTTACAAGGTATACTTTCATTCTTAAAACTGGTAATCATGTAATAGGTACAATTGTAAGTTTTAGTTAGTGTGTCTTGGGGTTCTTCTTGAACATGGCAAATTATTCATCTCATTAGAATATTGGTTTGTGTTCTACAAATTTGTGATTTAATGTTGTTATTATTTATTTTTAGTTATTTATAAATATCTTATTTTTTAAGAAAAAAAAGTCTTGTTTTTTCTTCGTTTAATTTTTACCTTTTTATAGTATATAATATATACGTTAAACATGTACCTTAGTATAAATTAGATGTTTAGGGTATTAACAAGTTTAGATTTTATATTTATAGAATAGTAATAGTAATACTAAATTTTAAACTGATTAAGAGACAAAAGATCGATTCTAAAGGTGTACTCTTTTGCACTTATTTGTTTTTATTTGTATTTTTATCTCAGTTAATGATTTTTGTAAAAATAATTTTTACGATTTCTCTATAACAGAAGAATGTAGTGAGCACGACTCATTAAACATTGAAATTTGCACTTTAGAAGACAACAATGAGAGATGTATGTTTCAATTCCTAATCGTTATTTGTTGAAAAATTATAATCATGAAATTTTGTATATATTGTTTATTAGAAAAGAATGAATATCAAACTCCGTTGGTAGATTAATCTGATGGTTTTATTAACATTTGAAATTCACTTTTTAATAGAAATGGATATATGCTATTTCTCATAGCAATTAATCAATTTCCATTATATAAATCCTTAAATATTAATGAAAAATTATTTAATACAGCTGTTGGATGTAGTTATCAAGTTCTTTCGAATGTTCAAGTTAGTACTTCACAACAAAGCGTTGAGGGTCAAGGTGGTTATGAATTAGGTGAAGGAACATTGAATGATGAAATAGTAAAAATTCATGAACGTAGTACGAAATTTAATTTGCAAAATATTCCAAATGAACCTTATGTATTGGCAAAAGGAACTGTTTGTAAATATTGTGGTGCAAAGAAATTTGATAAAGAGAGTAAAGGTTTTTGTTGTTCCGATGGAAAAATAAAATTATACATAAATAGTGTACCTGATGAATTGTATGACTTGTTTACTTCAAATTCGCGTGAAGCATTACAGTTTAAAAACATCGCTCGAAGTTATAATAATCATTTTGCTTTTACATCGTTTGGTGTTAAGTATGATAAAGATTTGTTTAAAATGAACAAGGGCATTTATACATTTAGAGTTCAAGGACAAGTTTACCATTACATTAACCAACTTTTACCATATGATAAAAAACCTGCTTATTTGCAACTATACTTTTATGACACTGAAAATGAAGTGCAAAATCGCTTGAAATTTTCAGAGAGATTTTGTGAATCGACTTTACGTAAGTTAATTGATATCTTAGAGATTAATCCTTATGCTAGGTTCTTTTGTTCTTTGAGCTCTGTTTATGGTTTACAAACACGTCGAATACAAATAAGATGCGATCCTGGACTAGATCAAAGAGTATATAACACACCATCAATATCACAAGTGGCTGCAGTTTGGGTTGATGATGATCCATCTGCAGACACTAAAGTTCGTGATATATCCATTTATAGCCATTCTGGTGATCCACATAGAGTACATTATTATTTTGGTTGTTATGATCCTCTTCAATACCCATTGCTCTTTCCTTATGGTGAGCCTGGATGGCACGAGGGTATTAAAAAATTTAATAAAGGAGTTTGTCTTTATTCTGGACAGGAAAATTTTATAGATATCAATAATATAAATTCAGCAAGTGAATTGATTGAAAAAGAGACTCAAGGTTAATTATGTTAAAATACATTTATGTTTTAATTTTTTGTTGCTTTAAATGTAGTGTATTTCAATTATTTTTTATTCTTTTATTTTGTAGCTTTGAATACAAGAAAGAAAAGGTCGCATGTTTCTTGTCGTGAGTACTACTGCTACAAATTATAGATTAGATGCTCAGGTAATTCTATTTTGCTTCATGCTGGAAGGCTTTTACAACAATATGTTGTTGACATGTATGTTAAAATTGAAACTGCTAGATTAGATTATTTTCGTAATAATCAAAAACAAATACGAGCTGAACTTTACCAAGGAATTGTCGATAGTGTTGAAACAGGTGAAACTAGAGGTTGCAAGATTGGTCGAAAAATTATTTTACCATCATCATTTACTGGTGGACCTAGAGATATGAAAAAGCGATACATGGACGCAATGGCATTAGTTCAAAGATATGGCAAACCAGATGTATTTTTAACCATAACCTGTAATCCAAATTGGCCAGAAATAAAGCATGAATTAAAATACAATGATGAAAAACAAAATAGACCTGATTTGATTGCGAGAGTATTTAAAGCTAAATTGGAAGAATTGAAAAATGATTTATTTAAAAGGCAAATTTTAGGACCTATTGCTGCTTACATATATGTGATTGAATTCCAAAAAAGAGGCCTACCACACGCACACTTTTTGTTAATTTTTAAATCTGGATCAAAAGTGACTTCGGTGGACATGGTGGATGAAATTGTATGCTGCGAAATTCCTAACAAAAATGATTACCCTTATTTACATCCAATTGTTGTCAAACATATGATGCATGGTCCTTGTGGAATATTAAATGTAGAAAATGTTTGTATGGGGAATAATCAAATGTGTAGATACAAATATCCAAGAGAATATACTGCAACGACTTCATTTGGTGAAAATTCATATCCACTATATAGGCGGCGTAATGATGGTCAAAGAGTTAAGGTTAGAGGACAATTGTTAGATAACAGGTGGGTTGTACCTTATAATCCATATTTAACAGCTAAATATAATTGTCATATCAATGTCGAGATATGTTCTACCATTAAAGCTGTAAAGTATCTATATAAATATGTTTACAAAGGACATGATCGAATAAGTTTTTCTATAAATGAAAGTGAAAATGAAGTATATATTGATGAAATTTTGCAATATCAATCTGCTAGGTGGATTTCTCCTCCTGAAGCAATGTGGAGGATTTATGGATTTGTATTAACTGAAGTGTCTCCAGCAGTTGTTTCATTACAATTGCATCTTAAAGATCAACAATTGATTACCTATAAAGATTCTGACAATTTACAATCAGTTATCAATAGAGATTATACACAACGTACAATGTTGACTTGAATTTTTCCAGACAAGTATTAGAAATGAAAAAGCTAGAACATATTTGTATAGAGACTTTCCAACTTATTTTGTGTGGGATGCAAATAGTAGGATTTGGACCCCTAGAAAAATAAAGAATGTAATTGGTAGAATAGTTATGGCTAATCCCACTGAAGGTGAAAGATATTATTTACGACTTTTATTAAATCATATCAAAGGACCAACATCATTTGAAGACCTGAGAGTAGTAAATGGAGTATTTGTTTCTACATTTCGCGAAGCAGCTGTTTTGCATGGTTTATTAAGTGAAGATAATAATTGTGAGTTGTGTTTAGCAGAAGCAATAACCTATCAAATGCCAAGTTCATTACGTCGGTTATTTGCTACCATACTTAGTTTTTGTTGTCCTAATGACCCATGTTTACTATGGAATAAATTTAGAAATTTTTTTTGTGAAGACTTTATGCATGAAGGTATGTCGGTCAACACTGCTGAAATTAAGGCTTTGAGAAGTATAAATTCTATATTGGAACAAAGTGGCAAGAATATAAACGATTATAAATTAGTGCCTTTTAATTTAAGTGTTGGAGAAGATGAAAGATTAGCTACCATGATTAGTGAAGAGATAAGAAATGTAGGTGCAGAGATAAATATTTTGTCTACAGGAACTTTAAATGATGAGCAACAGGAAGCCTATGATACCATTTTAATGAGAGTCTTCAACGAAGAAAGTGGAATGTTTTTTATAGATGGGCCAGGTGGAACAGGAAAAACATATTTGTATAAAGCATTGCTAGCAGCTGTAAGATCAAAAAATCTTATAGCTTTGGCTACAGCTTCTTCAGGAGTGGCTGCTGCTTTGTTGCCGGGTGGTCGTACTGCCCATTCAAGATTTAAAATTCCTTTAGAAATAACTAATGATGCAAGTTGTTCAATTAGTAAACAATCTGCTCTAGCAAATTTTTTAAGGATGGCAAAACTAATAGTTTGGGATGAAGCACCAATGGTACATCGTTTTGCAGTTGAAGCTTTAGATAAAATGTTAAGAGATATTAATGAATGTAATATACCATTTGGTGGAAAAGTAATTGTCTTAGGAGGTGATTTTCGCCAAATTTTACCAGTTGTTCAAAAAGGTAAAAAGGAAGATATATTAAGAGCAAGTTTAGTATTCTCATATTTGTGGCCTTATTTTATCCGAATACCGTTAGTTAGAAACATGAGAGCTCAATTGGATCCGTCATTCAGTAAATATTTGCTTAGTATCGGCAATGGAATTGAAAAACAACATTCATGTAAAATGATTAAAATTTCATCTGACATGACATTACGTTTTGAAGATGAATTAATATCTTTGAAACATCTTATTAATGTAGTATTTCCAAACATAAAATACTATCTTAAAAATCTAGATTCTATGATTAATAGAGTCATTTTAACTCCAAAAAATGAATGTGTTGACCAAATTAACAATATTTTGCTTAAAGAAATTCCTGGAGAAATTTTCACATATTACAGTTTTGATGAAGCAATTGATAAAACTGAACAAAGTATCCAAGAAGATTTTTTAAACACATTAACTCCAAATGGTATTCCACCACATGAACTTGTATTGAAACAAAACTGTCCAGTTATATTACTTCGTAATATCAATCCTTCTGAAGGTTTATGTAATGGAACGAGACTTATATGTAGAAAGTTTGAACGAAATGTTATTAACGCTGAGATAGTTGTTGGTGAATATCGTGGAAAACAAGTATTCTTACCTAGAATTCCCTTCATACCACTTGAAAGTGATAAGAATTCAATTCCTTTCAAAAGAACTCAATTTCCAATACGTCCATGTTTTGCAATGACAATAAATAAAGCCCAAGGTCAAACTTTAGATTTTGTTGGTCTTTACCTTCCAGAACCTGTATTTTCCCACGGACAATTGTACGTTGCACTATCTAGAGCAAAGACAAGTAAAGCTATTAAGGTTTTGATTAAACCATTAGACAAAACTACATTACATATTACATGTACCAAAAATGTAGTTTACCAAGAAATACTAAATGTATTACACTAAGAACTATATGGATTAAGAATCCTATGAGGGTTGAACTCCGAAGTACTCCCATTGCGCTCTTAACATCGAAAAAAAAGGCATGTTAGCTTCTCGATTACTGTACATTTTACAATACAAAAATATCTACTGTTTGTTACTAGCAAGATCTTTATCTTCATTGAGTAATTTAATTATTTTCATTAAGTTAAGTTTGTTGTTTCTTAAACTTGTATTCTACTAACCATTTTTATTTGTCGCTCTTGCAGATTCTCTAGAAAACAATATTAAAATATATAAAATAATCAATTCAGGTATATTGTGCAGTTATTTCTTTTAAAATGTTATATTTTCAAAATTTCCTTATGTGCTACCACATAAGGAATTATATACCAATACAACAGGAAATTAGTATGTGCGAGTAACTTAGGAGATGATATGAAGTACATGTCCTACTTTTCCATCACTCATTTTTATCTTTCTAATCCAAACCGGTTATACATACTTTGATTTATGCCTTAAAATTATCAGTTTACCTTAGGTCGAACAAGAGTGGTTACAGTTTTAACTTTTTAACAGCTATATGGAGTTTTTTGACTGATAGTTTGGTGACAGCATATCTCCTTCTTTTATCACATTGTTGCTAACGTTTTGGTCCTTAGATAATTGACCAAAAATTAATAAAAATAGTTGGAAATAAAACCCAAAATTGATTTAGAATATCTTGGTTGTTTAGTCATTTAGTATATACCAAACTATATATAGCTTAGATAAATCAAAATATAAAATTTACTTAATTGATGAAAGAAATAAAAAAAATGTATACTTGGCACTAAATCTACAAAAAATATATATTAAACCATGTAATATAATATGCAGTTTTCTTTGTCCACTTCTAAATGTTCCCTTCACTCATATTAATCTCAAAGTTGGTATAATACCTTAAACCACTTCTAATTTAATGGCAAATATTACAAATTCGCATTCTAACCTATTTAAGTAATGATAAAACCTACTCTTGTCTCTTGTTCAAGTTGTTATGTAAACTTACTTACAATTTGATTACCTTGATCTATGATAATCTAAACTATTGTTACTTGTAGTATTTTTATCTGTTAATTTTTTATTTTTAACTTTGTGCCTCTATATTTAGCAAATTCTTGTATGCCTATTTTGCATTATTTCTTATATATATATTTATATATATTAATGGATACATTTATAGGAGTGATGAGGAGAAACTGCCTACAAATGTAGATGATAAATCAAATGTTTGATTTAGTTAATAAGTAGCTATGACTAAATTATTAGAAAAACACTTTAAGGGGCAAAGTAGTTTTCTGCATGTGGCCCTTGTTATTGCTGCAATAACATTGATATCTATTGCATCTAAGTTCACCACATATATGATATATCTTCGTATTAATTTGCAGGTGCAAGATGTTCTTGGAGTTGGACACCTAATAAAATGCCAAATTCACGATGGAAGAGGTATTGATTCAACTTAATTGTTAGTTTTTGACTACATTCAGATTTGAATCTAGACTAAGCAAGTACTTAATACATATGTGGCCCATGCGTGTCTATTTTTTTTTTTTTATCCTTTTTTGATTTTGAGTATGGTGGGAGCACTGGCTCCTTCCAACCCATCAAACTCATTCTCCTGGATGGAGGATTCATTCGAGATGCGGGTCTTATTAGAGTATTTTTTTGAACTGGAAATAGAAGGCCCAGGGGAGAATTCGTCGATCTATAGGGAAATCCACCCACCATATATTGTTAAAAATTCTAACTTGGAATCTTTGAGAAATCAAATTTTCCAACTTGCAGCTGAAGACGAAGAAACCAAAATTGACTCGCAGCTTATTTAGTCCCCATACTGTCATGGGAATTATGCGTTTGGCTGGCATTGATTGTTGTACATTCTTCGATAGGAATAATTATCATCTACATCACCATCAAGTTTGCAATTATTTATTTTGAAACGGCTGGCGGCTGTGCATTCCATTCAAAGTTATCAAAGAGTTTATGTCATCAATCAATTTTCTCGGCTCGGCTCGGGCCCCACTTTAACTCTATAAATAATCTAATTTCTCCAACACAAATATCTTGAAGTCACACTATCCAAAAATTTCCCTTCAAGTCCAGACTCCACTCCCATTATCTCTGTAAAAAAAAAATAGTTACTTAAGAAGCATGCAGCAAAAATAAATGGTGATTCATGAGCCTATTTTAATAGTGGGTGCTGGTATATCTGGTCTTTCTCCGGCTTTGATGCTTCACAAGTACATCAAAAACCTGCATGTTTAGCTAAGCTTAAAACGTATACTTCATAAGTAAATATGTACATGGTGTTGTAGGTTAGGAATTCGGAGCCTGGTTTTGGAATCATTGGACCATTTAAGGATTACAGGGGTTGCTCTTACTATGTGCACCAATGCATGGAGGACCCTTGATGCCCTCGGCATTGGAGATTATCTCAAGACAAAGTCTGTACAAATTCATGGGTATGGCTACAAATCAATCGCTCTTAGTAGAATACTGCTAGCTTGATATAATGGCAACCATGTTCATAAATTTTGAATACTTGCTCGTTTCGTTGGTGCAGGTTTCAAATTTTTTCTCCGGATTCAAGCCTGACCTCTTCAGAGAGATCCCCCGAAGCAGGTGTGAATTTGTGAGATTTTTTGGAATCCTTACAATGTATTCAATAGACTGAAATGGAGGATTTCATGTGTTTTTATGCATTATGATAATTCTGAGAATAATTATTTTAGAATGTGTTACTTTTTTTCTTAAAAAATGTTATCTATTTTCTGATTCTTTAGGTTTGCTGACTCCAAATATATGTTGTCAAACTATTTATAATCAGGCAAAATTTAATACAGAATGCTGATATAAGAATTCATTAATGAATGAAAAATCTCAAAATCTGGTTGTTAATGGATGAAATTTGCAATGAAGTTACGTGCTTAATAGTTGTCCTACAATTGAAAATCAGTCATCTCATCTTCTGTTCAAAGAATTAAATATTTTTTTGACGAGTTGTAACATGATGCAGTGGAAACTCCAGCAGATGTATGAAAAGAAAAGACATGCTAGAAACCTTAGAGAAAGAACTACCAAAAGGAACTATCAGATATTCTTCCAAGGTTGTTTCTAGAGAGGAATCAGGGAACTTCAAATTAATGCACCTAGCAGATAGTTCAGTTGTGAAAACCAAGGTAAATTTGTGTTATTAGAAGATATGCCTTTCTAATGTTGGTTTATAATTTACTATTATTTGATGCAAAAATGAATTAACACATAGACCTTATCCTCCATTCTCGATGGACTAATTATATTCTGCTCTTGTTTGAAGTCTTCATTAGATGTGATGGAGTCAATTCGATGGTGGCAAAGTAGTTGGGACTTCAGAATCCGGATGGTGGTGGACGAACATCAATTAGAGGCTTCATTAACTACCCCAATGGTCATGGCTTTGAAGCAAATTTCCACGCATACTTTGATACTTCGGTAGAGGATTCCGTTATGGTTTCATTCCTTGTGATGACAAGAGCATATATTGGTTCTGCACGTTATCAATTTTCAATTGTAAGCCATTTGACTTCTTGCTCTGTCTCGTTAGAGAGCACCTGCTATTTGTTTAAAATACTTACGCATCATATCAAAAACTTTGTGTGTTATTTGTTTAATGAAATTTCTCTTCTTGGTTTGCTGCAGATGATGAAAACAAGCAAAATCCGTTCAAAATTAAGCAATTTGTATTAAGCGGTATTCAAAATGCACCACAACAAGTATCTAATATTGTAGAGAGAACCGAGCTAGATTACATTTCTTATGCTCCTCTGAAGTATAGATCGCCATGGTATATCTTACAAGTAGCTGAAGCCTAGATGAAAAATCCTTGTACAGGTATACTTTCATATAAATTAATTCCAACAATTCCCTCCCTAATATTTTCATAGTACCTAATCAATCTTTCTTCTTTGGACAAATGTATACGCTTAAAGATGTCGGTTTTGAAGAAGTCAATGCTCAAGATCAAACAATTCAGGTGTGTGATGACTAACTATTAAATCATCTTATTTAAAAGTTGAAAGTATTAAAAAGATACACATTTATTTATTCAAATTTAAGTCTTCAATGCACCCCTCAAATATGCATATTCTTTTCATATATTTAGATATATCAAATCAATGCTTTTAGATAAAGGAATTCTAAATATATCAAATATGCTACTTATTAATTTTTTTAATACAAAAAAAAAAATTCATCCAGTTTAGTTACCTATTAATTTTTTTAATACAACAAAAATCATCCAGTTTAATTCTTTATATAAACACCAGAAAAGCTATTAGTTTGGTTTCTTATGAACTAAACACTTAGATTCCAAAAAGGTATATAAATAAACTTGACTGCAGCTGTCCTACTTGCCCATACTGCAACCTATAATAGCAGAGGTACAGATAAAGGTACATTTCTCTCCATAAAGTTTTATTGACTTGTCACTCATAGATTGATATTGATAGACAATAAACAATAATTTATCTTTATCTTTTGACAAAAAAATTCCCACTTTCCACAATACAAAGCACAAATACTACATTTTATATTCCTCTTCTCTTATCAACCATTGCACAAACCTTCTTTACGAATTCAGCTGCATTGCTCTCTTATACAAAATATAACCACCAGAGACTAAAGTTCCTCAAAACACCAAAGAAAACCCAAGTACTTCTTAGTTCTTCAAAAATCTGTATGATATTACTTGATTTTTACACTTTTCACTTCTATGGTTATTCATATATTACAAATTAGAATAACATTAAACTTATATTATGTTGGATTAGATTAGAAATATAAAATGTTGATGATTCATATTATTAAGAACTTCTAACCTAATCTACAAAATTGTATCTTCTCTGCAGATTGAACAAGATGGATGACAAGTTCAAACTTATACCAGACATTTATCCAACACAGAGGGACTGGACAACAAAGGTAATTGTCACAGAAAAACTAGCTCCAAAAATAGCAAAACAAAATCAGTCAAGATACCAGCACATGATACTCATGGATCTTAAGGTAATAATTCTTCATTTAGTTAAATAAATTTTGGTTTAGTTAACTACAGATTCTAAACTTTGGTTTATTTTATATCTGACTGAAATTTCAAATTTTAGTACTTATCTTTTAAATACATACATACTAATGCAATCTCTCGTATATACTTGTAGGGAAACAAGGTTCAAGCTACGTTATATGACGCAAACATTAATGCTTTTGAGGACCAACTCATTTTGGGGAAAACTTATCTAATATCAAATGCAACCGTAAGGGATACAAAGCATGAATACAGATCCTTAGTCGGTGAAAAGCAATGGACAATTACTGGAAGGACAAGAATTGAAGAACTCCCTGAAGACAATATGGCTCTGATTTTTTCAACTTATGAGTTTACAGCATTTGATGAACTAGAGAAGTATATGGATTCAAATAAGGATATCAGTAAGTTTAGACTACAACTAATGTTTTCTAGACTTAACCGTTCATTTCACTACCATACTTATCCGACTGCACAGTTATAAAATTTTATACATATATAAGCTATTGAACTAACTGATAGCACACATGCAGGCATTATAGCACTTTGTATTGACATGAAGCCAAAAAGACTCATCCAGACACGTAGTGGAAATCAAACATATGTTCAAGACATAATACTTATCAACAAAAGGTTGTGATCAATTATCTTATTGTAACTAAATTCTTCTTACTAAATCTATTTCTTCTTTAAAATGAAAATAAACTTCTATCTATTTTTTGTAGCTTTCAGACCATGATGTTAACAATGTGGGATAGTTATGTTGATAGAGAATGCTTATTGATAGCAGAAAATATAGCCAATAAACCAGTCATAGTCGCTAGCCACTTGAAAGTTTCATCATTCAATGGTAAGAATTGAAATATCATCTAACAAAGATTTATACAAATGTTAATCATGTACTTCTATTATGTATAATATATTTGTCTTACCATGAAAATATGTTCATTTCTAATACAGGAATCACACTATCAACAAAAACTAACAGCAACTTCTTCATCAATGCCACATTCAATGAAGTTGCTGAATATAAAGCTTGGTTAGTATTTAAGAAATTCATTAGCAATATCAATTATATTAGTTCCAGCACAATATACTCTGTTTTAATCGTTCTTGATTTCAGTTCTTGATATTTTTCCCTCATAATTTCATAAAGCTTTTTCTAATCACTGTTTTACTACTTTCATTTATAATTGAATCAACAACTACAAGGGCGGATGGAAATATGGATAAATTGAATGAAATCATAGAGGAAAAGCCTTATCTGGTGTTAACACCATCAAAGTTGTCTCCTCCAGAGGAAAGCCAATTTACAACAATCAAGAGAGTCCATAGCCTACTCTTGGGAGTAATTTCTCTAACTTTCATAATAAACATAACTGATTATTTTTAGTATTTTATCTATTGTACAGTATAGTTCTTACTGCAAAGTTTTTAATGTAATCCAATTGCAAAAATTTGCGCAGATCACACAACCGAAGTACTTTTGGATAAAAGCAACAGCTTCCATTAAAGTGATGAGACAATCTTTTTGGTACATAGCTTGTAACAATTGCAACAGGGTTTCAAATGCTAATTTAGGGGAGACTTATCAATGCGTGTATTGCAAATGCTCCCAAACTAAAGCAGTACCAAGGTAATATCAAAAGCTTTTTCAATATATTAATTTACCTTAAACAAACACCCTATTCCAAAATTTAACATTTGCATCTGGACATAGCTTGATTTAGCATCCTTATCCTTTACACCTTATTCCAAAGTTTAACAGCTGCATCTAGATATACCCTGATTTAGCATTGTTATCATTTTCCTTATAATTTTTACTAATATTGTTGTAGGGCAAAGGCGTATGTACAATTGGAAGATTCAACAGGAGTTCTTAATGCTAACGTAATTGGGGAACCAGCTGAAAAACTCCTTCAATGTTCTTCTGAGACTTTAATGCAACATTCCAAAGTAGTATACCTCCTGATTATATTTTTGTTTATTTAAATTTAACACCCCATCAACATTAATTATAATACTAACACTTACATTTGAGCAGAGTTCTACCATCAACATACATGACGCTATCCAGATGGCAGTTGACAAGCAACAAATCTTCTATGTTAAGGCAACACAAGGGCTGCTAAACAAAACAGAATATAAGTTTGAAATCATATTTGTACTGGATACATGCTTGGCCATAACACAAATTGAACATTCAAAAGTTGACAAAGGAAAAGGTCTACTCTACCCTGACCTACCAACAGAGCCTGCTCTCATTGAAGAGGTTTCTCCACCGCCAGCAAAAAGAGCATTGTTCCAGCTGCCAGATGAGGACAGTGTTGCCAAGAAGAAAACTGAGGCAAATACCAATGATCCGAACCTTCCGAGTGCTCAAATAAATGTCAAACCAAAATCAGAATAAACCACTCCACTAGCTCTCAAAGGTCACAATTCTAATCCAATTCAGTGCTTTTGTTTCTCTTTTGTTATCTTCGACTCAAGCATACAATGAAGTAGATGCAGCATTCCAAACATCTTTTGCTCTCTATCACATCATAGTGACAATTCTAATGCAACTCACCACTTTTGTTTTGCTCTTTTGTAATCTTCAATTGAAAGATACAATGAAGTAAATATAGCACTAGTCCACTTTTGCTCAGTGATAATGAAGTTAAACTTCATGATGTTTTATTTTGTATAGAGTGCTTGAGTAACTGACATAGTGGTGTGAAATTGTAAGCAAGCCAAAAAAATACTTGTTTTGAATGGAATGCAAGGATGTTGTATCTCATTATATTGTAGTTTTTTAATTTATTTTATTGGAGTTATTTGTTGATACCTTCAAATTAATTGTAGCCATTTGAGATATAGAGTCCCATCTAAGCTTTCTGCATTTCAAAAAACAATTTTCTGTTGATTTGAAATTTATTGAGACACAGCCCGTTATCCAATTGCCACAACTCCTCGGCAGCTGTTGGACTCAAAATACCTATAGAACTCTGGTCACATAAGGCAGCGAATGACTAACATAAACTTGAGAATTTTTTGCTCTGCTGCATGCAAACATATAAATGAATGGAAGTTTGATATGAGGGCAATGAAAACTTCACATGTTTGGCTAAGCTTAAACAGTTTATGACAATGTAAGTTTTCCAACAAAAAGAGGTGAGGTTCTGCTTTCTTACCCGAGAATGTTGAGTTTACGAGGGGGAAGCCTCAAAAGGTATATGATTGTGCCTCTCGTAGACGGTAGACGAAGACCAACTCAGTCCGCTCCTACTGCACTGGAGTATCAGCGGTCATGTTGGGTTGGTCCCTAGGCATTATTCGTTTACAATAAGTATCAACGGGTCCTGTCGATTCAGCACCAACCACACTATTCGTTTAAAATAAATATATATTTTTTAGAATAAGGAAGTTACTGATTTTGATTTTGATAATACTTTCGCAAAGAGTGGCTCTTTTTACTTAAAAAAAAAAAAAAAAGTACAGTATGAAATATGCTTGGAATAAGTTGTCAAAAAAGAAAAATAATTTTTTTTTGCTTGGAATGAAAAGTTTTTTAGGCTTCGCGAAACATGCTGTTACCTATGAAAAGGCAAGTACAGTTTAATGCTTGTTTTTGAACCTTTTTATTTCTCAAAGCAGATGTACATAGGAATTCAAGTCCAGGTTGATTGAAATTTACACTCTTTTGTCGTGTTTGATAGGATGATTTGGATGGCTCTAGACAGTATAAATGAAGGAAAATAAGCTAATTTTTTCTTCATTATGTAGTCCAATCCTGTTCATAATTGAGTACTGAAAGTGCACTTAGCATTTCTTGCTGTAACAAGTTGGTATTGGTTAATCATCATTTTTTTGTTGGGATTAACTTTTTATAGACATATTGAGAGTTGTGATTATTCATGTTTCGATCACTGCTGTGGCGGAAGACCATACAAGTTGACTATGGACCACATTGTGTTCAAAGAAATAAAAATCATTGTATTAAGCAATTTGGAAGCTTTGTTTTGATTGAAATAAACGTTTAATTTAACTGGAATAGAGTATATCCAGAATGTAAAATTATGGTGCCTAAAATGATAGGAGTGTCACTAATTTTGATGTGTTAATATTGTAGTTATGCATGGGACGTGAATACTGAGAGGGCAGAAGATGTCCTTGTGCACAAGAAATTATTGCTCATGGCACGTGACCCTTGCACCAACCCTGCAGTTGAAGTCCGTCTTGTGCAGGTATATCCACATCCATATACTTCATAAGATACTTGATTGAACAAGGGAAGTAAAGATTAAAAATGTATCGACTGAAGACTATTAGTGCACTAACAGGGAACAAATTAAACTCTAATAACCAATTTGAAATTTGTCAAAACTTTAATGATCAAATGCATATTTTACCCTTTAATTTTTTACTTTTACAATTGAAGTTTAGGAACTAAGCATTTTTTTTCGTAAAAAAATCTAAAAACTATTAAGACTAAGCTGGACTTCCTAAACTTTCAGGTAGAGTGATTTTGGATCCTTGATCTTCAAAACTCAGGTTATGGATCAATAACCTATCTACATGAATTAGTGTGACCAAAACCATTAATGTAATGTCAAAATTGCACGCGACTTCTACCATAATTTAAAGTTGGATATTAAGTAGTTTGACGACTTTTCTTTCTAACTTCAAGTTAAGTGAAGGTTGCATCCAATTTTAACGTTTATATCCAACTCTTTCTTGTTGTTTCTTTCGCCATTTTTAGATACTCTTCTTCTCCACCTCCACTATTTCCTTCATTTTACTCATGTCAAGTGCACATCTAACTAAACACATTAAATTAATTAATGCATATTTTCCTCAACAAACTTTAATATATGTTTAACTTATTCTTAAATAAACGAAATATAATTAAAAAATTCATTAACAATTACCACGCTATTACAGACTTAATTAAAATACAACACGTGCCTTGCACGTGCATTCCACTAGTTTGATGAAAAATGTGTTTAGATAATGCGATTTTTACGTTGTGGATAGTAGATATAAGTCAAAGATAAGTAAAGTATTGGTGACGTGAAAAGTATAAATACTTAATTTGAAAATTCAATAAATAAGTAGTTATAACTTAAAAATTTAATAAGTAATTACGAGCTATTAGCCACGTCTGATTTTTCCATCACTAAATTCAAACGGAAATATGACTGTGGTGGTGGATGGTGGATTTATTGAGATCAGTGAATTATTGGCAGTACAGTGAGTGTACAGGCAAAGGTGAACTATAATATGGACGCCGCCGGTGATGACAAAACCATTCACTGCTCGTACCAAAGTCGCCACGCCGACATGCTCCACCCGTCCTCTTCATCGGGGCAAACCCGAATCAAAGGATCCGACGAGGAACTTGCACTATCCAACTCCGAGTTCCTGACCCGACCCGAAGTCCTGGAGCGCCGGGTTCGCCGGGTCAAGCAACTGACCCGCATTTATCGGGACCAATATTGGGCATTAATGGAGGAGCTGATGCTAAAGTACAGAGAGTACTACTGGGAATATGGCAAAAGCCCTCTCCAGGAAGAGGAAAATAACGATACGATCAACTCGATTGGAGCGGATTGCACCACAGGAACCGGAGAGACTGTTATTAATAATGGGAATTTGGGGGTGAATAGAAATGTTAATCGGTGTGGGGTGCAGGGGTGCAAGGCCAAGGCGATGGCATTGACGAGATTTTGCCATATGCATATACAGTCCGACGCCAAGCAGAAGCTCTACAAGCCTTGCAATTTCTCTATCAAAAGGTTCGTTTTACTTTTTCCTTTAATTTTTGTTTCAATCATGAATTCACTGGTTGTGTAAATTTCTGTTTGAGATATTAATTTGCAGTTCAATTCAGGCACCTGTGCTTGTGTTGGTGGTTCTTTAAAGATTATGATTTCTTTTAGATGAGAACTTTTGAATATTATTGTCATGGTTTCCAGGAGTTTATGGGAACTTGTATCTTCGATGTGGACATCCTTTGTATGGTTTATATGGGCTTGGGTTCTCCAAACACATTAGCTAGCTTTTGTGGGCTGGCTCTTCCAAGTTTCATGACATTAGTATCAGAGCAGGCACCATGTTTTTGGGTCTCGGTTACCACTTAGGGTGTGTGGGTATCTGCTTGATGTGGACGCCGAGTCGGAAGCGTAGTGGTTTGTCATGGTTTTCAGTGGAGTTTATGGAACTTGAATTCTACATCGAATGTGTGGGCGTCCTTTGTGTGGTTTATATGGGCTTGGATTCTCCAACTACATTAGCTAGCTTTTGTGGGCTAACTCTTCCAAATCCCATGACAATTATCAATTCAATTCCTCTTGCTTTATATTAATTGGGTTGCTTGTTGGTTTGAGTTGGGGTGCCGTATAATTTTGCTTTGATGATCATACTTTGATATTAGTCACAAAGTGACTCGAACACTCAGCTTGAATCAAATCATATGTAATAACTAGTATACTGCTTCTCCACAGTGGAATCCGATTGTAGGATCTATGAGAATGGGTCTATGACATTTGAACACTTTTGTTCTTGATGGAGTTTTGATAGGCGAGGATGACGATATGAGTTGAGATGATTATGATTTTAGGATTGAGGCAGTGAGTAGGGTAATGAGAAGATTGTTTGAAGGAGAGTTTTGTTTGAGAGGGAGATTGAAGACGTAGAGACATACGAATTTTATATATTCTTTTTTCCAGTAGCGGAGAAAACTCCATATGGTCGTGATAATTGCAAAGTCTCCAATTTCAACAGCTAACTGTACGACACTTAAAATAAAACCGGGTTCACAATTACATCAGATTTATTTTGCCTTGTTTTTCCTTGTGAATTTTTTGTTTGTGCTTTATTAAGCTTTGAGCTTCAACATTAAAAAGAGCCAGGATGCAACTCCTTGCTCTCAGGTGCACTTTCAGCAAGTGTGGTCTAGGGTAAGAATTATGGGGAAATATTTGATTTTCCTTTAGCATAATGTTGATTAGCTTTCATAGCCACACAATTTCCTATGTACTGATTGGTGGGTGATACTAATACACTGTTCTTTAAAGATTGGATTTTGATCTTCAAGGATGGGACATATGATAGCTAGCATGTCAATATTGATATATCTATTTGGTTAGTTTGTTTTTCATGCAGTGTTCAGGCTCTGACAAGACTTGTGCGCGAGAAATAGTCAGCTAATTGATTTTTAGCTTCGTGACTTCCGTTTTGTATGAGAGTGGGTGCAGTTTTTCTCTCATCTCTGAGCACCTGCCTATTCATCTTTTTTTTTTTTTTTTCAAATAGTGAAAGGAACCGGGCATATAAAACCGGGGCAGGCACTACGATACAGTAGGCGGAGTAGTTGCTCTGAATTCTCCTCCCAACCATAAGATTATGCGTTATACGCTCGAATGATGTGAAATTTTGACAAATACAGTAGCAATTCGACATTGAATGGCCTATATGATTATTTCCAACGTATTTTTGTGAATCCAAACTAGAGTATATAGCTTTATAGATGTAGAATTACGTCAAAATCATTTTGAAATGAAGTGCAAAATACACTTGGGACGGGGGTAAGTCTTGAGATATAAAGCGGGCAATGTTATTGCAGTGTGCGATTGTGCGCCCTGGCTCCCCATGTAGAGGGAAACTCGCCACATCCAATTATGGGTTATATTTTTGAATGGTGTCAAATTTTGAATAAAATGGTGCAGATTTCAAATTGAACTAGTTGTTATAACATGTTTTTTTAATCCAAACTAGTATTTATATTTACATAGACGTGTTTGTTTGACATGGATTAAATTCCTTTATTATTTTTTTGGCAAAATTGATAGTCTCCTTGCAATTGAATTAGGGCCACCAAAATTGAATTCCGACATGAAAAAAAGGATAGTTTTTGCAGATGTCGCAATGCCAAATTTACCCTTCATGTGACCTGTCAAATGGCCAAATGCCCCTGGACATTATTTCCTCCATTGATCAACACAGTTAGGGGCATTTTTGTCAGTCACAATAATTAGCTTTGACTGGACATTCAATGTGTCCGAATTTTCCGTGCTTGATTCAACTGAAAATGACGATCTAGCTGCAAAATTCTGGGCCCACTAATATTGAAAAAATCGATTTTTCAGTAAAATCTCCTTCAGACAGGAGCTGAATGTCTTATCTAGTCAATACCATTAATTGGGTGATTTGGCCACTAATCTGGCCTTGAGGCATGATAGTCTTTCAAGTAGCTTGGTTTGAAAAGCCATTTGCTACCAAGGACATTCGATTCGGATAGGTAGTGTTCAGGTTGAGTTGCTATCTCTCTTGGTCTGCCCTCTACTAGCTGAGGGTGGGCCTCGCCTTATTTGTCGTGGAAAGAAGACTACTTATCTATCTGAATGAAAAGGCTTCATCCCAACCTTTTCTTTATAGAGAGAATCTTTTCTGAAGCGCGCTTTTAATTTATTTATTGTTGTTGTGGAGCCGATTCATCTGGGTTAGTTTCTGGCCACCCAGATCAAACGGCATCCCAAAGCACATGGGGATATGGGCGAGTGTCTACTTCTTATTGGAAAGAAATCTGCTGAATATTCCTTCTGTTCAACTCTCGCCTCTTGGTATCTACTCTAATTAACGTCACTCAGGTGTAAATACATTGGGATGGTTTGATTTTGCATGACACAAAAACTATGAAGGCCCTGTTTGGTTTGGCGTGGAATAGAACCTTTGATGCAATCTCATACGTTGAGATTGGGTTATAATATTTGGTGCTTTTGATGTTTTATGATTGAATAATCCTAGGGCGTACCATCTAACACCGGTTAATGTTGTCCATACTCTGGAGACATTCAATCTTTGGTTATTATGACCATTTCTATGAATTTAGTTAGATGTACTTGACAAGATTGCCAGTTGTCCAAAACCAATAATCTATTTGCTTTGGCTATTAATTTTGGACAATCAGGTTTTTCATAATAAGATTCCAAATTATTGTTTACAAACGGGCTGTAAAGGTTTTGCCTTTGTTACGTTGGACGTGACACTCTTTGATTGCAAATGATGTCTTATTTTCTAATCTATCACAAAGATAAATGAAAAGAACTTGTACATTAATTGTTATTAGTTGTTCTTTGCAAGAGAAAGGACTGATAATATTTTTGATAGCTGCCAAAACTAGATCTGAATATGTCTACACTGATCAAACTTGTACATGGATAATAATATTCTAGGTAATTCGAAATATTTTGATAGGTGTGCAAGACCCGAGATCAAGATGGTTTACGCAAGGCGGCATAAGAAGGCAAACAAAATGGAAGCAGCGGGAAACAAAATGGAAGCAGCGGGAACGGCAACAGATCAGGGGATTGCATGATTGTCTTGTTATACATATTGTCATTTTATTGTAATTAGTACTTGCATTGTAATAAACAAATTCACGTTGATATGTAGTAGAGAGCCGTGTGATTAAAATGTAAGGGGAGGGATATAAATAGAGCACATGGAAATAGTTAGAGGCATTCAGTTATCAATTGAGATTTTGGGTGGGAGAGAGCAGGGCTCTTGAATTCCCTGTAAATCATATTTTGCATACTTTTACCATTACAATCCAAATCAATAAGTATCAGTTCATTAGCATCTCTATTCTATTACACAAATTACTGCAAATCAATACAAATTCGATACAATACATACAAATCCGATACAATACATCGACAATCGTCACTCGCGAACTGGAATTATCTCTGCGGCTGCCATCAGTAGTACCTTCAGCTGAGTGACTCCTATCAAATTGGTATCAGAGCACTAAATCCTACACATATGGCAACGTCGAAGAAACAATTGGAGGATCGCGTCGGAGCGGTAGAAGTGCGCCTTGAGGAGATCTACGGCGAAATGCACGGTGAGATGGAGTCGATTAAGGAAGGTCTAGGTCAGGTTTTGAGCAAATTGACTGCAATTGAAAAGATGGAACACTTACTGGACCGATTGGGGATAGAGAATCACGTGGAGCTCAAAGAAAGCGGGAGAGGAATTCAGTCGGAGTCGAGTAATACACCCACTAAATTTCGTAATGCAGAACCAAATCGGTGGGAACACCAACACCAGCGGAGGTTGGAGATGCCGGTGTTCACGGGAGATAATCCGGACAATTGGATTTATCGCGCTGAACGGTATTTCGAGGTGAATCTTCTGACGGAGGCGGAGCGGTTGGAAGCGGCAGCCTGGTGTTTTGACGGGGAAGCTTTGGCATGGTATCAATGGAAAGATCGCCGTCGTCCGATGAGGAGATGGGAGGAGATGAAGACTTCATTGTTGGAGAAATTTCGTTCATCGGTAGAAGGATCCATTTATGAAAAATTTCTGGCCCATAAGCAAGAGAGAACAGTGAAGGAGTATCGCCGGGGATTTGAGGAATTGTCTTCATCATTACCAAATCTGGCGGAAGAAGTGGAGGGGAACTTCGTGAATGGATTGGAACCAGACATACGGGCTGAAATCATATTGCAGCGAACCATGGGCTTGGACCAGATTATGGAGGTGGCCCAACATGTAGAAGACAGGAATGGGCTGGTCAAACAACAGCAATTTGGGCCTAATTTTGTGAACAGAAATAAGGTGATAAGCGCTGCAATTCCCACACTTCCAGTCCAGACCACATTTGCGCTGCCCAGACGGTCTCATTCAACCACCGCAACTTCCTCAGCTCCACCCGTAGGACCAACTGGGTACTGGGTCTTCATGGATGCTATACTCATGGTTGTAGGGAAGTCCGCTTACTCATTTGTGTTGAAATACCATTTTTCTACTTTGATCGTGGATGGAGTTTTGGCAAAGGAAATTGTTCGGCTTTACAATATTTTAAATTCGTAATTGGTCCGGATCTTCACCTTGTGGACAAGGTGGCTGTTTTGGGGGGGAAGTATTGATAGGTGTGCAAGACCCGAGATCAAGATGGTTTACGCAAGGCGGCATAAGAAGGCAAACAAAATGGAAGCAGCGGGAACGGCAACAGATCAGGGGATTGCATGATTGTCTTGTTATACATATTGTCATTTTATTGTAATTAGTACTTGCATTGTAATAAACAAATTCACGTTGATATGTAGTAGAGAGCCGTGTGATTAAAATGTAAGGGGAGGGATATAAATAGAGCACATGGAAATAGTTAGAGGCATTCAGTTATCAATTGAGATTTTGGGTGGGAGAGAGCAGGGCTCTTGAATTCCCTGTAAATCATATTTTGCATACTTTTACCATTACAATCCAAATCAATAAGTATCAGTTCATTAGCATCTCTATTCTATTACACAAATTACTGCAAATCAATACAAATTCGATACAATACATACAAATCCGATACAATACATCGACAATCGTCACTCGCGAACTGGAATTATCTCTGCGGCTGCCATCAGTAGTACCTTCAGCTGAGTGACTCCTATCATATTTACTCGTAAATTGTGAGATTGACTTGTAAAACTAACTGTCATACATGAATTTTAAGAAGATTTGTAAACTGTTATATTTTTCTGCAACTTGAAATGGAATCAAACTTGGCAATTATGATGCAAGCATATATAATGCCCATTTTTTATGAATATGTGAGAGTGACATATGCAGGTATTATAAACATAAAGATTAATTCAATAGCTAATCCTAGCCACATGAATTTTCTACGCAACATGGTTTTGCTTCATTCTTGGGTGGCCCAAGAGTTTAGTGATGATAATAACACAATTATTTAGGATGGAATATTGTTGCTCTCCTGTCTTAGTGCCTGTTTGGTGGAGTTTAAAAATATTTTTTTAGAAGATTTTGATAAAAGTTGATGAAATGTGTAGTTGAAAAGTTGATAAAAGTTTTAGATTCCATGAAATATGTGGTTGAAAATGAGTTTGAAAAAAAAGAGTTTAAAATAAACGCTACCAAACATGCTCTTAATCTGGCATTAGTAAAGACATATATTTATTATAGAGACCCGAATGAGAAGTCACAATCTTTCAGGAAAGCATTTGCATGCTTTAGAGGAGTTGTGACGTATAGATTATAAATTTGCAATTTTTTGAACGAAATGTTGACATCTAGGAAGTATCATAATAGCTTTCTCATTTTCCTAATGAATTTATTGATTATCACCTGATTCCTGATTACTCAGAAATAATTCTTACACTGGATTCTTTGTGAAGAAAATAACTACTGCTGTGAGATTTGACCTTATGTGACCCTTTTAAATACTAATTTATCTCTCCCTGTTAATGTTACTTCTTGTTGAAACTGACACTCTTTTCTTTTTGTGTTATTGTGCATGTGCCAGTTCACCTACAGGGCCTATACTATGTGGGAAACCAATACTGAGATCAACTGTTCCTTCTTATTGCTCTCTCCACTTCCAAAAGGCTGAAAAGCACATCGCACGCGCTCTAAGGAAGGCCGGTCTCAATGTCTCTTCTACAAGTAAGCTTGCCCCGAAGTTCCATGTCATAGTTGCAGAATATGCCCACCAAATCCAGGCAACAAGAATAACCGCACAGAATGCAACTTCGGGAAATGCTGATGTGAAGGAGGATAACAATCCTTGAATCTCTAGGTTATGCAAATATCTGTGTAGTACTTTATCTTTCTTTGAACACCTTATGAACAAAGTTGGTGAAGCAGAAAATAGTGGATTGGGGAACAGACTATTCAATAGATGAACCAACTCAAGGTTATTATGGGAGATGGAATCTTGTGCATATTGGAGGTACTGTTCCTCGATTCATAATAGTTGTTAGCTGTGTAGATTACAGAAGACGATATTTCTTTCCATTTTATATGCTTCAGGTGTACATTTTCCTTTTATGTTGATAATCTCAAATATAATCGGTTGACAGAAATATTTTCCCACCCTGAATGTCAAAGATATCATTAAATCTTATAAAGGATATAAAAGATATGGGCATGCACTGAAATTCTGAAAGTGCTCATTGTATTCCAATCCATCGGATGTTGCAAGTATTGGGCGCTTGTATCCATACAAAAACTATTGCACTGTGCTGGACATGCTGAGATGGAGTAATACAAACCCTTCAAGTAGTGGGGGAGGGGACAAATACTATTGATGTTTAGGTCACTGTGGAAAGGATAGTCACCGAAGCCTTCGTGCAAGTTGCGGGGGAGATCATCACAGGGGCTCCATAGAAATTAGAAAGGAGTGGAAAACAGCAGCAGGAGGAGGGCACTCGGCTTCATGATAGCAGGCGTACTGATAGCGGTCAGTGTTCAGCCTAACTAAAGCCGTTGCAGATGGAATGGGTAGCCGTGATGGACTGAAAGAGATAATGGATTGGAAAAGTGTATGAGATACCATAAGGGCCCAATATCTGCGTCATGCTGAATGGTTGAGGTAAAAGGCAATTTTAAAATTCAATTTTATCCTAAATTGATATTATCTTGTAAACAATGCTTTCTTTGTACCAAAAGTTAAACACCCCTTCGTAATACACTAACTGTGCACTATAGCTTGAGTAGTTTGCAAATGAAGTGGATTTCGTTTTGCTATTGACTTATTTTTAAGACCTCAAAACCAGTATTGATTGAGCTGTTCCTTGGTTGGTTTGTGCTTACACTGCTCATGACTTGTATTTGAAAAAGAAGTAACAAAACGAGATCTTTTCAAGAATGAAACTATATATTTTATGACTTAGTTTGCATTAAATATGACAAGTTCGACAAAACAGTTGATTTTGAGTGATTTTTGGGTTGAAGAAGTGAATTATGGGAAGGAGTAACATTGTCGTATATTTTAATGGTATTGGTAAAATAATAAGACGAACTTTATATGGAATATATTTGATGAAATTGAATTAGGTAATTATATTCATTTGATCAAATTGAATTAGGTAACTACAAAGAATCAAAGCTGCTTTGGTTTACATATGAAGATGGTTCTTGATAAAAAAAAGATTGGAGACTTTGTTGAGTCGGGTCGAGTTGAGTCGAGTATGATGTATACTATATGGTTACTAGGAGTAATTCTCGTTTTGCATCATTCGTGTGGCTAATTGACTATGATTTCCTTTCTTCCTTTGAAAAATTGAATCATGACATTTTGGCTACATGGGAGATAAGATCACTGTGGCAGGATATAATCTGATTGAATAGTGTATCGTTACATTTTAAGAACAAGGTTTCGTGGTTTTTACTTGTGGCTTGCAGAATCAGATCATTGTTAGCTTGAATTGTAAATTGCAAACATGGGCTGCTTTATAGTCCGGTGAGTCCCATGTATCGTTCATCTTTTTCCCATCTCTTCACTGAAGAATTTAATTAGGGATGCTCGCAGCCACGAGCAGTCCTCGTTTTAGAGGAACTTTCTATTTCCATTTTTTTCGTTAGCACATTCCTAGTTAAAACTTCGGTCGTCGCTAAAATTACCAAAAAAAAAAGTGAAATCAATAGCATGTCGAGCTAAATAACTAACAATTATACAAGTTCACGACTTCTAATAAGTATAGAAGTCAGTGCACTACTTCTTAATTTCACTAAAGGTTCTCAATATTTGTTTATTTTCGCATTTACGTTTTCATTTCTTTTTGTCGTATTCTTATTCTTAATCTTTTATTAATTAGCACATTTGGTCTTTGATGATGATTTATATCCAAATATTATGTCAGTAGCGTGCTTTTAAATGAGGGGCTAATATTGTATTTCACTTTTGTAATTGTTCCCTTTTTTTTTTATTTAAACATATAATGGACAAATAAGTCTTTTTGGATGAAAACTGTTATTAGTGACAAGATGTGCTAATTAATAGAATATTGATAATAAGGACCCAACCTAAAAAAAGGTTAAGACATAAGTGCGAGAATGTGTCAATGTTGTGGACCTTTAGTGCAATAAAAAGCTGTGCACAATTATTTTTTGGTAATCACACAATATAACCACCATTTTTCATTGTTTTTCTTTCTTTCTTTTGTAATTTTGTTTATTTGGGAATAAGTGCATATTTGATATAGTTTAAAATGATTTTTTTCTCCTAAAATCATTTTCTACCACATATTTTACTGGACATACAATTTTTATCAATTTTTCAACTAATCATTCCATTAACTTTTATCAAAATATTATAAAAAATTACTTTTATATTTTATCAAATATACACTAAGGGCATGTTCGGTAGCCATCTTTCCCCAAAAAATTCATTTTTTTGCCTACAATTTTTGACTTTTCAACATTTTTACACTACAAAAAAGTTTGAAAGTCAATAAAGTACTCAAAAAAAATCCATTTTTTTTCCAAAAAAACTGCAGCGAACATGTCCTAAGTGCTTACCATTTTACCGGAGCAACAGTGCTTTACATGCGTTGGTAACAGTTGTTTGGACGAACCGGCCACTTTTGCTACATTAATTAATTAAAGATTAAGGATTTAACTATCAAGAATTAAAAGTTGGAGACACATTTGCGCAAAATATACAGTTAGAAACTTTGCTACAATTTTTGCCTAATGATAAAATATATATATTTTATGAATTCTGAAATAAGAAAATGACTATTTGATTTAAGAAAAAAAGAAAACCCTTTTAAAAAGACTATTTTTATTAAATAAAGGGCATTTTAAAAAAAATTCCTAATTTAGCTTTTGGCTAGAGATTTTGATTAAAATCAGATTTTTGTAAAAATTAATGAAACGTGTGGTTGAAAAGCTGTAAAAAATTATAAATCTTGTGTAGTTCAAATTAATTATTGATTTTTACTTCGACTTTTTAACAAAATTTTAATTGAAATTAAACAAATTTGAGCTTGCCCAAATAATGAAACTTTTTATTTTCATAATAAATCTTTTTTACTGTTTAGGATTCAAAACGTTTTCAATCATTTGGGAGCTAAGTCAAAAATCTCGGTGATTACTAAATTTATATGATTATTTTATTTTAATTATCAAACTTCTTCTCATCTAACTTAGCCATCAAACTTTTACTTTAGACAATATGTCACCATTAATTAACAAAATTAACTATGTGGCATTAAAAAGTAACAACACACACCTCGCCTCCATCCAACCCATAGACAAATAAATCTCTTATTTACGATTTATTTCCAGGATTTTGGCGCAAATGGTCGTTAACCTTTGTCTTTAGTGTGGAATTAGTCTTTAACGTTTATTTTTTGACAAACAAGTTTCTAACTTATATGTTTTTATACAAAATTAGTCTTTATGACAAATATGTCTTTAGTTTTAATTAGAAGAAATTATATGTGGATTCCTAATCATTACAAAATATGCAAATAGGTCCAATACTTTTATTTTTTATAAAAAAATTAAAAAAACTAATGAGTTTTTTTTTTTTTTTGGAATTAATATTTTAGTAATAAACATGTCAAATAAAATTATTATTTTTATTATTAAGTAATTATCGAAGAAATCATTGCGAGAAATTATTTTTCTCATTCTTTACTTATAAAATTTTTTCTCACTCTTTACTTTAAAAATTAAATTAAATAAATAACAAAATGACATATATAATTTTATAACATTGAACTAATCTTATTACATTTTTATTTAACATAAAAAATACTAATAAAAATTAATTTACACATTATGTATTTTATTTTTGAACGAAAATAAAACGATAAATTAAAATATGAAGAACATAGTTGGATTTCTAATATTTGTAGTTAATAAACATATAACTCAATTAAATAAAAGTATTTAAACATCAAGTTTGTGACAAAGTTATTTCTTTTATACAACAATAAAATAAAATTTTGAATTTTGAATTTTTAAATAATATAATTACTTAATAATAAAAATAATAATTTTATTTGATATATTTATTACTAAAGTGTTAATTCAAAAAAAAAAAAAAAAACTCATTAGTTTTCTTTAATTTTTTTTATAAAAAATAAAAGTATTGAAAATATTTGTACATTTTGTAATGATTAGGAATCCACATACAATTTTTTTCTAATTAAAACTAAAGGTATATTTTTTTTTTTTCATCCAATAAGGACCAACTTCGCACTAAAACACATAAGTTAGGGACTTGTTTGTTAAAAAATAAACGTTAGGGACCAATTCCACACTAAAAGCAAATGTTAAAGACCATTTGCGCCAAAATTCCTTTATTCTCTCTTTATTATTACAATTGCTAAAAATCATCCCAATCTATGTGTAAATTAATTTTAAAACCTATTAGGCATTTTAAAACTTATAAAAGAATCAAATTCTTATGCATTACAACACACAATAATTAACAAAAAAGATTTTACGATATACCTCTTGTATAAATATTTATGCAATGCAGTTAGAGCTACTCAAGTATTATTTAATGATTACTACGAATGCGTTATAAGTTGTTATGAAAGTTTTGGAGTCGAACTTTAAAATCGAAATACTAGATATCATATCCACGTCAAATGTTTACAACCAAAACTAAGAACAGACTATTCATTTTACATCTCGAATTGTAAGTCTCATTTGTATATAATGAAATAATTACTTGGTGATCCAATCATAAATATAATAATTCTCGAATTAGTGAATATTGCACCCAAGAGGCTTAAGGGAACATTCGCCTCTCGAGGGATGGTTATGGATTGTAGGATTCTTAATTTATTCACATAAGTCCGATAGCTTGCGCCAAACAGGACTTTAATGTCGACATACATTTTGTACTTTGTGCATCAAGACTTGTATCCCTACTTCCCATTCATAAAAGCAAGGAATCGTTCACATTCACCGTCCCATAAATTTTCACTCAGGTCATTCAACTTACAAATTTGTTTCATTTTGGTACCGCCTTCTATTTATTTTAATATGATCACCCAAAATATATTTTTGTTTCAACTGGTAATAGGGCTCGGTTAGTCCCACGTCTCGTTGGCAATTTCCGAAAAGTAAGACAGAGACGAGGCAAAGTCCAAATAATAATTTCTTCATATTTAGCTCCATTTTTCTATGTACTTATTTATCTATTTTTTAACTACGGTTTTAATTTAAAAAATTTAAAAAAATAAATAAAAGTATGGACACGAACAATGTTCTCCATCCTGGCCCCGGTTCTCCCACTAATTGGGGAATCAGACTGAGACTTAGGCATTTTGACATGGGTAATTAGCATGTTTTATCTTTATCTTTTGAGTCAATTGTGCAAATCGTCCATATCGTTTGAATTTTGGTATTTGAGTCCTTAAATCTACAATTCTTTATACAAAATGTTATTACCGTCTATTTATGTGAACTTTTGCCGTTAAATCAACGCGTGCTGTATAATCTCTCATTTTATGAAGAGCATTTTCGTCAAGTCCATGCTGATTCCACATGTACTTGATTGCACCACGTGTCCAGCAAAAACCATTAAAAAGGTAAAAACATCTCCCCAAACTTTCTCTCTACTTTGATTGTGCCACCTCTGGTCTGAAACTTGATTGCGCCACCGCTGGTCTGAAGTTCGATTGCACCACTGTTGGTGTCAAGCTCGACCCCCCACTATCTCCATCTGCCACACTTGTGCAAAGAACCAGAGAAAAAATGGGGATGAAGAAAATAAAGATGAATATGGTGATTCTCAGGAAAATGAGACTGATGGTGAGGAGTAATATAGTGATAGCGATGGTTATAATTATGTTGAAGATTAAGAAGAAGAGAAAGGCAGCGAGCAAGTGGTATCATGGTTTTCAAGAATATGAGATTGCTGGCTCATTAAACTCGTTCAGACCATTGAAGTTGCAAAGGGCAGTTACAATCGGAGAAGCCACTCCGATCAAGTCTGGGACGGCAGCGATCATCGGTTCACTCTGAAGGTTGCAGCAAGAAGCAGATGCGTCTGCAATGATTATTCGTCTTCTCTATAGGGGTTTTTACCTTTTTAATGATTTTCGCCGGACACGTGGTACAATCAAGCACAGGTGAAATCAGCATGGACTTGACGAAGATGATCTTCATAAAATGAGAGATTGTACATCACGCGTTAATTTAACGGTAAAAGTTCATAGAAATAGACGGTAAGGACCTTTTGCGCAAAGAATGGTGAGTTTAAGGACAAAAATGTTAAAATCAAATGATATGGACGATTTGCGCAATAAAATTAAAGGATAGGACCAAACATGCTAATACCCTTTTGACATTCTTAATCTATCGACACAATGTGTAATTATAGTTCAGTTTGTTATCTGAAACCATTACCAAATTTAACGAGATTCATTGTTAGATCAATGAAATTTGTGACCTATCAAACGTAATAATCTCAATATTTGTTTACATCATTTTTCGTTACGGAAGAGTCAGTTTTTTAGAAAAGGTGGAATTTATATTTTTTAGCACATCGAGAAAATAAAGTTGCCAAAAATATAGGTTAGCACAAATTCATTGGCCAAAGTACAAATTTCTTCATTTTTTTATTACATTATAGTTAGAATAGTCAAATTGAAATAAAAATATAAGTTTAGCTATCAAGTTGAAATATATTGAAGTTGGAAGACAAAACGTGAACAAATTTGTAACTTAGGTGACGTCCACTAAAATTTCCCCTGCTTCCCTATATTGCTTCGTTTCATCTCTTTTCTCACATTTTTCATTCATCCTCCTTACTCTTTCTATACATACAATTCCAAACATTTGTATCTATATTTATTAGAGAGAGAGAGAGAGACAGAGAGAGAGAGATGGAGTCGGAGGACGAGTTAGAGATGATGATGGACGATTCGAACGACGACGACTACGAATTCTTCGGCGGCGGAGAAGCTGATGACGATGACGATGACCTGGATGACGTCATCATGGATTACGATGGCTTCATCGACCATGATTCGGATGACTCCGACGACCTCTCTTCCTCCCTTTCACACCACCACCATCATCATCGATCGCAGGTCGTCGCAATTTATATTTGCTCTTGTTTTTTATTTATTTTTAATAATGATTTTGTTGTGATCAAGTCACAATTGGACGAAGGTAGTAGTGTAATTGAAGATGCTGATTGTACAATGATGTGTGGTTGTGCTTATTTTCTTTAATAATTTGATGACGACGGTAATATATAGGTAAAGATCGGATTTTTAATTGATATCAATTCTTTATTATTTTTTCTCTTTAGGAATGGAGATTATCTTGAGATGCTAAGTATGATATTTATGTCAATTAAGAGGATAAGAAAATTATTTATTGGGAAAAAAAAAATATGTTGTAACTTTTAGGTGTATAAGGTGTGGTATAAAGTTTGCACCATTCATGGCCTAGATTTAATATATATGGAAAACACTGAAAATTTGTACTTGTTCATTTTCTTATAGAGTATTATAATCATTTAATGGAATTTGTGGAAAATGATTTATCGCTATGCGATTTAGCTAAAATGAAAATCTTTGAAGCATATGTTTTAAAAACGTAGCATTCTCTTTACACGGATGACATTGAAAGAGCAAATAGGATTCTTGTGCCGGAATTCTTTGCTTTCAATTTCTTTTGAGAAAAGAACTCCGGTTTTTCTGTTACAGCAAAGAATGTATGGTTGATTGCATCGTAACCCTGAAGTGGGATACATGGACTGAAAATAATTGGATTGCTTTCAAGGGTCCAGAGCTGGCCAAGTTCTGGGGTGGAGAGTTCCATTATCTTGTTGTTTTCTTATGCTACTGCTTGTTTGATTGATCTCACTTGCTTCTAGAAGGAACTTTATAAGACTTTATTTTGTTTGCATTTAAACTTCTCACAAAGGGGTGTATTGAGTTTGAAATAGAAGACACTAGCTTAAAGTTTGAAGTTTCCGCACTCTCATTTAATACAATTGCCTACTTTTGGTTAGTATTAGATATATTGGTGGTTATCAGAATTTTGATATTATGTTTTATATATTTTGCCTTTGAAATGGAAAAGGAAAAATACTTTAAATTTCTCCTTTTACTGTTATTCCTAAGCAAAGATGAGATTTTATTCTGTCGATGCAAACCGTCAAATTCTTGAATACAGGCATGCAATGCTATGAGCTTCATGTTCTTGCTTAAGTTCCATGTGTTATTAACTTGCGCTTTTAAACTTTTTGGATACTTACTATTTATGTTTTCCCCTGGGCAGAACTATACAATTTTAAGGGAAGCTGATATTCAGCAACTGCAAGAGGAAAATATTACAAAGATATCTATGGTTCTTTCAATTCCAAGGGATGCTGCTAGCATTTTGCTCCGCCACTATAACTGGTAAATTGGCCCCAGATGGATCCCTTTAATGGAGTTGCTTTTGGACGTATTATTTAGCACAGAGGTTGTTAGTTTTTGGCTGAAGTATACTTTGGTATGTTCTTGACTCACAGGAGTGTTAGTAAAGTGAATGATGAATGGTTTGCGGATGAAGAAAAGGTCCGTAGGACTGTTGGTTTGTTAGAGAATCCCATTCCCTTTCCTGATGTTAAAGAGGTGATTAATCCATGACGAGGAAGTTATGTAGAATTTTTTTTGTTGGATATGCATAATAGATTGGGATGTTGTAGTTATCCTACATTGGATTCTTCTCGCTATCATCTCCTATACAACTTATTTTTCTAGTCCTCCTGCAGCTAACTTGTGGAATCTGCTTTGAAACATATCCTCATGATAGGATGAGTTCTGCTGCCTGTGGTCATCCCTTTTGTGTCACGTGTTGGCAAGGTTTGTTTCCATATCTCATTGCTTTCTTTTCTTTTTGGGGAAAACATAATTTAGCATGTAACCCGTAGGAATTTAGAAGGGAAGATCCCTGCCCACTCTTCAGCAAACCAAACTGGGTAAATCCCAATTTGGTATGGTTTGTTCCATATATTAGTGCTTCTTGGGGTAACCGCAATTTAGTCATATGGACCCATAGCAATTTAGAACAGAAGACCCCGGCCCCCTCTTCAGCAATTAAAGCGTGTTTGACTGAGATTAAAAGGTGCTTAAAAGCACCTTTATCTAAAATTATGTCTCTACATACTTGTAGAAAAATGTGCTTTTCAGCACCTTTTAAGCTTGGCCACACATGCTCCAAATCATCCTCTTATGTATGTTTAATTTTTTTTTTCTTTTAAAAATGTTCACACAACCTTATGTTTGGTGCTTAACATGATGTTTGGTGTTGATTTAACTACCATCTTCTGAGTTTCTAATTATTACTTGTGTGACGCAGGGTATATTAGCACAGCCATTAATGATGGCCCTGGCTGTTTGATGTTACGTTGCCCTGATCCATCCTGTGGTGCTGCTGTTTGTCAGGACATGGTGAATAAATTGGCTTCCAAAGATGATAAAGAGAGATATAACCGCTACTTCCTTAGATCATTTGTTGAAAATAATAGGAAAGTAAGTCAGCATATACAGCTATATTAGAGAAGTCCTCCTTTCTGCTTAAAGTATTTCCCTGTCATTTTTTTCTTCCTTAAATAAGTCTAATTAGAAGAACAATTATTCCTGCATAGCTTAATAATGAAACTTTGTTGTACAAGTTACAGTTAGATTTCCATACACGAGAAATCTAAATATAATACATGTGAATATCTCTTATCTGTTTGAATATTCCAGCCTTTTCTTATTAAAGAAGATTACCAATATTCAAGAACTTTCTAGAGCATTTTTCATTTGTATTAATAGGGAGTCACAGTCATGGCTATGCCACTCTTGTTGTTCGAGTCTATGTTGAATATTTGAACGTCCCATGTGATATAGAAGTTTTTAAAATGCTTTTATTGGTTTTTCTTGCAGACCAAATGGTGTCCCGCACCAGGCTGTGATCATGCTGTAGATTTTATTGTTGGTGGTGGAAGCTATGATGTTACTTGCCATTGCTCATACAGTTTTTGCTGGAATGTGAGTCTCACTGATTCTTAAAAATTCTCATTTATTTTAATAATCTTTGTATGTCTATGCTCTTAATTTTTTCTTTTACATGAAATTTATTTTATTGAATCGCTTGCAGTGTGCTGAGGAAGCCCATCGGCCAGTTGATTGTGGAACCGTGGCGACATGGATATTGAAGAACAGCGCTGAGTCTGAAAATATGAATTGGTATTTACTGAATATTCCTGAAAGGGGATATATGCTGTTATGAATCTGGGTTTTGAGTTTATGCCGTTTCTGAGTTCATCCAACTTGATTAAGATAGCTACAAATTGCTTACTCAGAGACAAATTTCATTACCTTCTAAATTCTTATAATCAGTTGGTTCTCAAAATATTAGGTTGAAAATTTCTTTTAGTTATTGACATCTCATATTTTGGTAACTGTTTGTGAAGTTTATATGTGAGCATGCAATGTCTACACCTCACCAGAAAAACAAATAAGAAAAAAAAAGAGAGGCTTGCTATACAGTGCTCATGTATACCTGATACATAGTGGTAGGCTTGTATGGATTTTAAAATGTTGAAATTTTTGCTGAATATACTTCGGATTGTGATTACAGGTTATCTTACAAAGAAAGATCAGTTATTGTATAGTTGAGACATATGCATACATGTGACATGTGCTTTACAAGGCATGATCCTTGCATCAACCACCTAAGCTCACTGTTTAAATATGAACCTAATGCGCTCTCCTATAAGCCTACATGCAGACACCTTTGTTTGATCTTGGTTAACTTCCATTTACTATACCGTTCCTTGTTTTTTTTAGTCTATAACAATAAATTAAGTGCTTATTTTTCTTGAACTGTCTTCTAGATGTATATGCTCATGTTTTACTTTGGGTGTGTGCATGCTTGTACTTCTAAAAATTGCTTAAATTTTTATTCTCTCATTTTCAGATGTATAACCTTGTATATACTCTTTGATATTTGCATTTCGGATTGTGTATACCGAATGTGAGAATGTGCTTCCTTTTTTCTTGCTATTTGTTGTGCTCATCTAGCACTGAGATTATTTGTAGCAAATTTCTCTGATATTATCTATTCAGATCTGTATTCAGGACAAATAGAATTTATCGTTATATTGTTTCTCGAAAAGACATTTAATATTGGCAGCCCAATACATAACAAAGATGTTTATCTTTGAAGCAGTTTTTGATATCATTGAACACGAGTTGGGGATGCTAGTCATTTATTCACCGATCAATAGAAAATTTGTTAACTTAAAAGTGTGTAGGTAATTTGTTCTCTATTTAAACTATGATATGATAAAATAGTTGCGATATCACGCGAAACAGATTATAAGTTTGCAGCCTTTTCTGATTCGACAGTTAAAAAGCAATTGCAGGTTTTATAATTGGATTGGAAATAGTAAATAATATGTTTAGAAGTTCCAAATAATTGTATAATTAATTTACGACTCGCCCAATATAAATTTCTGATTATGCTAAGTTAAAATTTGTGAACTGTGTTCTTTATATAATTTATTTTGCGGTTCATAGTCACATCATAAATCTTATCCTCTGATGACATTACAGGATATTGGCTAATTCCAAACCTTGTCCCAAGTGCAAGCGGCCAATTGAGAAGAACCAAGGTTGCATGCACATTACATGCACTCCACCCTGTAAATTTGAGTTTTGCTGGTATGTTCTATTGCTCCTGTTTTGAATAAAATTTTTCTTCAGTTTTCAGCATGATGTAGATTATTAACAAGCTTTTGCTCTATAAACACTTCTGTTTTTAAGTTTTAGGTAAAAAGAAGTTACTTTGTTATTACTGCATGCTGCATGCATCTTAAATGATTCAAAACACAAGCAATTTATTCCCCTTTTCTTTCTGCCCCTAGGATAAATATATCTTGGAATATGTGGTGATTCTTGTTAGCACATCATCTGATAGGATATCATTGCAGGCTCTGCCTCGGTGCATGGACAGAACATGGTGAAAGAACAGGTGGTTTCTATGCATGCAACCGTTATGAGGCTGCCAAGCAAGAAGGAGTGGTAAGATGATCTGGTTTGTTTGGCTTAATTCTGTTGTTGGGATAGCATGTATCTGTATCAACTTAATTTGGCTTGTTGTTTGCAGTTTGATGAAACTGAAAAACGAAGAGAGATGGCCAAAAACTCTTTAGAAAGATATACACATTATTATGAAAGATGGGCAACCAACCAATCGGTAGGTATACATTATTTTTCTTCATTTGCTGGTAGCTTGCTGATTTACCTTTCTAATAGTTATTTAGAGTGCTTTGAACAGAATTGATTTTTGTGGAACATTGTATGACAAAATATTTTACTAAGAATTAGTGCAAAACAAAAAGATGAATACTTGAAAGAATGAGAAGTGCTCAAAAAATAGAAAATTTGAAATAAAATAATTTCTTTTCAATTTCATTGCATTTAGTCTAGGATATGTACATAGAGACACTTGAAGCTGAACCCCTACTGGAGAAAGTGGCTTCAACCCAAAGAAAACAAGACCAAAATATTGTAAACCATGCAAACTTCCCATGCTCTTTCTGTAGAGCCCCAAAGCTATTATGCGAACAAAGATTTTCTTTTTCTAATATGTTTCTTTTTGGCAGAGGATAAAGCGAGCCAATAAGTTTCACTTGCTAGCCAACCTGAGAAAGTACTCGTTAAGCTATTACCATATTCTCCCTTCATCCACAATTGGAAGGGTGAAATATGAATTGACTCAGTCTCTTAGCACATGTTTGGGTGTGCTTATAAGTTCCGGGCCCACTACTTTTTGTGGCTCAAAATAAACAAATTGTGGGTCCCACACAGTAATTGTGGCTCCTACTTTATCTACTTTTCAGAAAAATCAGCTTTTAAGCATGATCAAATAGGCACTTAATTGCTTGTAAAAGTGAGTATTTGATATTTCATTTTACCCCCGAAATTAGTAGCTAAGAATCCTTGTCAATGACATCATGTATCAAGGGAATTTTTGCAAAGTAAATAGCTAGTGTAGGAAGGGAGCAGTATTTGCGGATGTCGTCATATCATAACAATGAAAATGAGTGTTGATTTTGGAATGAGAGTATTTTTGTACACGGGAATAATAATTTCATAAAATATACTTTTACTGCTCTTTCTGTATAGCCCCACAACTGCTGCATAAATAAAGAGTTGGTATATTTCATCATGTTGCTTTCTGGCAAAAGATCAAGTGAGCCATTATAACTTGCTGACAAACCTGAGAAAGTGCTCTTCCAGCTATCACCATGTATATTTTCCATCTATAATTGAATGTGCTAGTTTGAATTGGCTTGGATCTAAGTGAGAGTTGCAAAAGTGGATATATGGTTTGGCTTTTAATATTTAGCCTTAAAATTAGCTGCTAAGGATCTTGTCCAAGACATTGTTATTAGGGGAATGTTAGGAAAGAAAATTACTAGTTTAGGAAATGGGGTGAGGGGTTGTTGTATGTAATGTTTCGAACAGGTAATAGGGACACTCAGTTGTGGATAAGAGAGTATTATGCTAGATGGGTTAAATAATTTCTTACATACACTTAGTGAAAGTTTCAACAAACCTCATTAATTGCCATGTCTCTTTCGATTTATTTATTTATTCTTTAATCATAAGTAAAGTCTAATTTACTTCCTACCTTTCTTGCAGTCTAGGCAAAGGGCACTGGAAAATTTACATCAAATGCAAACTGTACATGTAAGAAACATTTTGCCGTATGAAACTTCTCTATCTTTCCTTGTGATTGACGTACTTCATCTTTTTTTTTTTTCCTTCTTTTTTCCTCATTTGTGCCATAAATGAAACTGTTTATTCATTAATATCAATAAGCTTAGGAAGAAATCCTTTTGGCAACTGACATATACTTCTTTCACCTGTTTCGGTGTTGGGGGCCCTGTAGCAATCTTACTAATTGTTTTGGTTTCTCATCACTCTGTCAACCTATTGTATAAATGTTTGAATCTTTTCAATGGTTCCAATTATGAAAGCAAGCACTGCTTCACATCCCATGATTTTCATCCCAAATAGATGTTTATGCTTACTTTTGGTAATTATCGGTGTTATCTTTTTATCTTTCTTCCAGAAATTTTTTGTTTCGTGTTAAGGCTGATTTTATTAATCAATAGGTCTGTTCTCTATATGCGTCATATCACAGGATTTTTACATTATAAGTTATTCATTACCTTAATGTGTAGTTCTGTGATTGATTTTTATTACTTTTGGCACGTTTGTCCCATATTGTTATCTGGTTGCACATATAATACTTTTAGATCTTCATGGAGTAGACTTTTTATTTCTTTGATTTGCTAAAACTATTTATTGTCCTTTTGATATCTTTAGTCCAACTTCTTTGCACTTCTGTTGGCATTATGAATTCTAATATGGAAATATATGGCTTGATTTACACAGATTATCCGTCTTAAGAGTTAGAGGAACTTTTTATGTAGAATCTATATTTTCTGAAATCTTATTCCTTGTGGTGAGACCTTGTGTCTGAGCATGGTGTCTATGGTCTACGAACTTGTATTAGACTCAATTATAAGGATGTTTAACTAGGTTTCAAATTAAACAATGCTACAGTCCGAAAGAACGACATCTTATGATCACAAGAAAATAATAAATAAGAAGATATAGACCGACCTGAGCCGGAGAGTTCTGATATTCACTGATGACAGATTAATGCATAGACAGAAATTGTTCTTGGCCTGCAGATTCTTCTGGTCCTTGAACTTTTAAAAACCAAGGTTCAACTGAACTGTGAATTGGGAAATCATCCACCCTTGATGATCTTTTGAACATTCTTTTCAGCAGTCCTAGCTCCTTCAAGTGTGTACAAGTTCCTGGCTTAACCCAAGCATCTACATTGCAACTTCTGCCCTAAAAAGCTAATAAAGGCTGAAGATTTAAGGATAATACAACAGTGGGCCAATGTTGGAGAATTAACGAGAGATAAACCACATTTTTCTTTCATTTCTTCCTTCACATACAAACCTCCTATAATGGTTGTCTATGGTCCAAGATATGGGAGGATTGTTTTTAATTTTACCACACCCCTAATTGGACAAGGTTGGTTCCATCCTTTCGATTACTTACATTTCAAAGATGCTATATTTTTTTGTTCCTTTTTTGCGGATGTCAAACTACAAAACAGGTTATGAAGATAGGTTCTGAGACAGTGCAACACCCTAAAACCACAGTTTCAAGTATGCACACTGCATTCTTGATTCGGGCCAAATAACTGGTTTTGCCGGAGGTATTAAAATGGTGTATCTTATATAAATACAAATGCTTAATTGGTGCGCTTGAGAGTTAGGGGGGTGGGGGACATATTAAGTCTGGCTGGAGGCATGGGCACTGTTGTCTTTAGTGGGAGAGCTAAAAGTTCATTCTTGCGGGACCATAATATAACAGCGCAGCTGTATAAAATATTCTTCATATGAAGCCATACAAATAAACACAGAGCAAATAGAACATTGTGATGTACTTTTTTCTTTTTAAACTTCATTTTGTTAAAACTTAAAAGTACAATGAAAAATTAAAATTCTCTACTTCGAATCTTTCTGTAAAGAAATAAAGTTAAGAAACTAATAGTCATGTCGAAAACTAAAACCGTGCAACACACTCCCTCCATCCACAATGGCCACATAGTTTTGGGTAAGAGTTGAAGAAGTATTTAATATAATTATTAAATTTTTACTCCCAAAATTAATGGCATTGGATATTTATCTATCGATCCATGTACTTAAATAGGAGCATGTAATCATAGACACAGTCACATGGAGTAATATGAATTGATACCCAAAGAGAAAAAAGGGGTAAAAGATAACATGAATTTAATCGAAACTTTTCATTATTCTCAAAGGAAGTCCAAAAACATTAATGATTAATACATCGCACTGTAAACAGTGATCTACCATTGATTAATCTTTAACGCACAAGTATCTTGATCCATATATTGATACAAAACTGTCTTAAGACATGAAACTAGATTTATTCTGGCAATAGATGAACAAGATAGAAATTTTGATGAGGATTAGATATATAGAACATACTGGAATGAAGAAATTGAGAAAAAACCCGAAAGATATGCAGGAATTATCTAATTAGCATAAGACTGGAAGTAGGTAGATTCCTATTGGGATCCAGGTTCTTTCCTGCACCCGAGTGCTAATGCAGTGATAGTGAGCTAAAACCTCTGTTAATCTAAAATCAACGGTTTTAGATTGACTATGGGTTAGAATGAATACAATATCCTGTATGTGAAAACTACTTCAATATTTTGATAATTAGCAATATAAAACAGTCTCCTTCTCCGTCTAGTTTCTCTACTGAGTGACATGTTTCTATGTTTCTAGGTAATACATTGGCCAATACAAGGATCTTTTTCTTTCTCGTACTAATCAAGTTTGCGAATTCCCGTGCTAAAATTATATTCTTGTAATAATGTATTTGATGAAAGATTATTAAGATCAAAGACATTATGTATACACCCTTGGACTAGCTATACCACCAACATACAATGTTGAATAGAGGGATAAAATTATTAACGAGGCACAAAAACTAATGTACATGTGCTTTTTAGAATTTTTTTAGTAATTTTGAAAGCTGAAATTGAAAAGAACGTGTTTAAAATGTTGTTACTGCAATACAAATTGTAGGCAAGTCAAAAAGGAAGTTTTTTATTTGATGGAGGCATGCTCAATGTGTACCATTAATTGTAGTTGATTATTAGCTTCTTAATAGCTGGTAGATGCAGTGGACATTGAGGTAAGGGAAAGGTCTTACTGATCTTACTCGAGCCATTCATTATTCTTGTGTTTGAATTTCAGAGAGCATTAACGATGATTTTCTTTTGCAGCTGGAAAAGCTGAGTGATAAACAGTGTCAACCCGAATCTCAACTGAAGTTCATAATAGAGGCCTGGCTACAGGTAAATTGTAATTTTCACATTGTGTTCCTTTTGAAAAGTGGGATTGGCTGCATTGATGTGGCACGAAGTTGTTGATGCCTTTTAGGGAAGATTTCATAATGGCATCTATACATGTGACACTTCTGGCAGGAAGTTGGATATAAGTGTAGGGCTTCTCCTGTCCAAAAAGCTGAAGGATGGATTTTAAAGAATTTTGTTTTAGATTCATCCGGCAACATCATCATAATCTATTATATTTTCTAGCTCAAGATTCAACATATAGATATATTGGGATAGAAACATGCTTTTAACTGATTGTTCCTTGCAAATAGTCAGAATTAGGAGCTAGTTTATCATGGTTAACAATCACAAAATGTCCAACATCTTCAGCTTCTTTACGCAAAACAGCAAGTTGATTAGCTTCTTTTCTCCTTGGAGGGATTCTTTGAATGGCTACAATCTATATCAGTGTGATGTAGTAGTATTTCACTATGAAAGCTCAAGCATTAGGTGCCTTGCAGATTAACCTTTCTTGTTCTTATCCCCAGTAGTTTAATAAGATCAGGTCAAAAGAACTGGCACCAAGGATGGTCTCTGACTTGGAACATATTTTGGTTCTCTGAAGTCTTCCGCAAGGCGGTTGCATATTTTATTCTTGACTTTACATTTCCTTTCGCAGATTGTTGAGTGTAGACGGGTTTTGAAATGGACATATGCGTATGGATATTATTTACCCGAGCATGAACATGCCAAGAAGCAGTTCTTTGAGTATCTACAAGGTCTGCATGAAATTGGAAGCTCGTATATTATTTGTCTTTTCCTTTTTTGCTAACATTGTATTTCTGTTCTTTAGGTGAGGCAGAGTCTGGTTTGGAACGGCTTCACCAATGTGCAGAGAAGGAATTTCAAGGCTACCTCAATGCTGAGGGTCCATCAAAAGACTTCAACGAGTTCCGCACAAAGTTGGCTGGATTGACCAGGTGACTTCATTTATAGCTGTTTCTTCAAGGGAAGTTTTCTATTTCCTTGATTAGATCTAAATCATATTGTTTCTTATAAGATTGCATTCCAGCAGACTTGATGGTTCTGTTACTGATGTTTCTTGTCAAAAGAAGAATGGAAATTAATACTCCTTCAACATATCATCATTCTAAATTTATATGTATTTCTTTTCAGCGAATTTCTTGTGTGGCAGATCATTGAAGATTATTTTCTTCTATTTTTAAATATATTTTGGAGTCATGGTCCCAATTTCAATATAAATGGATTGACAATGTCCTTTTTGAGATGGTTGCTGGTCATGTGCCTGGTTCATTTACTATTTTTTCTGAATTATCTGGTAGTAGTTGGAGTTACAATTCCAAGAATCATATAGGAAGCTTGCTTAAAATTGAACAGAATCTTACTGGAGCCTTGATTAATACTTCTAAAGCTGAATTACGCAAAAGTGTTGTGACTGGTCATAGATGCATAGATGGTATGAGTGCTGTTGTCTAGGATACATTGTAATGTGAGGAAATCATATTTTTCTAGGGTTTCATCTTGTTCACATTATTTTGGCTCATTTGATTAGAAAAAACTGATTTAATCACTTATAAACTTTAGAGAAATGTTTGGTTAAGACCATAGAAAATAATTGATATTTTTGTGATCACTTCTAGAACAGTGGTGGTCGGTAGGCTTTATTGTCTCTGCACTTTGTATAAAAGTCACCATTTACTTTGCTTGGAATCGAATTGGTAGTCCAGGTGCAGAAGCACTGGTCCAACATCTAAACATCTTAAAATTGTCTTTTTAAGATGTTGAGATATCGAGCAGAAAATAGTGGGTGTTGAGGGCAGATTGTGGAAGATCAGTGGGGGTGTTGGCACGGAATTAGGAGAAGATAGAGAAAATGAAGGAGTCAAGGGCGGAAATGTTTGAAAAATGATGGAAATAAATGACCTGAAAGAGGGTTTTCTTTTCTTTTATTTTTTATTTTTTATTTTTTGTGGGTTGTGTTGGCAAGGAAAAGAAAGCCAACTGGAAAATCGAGAGGGAGATAGGGGTAGCATTTGATAGGAAAAAGTATGATTTACTATATTTCCTTACATTTATGGAGTTACAGCTCCCTTACTTTTGACTCTCTGTATATTATGTCACTTGAGCTTTTATTTCTCCATATAATAAATAATGGTAATCCCAGGCACATTAACCCAGTCTCATTCAATTTTTTGAATTTTAACCATTGCAGTGTGACTAAGAATTACTTTGAGAACTTGGTCCGAGCTTTAGAAAATGGTCTATCAGATGTAGACTCTCAGGGCGGTTGCAGTAGGGCAGGTAGCTCAAAAAATCTGGGAGGTGGTAGCAAGGGGAAAAGCAATAGAGGCAAGGGAACTACGTCCAGGTCGAACAGCTCTCGTAACATAGATGATTCGGGACATTGGTCTTGCGAATATTGCACCTTCGCCAATGCTAGATCAGTTTCTGTTTGCCAGATGTGCCAGCAACGCCGGTGAATTCATTTGCCACACTTCTGTTCTATGTTTTACAGAACACAGTTATATCTCAGCTAGTGCAGGCACTCTCTGCCTATTCCATGGGTGGACGTGGGACGAAGGAACGTAGAAAGAAAAATTGGGGAAAAGAAGTGGGAACGTTAATGTAAGAGTAGGAAAACCCCCCATTTCAATTAGTCTGTACATAGTTTCTGTACTCTGTCTTCAATTGTTGTAACCTGTATTGAAATCCACCTGCTAAAAATTTCAGTCTAGTAATATTATTTGGCTATGTTTATTGTTAATTAGGTGCCTTAGGCCAGCCTGTAACTCGTTTGACACCAAAACGAGTATAAATATTGAAAACTTTTAGCAAAATTTGGCGTTTGGTCAGTAAATTTCATTTTATTCCAAGCAATTTACTTGTTTGTTGAACTTATGTTTGTTACAATTTGGTCATTGCATCAATGTTTGTTAGTTTGGTTAATGAAAAAGTCAAGTGTGGCAGTCTATAATTGGGCTAATTTCGACGCACAATGAAGTTTGTTAAAAATTTTAAAATGTTTATTGAAGTAATTTTTTTCAAGGTTCTAAAATGCGTAATGCGCGGTGTGGCGAGGTCGCGCATTGAGCCTAGGCGTGTCTAAGCGTGGCAATGCACGGCCGATGTACAAAAATAAGCGATGCGGGGCGATGCGGCAAGGCCTGGCATCAAGCCTAGGCGAGCATTTTAAAAACAATGATTTTTTTTAATTGTAGATACTTAAGTTTTTAATAGTTAGACTAATAGTCACTTTTGAAAATGTTAACTTTAAATATTACGCATCATTGTTAAATTTAACGTACTCACAAACGGTGTTATCTAGTATGGCGTTAAATAGTTAACTTTGTTTGTGTTTGCGTTGGTATTTAATAGTGATACTTATGATTTTAAGTTAACATTTTCAGTCGAGTGATTATTAGTGTGACTATTACAAACTTGAGTGACTACTACAATAAAAAAAAATGATTGTTGATAAAATTCACATTCCATTAGTCAAATTAAGGCGCGTGGATGGAGTCATCAACTCAAAATAAAATGTAAGTTTAATAATTTAGTGATTATCCTAAAACTTTGTTAAAAATTGAGTGACTACTAGTATATTTAGCCAAACATGATTAATAGAAGAAGTTAACTAGAAAATTGCTCCATTGGTCCCTAACCCATTGTTTCATTATCAAGTCGGTCTCTAACCTTTAGAAATGAGTGCATGATTGTCATTTAGCTAGCATGACGTGGTATTGATGTCTAATAAATAAATATTCAAGTTCAAAATTGATCTACAATTGTCTATCACAACCTAATATTGTTGTCTAAATGTCTTTAATTGTCTTAAAATAAAAATAAAAAAAATCATATCTAATTATGCATAGAAAATATAAATTTTGTTGAGCCATGTTTAACAAAGCTCCTGGATCTGGACGGGGTTCTAGATAACTTAACAAAGATGAAAACATGATCATTTAACTAAGATTGGACTGTTTATCATTGAAGAGGAATGTGTGTAACTACAACGAAAGATTAAAGACTGGTTTACTCTTTTTAAATGGTTGAAGACTAACTATAAGTTAAGGAACCTATGTTTGCATCTCTCTCCGGTGTTAATTAATGCTTTCTATGGAAATAGTAGAATAAATATATGTAGAACACAATCGAAGGAGCTATCGAATAGAAGATAAAGAATTAGATGTTCGTTATGTATACATCAATCCGATTCTCAAACTTCTATGGCATTTTTAATAAGATGGATTAGATTGTACACGAAAGTGTTATAGATGAAAACAAAAAACTAAAATTTTGTCCATAATACTGTCTGGCATGTGGTGCCGAACATGCTCTTAGAGTTTTGGTTTAGCATCCTAGGTATCGTTCCATACCGTAAAAGTCGAACCTCCATGACAAACTGCAAAAGTTGGTACACCAGTAGGCATCCAGTTGTTACAATTAGTAGAAGACTGATCATAAACACTAGCCTTCTCCATGCCATCAGAAGATTGTTGAGATTCATAATTGATCGAGTTTCTTGCCTGATAAGGTTCTCCTGATCCAAACATTTTCTCATACGTACTAAGTGGTTTTACCTCGTTCTCCCCGAAACCATTTGTCTGATTTTGGTTTAATCCTTCTTGAACAATTATGGTACCCATTGGCACGGCGAAGTTACCATTACTTGCAGAGCCTAATTGATAGGATGCAGGATGTCGGTCGCCACCCCCGCCAGCTCCATTGCTGTAGACCACAGAATTAGATCCCGAGTCGTGTTCCATGGACGAAGAATCCAAGCTCAAGAGATTGTGCAGTACAGACGGTTGTAAGAAATTCTGCATATGACTAACTTCAAGATCATGCTCTTGTTTACACCATAAGTACCTGTAGTAGATAAAAATCCATCATCATCCATATCAAGAGCTAAATTCAATCTAAATAGCCATCATATAAGCTATTCGGCTATGCCCAGATTTACTATCCTCTTAAATAATCCGTTCAATTATATTTAAAATCCGAGTGTCATATACTAACTTAGGCATTCGAGAGTCACGAGAGATACCCCACATTATTTTTTGCAGGTATCACTAGACGAAGGACGGGATAACAGTACCTTGGGTGACCATAAGGGTAGTGCATACTTAATGTCTGAGGTTGATGAAATGCTATGGTATTAGACCAGCCATTATCGTAGCCATTTAGTCCGTCGGTTAAATGTGAATTATGGTTCTCATTATTAGCCCTTCTTTGTATATCTAAAGCCATTTCAGCATTTTCTGCGTCCTTGAGGCGTTTAGCAGCACCCCCAATTGGCAAGGTGCTGCTCTCCAGTATGCTTTTCACATCATATCTGCTTATTTCAAAATTAGTCACTGCGTTTAGTCCACGAAATTTAATGGCTGCAATGTCGTAGGCCTCGGCTGCTTCCTCTTGTGTGCCTGGAATCCGAAAACAGACACAAAGGTTAAGATAAAATTGTACTATCTAGTCCAGTCAGGTTCAGTCCACTTTATTAAACAAGCCAGTAGAATATAACAAATTGAGACGAATTACTTACTGAAAGTTCCCAAATAAAGATCCTTGTTACCAGCAACTCTTCCAATCCTTGCTTGCCATCTTCCATGCTGGTGATGTCTGTTGATCATAATGTTATATGAGATGAGATTATAAATTTATAATGGTCTAACAATGCTAATTATCATGCACAATAATCTTTCATTTGGTAATTTGGCACTGATAATCGTTAATGCAATAATTAGTTAGAACAAAGAAATCTAATTCGGAGGCCAGTCTTTCCCTTCTCTTTCTTCCCTTAGAGAAATGTCTTCTAATTATAGTGATAAAAGTGATCTCGACTATCACATAAGACAACCTTACTATGGTTTCTGGCATATTTTTCACAGTAGAAAAATAAACACTAAAACTCACTTCTGAGTAATATTATTATGAGATCACAATTTGTGCCATTTACTTTACCTTGTAACTCCTCTATAAATCGATGCACCTCGAGAAAATCCATTACTTTTTCTGCATGGATTCATCAAAATATAAAACTTGATATGATCAGTTCAACTATATGAATCTACTCCATCATACTTAATGAAGTAATTAATATCAGTTTACCTTCTTAATGATGCAACATATTCCTGTCTTGTCATGTGCTTCATTTCCTCCAACTCTTTCTCATAGTTGCTAATCTGAAATTTTCAAAATACAAATACTTAAACCTGGTTTCATTAATCTCTTCGAAGCGGCACATATTGAAAACAATTATAATTTGAATGAAATCGACGACATAGTTTATCTCAAACTTCCAAATTGAAAAAATATATCCTTATGAAGTACTATTCCAGCAAGTACAATGTATTAGGTCGATTGCTTAGTCGCTCTTTCTAAGAGCAGGGAATGTATACAGAAAACATCCCGTGTAACAATAATGACACTTGGGGAAGAAATCATAAGGGCCAAACATCAAGTACATCCCAGTAAAAATCCTTTAAAATGGGAAAAAAACTCACTGGAAAATTTGTAGTTGTAGTAGTTCCCCAGTATTTCAATGCTGCTAAATCATAAGCTCTAGCAGCCTTATCTTCCTTGTCATATCCTCCTACATAATTTTACCCAATTTATTTTTGAAAATTAGAACAAATTTAATCAAATGAACAGCATTCTCATTTTCAATGGTAAAAGATGTAAATAATGGAAAAATTAAAAAAATAAAAAGGGATTACTTACCCAAATAAACTGCAGTAAGATTGAATCAGCCCAGACAAAAGCATTCAAAAAATGGAGACAAACAAACAATAATTAAAACCAAAAAATCTTTTCAAAATATAAATAAAATAATTAATGGCAGACATTTTATTCATTACCTTGCCTTCCTTTCCGGGTTTGTCCCTCTCTTCTACAACTATTATCCCATAAATGTGCCTCATACCTTCCAGTCCATCTATGCCTGCAGACACACAACCCCAATCAGTTTTATAATGCAATATACATTGCTAGAAAACGCTGCAACACCGACAAAAATAACCTTGTTACGCCACGGTAAATGGAAGTTCTTTGTCCAAATGTATCAATGGATTTTCTTGGCATTGCATCTATTGCACCAGTTTGGCTGTCAAGTGCATCCCCACTATGCTGTTTAATGTCTAATGTAGAGCTCTCCCCCACATTACCATTAAAAAATGGCAAAGGAGAATCTGGTTGTGAGCCTGTGCTCATGGAAAGGGACAAGGTTTTTGCACTAGCCGTCGATGGTGGTGGCTCAGCCTCATTTTTGGCTGTGTTCTCCTCCGGTTGAGGCGGCGCTGGATTGTTTCTCAGCCAATTTTTTATCATTGAGAGTCCAATAGTACTATTGTCATTCATTCCTGTTCCACTGTGATTGCTTGTTGGATGAGAATTTGCCTCAGGTTCTTGGTAAATGTAACTATCTTGATATTTCTTATGTTCTTGATCATTATATGAATGCCCATCAAGAAAATTTTCTAGTCTTGGTCTTTCTTGATTTTCCAGATTCTGACTGCTGCATGAGAAAGAGTTCATGCTCATATCATTCAAATTCCAATCTGCAAAAAGAGCACAAAAAAAAAAAGTGACAATGAAATGGGGGGAAAAGGGATCAAAATCTACATCAAACCCGTGTTCGTGTTTCGTAGAAAAAAAGAAGAAGCTAAAATCTTTTTTACTATACTCTTCCGTCATGTACAAAGTACAAGACTTGGTACGATAGAGATTAAAAATAGTGTGCATGAAGGAAAAAGGAAAAAAGACTGACCTTGAGACTGATTGTTCCTGTTGAAAGCTTCTAAAATGCCAAAAGGGGCTGGAAGATTTAGAGAAGGTATTATTGAGTCAGAAGTGAGATGAAAACACTCCCCAGAAACTTCTTCTGTACCTGCAGAGATTTCATCTGAGTTCAACCCTAAATTTTGTGAAGTTTGTGATGGGAGTACTACTTGTTGAGGTGAAAGAGAGAATCCCAACCAGTTATTCATGGAATCCATTTTAGGGTTTTGTTTAATTTATTGGGGAGATATATTCTAGTACATGCATAAAGTACAGAGGAAAAACCTGAAGAGCTTCAACGAAGAAGAAGAAGAAGAAGAAGAAGAAGAAAGGTCCAAAAATGAAAATAAATCATTTCTTCCAATGCAAAATGAAAGATTTTATATGAATTCTCTCAGACCCTCTAATTGGCCATAAATGGGGTGCCCTCTAATTCAAGGGCAGTCAAGACACTAATCCCAAAAAACCTCTTATGATTCCACCAAAAGGAGCAATATAAGGAGGGTGATGAAGGGCTGAATTGGCCTTTCACATGTCATGACATCTACCTCGTTTAACAGTTTAAATTTTTAAAATACATAAGTTTTAAAAACATATAGAGCCCGTTTGACAGAGATTATAAACTAGTTTATAAATCAATTTTTGGTTTATTTGATCAATATTAGTTTATTGGAGTTGAAATTGTTGACTTTTCATGTTAAAAGTGGGTTGAAAAGTCAAAAATTACGGCTGAAAAAAATCAAAATGGATTTATAATCTTTGTCAAACAAGCTCATAATACATTTGCATTTGGCCAGGGACATTACCAGAAAGTTTTGAAGACTGAACTGCTACTGAAAAAAAAAATTACACTTTAAAAATGAACTGTTACTAAAAAAAATGTGCACTATAAAAAATAATTTTTCCCACTACAGCGTATATATATTTTAAATCAAATAGTTCAATATAATATCAAAGTATGCAAAGTGTCTAGGGTTCAAGTCTAATTCGTTACCTATTTAATAAAATTGTGTACGTCTTAAATTTTAATTGAAAAAATGAACTATTTATACAAGAAAGACGAGTTGAGGACAATATTTAAATAATATTTTAATCACTCATTTTTTTTGTTTTTTGTTTTCTCTAATAAAGTATATATCAATGTTTACTAGTAATACAACACTTAAAAATATAATAATGAAAAGGTACACGAGGACTAATATAAAAATATATATTGAAAATGTATGTATATAGGCTTGTACCAAGTTTCAAGTTGAACACATTTTTAACCTAATACCATGCACATGGGTAGTAGTATCCTATGATCATCATGTGGTAATTTCGTAACCTTAAAACAATCTCTCCATTAATTCCCCCCTTTGAATGTTCAAAGATTTTCTTGATTCTTCTATCCTTTTGATTAATTAGAGAGCATAAGATTGTTACTTTTCATAACATCACGTGCGTATCGAAAAAAAAGATTAATTAAATGTTAAGGTTGAGATAATGACGTTGATAAATTAAAAATGTCTTTTTGTGTTCATGAAATCTTCGAAAACCGCTAGCTCTCAAAGGGCAGCTCTCAAAGATGTTGAAAATGGAAACTTGCAACTTGTTAGGAAAAGCGTAGAAATAGGTGATGAGATGAGTATCGACTTAAGAAAATCGAAAACATTGACTATTGTCCCATTTTGTTGACTGAGTAAGTGTTTGATCATTGTACATAAAGTTGATATATCGAAACCCGTTGTGTTCTATATGATCACAACGAGACCAACAAGATCCAAAGTATAACCCTCAAACCCTAAATTTGGACAACACAAATTATTTCATTATCATATAAATATTGACATCGATTACAAACGTAACTTTCTATCGAATGTATAGATAAAAATTATATTTAATTAATTTATAAGTAATAATTATAAGCTGAACCCTTGAAAGATGTTGGCTCCACCCCCATTATTCATTAATGCCCATTTGGAAAATAAGTCATGTCAATGTCAGAAATCAAGAGGGCTGCCATTTCATTGCCATTTTCAAACTTCTCAGACTCAGGCTGCCCTCATACCCCACTCCCTACGCCCACCCACCCACCCCCATAACTTTCTCACATTCCATCCCATATATCCCCATCACATTATTCTACTTTATGTTATCTGATCGATACTCAGCCTTAATCATCAAACTGCTCCCCCGCTGCCAACGGGGGACTCTCTCTCTCTCTTTATATATATCTAATTCTCTCTATATATGTATATGTGTGTATATGTGTATCAATAATTCATGCATGGACTGACACTATCTTTATACTAAAACGTGCAAAAGTGGAATATTGAGAGAGAATCTACTTATAAATAAGCTAAAAAAAATGAATTAAAATTGAAAAAAAGTAGTATATATACAACTATGCATGCATGTACCCCTTATACGATAACACTAACCCCTGTTTTTCGCTTCTTGGGTTTTGTTTCATTCTCAAGATTTAGGGACAGATTTTGGGAGCAAGTTTTCGTTATTCCTAAGGTATTCAAATATAGTTCATAACAAATTAATAACCTTAATTTGTCAACTGTTGTTTACTGCCCACTTTCCTTGTATTAAATGGAAGTTTTGGACAAAAAAAGACCATCTTATCGACTTTATTTGTCTCGGAGCATATGTATATCTACTTTTACTTAAAAGTTACCGTTTCAGAAAATAAGTTTAGACTTACTTTTCTAAAAGTAATTTTTAAAAATTATGTTCGGTAAATAAATAGTTCTTTATCTTCTAATCATTATAGAAAAAAATAAGAAATTTGGATGTGTTTTTAGGGTTTAATATTTATAAGAATCACTTTATTGAGCTAGGACAAATGTATTTCTTTCTAATTATGATTTTTATTTCATTTAACCATTTGCATGTAATTTTTAATATTTTTTATTTCTTTATAATTCATGCAACCAAGTTGCATACATGTAAAGATAAACCCTAATAAAAATTAGTTTCCATGTTTGGTGATTAAAAAAAATTATTGATCAAAATTCAAAATAAATAACTTGTTTACTTAAAAGTAAGATATTCAAGTATATTTGAAAATAAAAAGTTGTATTTAAGTAATTTTTATTTTCTTTTAAACTTAAAAACATACTCCATATATTAAGGACACAATTTAATTAAAAAATATTATATTAAATTTTATTTTAACTTTAAACAAGAATGAACATTTTGCATGTTAAACTTTGTTACAATTTCTCCTTGTTTAATGTTTGTGAATTAGTAGTTTGGAGGGGGAATGCTAAAAGGTAAATAATGACGGTAACCAAAAGTAAAGGATAAAGTTCAATGAATTTTTCCGATGCTCGGTCCGAACACTTCATCAGACTATTCAATTGAACGCGGGGGAGTAGTAAAAAGTAAATAACGACCGTAACCAAGAACAAAGAATAAAGTTCATTGAACTTTTTCGTTGTTCCGAACACTTCAACAAACTATTCAATTGAACGCGTAGTTGGTGGACTCTAGAGAATGGGTCCAAGAGTCAAAAGTTATGTGGCATGATTGTGATGAAATTACCGAGACCATTTATTTATTTATTTTACAGTGAAGAGGCATGCAAATGCAGGCCTTTTAATATAGTATTATTATTTGTTTTAGCATGGCAATGTGTTTTTACGACCTTTTGATTCCTTTTCTTAACAGTCAAACTTACCTGGGAGTTTTTTGCACAATCCGAGAATCAGATGTATATATATATAAATACTCTCTCTCTCTCTCTCTCTCTCTCTCTCTCCTACTACTGATAATTGTTACCCTTTTCCTGGTCAATTTTTGTGGGCAATACTTCTGAAATTTGTAAATATTTTACCAGATACATTTATTTAAATATAAAATACCAAAGGACTCGTCTTAATTTAACTGGTAGAGATGGAACAACTGCGACAATAAACATAAGTGTTGATGCAATAAATTGAACATTTTCTACCACAATGGTATGACGATCGTGAAGGTGTGATGGTTGATGAGTCGGGACCCTTTAATCCTAAGCGAACTATTAAAGCGAACAATGACGTGATATTGGTTTGTGAATCCTTTGACGGACGTCATTGAATGTGATGTCTTATAACTATAGTTATTATCTAATCAACTTGACGTTAGGAAAATTAGTAGAGATCATCACAGATCGGTCAAACAAATAAATAAATTAGAGACAAGCTCGATCAATTAAATCAGTGTGAGTTAGGAAAATTTTGGTGCGACTGAGCGACATGTGGGAGGAGAATTTATAGCATTGATGGAGTATGAAGAGACAATTGAGCTTGATTGTGAAGAGGCAATGTACAAAAATTCGATCCATCAATTAATCGAATATGATTTGAATAATATGAGATTAGAGATGGAAAGTGTGATGCTAATAAAGAGGTCATTCCATCGTGTGCGCCAAAGACGACAGTCGCAAGATATGTCAGAGTAGAGGCACCACATTTCTACCCAAGAACAAGAGAATTTATCGGGGACACTTTTGGGTACATTCTTGAAGACTATGATGAAACTATGAATTTCTCGAATTTAAAGTTCGATAATAAATTTACTATATATAACCTTCCAACAACGAATAAGAAAAAATGGTCATACTCTTCGTGTAGAGAGAGAGAGAGAGAGAGAGAGAGAGAGATTTAAAATATACAGGGCTAATTATTTACTCCCCACAGTAGATAGTAGATATAAAAGCCATCGGACATGTGTCTGGTGACCATTGGATGAGTACCCACTGAATACATGTCCGATGGCCTTTATATGGTGGGGAGTAGATCATTTTTATGGAAATATATATATTATTGAGAAGAAGACAGAGAAGAGGTGGGAAGTGGGATTTTGTTGGAGAAATCAGCGGAGCACACCCGTGCCTCCTTGGAAACAACTTCTCAGACTGTATAAATTTAATTTTAATTAATTACTTATTTTTACTATAATTACTAAATGCCAACTCTCTCTCTCTCTCTCTCTCTCTCTCTCTCTCACAAAATAATGGATCTTCTGTCATCAAATGCTAGTTTTTAATTACTTTTTGCAGATGTTTTGTAATTTAAAGTGTTTTACTAGCTATTAATTAGCTAACTTGACAGCATATTAATTAATTAATTAATTTAGTTTATTCAAGTTTTGTCTTTAAATATTTATTCTTAAATTCCATAAATGGCAATCCACGCTGGTGACCAGGGATGTGTTTTCTTGTGTCTATCCTCTGGTTAGTTGTGTGTATTTCTGTGTGTTTTATGAGGGGTGAGTGCTTGTCGGTGAAATCTCGTAAGCGTACGAATTTATTGACAAATAATAGTAAAAAGTGAGTAAAAAATTATCGTTCCTACGAGGATTAGACTTTAGCTTAATTTCAACTAATTTGAGCTTAAATTGAATACACACAATAAATATTTAGATAAAGAAAGTATGAAATTCTCTAAACTATAACTACGATTTAACTAAGTGCAACTATTGTTTTTGGAGAAAAATCAAGTAAATGAGTTATCCTAGGAATCCGACTCCACCATTAGTATCTATCTTAATCCTCAAAATCTCACGTTCTAATCCAATTTATGTTCAAGTTGACAATCGATAATCCTAAGTTATCTAATAATCTCTTTCGAGTAGAATTAAACCTATTTTTATATAAGTTCCAAAATATTCCTATTTTGAATTTAAATATACAATAACGCTTTCAATATCAAGATTATCAAATTTGATTGCATCAAACATAGAAAATTATTCATAATCTCTATAGGACTTAGTGTTTAAAATCATAACGAGCAAATCTATTTTGAACCTTTTGGAAAGGAAAATAAATCACAAACACGATCAAACGGTGATCAATCATTCAAACAGATATTAAAACCATGACATAAATCAAACAAACACAAACTAAGATTAGAAACGAGAATCCTTAAATTAAAACTTCATCATATGATTTATAACATCATCCTTAATATAAAGAGTTTAACCCATTATGTTTGATTTACAAAAACACATAATAAATAGAGAATTCATCACCCGGAATATTTTACGGCAAGAAGAACTTTGAAGATTAAATTGGCCCACTTGAATGTCTTCAATGGATTGCCCAAGAATTCCAAATATCTCTTGCTTGAAATCTCAATAATCTTGCCCGAATCAAGAAATTCTGGTAAAGATATTGTGTTTTGCCTCATTGTTCTCTCTAAAATTTGACTCCTCAATCGTTATAACAGTTTCTTATTTATAAGGGTCCAATTAGGGTTGAATTTCGTGCCCAAAGTCTCCAAAAATCTTCCAAAAATAGAATTTAACCTAATTAATCATCTGTTAGTGGATCTGTCTGCCCGAGCGGGTGCCAAGGCCGCTCGAGCAGACAGAACAGTTAAATTTTTGGTTGAAGGTCCGCTCGAGCGAGCCTTCTGCCCGCTCGAGCGGACATAATTCTGTTCCGCCTGCAACTGATTTTTATATGGCTATAACTTCTTGTAAGAAACTTCAAATTGCGATCTGTAAAAAGCGTTGCAACCGTAATTCAATTATATTTCTAATGATATATCATTTGACTTATGTAGATGTTTGTACCAAAGGTTCTCTAATTTCTCCACATATTTCGGTTGTAGTTTCTCAATTTGCTTATTCGACTTTCGGGTGTTTGATCCTTCACTTCAACTTTTCATTGTCATTCCAACATAACTTAAATCTATTGATGTATCTTCTTTCTCATTCTATAATGTTTGGCCCTTGATATTCACTTCAAAAACTCAATTCATTATCATTTACTCGTTGATTTCACCAATATGACTTGAGTTAGGAGATTTTGTCCTACAATCACAAAAATGAATAAAAACTCAATAGATATCGACTCTAAAATACTTAGAATTTTACAAAAACTCTTCATTAATGAATCAATATAAGTATATAAATTACGCTTATCAAGTGCGTGTAGACCATCTAAAAAATTATAAGGTTTTGCATGGCTTTCAAGTTTATATATATATATATATATATATGGGATAATTGCATCAAAGGTCCCCAACCTTTCAAAATCGTTAGGAATATGCCCCTAACCTAAAAAAATAGCACCACACATCTCCAACGTATGAATAAATAGGCACCATAGGTCCCTCTTAACATTTTTCATCAGTTTTCTCTGTTAAAAGTCAGAATTGGAATACACGCGCTTTATTTATCTAAAAAACGCGACTGGAATTAGAAGGTAAAACTATCACTCCATTCTATATTGTTTGTTTGTGAATATAGCTTGAATTTCGTGTTATAAGTATATTCTAATGGAAAAAGTGAAGATTAAAAAGAGATGAGGAGCTTGACTTATTGATTGACTTGCCAGAGGTTAAGAGGCTTGGAGAAGATTTATTGGACAGTTTGGGTGATGAATCGGAGTTCTACACAGCGAATAAGGATCTTGACTCTTTCATGAAGAGTTTCGAAGAGGAAATTATGGGTTCGCCTTCTCCCACTGTGGACGTGGTGGATTTGAAGTGGGCTTCCTCCATCGGCGTCGTCTCCCACGGGTGCTTTGTGTGAAGGGAAGGCCGAGTTGGGTTGAGTGGACTCTGACTCGTCCAAACTCGGTGGTGAGTTGTGGGGGTTTTCGAATTATGACTCGTTTGAACACGAAAACAGCTTTTTCGACACAGAGATACTCAAGTTTGATGCTGCGGAAGAACCGCCTTCTACGCTGGATGTGGAAGTTTTCGATTTTGATGGTCCATTTGATCAATCATCATCTCTTGGTCATGCTGAGATCAATTTTTTAAAGCATGCATCTATCAAAAACGCAGATTTGTGGGTTCCACTTGAGGGAAAAATTTCTCAGTCTTCTCAATCAAAGCTGCACTTGAGAATCTTTTTGGATAATAACAATGGAGTTGAAACGATTAGAGATTATTTGGTGAAATTGGAAAAAGAAGTTGGAAAGAAGGTAAAATTGTGAATTTTACTTTGCACCTGGAACTTGCCATTGCCGATTTTTAATTATCTATATGAATTGTGCTTGCAGTTGGACATTAAATCACCCCACAGGAATTCAATGTTTCAAAAAATATTTGGATTGCCACCAGAAGAATTTCTTATCAGTGATTTTTCATGTTCATTGAAAAAATAGATGCCATTGCAAAGGTGATTATTTTTACCCTGCAATTTCAATCGCCTTTTTTTGAGAAATAAAGTGCGTGTAGTCCAATTCTAACTTTTAACGGAGAAAATTGACGGAAAGTGTCAAGAGGGACCTATGGTGCCTATTTATTTATACGTTGGGGGATGTGTGGTGCTATTTTTTTAAGTTATGGGCATATCCCCAACGATTTTGAAATGTTGGGAGACCTTTGATGCAATTATCCCTATATATATATATATCTTAATTTATTTGATTAATACGATACATTTGGTTTAACTTTAAATTTTTTTTGAAAAGTTAAAGTTGAAGTTAATACTCAACAATTAATTTTTACCACACAATACATAAGATCCACAACTTTTATCAATTTTTGAAATGCATATTTCATTAATTTGTATCAAAATCTGCTAAAACTTTTATCAAACAGACAGTAAACCTTAATATGAAATAATGAAAAGAAATAAACTAATAAAAGAAGGAATTATTAAAGCTAGGGTGTGAATAATGTAGTACTAAATAAGTAGCAACTCTATTTCTTCAAAAAATCAACAATACAAGTTTTTGAAATTTAGAAATCGTACAAGAATATTTTATGTGTAAATTTCTAAATTACACGGATATTTTTTAAATATTAATTTTTCTGTTTAAGACATTAAGAGCTTGTTCAGTAAAGATTTTGCAGTCAAAAAACTCCATTTTTTAGCATGACAAAATCGACTTTTCAAAAGATTTTGATCTGAAATAACAAAATTGCCATTTTTACTTTAAAGTGGCATATTGTTGATTAAGAGAAATTTTGTCATTCTATCTCGAAATCTTTTGAAAAATCAATTTTGTCGTGCTTAAAAATGAGTTTTTTGGCTGTAAAATCTCAACTGAACAAATTCTAGAACTTTTCACAAACTATAAAAAATTTATTTGAAACTAAAAAAATAAAGGCTATTTTTTATTTTTATTTTTAATAAAATTCAAAAACTTTACGAAAACTTTTTGACTAAAATTTTCATAAACTTTGATTAAAAAAATTCAATTTGTTGTATTTCAACTAAAAATCAACATATATCCTTAGAATAATTTTTTTGGTTTGTACGAATCAAAGGAAATGATGATCTTGGATTGTATCAAGTCTGAAATCGAGTGGATAATCTCATACTCTCCCAATTTTATACATACAATATTAAAAAACGAGGTCCAAGAATAAAAAAGGGGTTGAATTGATTTTTTCTAAACTTCCGAAAAAAGAAGTTTACGACCCGTCCTTTTATTTTGCTTGCTTTGAACCCACATTATTATCTACTAATGAGATGTGGTTAAGTGGCAACTCGTAAAATATATTAAATTAATTTGAGCGAGATTTAGGATCTATTTCACATTGGCATAGTTGGGAATATTAATATAGAATTAATTAATTAATTATTAATTACTTAAAAAATGAGTTAAAAAAAATTAAGAAAAATATATGATTGAGTAAATTCTCAAATAGTGTTATTTTGACTATAGCTTTTGTTTGCATCCTACAAGGTATATATAGTTGTACCCCTATGATCGAGGAAGATAGATTCAATGCATGAGGAATTTTAATACATTATTGATTAGTTAATGCACCATTATATAGTCTGTTGACGTTGAAAAATAATTTGTATTAATTCCAAGTCAACTTAAAGATAAGAATTGAGATCGATTATGACCGTAGTAAGTGGCAGATAGGTAAGTATATATAGAAAGACCTGATTGTATGATCTTTGTAAGAATGTTTTTATTAAGCAATTGAATGTCCGATTTGAAGGACATTTATGTCTCCTATTTATAAAAAAATATGCAATGATTACTTCCATTTAATGTCAAGCTAGGCCTTAAATGGCCAAGCTAGATAATAAATATTGACAAGACATTCTCTTTTTGGGGTATTTAATGCGAAGTGACACATGACATATGAACATGACAGACCATGCTGATAACTCAAGTACGACGTCGGATTTGGTAGTTCCGATCTGAACTGAGGACCGGTTTGGACTCGTATGATGTCCGATCCGAACTGATTCCTCTAGTAGGTCCGATTTGAACTGAGGACTCGTAGTCAGGGGTAGCAATGTAGTCCAACTTGGAACCATATAGTTTCAATGCAGGTCGGACATATCATACTAGACTGTTGAGTAAAGTAACATCTGACACGGCAGAACTAAATCGGAGGCCAACAATTGCCCATAAAGTTTAGACGAGTATTAATTTGATTTATTAAAAGTTCAAATTAACAATTCGATCTATTTAAAGTTTGAATAAAGAAACGAGTAATTTGATTTATTTAAAGTTCAAACTATTAAATTATGTAGTCTAATTATTGCTTTTTGCAGAGTTTGTGGAGAGTCCTAGTCCAAAATTTCATTATGAATAATTTAGGAATTTCACACTTGTAATTTCAATTTTATTAATTGTTTTCTTTTAAATAGGAAGCCGTCATTAGGATTCATTATATCGTCAAGCAGAGAGAGAGAGAGAGATAAAACACAAAGTTTGATGATATCGATTTTTCTTGTAAACAACTCTTTCATTATAGTAAATAACTGCAACAACATGAAGATGATATAATCTCACGTTTAGACAAACTTCTATAAAATTGTGTGTTTTTGTGCGTCCAATTTTTAAAAATTTGTATTATAAAATCTTTTGGTAAATTAAAATTCGTTTGTGAGAAATGTATTGGATCGGTATTCGATTGCAAATCAACAAATTTTTAACTTTCTGGTTATAGATATATATTCTCATGATCAAACTGTTTTTAAATGTAGATCGTTTCATATGTTTCTTGATTCAAACTGCATCACTAAGCCCTGAAAAATCTTAGCATATTTTGTTGTGCTTTTAAATGTGTTCATCGTTTTTGTACATTTTTTTGTTGCGAAGAAGAACTGTATGTCTTTACTAAGTTGTCATCTAACTAGATAGATGTTGTTTATGTAATTTGTTGTATAGGTTCAAATGCATGAATCCAAAGACATGTCATCTCAAATAGTTTAAAGTACAATACCCGCTTGATAACTATGCACGGGGAAAAAAAATAGTTTCATCGTGTACCATAAAAAATAAAATAATTTAGAAAATGTTATTTTACTTTTTTTATACTAAAAATACTGTTTTTACTTTTGTAGAAGCAAAAGACCTACCAAAGCAAGATGGTAATAGGGTGCTAACATTAAGCAACTCTTACGAACCATCGGTTAAAATCTTTTACCTACAAGTAAAGCAATGTTCAAAAAAGCATAAAGTCTGACTAGGCGTGGAAACCAAATTTTAAAATTTTTGGATTTAGGCAAAACTTAGACAAAAGCGAAACTTAAAAAAAAGAAGCGCGTACCTAGGCGCGACTAGATACACGTAGGCGTGTGCTTTTTGGTTAAAAAACACACTTAACTGTTTAATTGTGTAAATATGGCAAGCATGGAGGCAACGCCTAACACTTAGACACACTTTTTAAAATATATTTTCTACTTTCAAAATGCGTAAATATTTATCAATCTTCATAAAATAACATCTACTTTCAAAATGCTTTACACGAAGGACACATAAAATAGTAGAGCCATCAACTCGAATAGAGTTTTGAAATTAAAATTCTTCGAAAATTCTGGAAACGTTTTTTAAACATAAAAAAAAAAAGGGTTTCCTATTTTTTTATTTTTAATAAAATTCAAAAACGTCTAGGAAGCCTTATGGGAGCTTTTGACTAAAATATTTAAAAACTTTTATTAAGAATTATACGTTATTGTGGTCTTTGTTGCGAGCTTAATCTAAGAATTTAACTTGATTGTGAGTTTCTATTAGAAATTAACTTAATTGTAAGCTTTAACCTATATATATTATAAAAAAATAAATAAGTGATTAGATTTTTGGATTTAAGTTAAATAGCTTTTTAAAAATTGAATATTGAATTTGTGGATTTTTCTCCACTACGGAGGAAAAAAAAAATTAAATGTCCGTGTATCACTACGTCTTCAATTTATCCCCACACAAAATCATCTCTTTCAAAATTTGCTGGTCACTTCAACCAAACTCCCTAATTCAACCATCTCCAAAATCTGCTCACATACTCAATCCATCTCTCACAATCGATCATGTTCCTCCACTAATCATATACAAAATCTATTCACCGCTCCAATTCATCATCATAATAGAGTTTACGGTCAAATCTCACTGCAAAGCAGCGATATACTATTAAGGCTTGGTTTGGTATTGCTGTGCTTTTAAGAGAATCAATTTCTACTGTGCTGTAGAAAGAATCAGTTATGGGAAGAATCAGATAAGTGTTTGGTAAACTCTTGTTTCAAAATTATTGTATGTTTCAAAAGCAGCATTTGAGCGTTTGGTAAACAAAAATGATTTATTGCTGTAATGGTATTAAATTACTAAAAAGGGTATTGATTATAATAATGTTATTTTGTACTCCCTCCATCCCAAATATATAGACCACTTTTCTTTTTTCTCATGTCCCAAATATATAGGTTTGTTTCTATTTTGAGGTATTTTTTTTTTTTTGTTCTTTTACTAAAATACACTTATTTAATTTGCTTATTTTTAACCATTTTCTCAACTTAATCTTGAAATTGTACATTCATAATTTACTCATATATATTATTCAATGCTTGAAAATTTCAAATATTTAATGGTTTCTACACATAAGGAGCTTTGGTTTTTGGTATAAGCATGGAGTCAATGATGAATTAATTAATATGTTCACTCAATTCATAGATATTTGAGAATTGAAGGTGAATTAGAAATAATCATTATTTTTAAATAATACTCATTAAATACGGGTAAATTAAGAAAACTATTGGTAAAATTTATTTTTTCAATAACATTCTTAATCTTGGGACGAATGGAGTATTATTATTATTATCATGAGTGGTAAAATTCATTTTTTTCTAGTCAAATATTTTTTAACAAGACAATGCATTCATTATTATTATTTTAAACTAAAAATAATAAAAACCTAATAAATTTCAAATTTTATAAAAATTACAAAATAAAAGTGCAGTCATATAATGCAAAAATTAATTAAATTTATAATATTTTTTATGATTCAACTTGCATCAATTCGATATCTCAAATGGGTATTAAAAGAATTAGTTTAATTAATTATGGGTAATAGGGGTATTTTAATAATATATAAATGAAAAAGTTAAAACTAGAATTTGAAAAGCTGCATTTTTGCTGTTTTTCAAAATCTGCTGTGAGGTGAGTGAGGTTATTTTATAATCACTTTTAAAAATTTTGTCAAACACCTAAATCAACTTCTAATTATTTGAGAATTAGAAGTTGAGCTCCAAAATCAATCTGACCTAAATATATATCATAATCTTTAAACAAATTCCTACTTTTTCACTTCACCAAACACACCCTTAAGAAGCAGCCTATCTTTTTTCTTGGACCATCCTTCTCCTTCTCTCGTGCTGTAACAATGGAGGGTATTGCTCTTGCACAGAGCTTAACGATACCCCACCACCGACCATTCCACTACCCAAAAACAATAAATTCAACAATATTAACAACACCCATACGTAAAAGACTTGGATTACGGCTCTCACTGCCACTCTCTTTATATCACAATTTCTCTTCACTTCCTTCTCCTTCCACAAATGGTATGTCTTTATCCATTAACTAGTTGCATGATTAACTATACTGAAGTAAAATATTATGTGTATTTGGTTTACTTGAAATGAAAATTAGAAAAATTGAGCAAGGTACAAACATCGAAGCAGATGGTCCAACATTGGTTTTTACTAGTTAAAGCTTCAAGTTAGTACCTTTCTGTATGAAATTTGGTGGGTCTCTTTGGGTTTTTGGTTAAAATGTTATTTCTTTATGTTGATGCAAAATCTTTTTGGGTATATGCTAGAGACAATTAGAGGAAGATATAAGATTTGGAGCTATTGTACAACATTAATTTTTGTTTTCTAGTGCATCAAGATTGTACATTTTTCTTCAAATTTGAAGATGGGCCTCTTCTAGTTTTATGATGGATTATGCATTGCATTGCATTTGATGCAAAATGTTTGTATATGTGTGGATTACAATCTTGGAGCACTAGGTACTAGAAAGTCATGACAGGGCACTAGTAACGAAGCTCAAGGTACATTGTATATATGTGTAGTACTTTGTTGGTTCAGAAACTGCTCCCTGCTCTAGAATATTGAAGTTAGATTATATTATTTGCGGGTCTTTGCAAAACCCAGGAAATATGAAAAATGGAACAATTGAACAATGTACTATTTACAAATCGCGCAGCATATGTACACACTTGGTGTGTTCTAATTTATTTTTCAAAATTTTACCTTTCTCTTCAAACTTAGATGATTCTCTTCTAGTTCTTCTTTTTTATATTTTAATGATTAGGCCAATATTTTTTATTAAAATCTAGAGCCTTGTATTAATATCATTTTTTTTAATTTGAAGTTTACTATTTTTGCATTTTTTTATGATTCAACTGTAGTTTATTTTAATGTTATTTGCTTATAAATTCTGAATTGTAGGTGTCACAGTGTTGTTTGCAACACCGGAGGCGAGAGTTAGTACGGAAACAAGTGAATGGGCTATGCAAGGTATGCCCTCTCTGCCTCTCTTGTCCGTGCAACTGGATATTGTTGTGTGTTTGTTTGAGTGTGAGTGACCATAAATGCATGTTTGGTCTGCAATGGTGGACAAGATTGGATGCTATAATAGACAAGATTTTAACTTCATCTTCATCTTTAATACCAAACAACCAACAAGAGTTTTCAAACAGTAGCGTCCAGTGATTAGCTGTTTGATTGTGTCAAGTAGCGGAAAATGAATGGATGATCAATATATTAGTGCATTTTAAATTTGTTTTTCAGGCTTCCAAAAGAGTTAAAATGCTTTTAAAAAATTGAAATGGGTATACTATTGTTAGGGAAGTGTAATAAGGAAACATAGTTGATATGAACAAAATTCTCAAGCGGAAATATCGATGTAGATTTGATATTTAGGGAACACACTGAAAGCATTTACTTCCACATATGCCCGAGTACACATAATGAGTACGTGAGCCACAAAATTGAGGTGCTACCTGTTTTACATGTTTGAAGTAAAAAAGCAAACAACTCTATTTTCTCCCCGATGTAGAAAGTCAATATCAGTACTGAAAATAGCATGAGGCGATTTCAAGGGCGAGATCACTGAGTAATACCATTACCTGGCATGGGAAGCCCAATAATACATGTTTAAAGTAAATCAAATAGCTCTTGTCATCATGTATTTGAAATTTGTTCTATTCTTCAACTTCTACAACCCTACTGCTATGTTTTGCACCTTTATTAAAATAAATTTTTTGAGATCCTGAAATTGTTTGCACGTGATCTGCATATCTTGACCTTGTGACTCTTATATTTATGTGGGAAGGAACTAATTACGGCTGTGATACATTTGCAGATTTCTATACCTTAAGGAGAGAGGTGGAGACTACCTCAGAGCGCATTGAAGAGATTAGGGCCTCTTCCAGTCTGAAGCAGCTCGAAGAAAATCTTAAAGATTTGGAGGCTGCAGCGGCAGATAACTCTCTCTGGGATGATCGTGCCAGAGCTCAGCAGACCCTCCAGGCTTTGACTGATGTGAAAGACAAAATAAAACTTCTTAATGACTTCAAATCACAGGTCTTTATTTCACTACCTTTGATCAATTTCACAAATTAGTTTCATGAAAATTGTCAACATGGTAAAGTCTCATAGCTTGTTTGGTTAGATTAGACTATTAGACTGGGTTGGACACTATTAAGGAAGAAATAGAAAAAACTAAATTCTTGTTCATTGTCATGTCTAGTACCATGTACCAAATATGCACTTAATATTCACTTGTACAGTATCTAAATATTAAGTTTTGACACAGGTTGACGATGCAGAAACAATAGTTAAGCTTACTGAGGAGATGGACTCAACTGATACCGGTCTCCTTGAAGAGGCTGCTGGAATTATTAAAGAACTGAACAAGGCATTGGATCGGTTTGAATTGACTCAACTTCTTTCTGGCCCCTATGATAAAGAAGGTGCTGTTATCACAATCTCAGCAGGTGCAGGGGGTACTGATGCACAGGTAATACCAGTTCTGATTGCAAAAGAAAGGAAATAATTTTGAACCATTTCCCCTTGATGGATTATGGGATTCATGAGCTACACTTGCTACATCCACTAAATGGACCTAAATAAAGACTGAACCTACTATCAGATTTCTGACCTTAACTTTGTGTCCTCGGTTATCAACAGAAGTGACCAAAAGTGCTTGTAAGATATTTTGAATGCATCCATCATAACAAATTTATACAAGGGCTGAATCTACAATGAGCATAAAATCATTGTACATGTCCTCAATAATAAGGCTGGTGGCTAAGTGGCTGCTAAGACACTCTCAATTAAGAGTCTAAGCATATGTGTAATTTGCTACAGAGAAATAGTATGGTACCAGAAGAAAGTTCTTATGTTTTAAAAATTGGATACCATTTCTGCTATCTCATCACCAGAGTGGAAGTGTTAAAACAAAATTTAGATGGTTTTGTGAAGGACCGCTAGCATCACTGTGCTGAATTTCTTATTCCTTTTAAAAACATCTTTCATGATTTTTTAGCTGCGTTCCTTGGAAAGTATGATTTTTGAACTCACATTATGAGATTCTATTTGGTTTTGCTTGTTGATTTGGTCTTTTCTTGTTTTCTATTTGTTTATGGTGTAGCTACATTCTTAATTCCAGAAGTGGACTATCATGTTGATAATTTAAGCAAGTCTGTCCTGCAGCTAACCTGGCCCATGGATACATGGATTGCAATTTATAGCCATAGCTGAAATGAATGATTGTTGCTTGCGGTAGGATTATATGCTTTACTGATGCTGTAAGGAATTAATACATACATCCCGTTCATGCAGCTAACCTAGCCCATAGATACATTGAATGCAATTTATAGCCATGGCTGAAATATATGATTGTTGCATGCAGTAGGATTATCTGCTTTACTTATACTGAAGGAACTACTACATGCATTGGTAAATCTGAAATCAAATCTTGCACAACTATCCTGGATATCCTATCTCTTACATTTGGAGTTCTCTTGCATTTGGCACAGGCTACAAGGTGAATAAGGCTTAGTGTGTTATAATTTTTCACTTATTTTGGCCTATGAACTTGTTTGTCAGAGATTGTTCACTTGCACATTCCGCTCTATAAATTAAATATGTTGGGTATTGGTGGGTCTATACTTCGAAGAAGCTTTTAAGCAAAATTTCTGTGCTCTTATGTACTATTCACAATTACCCAAAATATTGGATCATAGTGTGGAGAAAAACCATGCTGATATTAATAAACTAACTCTTCTATACTCATATCTGCTTTTTGTGTAAAGTTCTTTTGATAAATTCCAGTGCAGGATTGGGCTGACATGCTTCTCAGGATGTATGTAAGATGGGGTGAGAAGCAGCGATACAAGACAAAAGTGGTTGAGAAGTCCTTGGGAGAAGAAGCTGGAATTAAGTCGGCTACAATTGAACTAGATGGACGGTATGCCTATGGGTATTTGTCTGGTGAGAAAGGAACTCACCGCATTGTGCGACAATCCCCTTTTAACTCAAAAGGCCTTCGCCAGGTAACTTTAATATAGCCGTCGGGGTTCTATTTTCCCTCCCTCTTTCAGCCTGTACATGAGATATGGGAAAAGAGATTTTTTTAAAAACTAATTCTAAGATTGCATCCAAAGATTGATGTAGCCGACCCCAAATTTATTTAGAACAAGGCTTACTTTTGTTGTTGTAAGTTGCTAGAACCCCCCCCCCCCCCCCCCCCCCCCCCCCCCCTCCTCAGGTTATTGGATATATCTCATAATGCATTTCAACAATGATTCCGTGCAGACAAGCTTCTCTGGTGTTGAAGTAATGCCACTTCTTCCCGAGGAGTCAATGGATGTAGAAATACCTGAAGAAGACTTGGAGATCAGTTTCTCTAGAGCTGGTGGAAAAGGTGGCCAAAATGTAAACAAAGTCGAAACTGCAGTGCGCATTACTCACATCCCCACCGGAGTGACTGTTCGTTGCACAGGTTATTTCATTAACCTCCTTAAATGTTGCATGTATTTTATGTTTATGTTTTTAGACAAGTGCTTTTCTCATGTGTACTTTGATATACACCCGCATATCAATATCTAATTTCTTTGTTCATTGGGTAAAGAACACTGTTAGTCACTCAACTTAGCAATGTCTCGTTTTAGTGACAAGCTTTTATTTGTTCCACTGTGGTCTCTATAAGTTTTCTTTTTTGTTTAGCTGTGTGTCTTGTATAAAATCCGTTTAGTTTTTCTAAGCATTTTCTCCCATATTTTGTTTATCATTGCAGAACAGAGATCCCAACTAGCTAACAAGATCAAAGCTATGAGCCGATTAAAAGCAAAACTATTAGTTATAGCAGTGGAACAGAGGGCATCTGAGATCAAGCAAATTAAGGGAGATGCCGTGAAGGCCGAGTGGGGCCAACAAATACGTAATTACGTATTCCATCCGTACAAGCTCGTTAAAGACGTTAGGACAGGACATGAAACATCAGATATTGCTTCTGTAATGGATGGTGAGTTAGATCCCTTCATTAAATCTTACCTTAAATTTAAGTACAGTACATCAATGTCAACTACTGATCAAGAATAATCAAAATAAAAGAGTGGTAGATTCTTTCAAATTCTTTTCTAATGTTATTGTGTGTATATGTTCATGTTCTTGCAATGGAAACAATAGAAATAATAATATGTCAAATATTATTACTTAGTTGTTCAACACGTAGTTTAGAATTGTTTTCCCTTTCCGATCAAAGAGTTCTTCCTAACACATTTAAGTGTGTGTTGACTTCCTCGACGTCGATATTGGTCACAGGGCAAGTCAAATCCAGTCGTGTTAGGGTAGTAAGTTTTTTTCGCTCAAAAACTATATTGCACAAGAGTGACAAGACACTCTTTCCCAATAAGTTGCAGTAAATATGTTGCTCAAGCATACTTGATTCCTAGCCAAATGGATGTAATAGAGCTGAGTATGCATGTTCCTTTGGACAATATGTTGTTGTATAAGCGGGTTTCCTTCACTTGAGAAATATGTTTTACAAGGCAACTCGACTCAGTCCAGTTGATGTACTAAAGGTTAGTCAGGCAGCCCGACTTCAACTAGTAAGCAAGGCATTTGAATTGTTTAGCTTGATCTATTGGTTTTCCAGTCCTTGCAAAGGAAATTGTTCGAATCCTTGGCCTACCAGATTGATGTCTCAACACCCGTGCTAAAATTATTTTTATGTTTAAGCTCATCCAAAACAAACATGACCACAAGGATATTCTCTGTAACATGACAGATGCTTATGTACATATAGAAATATTACATACATAAGATTTACAAAATTCATTTCCTGTTGTGTACTGAAAATAAGCAGCACCTGCAATTTACTCAAGGATACATATTGAGCATCTGTCACTGGCATCAAACTTCTGATGCCTTGCTTACTATTACAGATGCATAGTTGGCAATTGTTGATTCTGGGGATTGTCGAAGTTGTGCTATTACAGGAAATAGCTCCGAGGAGCGAATGAAATGCCTACACAATGGATATGCGCACATCTTCACCAATGAAAACAGGGCTATCTTTAGAGGTGACTCGTTGATGGCATCTCTCCTCGGGTTTAGTGCCACCACAGAACAGTCCGCCACCACCTTTAACAGCGCCTGAAATGACCATAGCTTTTCCTTTTAGAATCGGTATAGAAGCATAAAAATAGCATTATATAACACAAGCTCATAATCCTAATCCAATAACTCGAGAGAACATTGATAATACGCCAGAAATGGCCAAACTTATGCTTCCATAAAAGAATGGCATGCACGGCATCCTATGAAAACAGGAAGCAATGAGTAGCATAGGAAAAACCTGCATGGCTCCTTTCGAAACGATTTCTTCACAAAGCTTGTTAGAGTTCCTAACAAGATTGCTTAGTGCACCTGCAGCGTTTGCTTTAGTCTTGTCTTCCTCTTGCGAAAGCAACAAATTTTTTAGCTGAGGGATGGCTCTTTGGAGCTCGTCATATAATGAGTCACTATGATAAGCAGCATTGCCAACCTGGTGGGAAGAAATGTTTTCATAAAGTGTCTATACTAGGAGATAAAAAAAAAAAAATTGTTGAGTTGATCGAACAAATAACAAATGTGAAAGCAATACAATAAATAACTTACAGCAAAACAAGCAAATTTTCGTGTTCGTCTGTCAGGATCAGCACAGCGATCAATAAGGAGACCAATGATTTGATGTTTTGCCTTCGAAATAAAATTAGAACACCCACAGAGTTACAAGGACAGTAAAGAAACTCAAAAGAAGATCTTTTCATAATGTATGAAGTAGAAAGGAAAAAATTCTAGTTGAATATGTTCTTTACCAGGGAACTATAGAAATAGGAGCTATGGCGACACATGTTGCCAATAGCACTGCACACCTTGGAACGCACGTTGGGATCTTCATGTGTAAGAAAGTTCTTCAGAGAATCCAAGATATCTGCCCCATCGATATGTTTGTAAAATAACTGCATACGCATTGGTGATTAGAAGCATGGGTGTTGATTGTTGAATCAATAGTGCAGTGAACTATACCGTAGTATGAATAAGAAAAGTACCTATTAAATGGGCATGGGCTATCCTACAAGCGATCTATATACTATATAATAAGGGTTACCCACCCTCACAGATTATTTCTAGAGAAATTACAGGTTTTGAAGGGCAATATTTTGTTTACACATATAGTTGTGAGGAAGTTCTCGTAGTAAGAAGAAAAATTGCATGAGATTATCTCAAACAACAAAAGATTGAAAAGAAGAAAAAATAAAGGAAAATGTTAAATGGCTTGAAAAGACAGTTTCAACAACAGCATCCTAGTAAAGATCCATATTATAGAAAAGGATTTGTAATGTGCTGAACTTAAAATAAATACAATTCCTCGTGCTTGATGAAAAACAAGGAAGTAATATTTTTAAGTGCATCTTAGTTCTCAATCTATCAGGCTGCTATTTGTTTGTTACAGACATACCCTCAGAAAGCATGTGTGCAGTTAATTTGGTGATAGAGTGAAAGCATTCCATTGACTGTAACCTTTATATCATAGATAAGCACTCCATGTATACCATTTGTGCCGTAATGTGATCTCACTAATCACAATCTAAAATTTATTTACAACTAGAACAATGCAAGTAGGAAAGCTTGGCAATACCTTATCCATACGAGCTAAATCTGAAACAATCATGAGAATGTCCATGGTGACTTCCCTCGGGCAGGGGCCATTAAGCAATCTTTTCACTCTTGCTGGATCCAATAAGCCTTTACCTACAAGTTGAATGGCAAGCGGTTGTTGTGTCGAAAGTTTGGCTATAAATGCAACTGGCCTAGCAACGTCTTTCAAATCCGTATGGTCCAAGCAACGAAGAATGGTTGCTGGCACTTCAACCTATGAATACAGAAGCAACTATATCAACTAAACATGAAAGCCAAGATGTTTTTCCAACTCAAAACCATGCATACTCGTATCATCCAGTTGAATTATTCATGCAAATGCAAAGTTCAAATTATGCTATGCACCTTTGCTTGAAAAGGTTTGAGGTCACGAGAAGTGTTCGAGTATTTCAGGAAAACCCCACAAACGTCCATAGAATGGTTTGTGGGGGATTGACATTGCAACTGGACCTGACAACATTTCATTCTAGGCTTTTTCATTGCGTTGAGACTTCATTTCGTCTAGGGAAAAAGAACATGAAACCATTTGTTGGGAATCCAATACTCGAGGCAAGCCAGGTGGAAAAAAGAAAAAATAGTGCCTCCATTTCATTTAGAGGAAAATGTTTCTCTTAGGGTTTTGTTGTGGAGGTACTTGCCAAAAAGTGTTGCAGACTTTTGCTTGGATATTTGGGCTACCAAAATTTAGCAATGAAAAATGTCACGTATTGAAACTTATTTCAAATGTGGTACAGACAGAGTAGAATTAAAACTCCAATTGTCAAGGTGACTATTATTAAACTTTGTGCCAAGAGATGATGTGATAAACAATATGAAACGCATGGAATAGAAAAAATGAGCTCCCTTTAACATAAGATCCTATAGTTAAGAAACTTGAGAGACGAGAAATTGACCTCCAGAAGGATCTGAATATACTTTTTCATGTTGGTATGTATCGCTTTCATCATGTCTTCATCTACCGTGCAAACCTGCCCACCAGGTGTACCCATATTAAGAAGGAATCCACTGTTAACTGAAGCAGTAGCAGATGGCAAACCAGGAGCACTCGGCGCAGCCACGAAAGGGAATGCCAAAAGGTCGATTGCAGTATTAATTGTATCCCTGACTCCATTTTTCCCTCCACCAGGTCCGTTCCAGCACCTAACGAGCTTAAGATGTACATCAGATATTAGATCAGAAATGCACCTAATATGTTCTGTCCTTAACAAAATCTGGCGAAATGTTGAAACTCCACCAGAGAGGCATTGACGTATTGACGAAATTGTCCACACAACCCCAGCAGGCGATAATCCAATTCGATCTTGTGAGCATTCAGATCTTTGATGAGAGGCAATTGAATTATTGTTAGCCAATAAATCAATAAGAAGCTGAGGAGTACCACTAGCACATAACTGTTGCACAGCCATAGGTCCTCCCCACTTCAGCCTAGAGTCCAATAGCCCAATACACCCATCCCTGAGGCCATGCCAATATGAGAGCAGACCAATCTGTGTACTAAGGTTCACTCCAGTTTCATCCATTGCTGGACCTCTGAGATTGTCACAAAGTGTAGCCGTTCGCGGAATTAATGGCAGAGCTATCTCAGTAATGGCATTCTCAATAGAAGTTCCAGATTCAAGTGACAGAATGGATGCAAGAGCCAGCATAGCAGCTGCACGAGGAGGTTGCAATGAGGACTGCATCCTTTCATCAGATGAAAAATGGTATGCAAGGATTGACAGACGAGCAGACTGTTTTTTTGATGATGTTGTAAGCATAAACAATGCAGAATTTCTTCCAGATAACTTCAAAAACTGCGCAACTGTGGCAAGTATAAGACATGAATGCAGAACGAGATCACGTGTATAAGTTACGTCGAATTTTGGATTATCTGTTTCTCCTCCATTTGTCTCTTTATTTGAAGCAGCACAAAAGGACAGTATGGAGAAAATTTCAGAAATAATTGTGCCGTCTCCTCCGCCGCTCACAATGGTGGTAACAGGTAGTTTACTTGGCAGACCACAAAGCACATTAACAACAACTTCACTATGCATGCAACATCTCAAGATAAGCTGCAACATATTACATTAATCATTTCTTTACACAAACAATACAAATTATAGAATACACACATAAAACTAAGAGTTACACATCACTTGCATAAATCATGGGTTTTTTGCATCTCCATTCAAAAGGAATAACAAACTAAAATTTGTATGTACAACGCGTTAATATTCATACATAAGAAAGCAAGAATAATAACTATAACAGCGAGGAAGATGTGCACTATCTCTGGCTGAAAAATGCTCAAACTTCCATATTCCTAGCTTTTAGTTTACACAAAAGATGTGATACTACTGAACTGAATTGCTGTCATTACTTTCAACAAGTTTCTCAAAGCAAGATCTAAAGGAAAACAAGAAAAACTGCTTTGTGTTGTTTTTGGTTTCAGGCAAGTTTGAACTGAACTGAAAATTACACCATGCATATTTGTTAATGGTAGTAGTAGGGAAAATCCAAATCAAATTACTTGGGGTTCTTTAAGAAAACGGTAACTTAACAGCAATTTTAACACTATTGCACTAGATCTAGGGAAGCATATAAAAGATTAATCTAACAGATACCATATTGCTAATTAAGGAATTCCGCTTAATTAAGCTGCACTGAGTTGACAAAAGAGACAAAGGCAAGCATTCATGACACTAGTGTCTCTAGTCATATATAATCAGTCTTGGTTAGAATTAAAAGTAAACCAAATAACAGGAAGGTAGTGATTTCCAGTACTCCTCATCATATATTATGTTGAACCGCCTCATCTAAAAGGTTAAGCTATTAGAGAGAGAGAGAGAAATATGTTTATTTATTTAAATTTTGTCTTTGACACGCCCCCTCACGTATAGGCCAGATTCAATTTTCTATCAAAGGCCTGAGACGTGCACAAATTTCACAAATGGGTGGCAGCGAGATTTAAACTCAAACCTTTGTTTGATTTAATACTATGTTGAACCACTTTATCTAAAAGTTTAATCTATTAGAGAGGGAACACATTCATTTATATAAATTTAATCTACAACATACTATAAATCAGTTCGGTATAGACCTAAACAAATACTATAGTAACAGGAAGGTATAGAATTCAAATCTCTCATCAGTGAAGTGGACCTCAAATTTAATCGTACAAGTTCAAGTACTTGAACTTTGCAGTGAAACATAATGCCATAAGATGAACCTAAAGCAGCTGAATAAGAATTATACCTGTACACCAGCACTCAGACCTCTCTCGCGACGTTGATGAAGACAAAAGTACATGGCAACCTGTATGGCTTTTGACTTGAGAAATGCTTTTGTGATTGCATCAATGACTTCTGAATCTGTTCCATGCCAAGGATTCTGGTCATGGTCCTTAATGTCAAGTCGGACTAAAGAATGACTCCGCAAAGAGTCTAGTGGAAATAGTGTACTTCCTTTAACAGAGAGAACTTCAATTGCATCTATCAGTGACCAAATACCCCTGCAGGCTTCACAAGCAACTCGCAAAAAAATTGAAGAGCCTGATATGCGACTTGTGCCTGAAGATTCCAAGCACAAACACAAAAGATGCACCACCCCTGAAGTTCTAGCACGGTCTAAAATTTGTTTAAGAGTTATATTCACCACTGATGAGGCAGAACCTGCCTCAGGGGTTGAACCTGCCGCAGATGCTTTGAGTGAGTGTGCAACTTCAGATAACATGACTGCAATACAAGAAGTGGACTCATACATAACTCTGCCAGATGCCTCATCCCCACAACCTGCTACCTGCAGATTTTATAATTATGACTTATGAGGCCTCAAGCAAATATGTATTTTTCCTGCTGGGGGAAAAAGCAGCTTCAGAATAATGAAAATAACCTTTGAATACAATTCAACTAGTGTTACCCAATGCCCGAAATAAGAATCTCCAATACCACCTCCATAATTCTCTAATAATCTTCTTGTGATAAATAAGCCCTGTAACAGAATATTACACTGGATTAACCAACATGCATAACAGCATAAGGAATAACACTAATGTCTAAATACGTAAAGTATCTCTGAATTTCTTCAGGGCAAGAAAGAAAAGTCAAGCAAAAGTACTAAGAAGTATAGTTTAAGTGGAACTTCATTTTCTTCTCAATTGCGTTGTTACAATTGTTTTCACTGCTGAGAGAGGGAGAGAGATAGGCTCCCTGGGAAAAGAAATCTGCTTATGTACACATGGATTTCAGTTTTATGATCTCATAATCTTATCCAAGGAAGAAAGACAAGCAGAGATATGCTTTATACATATTCATAATCAAGAAGAATAGTAATGATATACCTTTGCCATCAAGTCATTACCATCAGAAACTTTCAGTTGAACTACAGCAGAACTGAAGCCAAGAAGTTCACTTATCATTTCATCAAGAACCCCCCTCAATTGGATAGCACCAGCAGCAACTAAGTTGGAAAGAATTCTCAGGGATTGGTTCAAAGTAATCATATCCTGATCCCTATATTAGAAATGATAGGAAACCATATTCCATCAAAACAACAATTGCCATCTAGCACATAAAACATCCAGCAACAGATTATATATCTAGCAAAAATTAACGAGTACCTTGATCTTCAAACACGGCACATAGCAACCAAATGTGAAGGTGCATTTAGGTGAAATAAATGACCTCGTCGTGGTTATACTAATAATATGTTATCAACAGTTTATACAGATATCTAATGAGGAGAACAATGTCCTTTCCTTTTTGACTTCATAGAAGATGTAAACTAATAGGCTCTCGTGCATCATACCCTTATGGGAGAATAAATCATAGTGAAAGAAAATATCTCAAACGAACGCCATCCTATACTTAAAAAGAGAATCTTTATGCAATGTGCACTTTATAATTCACATGAATGTTTTCTTCTAATTGGAATAAGATAAACCAACATCGAACTGTATCATAAATGTCCAAACACCATGAGACTTCTAGTCCTTAAACAATTATATGAAGAAACTACTTGTTTTGGTGAATTTAGACACTGAAACAAAATATTTACATAGTCAGCAACACGGATATCATTATAGATACACAACTACTGTGGTATTAGACTATGATGCATAAACCAAAACCCATGATTGTAAGTAAAAGTGAGCTTAATTTACCTGCAGGGGTTGTGGTATCCTTTTCGAAAACTTTTTAGAGGTAGCAGAATTGCCGCCAATGCTTCATTGTCTTGACCAATTATTTTAGCCCCCTTAACTGTGCGGGAATTATTATCCAAGCGGTTCAAAACTTCACAACCTGAACACAAAGTAACTCGGGGTCATTCAGAACATATAATCATATAATATAAAATTTAATTTAAATAAACGCTCAAGTACACGGCTTATTTTGACACGTCACATCTGAGGAAGTCATTCTAGAGATAAAACATATTCTAGTTATGAATTGCACTCCACTAAACACATGTTGGATAACATAAAGAAAGCATCAGAAAGCCAAATATAAAAACTGAAATACAGGCATGTACAGATTTTCAGCAAACTCAGAGGAAGATGTGGGGAGAGAGAGAGAGAGAGAGAGAGAGAGAAGGCCATAACCAGCCAAATAAATGTGAAAAAAAAAAAAGGTAAAATTTAAAAAGAAGAAAATTCAATTATTGTCTAATAGCAAAAAGATGTCAATAAAACAAAAGAAATCAAACATATAAGAAGAGTGAGAAGTCATTTTATCAGACACAAAATTGAACCATATAATTTCGATATTGACTTGAAGTGGTAGAAGACTAATAACATCCATGGCACCTTGGACAAATGATACAAGTAAGACATAGCACAAGGTTAGAAACTGTGAGGGGTGAAAAACAGAACTGGATATATTATTTTCTAATTGAATTAGCTAATAAAAGGCTAACATGGAGGGAGGGGGGGACAAGTGGTCGCAGGAAAATATTAGCCAAACCATATGAAAAGTTTTTCAAAAATCTAAAACTTCGATATAAAATGATAACCAAACGATAGATAACTTTTTCCCAGGAAAAAAAATACTTCTCCAAAATAAAAAATAAAAACGAAAGTATATATGACCATGAATCTAAAAACACTTTTTAACATAATCGAAGTGGCTGAATTCAAGCCCATACAGCATGTTCCTGTTAAGGAAACACGGACCACACAGCCTGTTCCTGTTCAGGAAACACGGTTGTAAATAAACAATCTTATCATAGATCCATCGAGGTCTTGAAATTATATACTATATATTCATTGTCATGTCCAAACAGTTTACCTGACTGTACAACACCACCTGGACTAGGAAAACCTGGGAAGTCTTCCCTTGCCAAGACATTGTCTGTTGCTGAGTTAGTTCCATTTGAATGGGGATCAGTTGGAGATCTCTGAACCCTCCCATTTTCACTATCCACAAGAGAGTGGCTTTTACCTATAACAATGAATCTTGTGAAATTTAGATTCTCTAAAACTTAATAGTTTTTGGTCAGTGCTAAAGTCCTTACTATTTGGACTTGCAACAGTTGATCCAGTTGAGCTTTGATCAATGCTTCCATTCCTCAAAGATGTTGTCATGGTATGCTTCTCCTAGACAAGAAAGCAAATAGAAGGTTGCATGAATATATGAGAAGGCCATAAACAAAACTTTTAACTGCTTAATTTATACAACCAAGGGAGTAACCTCTCACTTCTACATCATCGGAAGTATCTATAACAAAAGGATGTTCAAGGAGAGCAGGCCATGTCAGTCTGTTTTGTGGAACCTGTTTTCATGGATACAACAACTAAATTAACAACCGCATGTCAATAAGAATAAGGGAAGTCATCACACATATATTCACTTCTTTCACTACATAACCTTATTCAGCAAACCCCGTAAAAAGCTTTTGAAATTTGAGCTCATGTTGTCTGGATATTTAACCGGATCCTGCAACAGATAATGTACAGCTCATTTATAGTTCTGCGCATCATATTATCCCGATTAATGCAAAAGATAATCATATTACCTTGATGATGTGCCGTATGAGTGCATATACCGAATTTGTATAAAATGGCGGCTGTCCAACAAATAGTTCGTACCTGTACAGATTTGCTAAATATTTGTGAGATTTAAGTAAAAAGGAGAAAAGATAACAAGCAACATGAAGCAAAAAGAAAACTAGATTGGTAAAGTTGGAATATGTCAGGGGGTAATAAAGGACCTATATAGCCTACTATCATCTTTCCTATGACCTCAAGCTTAGCAAGAAACATGGTTGCCCCCCTTTAGGTTCAAAATTACCAAAAGTGCGTCAAACAAAAGGAAATCATTCATTTTGACCGCAACAAAATTTTCTGGCTCATTTTCCTGTCATAAAAACCATCTTTCTAGCTGTACCTCCAATTTACGTGCAACATGGACAGGCAATTAAAATGCATTACACAGCTATCTAGTTGATGCAGTTATTCAAGACGCAATTTCTAATTGGAGTTGGATTGATTTACATGTCAATTTTATTTAAAAATTCTTATAATTTTATATTTTTATTTTCATATTTGTTTCCTACTTAAATTAGACTAAGTCGAACCCTTATATAAAGAAGGGTGTGCTTTGTTTTAATTACAACTTTGATTATTGAATAACACACTCTCACTCTCTCTCCTCTCTTGCATGGCCCTCTCTCTCTCTCCCCCCTTCCTCTTCTTCTCTTCCTCTCTCCCGTCTCTTCTCTTCTTTTACAATTCTTCTACAGTTTTAGTACTTGATTTGCATGCATACTGCGTCACTAGTCATAAGCATTAAAAATTTTTGCAACAAATATATAGAACAATTAACAAAATTATATTCAAATTAGAAACACCTATCAAGCATCAAAGATAAGTATTCAACATGATAATACCAAAACTTTAATAAAGGAAGAATTACGTACAAAATTACACCAAGAGACCACAAATCAGCAGTGTGATTGTAGGGTTGTTCTCGTACTAATTCTGGAGCCATGTATAAAGGAGTACCTGGTATAAAATTTGTAAATAAAGAAGTAAACAGCCACTTAGCAAGCAAGTAGAGATTGCTATAAAACATATCAAATCAACAACGGATGGATTTACGTGAAAACACTCACCTTTTATGGATCGCAATACCACAGTGTTAGCAGACATAGCACGTGCAAAACCAAAATCACAAAGCTGCTCAACAGGAAAAGAAGGGGAAAACAACACATGCACACATACAGATCAGGAAAAAAAGACCCAAGTGATTGATGTTTGTAAGACACTACAAAAATACAACAAACACAAATTTTACTTTGTGATGACCCAACACAACTGGCTACCTGTATGTAGCTGTTGTATGCACACATAAATTAAGGATGTAATTAGAATATTTTATTTGGAGCATCTAAATTCTAGAAAGACATGCCACATGCAAACAAATATATTTCAGGGGTGAATATTGAAAGACCAAGGCCCTAGGCAATCGCTAGAGCATTTCATGAAACTTTGATTTTAACCTCCTAAAGTAACTTATGTACAGTTTGCTTATCCATGCTTATGGGCATAATACAACAAGAAGACTCAATCATAAACTACTCTTTAAAGAAACAGTTGCAACAGAATATTTCACATAGTTTTAAGATTTAAGTTATCCAGGTTAACTGAAAAGCAAATCTTGTTGCTAATACCCAAACAATGTTAACCAACATCAACTCGACGAATTAAGGAGATTCATACGGGAACATGCTGAATGTAGCGAATCCAGGTTTTAATTTGATTACAGATCCTATTAGTATATAACATGACAAGGAGACTAATGAAGTCAAATCAAAGTTCCCATTTGCGGAGTCTACAGCTTGTGACTTGACGGGTTCCCACTGCCCAGAAAGTCTAACTCAAATATTCCTATTTTGCACTCTTTCTCAAAAAAAAATTCAATTCATATTCCTATTGTTGCCAGCAAACCTGGACTGTGGGCACTTTAATTAACTTGATTGTGCTAAAGCCATGAACATTCAATATTCAATACCATCCAGCACAACTATATGCCCCCAAGAAAATCCCACTTTAAGTCAGATGCATGGCTTATGAGGGAAAAAACCGGTTACAAGAAACAGCTATGGCACTCATGGGCAGGAAATTTCAATCTTGCAGGACAATGAAATAGCTAAAAAATGCGGGTAATGGAAACAGAAAAAGACAGCTTTCCACCCAACCTTGACAATGGATCCAGCACCAATGAGTATATTCTGTGGTTTCATATCACGATGAATTATACGATTTGAATGTAGATAATACAGCGCTCTCACCTGAAAATTAAACAGAAAAAAGTTCAATCCTTAAGGAGAACTATGTTATTCCCACAAGCATGACTGCGATGAGAGGATGGTGTTCAGGAAAAAATAATCTAATCAATAAAATTCATGAAAACAGGGTTCCTACTTAATAAATCTTTTACGACAAGTGTCAACTGCAGTGAGATTTCAATCACAGAAATTGGAAGGATAGGTTACCAGCTGTTTTGCAATTGCTTGAACTTGTTCTTCGGGAAGGCATTTGTCATCCTCGAGAATTTCAAAGAGCTCACCCTGTACAAAATAAAAGCCATTAAGTGCTCAAACTCTCACCATCATGGACACTGTGTGGCAAAAGAAAATAATAGGGGAAGAAGAATACGTACTTGCGCAAATTCTGTGACAACACAAAACTCTTGTGGGCTCTCAAAGGAGTCCAGCATTTCTATAATATTTTCATGCTTCAATTTTCTTAAAATCTGCAATAATTGTGACCACTCACAGCAGCTAAACTTAACATCCAGGCATATTCATAACCCTTCAAATATTATGATATATATTATAAAAAGTACCTCTATTTCTTGTCTTAAATTGAGTATGTCCTTCTCACTTTTACCATGTTTGGGGATGAATTTCATTGCTACCGTCTGCAATTTCAACATAAACAAAGATAAAAACGAAACAATAGCAACAAAATTTTAAAACAAACAACAGAAAAAGTTTCGTAAAAATACCTGGCCAGTGAACTTGCGCCTTCCTTTGTACACTTTTCCAAACGAGCCTTCACCCACTAACTCTATTACATGGTAATCTTCCACACCCATATCTTCAACCCTTCAGGAAAAATCATTTTAATAGCAATAATAACAACAACCATACGCAAACAATCTTAGACAATCAAGGATCCAAACTTAAATCAAAGTAAAACATCAGCTAGACTATTGCTTGTAAAAGTACCTCTATTACACGGAGAGTTGATGAAAATACAAGGCACCGTCGGGGTAATTGTGAAGATATTAACGTAAAATTCAAAAAGAAACCTACAGGAATCATTAGAGGACATTTTTCAAGTGGATGGGGGCTCAGTATTTTGAAATAAACCACATAAATTATATGTAAATAAAATGTTCCAAGGATAATGAAATTAAAACTCCAATTGAATGAGGAATAAGAACAGTTCACCTGAGAGATTGGAGTGGGGAGATCTCTTACTCTTCGTCTGTGTGTGGAGAGAGAGAGAGAGAGAGAAAAAGGAGAGGGGGGAGATAGGCAGATTTGAAAAAAATGGAGGATTTGTCTGTTTCTATTTTCATTTTCAAAGTTTAAAATGAACAAAACGCGCTGCCCAATGTTGATCTACTATACGACGCCGTCCAATTCATTTCTTCTTTTTTTAACCCTTTCTATTTATTTATTTTTTTTTTTTTTTGGTCATGATGCTTGTTGTTGTAGAAATTAGAAGTTGGAGTTTGTAGGTTTTCATGTGCGAGCATGGGGAGTCAATGGCCGGGCCGGCTTAAGCACCATAGGGCCGGCCGGCCCACTATAGTGGGTCATGCTCCGGCCTTTTTTCAAGTGATCGATTCTAGGAGAGATTTGCTAGTCCATTATATTTTACTTTTTTGAAATCAAAATCTTAGAAATTTAGTAAAAGCAAAATATTAACGTATTAAAAGCTTGTTTGAGAGAGATTTTAAAAAATTGATGAAATTTGTGGTGGAAATGTTAATAAAAATTGTGAATCTTATAAAATATATGGTTAAATTTAATTGTTGACTTTTGTTCATAAATATTTAGTAGGTTTTAATGTGAACCAAATAAGTACTAAACAATCCTCCTTCATTCGAATTTGAGTTCGAATATGATTAAATATTAGTGGAATTAAATTTTTATATGAAATTATTATTTCGTTTACAATTATTAAAAAAATCAAAATAAGTAAATATAATGTAATATGTAATTAACACTTACTTGACAATAGTTTGAAAGAGTTTGATCGAATCTTATTCCAACAATGCAGAAAAAATTGATATTTTGAGCTCATCTTAATTGACGAAGAGATAATATATCTACTAGTATTTGCCTTTTCTACATAGGTATAAAATACAGACAACGTTATTCAATGATGCAATTGAAAATTTTTATACTATAATTGAAAAGAAAAATCTTACATTATACGAAATGGGAATGTAAGACCTGTCAACAAAAAGTATAAAAATGTGAAAAATGAAATTGAATTGTCTTTCACATCCGCAACAAATGTAAAAGAGACTACTAAACGTATATGTGATATGATATCAAACTCTTTTGTGCAATTCAATGAAGTACCAAATTTCGCCAGCGGCAATATCATCATTGACAATTATATTTATTTTGTCAATTACATAGTTTACAATGATGTCCAGAGACTCTTACTCAATATACATTCCAAATTCTAAAAATTTTACACATTTTATAATTAACTCCTAATTTATTAATAGCTCTCAATTGAAATTTGAAAAAACCTTCATGTCTTGTTAGTTAATGTGTAGAAATCCATGGTATCAAAAGGTTGTTCCTTGGTCAATGAATTATTTTTTTCTTCAATTGTTCTTTATTTTCAAATATCTAAGGTTGGTAATCAAAGTAAAACATTGATTCGTCATAAACGTTAAGAAGCAAAGTGAACGAACAACAAAGAAAATGAAAGTGTTTTCCTAGGTGGCAGGTAAACATCATCCATAAATTCAACTATATATATATAGAAAACTTTTACAATATTTTTTAGTCAATGCCTCTTTTATCTTCTCTGAAGTCTACCACAAACAAGTGTGAGAGACAGGATTCGAACCTACGTAGAAAAATTTCAACAGATTTACAATATGTCGATTTTGACCACTCACCCATTCCTCGACAGAGGCCTTCCTCAATGAGTTCTAATTCTCAGAAGGGGCGGCGCATTGAATCAATCGAAAATCTTAATGATTTAATTGAAAACAACTTTGTATTGGGAATTGAGACAAATTCATTTATTGCTCACAAGATTATTGTTCAAATAAAGATAACGAAATAGAAAAAATATAAAAGATAGAGAAATATTTATGGACTGTCAAAGTTTTCAATATATGAAAAATTGTTACAATTATATAAATTTCACCTACTCAAATTCTCCAAGTATCTTAAGAAAATAATATCCTAATATTTACCACACTCGCCAATTTATACTCTTTGTACAACCCACAAATAAAAGAATAAAAACAACTAGGATGATATGCTTACAATTTTTCTCTCAAAAAACTCTCAAGTCACGTACAAAAGAAAATAAACCGCGTCAATTTATAGTTAACGTATAATCTAATTTTCTTCAAAGTTTCGACTGTCAAGAGTCCAAAATTTGAAAACTTGTTCAATTTTAGTTGACCTAAATGTCTTCTAAGTTTCGACTACCAAGTGTCCAAGATTTGAAAACTTCTTCAATTTTAGTCGACCTAGATGTCTTCCAAGTTTTGACTACCAAGTTTTGAGAAAATATCCCAACAATCTCCACATTAACGAAAAATGAATCGAAACTCGATTATCTCTTCTACAGCTCTTCATCTCGATAAAAAAAAAAAGGTAAACATTGACAATCCCAATTCTCAAAATAGATAATTAACATACTCTACCATATAAGTATATTCACTAAGAATTAACAAATTATAAGAATTTTATCGACTCATGTCGAATAAATTTGCTGAAATATTATGGTGCAATTCCCTTGCTTGACTTACTTGGAAGTTCATCAGCCATCGAAATCAATTCCACCACACACATTGTATTAATATCAAGTCAATGCTCGTGTGCAAACATGTGGACCCGCTAGTAGTAACATAACATCTATCTTGACAACTAGTATATGCCAAGAGGATGTAAATATTTACTCAAGCGACATCATCGTCTTCCATAAAGAGAGACATATTGTCCGTATATGATATTGAGCAGTTAGTCCCTTTGGACAAATTTTTCTCATGTGACCAGGTTATCCACAATTCAAACAAAGATACTTTTCTTTATGTTAAGTTATTCTTCTTCTATATTTCAGCAATAAGTAAATGAGTTTTCAGATAAAATATTACTTCCACCACTCAACTTTCTTTATTCATAAATTAATTTACTTGTAACTTATTCAAAACTCAGAGTTTTTTTCCTATACATCAAAATTGGTTTGATGTGTTCATAGGATGATGGAAAAGACCAGATGAATCTTAACGCTTTGTTCTCATCATCAATTTTAACTCCAATAGCCTCTAGTTTAGAAATGATCACGTTTATAACACTCAGTTAGTCTGAAATTTTTGTACATACATTCATTCGCAGAGAATAAAATTTTTCCTTCAATTACAACCTATCTAAAAGACTCTTTGTTATATACAACTGTTCAAATGTTTTCTAAAATTCCTTTGCAGCAAATATTCCATGAATATTTGCAAGAACATTTTTGGCTAAACAGAAACGTATCGTACTTGCAACTTTCAAATCCAAATCTTCCCAAACATCATTGCACATACTGGATTTTTTAGCATATTTGTTAGAAATAGGGGTTGGTTTCTCTTTCAAAGCCTTGTGCAGTCTAGACTGAATCAAAACATCCTTGACTTGTACTTGCCACAAGCAAAAATTGATTATTCTGTCAAATTTCTCCACGTCATATTTGATAGACATATCTTATCTGTGCGACCTAACACTCTGATATCACTATTGGGAATTGAGATCAATTCATTTATTGCTCACAAGATTCTTATTCAAAGATAACGAAATAGAAAAAATATAAAAGAAAGAGAAAGATTTATGGATTGTCAAAACTTTCACTATATGAAAAATTGTTACAATCATATATATTTCAACCACCCAAATTCTTCAAGTATCTTAAGAAAATAATATCATAAGTTTTACCACACTCACTAATTTTTACTATTTATACAACCTACAAAGAGAACAAGAAAAACAACTAGAATGCTAAACTCACAATTTTTTTCTCAAAAAACTCTCAAGTTACGTCTACAAAAGAGAATAAACCATGTCAATTTATAGTTAACATATGACCTAATTTTCTTCACATTTCGACTAGCAAGGAGTCAAAGATTCAGAAACTTGTTCAATTTTAGTCGACATTGATGTATTCCAAATTTCAACTACCAAGTGGTATAAGAGAGTCATGTCATTCAGAGTGTTAGCGCATAGAGAAGATATGTCTATCAAATATGACGTGGAGGAATTTGACGGAAGAATTAATTTTGACTTGTGGCAAGTACAAGTCAATGATGTTTTGATTCAGTCTGGACTGTACAAGGCTTTGGAAGGGAAACCAACCCCTATCAGAGAAAATATCCCAACACTTTGTTCTTGATACATATATAAGACTGTCAAATGAAATTAGCTGGCCAGCAGATTTTATGCCTTATACAGCTTTGATAGCTATCTTTTATATTTGTAAATCTTTTATTCTGTCCTTAATTAGAATATACTAGCTGTAGACTATATTTAGACATATTTGTATATGGTAGTTTAGCTATTTAAGGGCTGAAGATCAGCTTTTATTCTTTCCATATCAGCTTGTATTCTTTGTATATAATGAGAATTCTCCATTGAGAGAACATACTTTTTGCTCAAAGCTCTCTTAGTTTATCATGGTATCAGAGCCACAATTCTAAATTCTCACGTGTCCCTTGTTCTCAAGTCCAAATCAGCCCTAGTTCAGTCCCTTTTTCTCGATTATTCTTGATCAAGTTCTCTCGGCCTCATGTCTTCAGACAAGTCTGATACTTCTTTGATTCGTTTCAATGGCAAAAACTACTCAGCCTGGGCTTTCCACTTCAAGATTTTTGTCAAGGGCAAGGAATTTTGGGGCCATGTTGATGGCAGCAATCATGCTCCCGACAAAAACAAAGACAAAGATCAGCACGCCAAGTGGGAGGTCAAGGATGCTCAAGTCATGGCATGGATTCTAGGATCTGTAGAATCCAACATCATCTTGAACCTTCGACCCTCCAAGACTGCAGCCGAGATGTGGACTTACCTGAAGAAGCTCTACAATCATCACAACACTGCTCGTCGGTTCCAGCTTGAACATGAATTGGCCACTCTCCAACACGACAGTCTCTCTATCTCTGATTTTTACTCTAGTTTCATGAATCTTTGGGCTGAATATACTGACATAGTCTATACTACCTTACATCCCGAAGGTCTTAGTTCTGTTCAATCTGTCCATGAAACTACTAAGAGAGATCAATTTCTTATGAAACTGAGATATGAATTTGAAGGCTGAAGGCACCCGATCCAATTTTATGAATCGAGAACTTGTCCCCTCCTTAGATGCATGTCTCAATGATATGTTTCATGAGGAGCAGCGCCTTCTCACTCAAACCACCATGGAACAACGTAGATCCACCTCGGTTCCTGTGGCCTATGCAACACAAGGCAAGCCAAGAAACAGGGACATGAACACTGTTCAGTGTTTTTGTTGCAAATGATTTGGCCATTATGCTTCAAACTGTCCAAAAAAATTCTGCAACTACTGCAAAAAAGATGGTCATATCATCAAGGTATGTCCTACTCGACCCCCCAAGAGATCTGAAACAACATATACTACCTCAGTTGGCTTTTCTAGTACTGGCGATTCTGTGGATATATCACATCTGACACAAAGTGCTCCTGCTCCTGTTCAACCCGTGACCCCTGAAATGATTCAACAAATGATCATTTATGCATTTTATGCTTTAGGACTATCAGGTAAATCCATCTCTACATAGTCTCCTTGGTACTTTGATTCTGGGGCTTCCCATCATATGACAAACAATGCTAATTCTCTTACTAATGTAAACAAATATTATGGAAATCTCAAAATTCATACCGCTGATGGCAACCATTTACCTATCACAGCTACTGGTGATGTTTCTCCTTCTCTAACCGATGTCTTTGTCTCTCCTGGCCTTACTACTAATCTTGTTTCTGTCGGTCAGTTGGTTGACAATAATTGTAAAGTGGAATTCACTAAATCTGGTTGTGTTGTGCAGGATCAGCAATCAGGGAAGATGATCGCGAGGGGGCCTAAAATAGGACGTCTTTTTCCTTTCCAATTTCCTTTGTCTCTTTGTTTTTCTTTTCCTTTTGTCACTTGTAATTTTGCTCATGTTGATTACCGAGCATGGCATAAACGTCTCGGACATCCAAACTCTAACGTACTTCATGAATTGCTGAATTCTGGTTTACTTGGGAATAAAAAGTCACCATCTCTTAGTGCTATTCAATTTGATTGCAATTCTTGTAGGCTTGGCAAAAGTACAACTCTGTCATTTCCTATTCACACACCACATGTAGTCCAACCTTTTGATTTGATACATAGTGATGTGTGGGGTATGGCACCGGTTACTTCTCATGCTAATAACAAGTACTTCGTCACTTTTATTGACGACTATAGTCGGTTAACGTGGATTTATTTCCTGCATTCTAAAAATGAAGTATTTTCTGTCTTTAAGCTTTTTCATGCACATATTCAGACCCAAATTTCTGCCAATATCAAAATCATTCGCTATGACAATGGGGGTGAGTACATGTCTCATTTGTTACAAGAATTTTTACAAATTAATGGTATAATCTCTCAACGGTCTTGTCCTTCAACCCTTCAACAAAATGGGGTAGTTGAAAGAAAGAACTGTCACCTTCTCGATGTGGTTCGCACCCTCCTCTTAGAGTTATCTGTGCCCTCTCGATTTTGGTGTGAAGGTCTCTCTACTGCTGTCCACCTCATCAACAGATTGCCTTCTCCCTCATTGAACCACGTCTCTCCTTTCACTAGGCTATTTGGTCACACTCCAAATTATTCTAACCTTCGTACATTTGGTTGTGTGTGCTATGTTCATCTTCTTGTACATGAACGCACAAAACTCACGGCTCAGTCAATCCAATGTGCTTTTCTAGGATATTCTGTACACCATAAAGGTTTTCTTTGCTATGATCTAAATTTACGTCGTATTCGGGTTTCTAGAAATGTGATATTTTTAGAAAATCAGTATTTTTTTCCACTCACCACGATTCCATTTCTCCTTCATTTTCTATTCTGAGGTTTGGTTTCACCCCTCATTTATCCTTGACAGCCACCTTGTCTTTTATTCATATTCCCTCGTCTTATAAGCAGGCAATGGAGCATGAGTGTTGGCGGAAAGCTATTGAAACAGAACTTCTTGCACTTAAAGAAAATCAGACCTGGGATGTTGTTCCATGTCCTCCATCCGTAAAACCCCTTGGCAGTAAGTTGGTGTTTTCTATAAAGCTTTGTTCCGATGGATCCATAGACCGTCATAAGGCTCGGTTAGTGGTTCTTGGCAACAAGCAAGAGTATGGCCTAGACTATGATGAAACTTTCGCACTGATAGCCAAGATGACCACTGAACGAACCACTCTCGCCTTTGCTGGATCTCAATCATGGCCTTTACATCAAATGGATGTAAAGAACGCATTCCTACATGGTGATCTCAAGGAGGAAGTTTACATGAAACTTCCATCTGGTATGCCTACTTCCTCACCTAATGATGTTTGCAAACTAAAACGCTCTTTGTATGGTTTGAAGCAGGCACTGAGAGTATGGTTTGAAAAGTTCTGATCCACTATCCTTGGCTTTTCTTTCACTCAGAGTCAATATGACTCTTCCATTTTTCTACAGAGGACATCTAATGGCATAGTTGTCTTTCTTGTTTATGTGGACGATATCGTTGTCACTGGTTCCGATATGGAGGCCATCTCTAAGATTCAGAAGTTGTTACATTCTACTTTCCACATGAAAGACCTTGGCCCACTTACCTACTTATTGGGGTTAGAGGTGCATCATTGGCCTCAAGGTATCTTCTTGAATCAGCACAAGTATATTCATGATCTGGTTTAGTTAGCTGGACTCACAAACACTACTTCTGTGGACACTCCCATAGAAATTAATGTGAAATATCGATGTGACGAATGAGAGATTCTTGAGGATCCTACTGTCTATCGAAAGCTGGTTGGTAGTCTTATCTATCTAACCATTACCCGACCGGACATTTCCTATGCTGTCCACACCGTCAGCAAGTTCATGCAAGCCCCTCGACATCTTCATCTATCTGCAGTTCGACGCCTCATTCGATATATCCTTGGCACACCTAGTCGTGGTTTATTCTTCCCAACTGGTTCTTCACTCCAGCTACAAGCCTATAATGATGCTGATTGGGCCAGCTGCCCGGACACTATGAAATCTACTACCGGATGGTGTATGTTTCTTGGTGGTGCTCTTATCTCTTGGAAATGCAAGAAACAGGACCATGTCTCCAAGTCATCCACTGAGGCAGAGTACCGCGCTATGTTCGCTGCATGCTCTGAGATCATTTGGCTGCGTGGTCTCCTCACAGAGCTTGGTTTCTCGCCAGTTCAACCTACTCCACTTCATGCTGACAACACTAGCGCCACAAATTGCTGCCAACCCTGTCTACTACAAACGCACGAAGCACATTGAAGTTGACTGCCACTCCATTCGGGAGGCCTATGACCACCAGGTTATCACCCTCCCACATATCTCCACTAGTCTACAGATAGCAGATATCTTCACCAAATCCATGTCGCGTTAACGCCATAATTTCATAGCTAGCAAATTGATGCTTGTAGATTTACCAGCATCAATTTGAGGGGGGATGCCAAAGGAAATTAGCTGGCCAGCAGATTTTATGCCTTATACAGCTTTGATAGCTATATTCTATATGTGTAAATCTTTTATTCTGTCCTTAATTAAAATATACTAGCTGTAGACTATATTTAGACATATTTGTATATGGTAGTTTAGCTATTTAAGGGCTGAAGATCAGCCTTTATTCTTTCCATCAACTTGTATTCTTTCTATATAATGAGAATTCTCTATTGAGAGAACATACTTTTTGCTCAAAGCTCTCTTAATTGGCCAGCTAATTTCTTTTGACAATGACCATATTATATTTGTGGAGAGATTCGGCCGACAATGAAGAAAAGCTTACAGAAGACATTGTTTATGAAAAGACCAATTATTGCAACTTTGAATGTAATGGCAAGCTATTGCGAATGTCATACGTCGTAATTATTTTATTATCATTATTAAATTGAACTCTATGCTAAAATAATTAATCTATATCATGATCTTACTAACGTTAATTCAACACATGAACTAAACATCTCCACTTCAAATGTTAGTCTCATTGAGATCAATCCACAATTTAAAGAAACTAAAGCTATTACAAACGTGAGCATGACGATGGATGCTTGTGCCATAAAATTAGATAATATTGTTACAAATAATGTGACTAAAGTGTATTGTGCTTTCATAGGCAAAATTCTAAAGGTTCAAAACAAGAGCAATCCATGTATAAAATATGTAATAAGTGTGGGTGCAAGAGTTTACCAGGAGGAAGAAAAAAATTGTCACATGTACAAAATGCACAATTGAAGATATAATTTTACAAGAAAATATTTGCTTAGGTTAATAGTTTCAGTCGGTAATCAAGAAGTTTATGTCACAATCTTTGACACTGCCGAATCTTTCATATGATGTACTGTGACTAAATATGGTGATACTCTTTTGAAGGTAAAAAAATATAATTTAGTATCTGCGTTTTCAATATATCGCATTTCTTCCTTTGTACAACTAAAGTTAGGTGATTAATTTATCTTTGTAATATATATTTTGGTATATTCTCCTTATACAAACAAAAAGAATTGTGTGAATATTACAAGAAGATGATGTAAAAGATAAAGAGTTTAAATTTTTGTTGAAGATGGATGTAAAGAAAAGAGAATAAAGAGCACGAAAGAAATTAATTGTCTAAGAAGTTAACAAGGTCGATGAAAAATGAGATTAAGAAAGGAGATGATACCGACAAATGTTTTAGTCAAGTCAAATACTCCTTATCTGATAAAATATATTGTACACAGAGAGATTATCATCGAATAAAAAATTAATTCTACATAAATAATTTGTATTAACTATTTTTTATTCACACAACATTTTCAAATATTATTTTTATAATACTTATAAAAATTTCAAAATCACATGCAACACACGTTAACTATAGCTAGTCTTTCTAAAGATAATATTACTATTTATTACAATCAATGGGTTTCTTTGTGTTTTTTCCCCCCCTTTTTCCTTTAACATATTTTTGGAAACTACAGGATGGTGATTGGGTAACCATGTTCTCCAATTTAAGTTTTAGAGGTTAAATTTGCTCATAAATAAATTTTTAACTTATTTTCACACTATAGTTAAGATCATATTATCTCTACAATTTATATTGGTTAGTAGGAATTATTATTTTTAATTATTAAAGAGTTCGATTGGATTTTAATGATTTTTGAAGTATCTAAACTTGAACCAAACTCTTGTGTGGATTTAAACAAATGATTTAATTAAGTTTTGCAATTTTACACTTTTTTTTATCATAAAAATACAAAAAAATGTATAATTTGTGAAATGCATATATAATTAACCACATTTATTTAAAATATAAAAGTCTAATTAAACCCATTTTTTCTCACATTCAAGATATTCTTCATGCTAATTTGCTCCTCGACCTAATGTAAATGCTCGTATGCTAAATTTGGGAGGTTTTTCGTTTTGCCAATGTTGGTGGTTGTCGATATTGGATGGAGGTACAACATGGAATTGAGAAACGAGAAAATGTTTGTTCGGTAAAATATTGCCTGGGATGTAAGCAGTGTATTTTATGGTATTTGTAAATAAAAAATAAATAAAAGTTGTGGATTCAATAAGATGTGTTGATAAAAATGATATTTAACATATTTATAATTGTTTATAACCACTCTTAGAAGAAAATTGATCTTAAATTTCTTTTGATTTTTAATTTTCAACTTGAAGAAAGTTTTCATTTTAAAACATACCTATAGAATTTTATAGAAATAAGAGTTAATTATACTCACAGTACTCATTTTTTCAACTTTGTAATAATATCATTCTGATTCATTTTTATTAGCAGATATCGTTATTATTCTTTCATTAATTCGCACAGATGATCTCTAAATGGTTATTTTTGACAATTTTGCCCTTAGCTTAAATAAACTAAAATAAAAAATAATAATAAAAAATTTGTAATTAAGGACTTTAACATTTTCAAAAGTACAAATAAATTATATACTTTTATTTATTTATTTATTTATACAGATTTTCACTTAAAATAATAAAAAAATATCATCAAATCCTAAAACTTATAATTATGTTTATGGAAATATCTTTGGAGTCTATACAAATTTCGTTCATAGGACTGTTAATTGACAAAAAAAAAAAAATCAAACATATGACTTATATTTGACTAATTTAACAAAGATAAAATAGTTTATTATATTATATTATTTAAAAAATATATAAATAATTTAAAAACAAAAAAAAAAAGAAAAAGAAAATCATCTTCCCTATCCCCTAAAACCCCCTCCCCTCCAAAAGAGTCACAATTGGGAGGGATTTCCCTTCTCAGTTGTCGGCCCAAACAGTCTGATTGTGTGAACCAGTGAGGATATCTCCTTGGTTTTCAGTTGCATATAGGGGGTTTCTCTCCGTCAATTGTGACTAGTGGGTGGGGTGGAGAAGATAATGTTTTTTTTTTTAAATTTTTATAAATAAAATGTTTATGATTTATTTTTCACATTTTAAAATTTTTAGGATCTCAATTGTAATTTTTTCATTTTTTTTAATTTATCACAGTTCGTAAGGAGGTTTACACCGCTACAAGCACAAAAAAAGTACTTTTTTGTCTGTCACTACATCTTCATCTTCTCAGACCAAAACCAATATTTGTCTATTAATTCCTCAATTTTTCCATATTCTTCTCTATATTCATCAAAATCAAACTCCCCTCAAATAAAACTCTCTCTTTCTTATTCTTCTCAACTCCTCAATCTGTTAAAATCTTCTATGGTCGAATTCCACTAAAAAAAAAAGGGGTATACTAGTTTAAATCAGAAGTAAAATTGTTCAAATGGATTATATGTGCGAATTAATGAAATGACGGAGACAATATCTGTTAATAAAATTGAATGAAGATGATATTATTACAAAGTCGAAAAAATTAGAAGTGTAATTAACTAGTATACCGCTTCTTTTGCGGTGGAATTCGACCATATACTTTATTATGATAATGAACTGAAGAGGTTAATAGATTTTGGAGATGATCGATTGAGATGGATAAATTGAGAAGATGATCAAATTTTAGAGATGGTTCGTTGAAGAAGATGATTGAATAATAAAATTTGGAGGAGATGAATAGTGAAGACGTAGTGACACACAAAGTACTTTTTTTATTCATGTAGCGGAGAAAACCTCTGATAAAAGATTGAAATAAAATATTTCAAAATAAAAAATTGTGAACAAAAGTGAGGTAAAAACAATATTCTAAAAAACGTAAAATATGACTAGACATAGATGCCGTGCTTCAAGCAACAAGACAATAGTAAGGCATGAGCGAAGCGTGCTCCTAAACTTGGACAAATTTTTAGAGATTAAAGTTCGAGAAAAAAAATTAAGAAAATAAAAAATAAAAACAAAATATATAGCGGCCACAGCAATTCGATTAAGAAGGCAGGATGTTCGACACTAGTAAATTTATCCCTTCCATTCCATTCCCTGTTCTCAAATCAATTGAAGACTTGCTCCATAGGCGCAGCGGAGCCTGAATAAGCATAGAAGATATTAATGGCGGTGAGCGCACCGATTACAGGGTTAAGCATGGCTTCTTCTACGGTCACTCCTCCTGCTTCCTCGTGCAATCGAGGAGTAATTATTGTAAAGGCAAATCCTTTCAGTTTCCGACCTTCTTTCTTTGGTAATGGAGGTAATTCTGCTTCTTACTGGTTTTTGCATTGTTTTAATTGTCTTGGCGGTTAATTATGTAATAGACATAGAACCTTTTTATTTTTCGCCATGTTGCGATAATGGGCTTCTGTCAATCTTACATCTTGATGATTAAAAGAAGGGAATTGATGATGATGGAATAAAGGTACAAGTTTATGAGCAGAAAGTAGTCGTAGTAGTTGTTTTGGTAGTTAATTATGGAATAGATATAGATCCTTTTTATTTTTCACCATGTTACAATACTGGGAATCTCTCAATCTTACTTCTTGATGATTAAAAAATGGGGAATTGATAATGCCAGAGTAAAGGCACAACTGTATGAGCATAAGGTACTATGGAGTGATGTTGTGAAATTTGCATCTCTCAATCTTACATCTTACTCTCAATGCAAGAGTAAAGGTACAACTGTATGAACATAAGGTACTGTGCAGTGATGTTGTGAAAAGTGCTTTAGGAACATTGTTTTCCTTCAAACTGGGATCCCTGTTGCTTAAATTGTCTACTGGGTAAAGTTCAATACTTTTTGGGTTTTGGAATTTTTTTCCCCAGTTAAAGATCCTAGTTTTAGTGTATTTTGAAAGCTCAAATTTTGATAAATAAATCAAATATGCCACAGTTATGTTCTGTTTCAAGGTTGTAGGTGTCATGGCAATAAAGCTTCCTAAGTTACAGTGGAAATAGTCTTCCCGAGCTAGGTAGGGCTGAACCAGTCTTTTTGTAGTCTAACATGTATGTGTGCTTGACATGTTTCCTTAGTTTTGTTAAATTACTAGCTTGTTCTCATCCAATTCTGGAGGATAGACCATCTTATTTTTTCTTGGAGTACTGTGGCAAAATGTTCGAATGAGTCATGCTTCTTACTATCCTGCGCAATAGGAGCTTGGGCGGAGTGTCCACATAATAAACCGAGGAGTTTATTATCATGGTGGCAATGGTTGCTCGTTGTTTGCTATACTGAAATGATTTTTTTATTTTTTTTGCTGGGTTTAATTTATATTTCATCTGAGAGAAATGAGGAGTGGCTATATCCATACTCGTATATTCTTATACATTACCAATCTAAAATAGCTTAAGGACAATCTTGGTGGTTTATAATTATGTCAGCTATCTTCTCTTTAGTTGTCCTATTGAAGAAAAAATAATCCCTCTCTGGCTTTCCATTAAGAGGAAAGATCAATCTTCAAAATTCAATTGCAACCTGTCCTTTTATTAAATCATCAAGGCTCAAATGTTGTTTGTTTGATAACCACCCTACATTTTTGCGATCAGTGATAATGAACCATACACTGATATCTCATCACACTGCTCATATTTTCTCTCCTCTGGTCCAAGTGGGTTGTGCACACGATAGAGTGAGATTGAGTTTTTTGCCAATGGTAATTGAAGATTGTGCTGAGTTAGAGAGAGAAATTAAGGAAGAGATAGAAGGTTCAAAGTGGGTTCATGTTGTTAACGAAGAAAGATGGTTCTGTTTTTTTCTCCGAACTTTGATCCATGCTAAATATCTTGAATCTGTTAGTAAATATATTGAGTTTATAGATTACAAAAACGCTTTCTATAGGGCAAGCTCCAATTCTACTTTTGGTTTTAGATTTTGGCCAAACAAATATATCAGCATGAATATATAATGTCATTTATCTTATTAGATTAGGAAAGGGTAAGAATGTCTTTGATTTTGATATTAGTGTTAGGTACCACTTGTTCTTCTTTAGTGAGTTTGAGATTTGCATTTTCCATCTAGTTGGTCAAATGAAATTGGACTGGAAGGAAACAAAAGAATGCAATTGCGGAGGCATGAGAGTGTGGGGGACGGGGCCGAGGCCGAGGTATGGTGCTTGAAGAGACTGGGAAGCAACAATTGAATCAAATTTCAAATTCCCATCTCTAAGATGTTCTATTTATTTGAGATTCATATTTTTAGTGAAAAGCAACACTCAAGTCTCACTTTCTACACAACTATGCAGTTGGTGCCGGAATAAATCTAGGTTCTAAAATGTGTAATGCGTGGCTAAGCGGGGATGTGAAGCATCAAGCATTACAAGCTTAGGTTTGCCTAGGCGCCAAAATGTGTTTTCGAATTTTAATTATCTTAAAACAAAAAAATAAATAAAATAATCCAGTATCTCAGCAAATGAACATTTCTCTAAGCTTATCTTGTAGTTTATACGTCATTTGAAAGCTGCTTCAAGGATCCAACAAGTAGCTAAGGTTTGTTGATGATCTCTCTGGCTACAATTTCAGGGACATCATAATGACTATTCATAATTCAATGATTGGATCAATTTCATACCAGTTCCAAATTAGAGGAATGTTATTGCTATAATTATTTTAGACACATTCCTTGTTATACGGATGCTAACAACGTGCTATAATTACTTGATTTTTGCTTTGTGTATTTATATTCAATGTTTGTTTTAGAATCCGTTTTTCCTTTTGCAGTGGGAACTCCAAAATTTGCAGGAATCCGGCTATCTCATTCAAGTAGATCCAGATGTAACAGTCATCATGGGGGTGCTCAGATGAACATCTTTGATCGATTTGCTAGAGTTATCAAGGTTGGTTGGGATTTCTTGCAATTCAGTTGAGCATTATTGGCTTCGGTCCTAAACCACTAAAATATTGTTGACTCTATTTCATCTGTTTTAAGAGTAGTCGTACGCGAATGCTATAGTGAGCTCCTTTGAAGATCCGGAGAAAATTTTGGATCAGACTGTGCTCGAAATGAACGATGATTTGATCAAGATGCGTCAAGCTACAGCACAAGTATGTCGCCCTTTGAACACTCTCTTACTTTTTCCTTTAGGGTGTAGTGACTCCTTTAAATCTTTTTGTTTCATGTACTTAACCGTACATTATGCTTTCTGTTTAGTTTCTTTATTGAAGAGAGAAAATAATACATTTACAAGTTTACACAGAAAGCTAAGTATTGGTGGAACATTTAAGGCAAGTGGTAAGTTTCCATTTTCATCTTTTCTGTAGGTTTTGGCTTCACAGAAGCAGTTGCAGAACAAGTATAAAACTGCACAACAAGCTTCTGAAGATTGGTAAATGCCGGTGAATTAGTTGCCTCACCTCTTTCATTTCCTTGAAGCTGTGGGTTTATCATTCAGTTTGATCATAGGTACCGTAGAGCACAACTTGCTCTTGGAAAGGGTGATGAGGATCTTGCTCGTGAAGCTCTTAAACGGAGAAAATCTTATGCTGTAAGGACTTCTTTTAGTATAAAAGATATATACATATTTTTTTGGTGACTCAGACATTTATCTGATTACTAATGAAAATGTGAATGACTTTTTTAATAATTATAGAATCATTTAAGTTGATGCCCAAAGTGGGAAATTTATTACTTTTTAGACATATTCAAACGATTCAAGATACATCATGTTTATATTACGTTGTATTGATTATTCTATTCTAAAAGAGTTTTGTTGGTTTTTCAACATGGCAAGCCTGCTGTTTAATTGAGAAATGATCCTTAGTGGATCTCAATGGAGGATAAAAAGAAGAAGTTAATGTAGCTGGCGCAATATAACTTGTCATAATGTGCTTCATTTTGCTTGGTTTGAATCCTGCGCCACTTTATGGCCAGTTATATATGATGGCAATTATTACAAAGGTGTTATGCTTTTGGCAAGGGAAGTCCAAACATTTTAATGGAAAGTCTTGATTCTTTTTATTAATGGGAGATTCTTATATCTTGATGAGATGCCGTTCCTAAAACTTCAATTCCCTTAAAATAGATACTGAATCAAGTTAATTGGATATCCTTCTTTATCCAGGCTTGAGTTAATTGATGAGATGCCATTCCTAAAACTTCCCCTGTAAAATAATTTTATGAGGTTTCCTTTCGCAATGTGTTTTTTATTTGGAGAGCTGGTACCAAATTGTATCGAAAAAAAACTCACAATTATCAAATTAATATTTTAAAATTATCCAAAACTTCTTTGGTGGAGTGAGATGACCTCCAATTGGTTGATATCTGCAATTTCAACTTAAGTTGGTGCGGCCCTTTTGTTTTATTCTCGACTTATTTAATCTGGAAATGCATTGATCATGGTGTTTATGAGGATCCATATGCTGTATCTCTCATAGTCATACGTCCTCACATTTTGCCATTCAAGAGTTTCACTTAAATTCTGGTTCTGTAGTTTAATGCAGTTTCTTTGTAGAGAATCAGCAAGCCGTGATGTTACTCAATCCACCTTGTCTTTGCATATATACAGGATAATGCAAATGCTTTGAAGACTCAACTTGACCAGCAGAAGAGTGTTGTTGATAACCTTGTCTCTAATACACGGGTGCGTGGCTATATTTTTCTTTTAATGTGCAACAGTTATGTGATTACGTTTTCTCTACAAGTTAGCATTTAAGACAAGATTTTGTTGTGTGGGTTACCACTCTTGTTCAATTAAACTGTATATAGGTGGTTATATGAATGCAGCTATTATAGCAACTTCTACTTGTCTAATTTTGTTGCAAGTTCATCTACATTTTCTTCTATGGTTGATGATCAAATAACACTGACAATATTTGCTTGTCTGACAGCTTTTAGAAAGCAAAATTCAGGAAGCTAAGTCTAAAAAAGATACTCTTAAAGCACGTGCTCAGTCTGCCAAGTATGTTTTCACCCCCTCATATTACTTGTTTGTTCCTCAATTCTTTCTAATTGTCTGTACTGGCCAATTCTTCTTTAGGACGGCAACCAAAGTAAGTGAAATGTTGGGGAATGTGAATACAAGCAGTGCTCTGTCAGCTTTCGAAAAGATGGAGGAAAAAGGTTAGCTGATCCCTTCCATGCGTTTCTTTTTCTTTATATTTTGTGGCATTTTCACTTTACCCTTACATGAATGGTTGTACCATTGGCTATACATTCCAGTGCTTTTCTCTTTCTTGGTGGTGGTGATTTTTATGTCTACTATGAGTATGTGGTCGGACATCCATGTGGATGGGATACTTGTGGTCATATTACTAAGAAAGGATGGTGTAGGAGAGAGAGAATGAAATTTGGCCAAAGTTTTAACTCTTTTCAGTGACCAAAACTTTTTATTATTTCTGAAAGACCCTTCTCCTTGCCTCCCTCTCCCTCTCCCTCTCCCTCTCAAAAGTCTTCAAACACGCCATATAAGTAGGCTATATCTGTGTTTGTATATATGAGTATACTAAGAAATTTTCCCTAGCCAAGAAGACTATGAAGCATAGCTCCCCTGTTGTGGTACCCAAGTGGGAGCATGATCATGGGAGGTGGGCTCCATTTTCACCTTCCGGTTTTAATTTGTGAAAGAGTAAAAAGAAGCAGAAGACTCCATTAGAGCCTAAAACGGAGGCTTTTGAGGGTTATGACAGAAACCAGAAGTTATTGAGCGCTGTGGTAATGAAAACAATTAGAGGGAAAAATAAGGCCTTTTAAATAAATAAAAATTAAAAGATGGATATTTGCACTTTGGCATTAGAAGATGGCTATTTTGAAAAATTCCTCATTACCAATTTAATGAATCTTATTATTCCAGATATTGTGTACTCATTGCATTCTTATTTCCCATATTTTTCTTAGATTTCAAGATGAAATGCAAATCTTTGACCAGGACTTATTCAAGAAAACTGCTATGTTTGTGGTTCTTGAATTTGGATTAATTTTAGTTAGAAAGCTATTATAGAGTGATACCACACTATACCCATTGGAACAGGCCTTGAGCTGTTGGGAGCACTGTATGTGGAATATAAAGTGAACCAATTTGAGCTCACTTAGCTGAAATCTGTGTCGTGCTCTTCTGAAGTTCCATAAAATGTCTATTTTCTTGGTAGATCAAGCCAAGCTTGAGATATCGTCAATTTACATTAGGAGTAAGAGCATGTTCACAAGCCTAATAAAGAGAAAATGTTCTTTTTCAAACGTAAGTAAAGACTACTTTAGTAAAGTAAGTTTTTGAACTAAAAGTTACTTTTACTGTTTTTTGGCGAACATGTGTTTGGGAAAAAATAGTTTCTTAAAAGTACTTTTAAGGTTAGACATATGTTTGGCTACACTTTTAAGTACTTCTACTTTTTTTTAGACACATCCAAACATGCTCCTAGTTCAACTAAAAATGCACAAGTAGTTGATTTCAGCCATTGCATAAATATGAACGAGTGTGAGAACATTGGCTGGAGGAAATATTGTTTCAATGAGCTATATTCAAAGACCAATAGCCCCATGTCCCGTAGATATTTTTGGTTGAACATTCCTTTACACTTCTCGCTTTGTTACTGCTGGCTGGTGATTATTACACACGTCATGTAAACCAGTTCTTCAGTTGATTTAGTGAATTACATTGGATCTGTTTTACTAGAACTCTTCAATTTTTCTTGGTAATAAAATTAAATTTTCATCTGATTATCAAATCGTTATTCATGATAGCTTATGTATCAAATGAGAATAAATGTAAACCAATCTGTATAGAATGAAGAAAGGGCTGACAGAATTGTTATATTCCTTCCCAACAGTTATGGCCATGGAGTCTCAGGCAGATGCACTAAATCAGCTAACCAGTGATGAACTTGAAGGAAAGGTAGCAATGCTAATTGATCATTAATGATTTAATTCTGTCAAGTTCCATTTATTTTTATCTTTTCATTGATTGTCCATTAATTTATTTTTAGGTTTTGTTTTCATTCTTTTATAGTTATCATGCCAATATATGTTGGAAAAATTCCATGTTTTGTACTCTGCAAATTGACAAACTAGTAAACCAGAAGTTTAGCTCTTTTAGTCACTTCTTTACATCTTTTCCTTTTTACCTTTTCTCTACTATAATTAGATCTGTGTTTTGCTTAACATATAAACTGTGAAAGGAATCCCGTCAATGACTATAATTGTTTATCTTTTTAATATTTGGTGTCATTGCTAGTAATTAATCTGAAAACACGCCTTTTCTTAAAGGCAAATTGGATGGTGATCAACGTTTGAAAGTTTCTTGTCAGTGCATGAAGTATAAACTATGTGCTACCAATGATTTTCAGTTAAAGATGACCACAGCTCTTATGAAGTATATTTTCTCAATCAACTGTCAATTTTAATTAGATTACATATTTACATTGTCATCACAGTTTGCATTGCTAGAGAGTTCTTCGGTTGACGATGACCTTGCCAGCCTGAAGAAAGAATTATCTGGAAGCACAAAGGTACTTAATGTTATTTTTCCGTTTCTTCTTGTAGAACGACTTTTTCATGATTAGCATGTTTGGCTAAGCTTAAAAAGTTAGTTTATTTGAGTTTTATAAGTAAGTAAATATTTTTTTATTGAGTTGGAAATAAGTAAGGTTCATGTTTTATTGCTCCGTTTTCCAGCAAAAACTTTCCCGTGCATTTATCATCTTATTCTAATTTCCGCAAAATGAGTTTTAATAAAAAATTGGTGTGGGTTTATTGCCTTGTAATCATACTATGTTAACGAATGATAAACGGTTTTTGTTGACCGAGCAGAAGGGAGAGCTTCCACAGGGGAGAACTATTGGCAGCACATTGAAGTTCCAAGATCCTGAAATTGAAAAAGAGCTGAATGAATTGAGGCAAAAAGCCAAGGAATTCTAGAAACAATGCGTGATTTTTATTAATTAATTTCTATCTTTTATCGAGCATCTTCGATCTTGGAGCTGACTATCAAGATCTGGTTTCTGCACCAGAAGATTTCTGTACTATGAGATAGGTGGGATTGAGTTAAGGAATTGAAGAAGGGAAATGATTTTATGCAGGCAGACGGCAGTGTTATATTGCCATCACGAGTTTTGTACATTATATTATTTACATGACATTGTAAACAAGAAACAGAAATCACAAAACCACTTTATTTGTGTAAACTTAGCTTTAAAGAGTGCATTTGGAGCCAATTTTCTTAGCTTTTTTTGGAACAGATTTGTATTTGCATTCTCGTAGCTGTGAATAAAGTTTCACTTATCCCGGACATGATTTTCTTACTCCAGAGGAAAAGATACTTCTCTTTTGAACTGGTTGTGGGTGGGGAGAGATTTGAACTCTTGACACCGTGGTTCATAGTCACGTGTTTTAATCTTCTGAACTACTAGTCTTAACTCTTAAACCATCTCCATTGTTTCAGGGGGTACTTTAAAAAAAAGAAAAAAAGAAAATTTCCTCTTTCCAATTGTTTTATTTCGGGTTAAGAAGACGTGCAACAGTGCAAGCGTGTTTATCTCTATAAAAATGGTTCGTTCCAAAGTGTGAAGATGGAGAGAAGGGATGGTCTTAAAGTTTCATTTTAGTCAATCAACATTTTTTTTTGTTACAAATGCATAATTGAAGTTCTAATTTTTTTTCCAGCTTGGTCACTAGCAACGTTTGAGTTGCAAGATTTAACGTGTCACACATAGAAACACTCTTGTGGACTCCTTGTAACGTTAGTTTGCTATATTCGCTGCAACTTTGTGCTTTTAATATAAAAAAAGTCGTGATATTGAAATGTGATTTTTAACACAATAGTCTCGTATAAATATGATATTTACAAGTTAAAATGACAATTTTTCAAAAATGGATAAATAACGAGTCCCGCATACGTCCATACCATTCACATAATTTGACATAATCGTTATTGATAACTAAACTGAAATAAAATTTAAACTTCAATAATGCATTTAGAATAAAAAATATTGAGTGACTAAACTAAAACTTCACTCAAAGTTGGGTGACCTTTGGCGTTTTTTACCCTTTCCTTTTATTCTTTCCTCAGCGAGTGCAGTGTCTATACAAGGAGTCCAACCCCTCCGGCCGCCGCTCAAGAATATGGCCTCACTCCCTCTTCTCCGCCTCTCTCCGCCACTCGGCAACCAAAAATTCGCCCTCCTCCTTCCTCATCCTCTCAAACACACCTTCCCAATCCTCCGAGCACCTCCTCAAAAACCCATTACCACCACAAGAACAACCTGCTCCTACACCCCAACCCCAGCAACCGACCGCCTAATCTCCGCCGCATCCTACTTCCTCCCCTTCTTCAACGGCCTCCAATACGGCCGCTTCCTCTTCACCAAATACCCTTCCCTCTCACTACCCATCCAGCCCCTCCTCCCTCTCCTCTCTTTTTACCACTCCATCCCCTACGCCAGCTTCGTCTCCTTCTTCGCCCTTTATCTGGGCATCGTCCGAAACCCTTCTCTCAGCCGCTACGCGCGGTTCAACGCACTCCAGGCGCTGGTTCTTGACGTGCTGCTGGTGGTGCCCATGCTTGTACAGCGGATAATTTCTCCGGGTCGAAGCGGCATCGGGCTGAAGATAACGGCGTGGGCACATTCCGGGATTTTTGCATTTGTGGTGGCCTGTTTTGTTTATGGGGTAGTGAGTAGTGTTCTTGGGAAGACTCCTTACTTGCCCTTTGTTGCCGAGGCTGCCGGCCGGCAATTAGAATGATCAATCAATCATATATCATTTGATGTAATGCAATAATCTTTCATTTCGTCAGAGAGGAAAACAATCTTTGCAGTTGTGTGCTGCTTTTTAAATTTTGATTCTTTTTGTTTTTTTGATTATATGGCATTTTCTCTTTTTGTAGAGGTGATATGAAAAGTAAAGCAATTAGCAATGTTTTAAAACTGTAAAACGTATTTAGACGTGGAAATCGAGTTTCAAATTTTTCATGTTTAGACGAAACTTAGATAAAAGCGTGATAAGATCAGATCATGACAGAGCAAGGGCGAAACATGAAGGCCAACCTAGGCGAAACTTAGGCTTTTAAAAACATAGCTTATTAGTCACTCGGTTAAAAAAACTAGCTTGGAAAGAATTATTACTAACCACACGATTAGAAAAATTAGCTTAAAATTCAACATGCACGATGTTTTCTTGCCACGTGTGCATAAATAATTGGAAATAGAGCAAATTGGCGTTTCAATTTTTTGATCCATTCATTTTACTCATGTCAACCCCAAAAATTGATTTCACCCAATCTTCAAATTAGGGTTCCAAATGCGAAATGTTGAAGATGAAGAAGCATTTATGGTGTCAAGATGTCATTGTGGGACACGGTACTTCACTAGGACTTTATGGACGGAAGCTAATAATTGGATTCTTTTCCACGACACATAGGACATGTTCGTTAGTCATTTTTTATCAAAAAAAATTTATTTATATACAATTTTTTATTTTTCAATATTTTTACACTATAAAAAAGTTTAAAAAATCAATAAAGTACCAAAAAATTCCATTTTTTTTTTTTTCAAAAAAATTTACATCGAACATGCTCTTCAAAACAATACATCAAATTTCACTTTAATTTTTCTAGTTGAGTGACTATTTGCGAATCCATAATAAACTTTAGGGTTACAGTACTCGTTCTTTCAACTTTATAATAATATCATTTTCATTCGATTTTATTCAAAGATATTGTTCTCATCTTCTCATTTGTTCGCACAGATAGTTCCTAAATAATTTTTTGACAATTTTGCCTATGACTTAAATAAATTAAAAAAATAATAAAATAATAAAACTGTATTTAAAGTCCCCATCATCCTTGGTTGCGCAAAGACAAGTGAGGTTTGGGACTTTAAATGTAATTTTTTTAATTTAATTTTAATTTATTTAAATTAAGAGTAAAATTGTCAAAAAATTTATTTAAGATTGTACGAATTAATGAAAGAATAGGGACAATATCAGCGAATAAAATTGAACGAAGATTATATTATTACAAAATTGAAAAAACGAAAAGTATGAGTGTAATTAACCCTAAACTTTAATGACTAATAGATTACAACAAGTATTTTAAAGATCAATTTGAAATTTCTTACAAACTTTGTGAAATTAACTCAACTTTGAAATATAATCGAGCACCAAAACTGTGAAAGTATCACAGGGCATTTCTTTCTAGCTCATATAGAGGCACAGAGAGACATGCTTCACTATAATTGACAATAACAAGATTTAACCATTTTTATTTTATTGTTTAACAACTCTCCAGTATTCTATAACATAACATGTCAAGATATTTATGGGCAATGAATGCTGCAGAATATGTTGGTTACAGAACATTAAAAAATGTGACATGATTTGAATTCTTCTTCTATCTGCCAACTGCTCTCACACCAATCCCCTGTGTATCTTGCCAGTTTTGCTTCTTAATGTTTTGAGAAATCCAAACAACTATAATACCATATCAGTTTTAAACCTAAATGCAATACATCAAAAATCAAAATATGAAATCCATTACATATTCTATTTTCGTTCAGTCAAGCAATCTAGTTCCATTAAAGAACAAAACACCAGTTATGCACAAGAAATTAAAATTTCAGAACACAACTTTCAGTTACACACTCTAGTAGAACTTTGCCCTACAAAGACTAAATCCTCGCATAAGGAATAACGTTAACCTAAAGAGACTGTTCTCAAAATCATAAATAACACTAGTTTTTAGCAGGCAAAATCTAGCTTTGACAAAGAATGTAATTTATCAAAGGGTAACTCAATTCCATTTCTAAGTGTAGTCTCTTCCGTGCAAAACAAATAGTACTTGCACATCACATAATGCCGCATCTCACAATCATTGAAAGACACTCTCCTACTCCTTAATACCTCTTTAACTTCATCCGCTCTATGGTTCAATTGCAAAGAGAGGCTGTGGACGGCAAAAAATAGAGCAAGGAAACCCATAAACAGGAGGGAAAAAGTAGAGGAAGTATTTTATGTTGTAAATTGATAGTGATTAGTCCAGATTACTCACAGTGTCAACACTGACAGGCTTGCCATCTTCTACGAGAATCTCAACTATTGTTCCCGACTGATCAACCTACACAGAGATGATTAGGGACATGGGACATAATGAAATAAGCAAATCAAATATCAGCCCGTAATCAATTAATGATGCTATAATTACATATGATGACAATGTGGAAATATATTCTCTCTCCAAAAACAAGGCAAGAAATGGAGCGCGATAGTGTAGAAACTTTGTGGACAACCAGGAAAATAAGGGCAAAAATATGCCTATGCTCAATTTTGTCACAAGATGTGTTAATGTTGAGATCCAGATTTTAATGCAGCTTTTCTAAACCAAAAATTCAACATCGTTCAATTTAATCCAAAAACGATTCTGGTTATTGGAGAAAGATAGCATTGCGGTTATGTTGTGCAATATTAACAGCTGGCATCCATAATAGGACGCCCAAGAATGTATTTAGCCTAAAAGATCATATTTGTGTCTCCCAAAACAAGATTTCGATAGATTTAATTCTATTAGATGTTACTAATTGAACAAGAAACGGCAAAGCAACAATTAAAACCATAGTGCTAGCATCTTGAAGTAACTGCAGATAGACGAAACAACAAATACTACTTACTTCTATTTCATTCATCAATTTCATGGCCTCGACGATGCATACAACCTGCCCCTTCTGTACTTTGTCTCCAACCTGCACCAAAGTGTATTGTGTAAGACAATTGGGAGAGAGGGGGGGGAGAGAGAGAGAGAGAAATAAATGCATTGCACTACTTTATCTGTATGCTCTTATCAGATCCATGTAATGCGTTGCTTTGTTCATAAAAATTTAAGCTTTGATAGAAAATAGATGAATACATACAACAGAGAAGTAGTCTTCACCTTTTGTTAAAAAAATGAAAAATACATATACATTCATGCTTCTGTTATTTATCACATTTATGCTAATTACCTTCACAAATGGCGGTTCACCAGGTCCTGGGCTTCGGTAGAATGTCCCTGCCATGGGGGATTTGAGCGGTGGATGAGATGACTTGGATGTTTGAGTTTTAGGTGGAGAAGGTGATGGGGTTGGTGCAGGAGAAGGTGCTGGAGTCGAAACGGAAGAAGGTGTTGGGACTGGAAGCTGTACCGCAGGCTGAATGTATGACTGTGCCGGTGTAATATGTGCCGAAGGTGGTGGCGGTAGGGCCTCCTTTTTACGTATTAAAAGTTCACAGTCATTTTGTTTTAACTCAAGTTCCACAATATCCTTAGAATCAACTAACCTGCAACAGAAGAACATGTTACCCCATTTTGTGATGAAAAAATGGAAAGAGGTAGTCAAATTAATCATAGCAACAAGCATACATACTTTACAAGACTAGCAACTTGAGTAATAAACTCAGCTATTGATTCTTCTGAGGCCAAAAGGGCATGTGAAGGCTCAACTGACGACTCTATATCCTTGGCATCTGTTGGTGATACCTCGGATTTGGCAGAAGAAGTGAATTCAGCTTTTGAGGATCCATCCAGACCAACCTTGAAGGCAACAGATGACTCCAAAAATTTCCCAAGAAGGAAAGAAATATAAAAAGAAGTTCACCATACAAAAATCATTGAGATAACCTTACCTCATCCAGTTGAGCTCTCACTATGACAGAACAGTTCCGAGTAGACTGCAAGCCCTACAAAAGGGAAACCAACTTACAGACACGCATCAACACTAGAATACAAGGATGACCGATGAAATAGAAAAAGGAATTCAATTTGTTCCCCCAATTCCATAGCTCAGTCTCGGCTCGAAACCAGGAAAAAAAAAGTAAATATGCAGATTAGATGTCAAGCATGAGGGAAGTCAAATAAAGTAAAATCATGGTAGAAACTTAAAATATATAGAGTTCATTCCTTTAAGTTAAATGTATCCAGGGCCGCACTTTGTCTAACAAAGAGCTTAAATTAAGAATTGAAAGACTGGCAATGTGTAGATTTAAAATTGACCTGTTTCTCTTTGCATTCCTTGGAGCTAGGACTCCATCCCAAATAAGCAAATGGGAAAAACCAATTCAATCTACATTGAATCTTATTAGTTGTATTTCTCAAGTCCCAAATTAGAGGGTAAATATATGGCATCCTAACGGTGAAGAAACTGAACAATAAAAAGACACTTATTTACAAAGTAGCAAAAGCCGAAGGATTAAGGGTGTCATTTTTTTGTGTTTAGATTTAGGTTTGAATGTTCGCAGCCCACAAAGTTTTCTTTGGGTTACTTTAAATTAAGAATTAATAAAATTCCGCTTCTTCTGAACTGTAATACTTCAAATTTGTCACTAAATAAAAACTGCTGACACTAGTGACGTGTAAGGTTATCACATAATTCTTAAACTTTCAAGCTCTGGTGACTGGTAATGCCAATTGAAGAATATTTATTTGCATTATACTAAAAGAAGCACCATTGTATAGATATATTTGAAGATTTCATCAAGCATTGGCTTAATAAACCCATCTATGTTCACAGTATCTGTTAACTGATTCATTTTCCCGAGATATTTGGCATCCCATATTTCCAGCTCGAAATCACAGATAACAGCAAATGAAAGTAAAAATATCACAGACAACTGAACCAAAACACGACAAATCACAAAATCATGCATGAAACTCAAAAAAAGAAAAAGAAAATTTTCCTAAAAATAAACAAAAATTCAAAAGAGAGACAAGTTATTTACCTGCGAGGAGAAACGGAGCTTAGGCACGTTGGAGTGAGAGCGACGGAAGATAAGGCGATGGTAGAGCGGTACAGAAGAGGTGGGTTTGCTGGCATTGTCAACCACAGAGGCTGCCGATGGTGTTGCTGTTGTTGCTCCAAACGACGTCGCCATTGCTCTCACCACACGCCCGATAAAGGTATATCTATATATAGAGAGAGTGTGTAATATCTTCGATATACGGTGGCGTGGCGGATTGGGGAATCCGGCGGAGGAGGAGGAGGGCGGGGGCGGCGATGAAACCAAAGAGTGTGGATATAATGGGTGAAAGTGCGAGTGCTAAAACGACGGCGTTTTGGTGATCGAGACAAGTCAGGTAGTAGGGCTGATGAAAGAAATTTGGGTTACGTGGACGGAGTGAGAAATTGTACAGTTGTTCACTAGTACTGAGCTACTGTGAACCAATTGCACTGTTAGTCCATAATTTATGACTCTTCTTACAATGTGATCTATAATTTATTTTTCGACACTACCGTTGATGTCAAATTTTAATTAACTCGCAAGTATACGAATCTATTGGAATATAGATAAGTAAAAACGAGGTCGATCCCACAGAGACTGCTATGAGGAAGGTATAATTTAATCCAAATTAACTGTTATCCTAGGCTAGTTGAGTTCAAAAGAGTTTTGTTGAAAGAATTCAATTTAAAAGACCAAAGAAATATGATAAACAGATGAATTGATAATTCAAGTTGTGTAAAAGACCAATGTTTCAGAATCCACCATTATCTAACTTAGCAACCATCCAATCATTCATTAATTCCCAACGACAATACGAACTCAATCTCTTGTCGACCCTAAAGATTTATCAATTAAGTTCAGAAGAAGAAAATCAAATATGCTCCTCTTAAGCTTCAAACATAAATTACTTAAGCGTTCCCCGTATCAAGTTCAATTGAAAGAAAACAAAGAATCAAAGTTCTCCTAAGCATTCTATGTATCCCAAGTTGAATCAAAAGATCACAGAGAATCAAAAGAAATTAATAGACATGTTTAAGCACCAAGCATGAATTAATTAAATCAATCTCTAACTATCAAAAATACATGATATTTAAGATGAAAGAAATTTTATTTAATTAATATAATCAAGAACAAACCATAACCGTTAAAGCTCTAAAAGGGAATTAAACGAATAACAAAATAATAACTTAATTAAAATAAGGTTTCATCGTCTACCTTGGCTAAAGAAAACTAGAAGAACATAATTAAACTAGAAAAACAATAATTGGTAAAACCCGGCATGGATTGAAGGAGAAGAAATCTTGATAGTCGAGGAGGTCTTGATCTATTGTTCTCTTGATGTCTTCTCTTGATTTGCTCGCCAAAAATCCAAAACCCCTTGTTATGAGAATATATCTCATATTTATACTACCCTAATTGTGCCCCAAAATATCTCCAAAGAGTACAAAATTCGTGGGTCAAACGTTACCTATCGAAATTAGGGCTAAAAAAGGAAAGAAAATAAAAATTAAAAACGCAGACAAAAATTGCACTGGGCGATCGCCCAGTGCTTTCTCGGGCGATCGCCCAGTGCTTTCTCGGGCGATCGCCCAGGTTGGCTTATTTGGTCACTGTTTCTTGCGTTGGCTGCTGGGCGCTCGCCCAGCATTAAGCCGGGCGATCGCCCAACTTGGTTCCTTTGAAAGTTTGCAACTTGGTCCTTCTTGTTTCAACGGTCACTGATTTGGTCCTTCAACTTTAAGTCTTGATTATTTCAGTCCTTCAACTTTTTATAACATTAAATTTGGTCCTTCAACTATACATCATCTCCAGTTTATTTCCTCAACTTTTGGTTGAGTGCAATTGAGTCCTCGAACTTATGAGATATCTTCTAATACATTGCTCTTTTCGCCCAATCTTCTCCAATTGTTCACCAACAGTCCAAAACTGAAATAAAACAATAATAGACTAGATTAAGTAGAAAAGCACTTATATGAGGCATAAATGATTAATTCAAAGGCCATAATAAGTGTATAAAACGTACTTATCAAACACCCTCAAACTAACCCGTTGTTCGTCCTCGAACAAAAAAACAAAACTAAAACATGCTTTAAACTAAGCTAATTGAATCCACGAAAAAAAATGTCAATGTTAAATTCCTTACCATATGCCTCAGGTTCAAAAATAAAGCAACACGTTTTAGAAGGATATCAAACAACAGCACAAAAATTTTCACTTATCCGATGCTCGACCTTGTGTGAGTGTGTGAATAGCCAAAAATTAAACTTATACATGTATTAGATCATAACCAATATTGTGTTGTTGATATTTTAGCAATCCCGAACCCTTTGTAGTCATTTATTCCTTACACCTCTCGTAAGTTATTACACTTCTAAAGCTTTTCTCTCAAATCCCGAAGTGTTCTAGCGAAGTTGGTTTCTATTGATCATTACAATGCTCTTTCTTTTCAACAAAAGTGGTAAAACTTAGCACTTGTATTCTGAGAATTAGGATGGTGGGAGATTTCTAAATTCTCATCTTCAGTCTCTAAGGTTCTAATCTAGCAATCCTTCCTGAGCACTTCTATTTTTTTTTAACTCCTGTTAACAGTCTTACATCATGTGCAATACTTCTCTTTCACTAGCTTTCTGTGTGACCCTTGTAGCGAGCTTTGGGTCGATGACTCTCAAGTCAGATGACCATAGGGCACCAGGTTTGAAAATACCATAGCAGACTTAATTGCTCGAGTCCTACAGGCTAATAGAGGAGTGAAGATGTAAATTTATAAACGTCGCTCTCTTTTCTTTTTCTTGTTATAGATACAGGACTCATGTAGCGAGCTTTGGACCGATGACTCCCAAGTCAGATGACCATAGGGCACCAAGTTTTAAGATACTCTTACATGCTTAATTGCTCGAGTCAGATATTTCATTTAATTTTATCAGCTGCGAGTAGTGCTCAGTTTAGATTCCTCGACTATAACCCATTCAACCAAAGATGAGACCCAGAAAGTTCAAACCATCAAAAGTCTTAGAACAAAAGTAGTAACTTTAACACCCCCAAACTGTTCTCAAAACAGTTTAGTCACTAGCTCAAAGAATGTAGGAACGGAATTTTCATCATGATACTCAGTCAATAATATCAACACAAACACTCAAGTCATGTCTCCAATAAACGATAAGTCAATAGTGGCTATGTGCTTCCTTAATCAGGTCTAACATAGATAAGTAATCAAATAAAAGAATGAGTTCACGTGTTGTCCAATAGTCGACTAAAAATGTGCTCAATTTTGAACAGATATCATCATTGGCGGTAAGATATTCAACAGCAACCAGAAAATATTTTGTTTTGTTTTTATCAAAATTATTTCAGTTATATAGACCAGAATGATAAGCAGATCAGAATTTCTTAAATAACTTGATATTTTATAACCCACCCCCAAACAAAAACCTTACATTGTTCTCAATGTAAGAAAAACATAAAGCAAAGAGTAGGAGGGAAAAGATCAGTTACTCCCCAGGGATAGATGTGGAGAAGAAGCATCTGGCAGGTTAAAAGATGTGGAACACCGTGGACACCGCAGAATCAGTTGTACAAAAGCAGTCTTAAAAGAAAAAAAAAACAGATTTTTTTTTTGTTTTTTTCAAAAATGCGATTTTCAAGAATGAAGGGTAGGATTACCCAAATCAATTTCCTCCTCCCCCTCGCGAGAGTGAAACTCCAAGTATGGTTTTAAACGTTGGCCATTAACTTTAAACATATCACCATTTTTTGGGTTTTCAACCTCAACAGCACCATGAGGATAAACAGTGAGAACAATAAAAGGGCCTGACCATCGGGAACGTAGCTTACCTGGAAATAAATGCAGGCGAGAATTATATAAGAGTACTTTCTGACCTGGACTAAATAATTTTCTGACTATGTGCTTGTCATGAAAGACCTTCATTTTGTGCTTGTAAATCTTAGCATTCTCATAAGCATCGTTTCGAATTTCTTCAAGTTCAATTACCTGCAATTTCCTTTTTGACCCTGCTTCCTGCATATCAAAATTGAATTTCTTAATGGCCCAATAAGCACGGTGCTCTAACTCAACCGGAAGGTGACAGGCTTTTCCATACACCAATCTATAAGGGGACATGCCAATGGGTGTTTTAAAAGCTGTCCTATATGCCCATAATGCATCAGTGAGTCGTAGAGACCAATCTTTCCTATCAGGTCGAACTATTTTCTCTAAAATATGCTTTATTTCTCGATTTGAGACCTCAGCCTGACCACTAGTTTGTGGATGATATGGGGTGGCAACCTTATGTGTGATGGAGTACTTTGCTAAAAGGGTTTGAAAATGTTTATTGCAAAAGTGAGATCCCCCATCACTGATAATGGCTCGTGGAGTGCCAAAGCGAGAGAAAATATTGCTTTTCAAAAATGCCACGACGCTTTTGTGATCATTGGTCCTACAAGGAATTGCCTCGACCCACTTGAAAACATAATCGATACCTATTAATATGTAAAGATAACCAAAAGATGGAGGAAAAGGTCCCATGAAATCAGTCCCCCAGACATCGAAAATCTCAACTATGAGGATAGGATTAAGTGGCATCATGTTTCTTTTTGAGATGCTTTCCATGCGTTGACACCTATCACAAGAAGAACAAAAATTATGAGTATCACAAAAGAGAGTAGGCCAATAAAAACCACATTGTAAGATTTTGGCAGTAGTCTTTTTAGCACTGAAGTGGCCCCCACAAGCTTGGTCATGACAAAATGATAAAACACTGTTGAATTCACTGTATGGGACACATCTCCTTATAATTTGATCAGCACAGTATTTAAACAAATAAGGATCGTCCCAAAAGAAATTCTTCACTTCAGCTAGGAACTTAGTTCTATCCTGTTTAGTCCAATGTTCTGAAATTTTACCTGTAACAAGATAATTAACAATATCAGCAAACCAAGGCACAACATCAATATTCATGAGTTGTTCATCTGGAAACAACTCATTTAATGGTAGTTTATCCTGCACAGAGTCAAGCACAATTCGAGATAAATGGTCAGCCACAACATTTTCAGAACTCTTTTTGTCCCTAAATTCAATATCAAATTCTTGCAAAAGCAAGACCCACCTAATCAATCTATGCTTAGCATCTTTCTTAGTGAGGAGATATTTGAGGGCAGCATGGTCAGAAAAGATAATTACCTTACACCCTACAAGATAAGATCGAAATTTATCCAACGCAAATAAAACTGCTAGCATTTCTTTCTCTGTAGTAGAATAATTTAATTGTGCATCATTAAGAGTTCTACTAGCATAGTAAATAACATAAGGCAATTGATCTAATCTCTGTCCTAAAACTGCTCCTACAGCATAATCAGATGCATCACACATAAGTTCAAAAGGCAAAGTCCAATCAGGTGGTCTAATAACAGGTGCAGTGGTCAACATTTTCTTAAGATGTTCAAAAGCTTCTAAGCACGAATCATTAAAGACAAAAGGTACATCCTTAACAAGTAAATTACATAAGGGTCTAGAGATTTTATTAAAATCTTGAATGAAACGTATATAAAAACCAGCATGCCCAAGGAAAGATCTTACTTCTTTCACTGATTTTGGAGGTGGAAGATTGGAGATAAGATCAACCTTGGCCTTGTCAACTTCAATACCGTTGCTAGAAATAATGTGGCCAAGAACAATACCTTGTTTCACCATGAAGTGATATTTTTTCCAATTTAGTACTAAATTCTTTTCCTCACATCTCTGCAAAACTAAAGTTAGATGTCGCAAACAATCATCAAACGAGTCACCATACACAGAAAAATCATCCATAAACACCTCAAGAAACCTCTCAACCATGTCAGAAAATATACTAAGCATGCATTTTTGAAAGGTAGCAGGTGCATTACACAAACCAAACGGCATTCGTCTATATGCAAAGGTTCCAAAAAGACAAGTGAAAGTAGTTTTCTCTTGATCTTCTAGAGCTATGGGAATTTGATTGTAACCCGAATAACCATCTAAGAAACAATAATAATCATGCCCTGCTAGTCTATCAAGCATTTGATCAATGAATGGAAGAGGGAAGTGCTCTTTTCTAGTGACTAAGTTCAATTTCCTATAGTCAATGCACACACGTCATCCTGTAGTTACTCTAGTTGGAACCAATTCATTGTTTGCATTAGTAATTACAGTGATACCTGATTTTTTTGGGACAACATGCACATGACTTACCCATTTGCTATCAGAAATAATATAGATAATTCCAGCATCTAACAACTTAAGGACTTCAGTTCTCACAACATCTTTCATGTTAGGATTTAACCTACGTTGCATCTCTCTAGTGGACCTAGAATTTTCCTCAAGATGAATATAATGCATGCAATCTGCAGGATTTATACCTATTATATCCGCAATGGTCCATCCTAACACCTCTTTATGTTCAGTTAAAACACCTAACAACTTACCTTTTTGTGCATCATCAAGGGCAGAAGAGATAATTACAAGTAAAGTTTCTGCCTCTCCTAAGAATGCATACTGCAAAGTGTCAGGCAATGCTTTGAGCTCTAACTTGGGCGGTTGTTGAACTGATGGGATGTTCTTCTTCCCACTTATTGGAAGTGGCTCAATTTTCTGTCTCTACTTACTTGTATCCATGACAGGTGTTGATTCAAGCAAAGTGTTTACCTTATCTATAGCACCATCAACATCAAAATCTGTACCAAAATGGGTTAGACACATCATTAAAGCATCATCAAAATTAGTTGAAATACAAGAGTCATCAACCAATGCTTCTATCATATCAACATCAGCAACATCCTCGTTGTCATGTGGTTGCTTGTTGACATTGAAGACATTCAATTCAATTGTCATGTTGCCAAAGGACAGCTGCATGACCCCATTCCTGCAATTAATTACAGCATTAGATGTTGCTAGAAAAGGACGACCAAAAATCACAAGAATATGCTTGGTGGAGTCTCGAACAGGTTGAGTATCAAGTACAATAAAATCAACAGAAAAATAAAATTTATCAACCTGTATCAAAACATCCTCAACAATGCCACGAGGAACTTTCACAGATCTATCAGCAAGTAGTAAAATAACAGATGTTGGTTTTAATTCGCCTAGTCCAAGTTGCATGTACACAGAGTAAGGAAGAAGATTGACACTAGCTCCTAAATCTAACAATGCCTTCTCAATTTTATGGTTGCCTATGATGCAAGAGATAGTAGGACAACCTGGATCTTTAAATTTAGGAGGGGTATTGCTTTGAATTATTGAGCTAACCTTTTCAGTTAAAAATGCCTTTTTACGTACATGTAATTGTCTCTTTTTAGTACATAGGTCCTTCAAAAATTTAGCATAGGCAGGAACTTGCTTAATAGCATCAAGTAAAGGGATATTTATGCTTACCTGCTTGAAGATGTCCATCATGTCATTGATAGAATTACCTTGCTTTACCTTTGTCAACCTCTGAGGAAATGGGGCTTTTGGGATGTAGGATGGCTCATTGTCATCTTTGTGAGCTCCTTGGACTGAATCATCAGTTGAGGTATTACCTGGAGAAATTAGTTGAGGTGTGTGTTGCTTTGAAAGATCCACTCTGTTGTCAACCAGTTTGCCCCGTCTCAAAGTCATGATGGCCTTAGCCTCTTCATGTTGGTTGTTTGAATCTGTTCCAATATTGTGCACCCCTTTAGGATTAGGAAATGGTTGACTAGGGAATTTACCTTTTTCAATGGTTGTTGCCAGCTGTTGTACTGATGAAGCCAGTTGCCCCATCATGTTCTCCATATTGGAGATAGACTATGCCTGTGAGTTCTGGCTAGTGCGCACCTCCTTCTTGAATTCAGTGATGGTGTGATTCTGATGCTCCAAAGCAGCTTGTGTAGCTTTTGTCAAGTTTTGAATTGCCTCCTCCCATGGTTTAGGCTGTGAGAAGTTTTGGTTGAACTATCTAGTAGGCTGCTGAGGGGCTTGACCTGCTGTGTTATCCTGTTGACTACCCTGTGACCAAGAAAAATTGGGGTGGTCCCTCCAACCTGGGTTATAGGTGTTGGAGTAAGGATTGTAAGGAGGCTTCCTCATCATGTTGAGGGCATTAGCCTGCTCAGCACTTGCTTCTGATTCTGCAGGACTATTGGCTGTTAATGAGGTCAATTTGGAGAGATGTCCTCTATCATGCACTTGACTTCCTTGATTTCTGAGCTAGGTTCACTGCTGCGAATTTCATAGATACCCCTTTTCTTTGGTTCAGTTCTAGAGGATCGGCTCCGCTGTTGTGAATTGTCAGCTTGCTTTTAAAAGAAGGTCCAGATCTCTGTAGCATTCTTAGACATAAGCTCTCCACCGCTTGTGGCCATCAACCATTCTTGAATATGTGGTAGCAAGCCCTCCAAAAAGTATTGGCATAAATGCCATTTTTCATAGCCATGATGTGGACATTTCATGAGAAGCCCGTTGAATCTCTCCCAAGTTTCATAGAATGGTTCATCGTCTCTTTGCACAAACTCTGAAACTTCCCTGCGAATAGCATTAGTTTTGTGAACTGGAAAATATTTGTTCAAAAATTTAGCAACCATTTGTTCCCAAGATGTAATACTATTTGCAGGCAATGTATTAAACCAAGATCTAGATCTATCTTTCAAAGAAAAAGGAAATAGACGAAGTTTAACATTATCAGGGGAAACATTCTCATATTTAAATGTTTCACATACAGCATAAAAGTCAGTCAAATGATTATAAGGTTATTCACTATCTAAACCATAGAAAGATGGAAGACAGTTAATCACACTCGGTTTAAGCTCAAAATTCCTAGCTGTGACTTGAGGGTATTGTATGCATGAGGTGCTCAAGTTAGCTAATGGACTAAAATAGTCCCTGAAAGGTCTCTCCTCAATTTCATCCCCCATAACTACTACTGCTTCGGTTCTTCCAATCTTATCTAAGTTGGTAGGTCGAGATCTCTGGTGAAAGGTTCTTTCTATCTCACTATCTAGAGGTTCTAGCTTAATATCCAAAGATCTACGACCAAGCATGCACAATGAAAATCTTTTTTTTTTTTTTTGTTTTTTTAATAAAATAACAAGAAACAAATAAAATCCTAAATTATAACTAGTCAAGAATAAAATTAACTAAAATTAAATTAACCTTCAGACGCAGTCCCAGGCAACGGCGCCAAAAACTTGATGTCAAATTTTAATTAACTCGCAAGTATACGAATCTATTGGAATATAGATAAGTAAAAACGAGGTCGATCCCACAGAGACTGCTATGAGGAAGGTATAATTTAATCCAAATTAACTGTTATCCTAGGCTAGTTGAGTTCAAAAGAGTTTTGTTGAAAAAATTCAATTTAAAAGACCAAAGAAATATGATAAACAGATGAATTGATAATTCAAGTTGTGTAAAAGACCAAGGTTTTAGAATCCACCATTATCTAACTTAGCAACCATCCAATCATTCATTAATTCCCAACGACAATACGAACTCAATCTCTTGTCGACCCTAAAGATTTATCAATTAAGTTCAGAAGAAGAAAATCAAATATAGGCTCCTCTTAAGCTTCAAACATAAATTACTTAAGCGTTCCCCGTATCAAGTTCAATTGAAAGAAAACAAATAATCAAAGTTCTCCTAAGCATTCTATGTATCCCAAGTTGAATCAAAAGATCACGGAGAATCAAAAGAAATTAATAGACATGTTTAAGCACCAAGCATGAATTAATTAAATCAATCTCTAACTATCAAAAATACATGATATTTAAGATGAAAGAAATTTTATTTAATTAATCTAATCAAGAACAAACCATAACCGTTAAAGCTCTAAAAGGGAATTAAACGAATAACAAAATAATCACTTAATTAAAATAAGGTTTCATCGTCTACCTTGGCTAAAGAAAACTAGAAGAACATAATTAAACTAGAAAAACAATAATTGGTAAAACCTGGCATGGATTGAAGGAGAAGAAATCTTGATAGTCGAGGAGGTCTTGATCTCTTGTTCTCTTGATGTCTTCTCTTGATTTGCTCGCCAAAAATCCAAAACCCCTTGTTATGAGAATATATCTCATATTTATACTACCCTAATTGTGCTCCAAAATATCTCCAAAGAGTACAAAATTCGTGGGTCAAACGTTACCTATCGAAATTAGGGCTAAAAAAGGAAAGAAAATAAAAATAAAAAACGCAGACAAAAATTGCACTGGGCGATCGCCCAGGTTGGCTTATTTGGTCACTGTTTCTTGCGTTGGCTGCTGGGCGCTCGCCCAGCATTAAGCCGGGCGATCGCCCAGCTTGGTTCCTTTGAAAGTTTGCAACTTGGTCCTTCTTGTTTCAACGGTCACTGATTTGGTCCTTCAACTTTAAGTCTTGATTATTTCAGTCCTTCAACTTTTTATAACATTAAATTTGGTCCTTCAACTTTACATCATCTCCAGTTTATTCCCTCAACTTTTGGTTGAGTGCAATTGAGTCCTCGAACTTATGAGATATCTTCTAATACATTGCTCTTTTCGCCCAATCTTCTCCAATTGTTCACCAACAGTCCAAAACTGAAATAAAACAATAATAGACTAGATTAAGTAGAAAAGCACTTATATGAGGCATAAATGATTAATTCAAAGGCCATAATAAGTGCATAAAACGCACTTATCAACCGTCTTTGACTTTTTCAATTTTATAGAGTTGTTGGTCGCTACGGGCTGAAAATAAAAGGTCATTTTTTGGCTCAAAAGATAGTTATACTCTTATTTTTTGTTGAAATCGCTAAGAAATAAAATAAATAGAAATACAAGAAAACGAGGAAAAAGAAAAGAAGCATGCTGCACTCGAACTAGTTGCCCCTTTCTTTAGCTGTGGGTCTATTCAATTCCCTTCACCCCTAATTCTCTGTTTGAATTTTGTCGACCGCCTTTCCAATTATCTAGTCGTTATTTCTTCATGACAATGTTTTTAAGTTTCTTTCAAAAAATAACAAATAGCATATTTGGTCTTCAATATTTCAAAACGTAAGAGATATACACTTAAGTCTTTAAAAATAGCACCAGAAATCCCAACGTTTGAGAATAATAAGCATGGTAGATCATTTACAATGAAATTGCATTTTCTTTTAAATAAAAAAAAAAAGACAATAAAAAATAAGAATTAAAAAAAAACAAATGTACACGAAAAAATGAAGAATAACAAATAGTCCCTCTTATTATTTCACCCCAGTCACCACTTACTCCACACGTCATCTTGTTTTATAAACAAATTTCTTTTGTAGCTTTTTGCTAGAGCTTCATCTATGAATTTGTAGTGATTTTTGGGTTTTAGTTTGTCACCATGTTCAGTCTAGAAACTATTCTAAAAGACATGAATAGTAGTAGTTGTCGCTTGTTTTCCAATAATAACATTGTGAAGCATGTTTATGAGAGAGAATTCTTAAAAAGTAGTGAAATGATGGATTCAGATTTTATCTAGAATTAGCTAGAGACGATGATGTAGCAATAGAGCTTTGGATTGACACGATACCAATCTGTCCCAGGCTCCTTCTTCACAACCCTTATCGAATTTGGTAACGAAACCGAGAGTACGTTTTCTACTTTGATGAATGAGACTCAGGATTATCTAAATCAGAAGAATCAATTACAACTTTCTTTTAAGGCCATGAAGAAGAAATCAGTGTTGAGATGAAGGTCGGTACCTGAAAAAATGTATTCTCTAGTAGATTTATTTCACAAGTGGTGTATGGAAGTGGGAGATTTCTCCCCCTCCTCTTGTTTTTTTTTTTTTTTTTTTATTATTATTGGCAAAAATGATGGTGAAGTTATTGGTGGTGACATGGTGGTGGTGAGTGTAGTGGCGGCGGCAGGCGGTTTAAGAAAGGTGGGGAGTTGGGGATGAAGAAATAAGATGTCCTCTCAGTTATTCTTATTTTTTTGGACTACGTTTAGTTATTTTTTTATTTTAACTTGTATTTGATTTTTTGTTTATTTAAAAAGGATGGAAATTTCATCGTAAATGACCTACCATGCTTATTTTTCTCAAATCTCTGGTACTATTCTTAAAGAATATGGGTATATCACTTATATTTTTGAAAGATTGATAACCAAATATACTATTTTTTCTTCAGAAAATATTATTTTTTATAAACACGAGTTATGCTCGTGATGTTCTAATCGAGATGGTTGTCCACTTAAATAAACATTTGGTGTGGCATGTAAGATGGATCATTAGTTTTTGTAAAGTAAAAAAAAAATTCCTTTAACTAAAAATTAAAATTGTGTGATGAGCAATCAAATTAAAATAATAAAATAAGACCTTGCTATTCGTTGATCAGCCAACCGTGTTTTCATCTTTTAAGTTGACACCTACAAATTTATTGTTGTTCTTAGAGTCTCCAACGTTGAAGTAAGTATAAAAATATTGTTGTTGGCGTCTTGGTAAATGTCGTGAATAGCATATTACCATAATACACCTTCAAAAACGTGCTGTTAATTACAATTATAGGTTTACAATACCTCCATCATTGCAAAGGAGCTCCTAAAATCACGAAACCGTACTTGAACCTGTTGCTTGAATTAGTCTCTAGTTCTGTAATTGTTCATAGATTTTTTACTTCCAAAATGTACAAGTAGGTTGGAAGTCTTCTATATAATTCATCCAGATCACCTCTAACTCCACATAGGCATGCTCTCAGGCCTTCCAAGCTATATCACATCTCATTGACATCTGATATTCATTTCTCATGTCGTGTATTATGTTGACTGAAGTGTATATAGTTTTTGCATACGTGTACTTATACTTGATGCGACTTGCCACCACTAAACTTGATGCTTGGTGATGATCTCCTAATATCATATCCAATGAGCGCACGTATTCATTCTTTATGTACCTTATTTTGAAGTTGTCCGATTTCTCGACCTTTGGAGCCCTAGAAGACTATTGACAACTAGCATCCACACATGACACATTTTATGACATACAACTTATTGTCTTATTTATTTATTTATTTTTCACCTTGAATTGATAGTCGTTTTGCTTGGCATATATTGAGATAATATTCGTCATTACCTCTTTATTGCAGAAAATTAAATTTTTTCCAATTCCATTGGCAATTGGATGCGAAATCATGGTGGTTTCAATTTCTTTAATAATTTTGTCAACGTCCGGTATATATTGAGAAACTTCATAGGCAATGTCATCAACAATTGGTAATATGGGACAAGCTGTGATGGTTGAATAATGTCTTTCAAGTAATTGTAGTTGAAGCATTTTTGACCTTGTAGAATCTGAATATTGCAAACGTGACATGGGGAGTTATTCAAGAAGAGTAACATAGTTGTTAGTATTTGATAATGGTGAAGTATTAATACATATGATGAAGCTTGCAAAATCATTTTTCCATCTTTTGAGTTCCAAACGCGACATGGGGAGTTATTCATTTTAATCTTCATTAGAGGTTCTTTTTGCTTCACTTTATATTGTATTGTCATAATTGTTCTTGGATGCAATTCCAATTCCAATTCCAATTCCAAATATATTGTGTCAATAAGCATGTTGTATATGTTGTATGTATATTTTTGCGGGACTAAGATTCCAGATATCTTGAAATTATTGTATTAATTGTTCTGATCACATTTGCCCTCGTAACTTAAGAAGATATTAATGAATTCTATACCTGCAAAAAACAAAATGCAAAAGAACGAAGATTAATAATAGAACAATTAACACATTTTGTTAGTGGTCATACAAGATTAAAATTATATACTTGTGCAAAAGAAAAATTAGGCCAAAATATGTTCAAAACCCTCAAATAACATATGACAATACTTGATCTATATTAAAACTCATTTTTTCAAAAAGAAAACTATGAACATCACAATCTTAAGGACTTCTAAAAGAGCCAATAACACATTATGTTACTACTTACATGAGATTAAACATTTAGGAAAATTAGTGCAAATGGTCTCTAACCTTTGTCTGAGATTAAAATTTTAGAGAAATTGATGCAAATAATCTCTAACATTTGCTATTAGAGCTGAAATTGTCTATAACTTTTATTTTTTGGCATATAACTCTCCAACCTATGTATTTTGGTGCGCAATTGGTCTTTATTTAATGAAAAAGATAAATATGCCCTTATTTTTAATTAGAGAAATTTTCAATTGAATTTCTATTCTTTGCAAAAAGTGCAAATAAGTCCGATATTTTAATTTTTTTATAAAAAATTAAAAGAAACTAACAATTGATAATATACTAAATTATCTTGTATATTTTACGAAATATTATAAAATAACTAAAATTTAAGCTCATAATTATTAACAAACGTGTTAATTAATATTATTTTATTATTATTAATTAATCATATTATTTAAAATTTAAAATTTAAAATTATTGTTACAACATAAAAAGAAAAATAACTTTGTTACAAACTTGATGCTCAAATATTTTTATATTGAGCTATTCGTTTATTAACTACAAATATTAGAGCTCAAATTGTATTCTTCATATTTTAATTTATCGTTAAAAAATAAAGAACATATAATATGCAAATTAATTTTTGTTAGTATTTTTTATGTTAAAAAAATATAATAAGAATAGTTCAATATCATAAAATTATATAAGTCATTTTGTTATTTATTTAACTTAATTTTTATTCAAAATTTTCATATCACATAGCAATTGCATATACTTAAAACTCAATAATTTTACATTTTTCTTTTATGAAAAATTTAATTGACACGACTATAGTGATATATTTAATATGTTAAATTATATATTATTTAATAAATATATCGGACCTAATTGCACATTTTATAAAGGTTATAAATTCAATTGCAATTTTTAAAAATTAAAACTAAGGGTATTTTTGTATTTTTAATCAAATAAGGATCAATTGTGTACCAAAACACATAAGTTAGGGATTGCTGTGCCAAAAAACAAAGGTTAGGAACTATTTCTACACTAAGAGCAAATGTTATGGACCAATTGCGCCAATTTCCCAAAAAAATTTGTCTTCACAAAGAAATTTTTTGACCACTACATGCATATAACCCTAAGATAATATATGGTAACACCAATATACTTAATCTAATATTAAAATGCATTAATTATCAAGAAAATAATATGAACAAAATATGCTTAAACAAAAATACAATAACACAATATAAAACGAGCTTAATACGAGTGTAATTGAAAACTTCAAAAATAGGATGTGACACATCTTGTTACTTGTTATACATGATTAAAATTAAGCTACTACATGCTCAAAATCCTCTTTTAACATACAATTACACAATATGAAACTTTGTCTGCAAAGGCGGAGCTAGAATTTTTTGAAGAGAAGGACTAATACTTAAAAAAGTTATTTGAACGAAAACTAAACTAACTGAATATTGAAATTCTAGAATCAATACAAAATTTACTCTAAAATAAAAAAATAAAAATTCAAACATATATTTTTGTCATATTAATTGTAATTATGAGAAATTTGCACATATTAAAGCTAAATCTTCTTTATCATTTGAAAAAAGACTGAAGGAGGCAAGAAAATGTCAATCTCCAATTTAATATCAGATTAATATCGCCCATTGAAGTGATTTTCTAATAGACAAGTAATTGAAGTAATTTGGTTATTCGTCGCTCGACTAGAAACATTAATCTAAAATTCTACTTATTACTGTTAAATTTTAACGTAGACAAAAAGAATATTAACTAATACGTCAGTTCACACAAAGTATATATTAATTGCAGAAAAAATTGTAATTGCCAAACACATTTCTCCATTTTTTTTAAAAAGCAACTAGATGATGAAATTTTACGTTGTTGTTGGCAAACTTTTGAAGGTGGGACGTATTGGTCTTATGTGTATTACTAGTTAACGCCGTTTGTGTCAAGTTTTGAATTTAATAGTGACATATAGGATTTTAAATTAATATTTTTAATTGAAACTTACATCACAATTATTGTAAAAAATCGAATAGTTTAATTTTGGGTAAATAGCACAAAACGTCCCTACCTATTGAGGGTATTGTGGAAAACGTCCTTACCTTCAAATTTTTGGCATTTTCACCCTTACCTACTGGATTTCCTGCGCAAAACGTCCTTACCTTCAAAATTTTGGCATTTTCACCCTTACCTACTGGATTTCCTGTGCAAAACGTACTTCAGTCCAAAAATCAGCCATTAACTTAGGGGTAAATTAGTCCAACCACTTTTTTCACATATATATTACTTCTTTTAAAATTAGGGGGCTTCCCATGCAATTTCTAAAATTGCATGGCAGGCCCCCGTCCCCAAATCTGAAAAGCTGAAACCAGTTGAACTCCCCCTCCCCCAATTTTCATTCAAGAAACAAAAATCTTGAAAAAAAATAATACATTAATACACAAATACATCATGTTCAGGATTGTTACCTTGATCATACCAGTGGAAGGCCCCCCCACCCCCACCCCCACCCCCACCCCCACCCCCACCCCAATTGTTCAGAACAATGTTACCAGTTTGGATTTTAGCTTCTTTTTCTTTTTCAAATACTATCTAATACACTTTACCGTACGTCCCATCCTCGTATCTTGTCTGAGTATTGTCTAATCTAGTATACACAAACGTGTACAAAATCTACAATGGGGAGACTAGGAGCAAACACCACCGTTAAAAAGGTTGACGAGAGAGATGCAAATGTTTGTTTCGTAAATAGTGTCTTTTCTTGCTCAGGCTTGAGAGCAATTTCCATGGTTTTATTTTCTTTCGTGATAATGAGTTTTAAAGCTATCTGATTAATTAATGGGTTTGTTAATTAGCTGAATTTGAATGTCATAATCTTGTAAAAATTAAGGTAATAGAGCACTGTTGTCGGCTCCAAGACTCTTTTGATCTGGTGGTGTAAATGGATCGGCTGCTATGTTTATGTATGCTGTGAAATAAATGGAAATGGGTTGTCTTTAATTCAATACTCCAGTGTTGTGATTAATGTTTAATTATTGTGATTAATGTTTAATTTAATACTCCAGTGTTGTGAAATAAATGGAAATGGGTTGCCATGGAAATTGGTTTTTAAAATTAAAGGTGCCATGGTTTCCACTGGTTTCAGCTTTTCAAATTTGGGGACGGGGGCCTGCCATGCAATTTTGGAAATTGCATGGAAAGCCCCCCAATTTTAAAAGAAGTAATATATATGTGAAAAAAGTGGTTGGACTAATTTACCCCTAAGTTAATGGCTGATTTTTGGACTGAAGGACGTTTTGCGCAGGAAATCCAGTAGATAAGGGTGAAAATGCCAAAATTTTGAAGGTAGGGACGTTTTGCGCAGGAAATCCAGTAGATAAGGGTGAAAATGCCAAAATTTTGAAGGTAAGGACGTTTTCCACAATACCCTCAATAGGTAGGGACGTTTTGTGCTATTTACCCTTTAATTTTTTTAAAAAACTTCAATGACGATTGCTGAAATTAATCCTAAAGGATTGAAAGGTTAATCACGATCATAAAAATTTTTCTCTATCACTGAAAAAAAACAAAAATACTTTTGTGTGTCACCAGGGCTGGACTTTAGATTTGTTAGACCTGAGTCAAATTTTAAAAATTGGGCCCTCAAATTTGTATTATGTATTTAAAAAAAAAATTATAAGATATTTTCAAAATTAAATCAATAAAATCAAAACACAATAATAAAACGGCAAAAATTTTTTTAATACACAAATATTTTATTATAATGATATATTAAGATTAAAATATTCCAAATAATTACTTAAATGCTACCCGCCTTACAGTTTTTGAGGCAAAAGTATCAATTAAATTTGCATAATCAAGTTGTTGAACTATTTTTTTCTCAATTGATAACATAGCCAATCTGTTCAATCTTTCTTGTGACATAGTTGATCAGAAATAATTCTTGATCAATTTCAACTTGGAGAAACTTTTTTCTACAGATGCAACTGTAACTGGTACGGTCAGCAAAATTCTGTAAGCAACATAAGCATTTGGAAAACAACCATTTATTTTCTTCAAATAATCCAGCACCTCAATTGCTCTTTTTGTTTCTCTTGGTAAATTGTACTTCAAGATTGTTAACTCCAAAAATAAATCATGTCCATCAATATCAGAACGACCATTATGCTAGAGAATTTTCAAGATTCTTACAAGAATCCAACGAACTATCATCATCAACACATTGTAACCTCTCTAAACTAAACAAAAACCCAAAAATTTCTTCATATTTTTGAAATTGTTCAAACCGAGTTTGAAGTGAAGAACGGGCTTGATCAACTATAAAGAGAAAGTAATTAACTCTAAAAGATTCCTCAACTGATTGTGTTACCTCATTACTGTCATTTTCATCAAATTGCTTATTTCTCCGAATGGTACGTTTTTCTCGAAATATAGCTTCAATTCCCATTTCACTTGCCATTTGTTTAGCTTCAACCATGGCTTTTTCAAGCCCAGATACTCTATAGTCTTCAAGAAACAAAATAAGTCATTTCAAGTGTTTGATAGCAACATCTATATCCATGTTTTCAGCTTGAATAAGTTTACTCACAGTGTTGATTAAATGCAACAACTTGTACTAGATAACGATGCCAAGCAAGAACTCAAAATTCTCAAGTTCATATGTTGCTAATGATTCCGCTTCACTCTTTGTTTTAGGATCTTCACTATTGTTTGCCAAATCAACTAAAGCATCTCTTATTTGTAACGGTTGCTCTTTTATAGGTTTGACACTTTCAATATGACTTTCCCAACGTGTTTGTGATAATGGCATAAGTGTTAGACCTTCCACATGATCTTTGAAAATTTTCCATCGCTTAGTAGAAGAAGAGAACAATGTATAGATGCATTGTATCACTCCAAAAAATGACATAGCTTTAGGACAACAATTTGCCATATCACATAATGCCAGATTAAGACTATGACAACCACATGGAGTATAAAAAGCTCTTGGATTTATTTCAAGTAATCTGTTTTGTACACCTTTGTACCTCCCTCTCATATTAGATCCGTTGTCATACCCTTGACTTCTTATATCATCAATATCAAGCTCAAGATTGCTTAGCACATTTTTAAGCTCAGTAAAAAGTCCAAGTCTTGATGTATCATTTACCTTCAAAAATTCTACCCAATATTCTTCTACCACCGTAGAGTTTGCTGAATCATTTACACATCGTACTACTAGAGACATTTGTTCCTCGTGACTCGCATCTGGAGTACAATCTAGTATGACTGAAAATATTTTGTTTGTTTAATTTTTTTAACAATTGAACTTTTCACGTCACCTGCCAACATCTGTATTAATTCATTTTGAATTTTAGGACCGAGATATGTAAAATAAATCTCACGTTCTTGAATACGCCGAATATGCTATTCCATTACTGGATCAAACTCAACAATCATTTCAATCATTTGCAAAAAATGGCCATTGTTATCAACATAAGTTTTTCATAATCTCCTCGAAATGTTTTTGGCCAATCGTTGCACAACAACAATTATCCTTTTTAACACTTGTCTCCAATGTTCTCTTTCTTTGTTAATTTCTACTTGCACTCTTTCATCAATTGTCTTAATTTTTTGCAGCCTTCTTTCCAATTCAACCCAACTAGTCATGCAATCAATATGCTCCTTACTCGCTTCATGATTTCTAAGACTCCGACTCAAATTATGCCAATCTTTGTATCCTTCATTAGCCAATTGACCAATTTTAGTCATGGTTCTTTGTGTCTTGAACAACTTGCAGCAAAAGCAAAAAATCTTGTCTACAGAAACTGAATATACCAGCCATCTTCTATCATTTTTCTCTCCATTTGGTAGTAGTCGCTTATATTGTGATGAATCAAAATGTCTACCTGTACTATCTTTAGGAAACAAGACACCATAATCTCTTTTTAGACCACTTTCAACTAAGAAATCTCTAAAATTTGAATCAATTTTATTCCAATTCCCAGGATCATTAATATTCAAAGGAAAGCAACTCTCTTGATTTAAATCTTCAGGTTGAACATTTTCAACCATATTATCTTCTTCTCCATTCACATTCAAATCATTCACATTGGCAGGTTGAATCACTTCTTCATTATCATTCTCATTGATAGATTGATCATATTGTTCATTATCATTGTCATTCTGATTCTCTCTTTCATCGTTTACCAAATTTTCAATTGTTGCTTCCGCCTCTATTCTTTTGGTTCTATTCAAGTATTTATCAATATCTCCAGTTTGACTTTGAATTAATGCTTCCTCCCTCTGTTTTCTTTTTCTTTTTTGAGCTCCAGACATATGTTTAGGAGGCATCGGATATGATTTATCTAAAAAAAAAAGAAAAAACAATTCAATAATCCAAAAATTCAATTTTGCAACACAAATTACCTACAATCGAACAACAATTCAACTTCATATATTTAATCATCATATTCTAATATGAAACCAAAAGTTAAAAATGCCAAGAAGTAAGAACAACTGCTTATATGATGCAATCCAACACAACAATATGGTATTCTAATAAAAAAACCCAGAAAATTTCATCACAAAAAAAAAAAAAAACAAATTTCAAAATTCTTAGAACAAGAAATAAAAAAAAAAGTGGGATTATTCTTTACCTGTTTTGACTCATTGGATAAGTTTGGAGCATAATGGAAGGCAAGAATTAGAACACCAGAGTCTCCAATCCCCCATGAATATGATGTCCCAGTTTTTGCAAATTGAAAAGAAACCTTCAACGTTTGGAAACCTTTTTCTACTTTTGAATGGCATATAAGTTTTCAGTTGGGATTTAAATTTGAAATTCAAAGTAAAAGAAATAGACAAACGCTGTAAACAAAGTAGACCACATAAGGCATGTATATCAATTAACAATTAAGTTTGAAAATTTTAAAAATAAAGAAAGCAATAAAGGATGAATAAATCAATACAAATGGCTAAATGAGTGCATTACCGATTTATCGTGCTTCTGTGGATTGCTGTTGCTTCGAGTTTAGCCTTCAAGATGGGAATTTTTTATTATTCTATGGATTTTCAGCCTTCATCTTCTTGCCATATGGTCTTCAATGTTTGCTGGTTGTTGTTTTAGGAGGTTTTGGGGTTGGGTTTTAATGGGGTTGTTAACTGGGTAATTGGGTAATTGATGGGGTTTTTAATTGGGTAGTTTTTAAAATTGGACGTGGGCTTGGACTAATTATGCCTATCTTTTTAAATAACCACAAAAAAAAAAAAAAAACATAACATAACATAATTTTTTATTTATGGGCCCCTAAAAATTTTGGACTTGAGACAACCGCCTCTTGAGCCTTATATAAAGTCCGAGCCTGTGTGTCACATCTTAAATCTCCTTCTCAAATTTTTTCTCAAATAATCTTTTTATTGCTCTAAATTCTAATCGCTATTGCACTCTTTAAACTATAACCACTATAAATCAGATCGTTATTTTCGTCCATATAAAAAAATATCTTGAATAAAAGAGTTCAAATATCAGCGACTAGCATACATCATGCGATTAAATTTAACTTAGGAGAAACGGTGTACAACTTTGTGCCCGTTTGATAAATATTATAAATTAGTTTATTTGACCAACAATAATAAAAAAAGAAGACTATTAAAATAAATATTTTTGTTTAATAAATTATTTTTTATCAAATAAACCAATATATAAACTCGCAACCTCCTTGTCACCACAACACTAACAAGGACAAAATGGTGTCACCACAACACTAACAAGGACAAAATGGTGCAATTGTCCCTTACTCATAATTTAACATTGCTCCAAACACTCGGCAATGGCAAATACAGTAAATGAATATATATCACCGAGCCAAAGCCATTCATCCCCTTGCGTCACCCTCTCCGACACTATACCGGAGAGGAGGAGTAAGAGAGAGAGATTATACACAGAAACCATTGGAATTTAGCAAAGAAAAGTTTTCAAAACTTGCTTTCAAACAAAATGAGTTACCAAATTCAACCACCGCTTTATCCCTTTTCCGTCAGTTTCTCTCTTTTCCTCTTTCTCTCACGTTTTCAGCTCATCCCTGCTGCCTGTTCTCATCCCTTCCTTGTCTCTTTCTTCAGCACCCTTCCGATGCTACCCCTCAAAAGAATTCAAATTCACATTCTCTTCAGCAACCACCCGCTGAGTAAAGACAAACCCACATTTACTACTACAACAAACTTTGGGCTAATTCTGAATTTTAGGGATTTCTTCTATAAGTTGCGTTTCTCGTTGTTTAGAATTTATATTCTGGCATTTGTTTCTTGAATATTTTTGGCGGTGGCTATGGATATCAGGAGGGTTTTGGTTTTGATGATGTTGTTGATTGAGTTGATATGTGTGGTGAAGGGTAATGTGTTGTTTAAAGTTCAGCATAAATATGGAAGCCTCGGGCAGGGGAGGGTAGCATTGAGTGCACTACATTCCCATGATTCAAGCCGTCATTTTAGAATGCTGGCGGCGGTGGATTTTCAGTTAGGCGGCAATGGGAGGCCTACTGGGACTGCGTATGTATTGCGCGACTAAGTGTTCTCGGTCATACACTCAGAATTTTATCTTTTCTGGGATTTGTGTTTGTTCTATAATGTAATTGCTAGTTTAAGTAAATTGCTTACTTTATGTTTGGCTGCTAGAATTCTAATAATTAATTCAACTTTGACTGGAATCATTCCTAATTTGAATCCCAATTTTAGGCTACCAAATGCAGGCTTAAACTAATTTATTTGATGAGTTATTGGGATTGGCTTGAATTTTTTATCCAATTTAGTTCATATTTTTTGTTTGTTTGTTTGTGCTGTAGGCTGAATAAAGAACTCTTCCTTTGGTGTTTGGTTGATATATTTTTTGTTTATGAATTTTGTTTATGGTTAAGTCTTTATCAATGTGCATATACATGCGTGGAATTCCTCTATGCTCCCTCATGGATGAAAATTATAAAAGAAATGAAAATTACAGTTTTTTATATATCTTTGCCATTTCAATCTTTTCTGCGCACAGAAGATTTTGTCAATGATCAATTCCATTGTTCTAAAGAAACTCTAAGAAAGGGTAAAAGGATTGTTGATCTAAGAACTTTAGTAGGCAACCCACAATTATAATTTGATCATTGTTGGATTTTTGGTGGGTGTTTTTGGGGAGAGCGTATTTGGTTAAGCTTAAAAAGTTAATAAGCATTTGTTTGGTTTTGCTTAAAAAGTTGATAAATTTTTTAATCAAAGTCAACAATTAATTTTAATCATACATGAAATGGACCCACAACTTTTATCAACTTTTCAACCACACATTTAATTAATTTTTATCAAAATCTACTAAAAAGTTGATTTTTAGCAAAACCAAATAGGTACTAAGTATATAAGTAAGTTTTAAAATAAATAATTTTTTATTAGTTAAAGTTAAAAATAAGTAAGTTATTTTGAGAGTAAGGTAAGGGTTGATTTATAAAAGGTTACTTTTAAAAGTAAGAATTTTATCCAAACATATTGGGTGTTATAAAGTACTTAAAAGTAACTTAACTTTGTTTTTCTAGTTTAGCAAAAAATACTCTTGACAAGGACTTTAGGGCATAAACTCTATGTCATCTGTGTTTTGGAATGCTGATTGCATTTATGTACCCCCATGGCGTATTTGGTAAAGTAACATAATGGGTAAACTTTTTTAGCGAAAACTCTAATTTGTGACTTTCTTTAGTTAGCCAGACACAACACTTTCAGCTTTGTGGTTTCACAATTAATGCAATGTGCATGTGTTTGTTATGCATTGGGATGTTTGTTTGTCTTTACAAAGATGTCATATGTTCATGCATGCATATTTTCTGTTAATCTTTGAGGACAAATGACGCTTTTAAGTTGCATATGCTGCTTTGAACAAGGAAAAACTGCATGTATGCATGTTTTTGATCTCAATTGGTTGTATGATAAATTGGTGCAGGCTCTATTACACAAAATTGGCAATCGGAACTCCTCTGAATTACTATCACGTCCATGTTGATACAGGAAGTGACGTTCTATGGGTGAATTGTGAAGACTGTAATATGTGTCCTGAGAAAAGTCACCTTAAAGTATGTCTCTTCTTATCGCTTGTCATTTTGTCTTGACCTTCTATCTTAAAGATTAAGTCGCCAGCAGTTGAACATAGAATCTTAAAAGTGTTCGCTTAAATGCTTTCCCCATCTGATTTACATGATTAATCTGCTGGAAGAATTGACTTTCCTTGTTCACTAGCTTTCTTTTGAGTACAACTAGTGTAGAACATCTTCAGATTCTAGAAAGATTCCTTTTTTATCCTTTCCTTTTTCTTTTTTGTATAGGACAGATTATTGTAAGTCTTTATAGCACAAATTATGGTAGGTATCCACCAGGCAGATTACGGTAGGTAGTTATAACTTTCTTGTTTGGTTGTTCGTAACCTATAAACAGGGTCTTTCAGTTTATACAAATTCTCTCTTACTCTACATAGTTTTGTCTTAATTGCTTTTACTCTATACCTTCCAACATAATCAAGTGCTTTTCACCCTGGAACTGGAATGACAAGTTTATGGTTGTTTTCATTCAACAGCTACCCTTGAAGAAGTACAATAGAATGGCTTCCTCCACTGGAAAAGAAGTCACTTGTGATCAGGAGTTCTGTTCTGCTGCTTCTGCAGCGATCCATGTTCCAAATTCAAATTGCAGAGGTGGAAGGACATGTAACTATAGTGTCAGTTATGGAGACGGGAGCACAATTGAGGGTTACTTTGTCAGAGATTACATCAGACTTGATCAAGTATCTGGGAACCTTCAAACTACAACCATGGATGGGTCCATAGCATTTGGGTGAGTTTTCATTTCTGATTTTGAGCATTTTTTGGTTGTTCTTAATAATTAATTTTCTAGCAAGTAACTTTTGTTTTTATTTTATTTTTATTTCTGCAATTCATCTTATTTCTGGTTTTAATTTTTTTTTATTTCTCAAATTCTTCTTCTCTTTACTCCGATATTGATTTGTAGCCTCGCAGAAACTCCAGCAACGTCGCAGAAACTCCGGCAATGTTTTAATTCTATGGAGAATTTTCAAGATTGTTTATGTTTTATTTTAAAATTTTTTAGTTAATTTTTTGGTTTGTTGTGAGGCTTATGCCTCGCCTCACGAAGGAAAAACGAAGGAAAAACTCCTTAGTATCCATTTTGCCTTTTTAAACACTGTTTAAATTTGTTGTAATTTGATGAAAGGTCTATTAAGTTAAAACTCCATTGCTAGGTTGTGAGGTTAATGTTCTATTCTAAATGTATCTCTTGTTTGTATTACAAGGGATGCACTCCACAATTGTAAACAATGAAATATAGTTTTTGATTCTCTCATTTAACTACTGCATGGTATCAGAATAAAACTGATCTTATGTTTAAGAAAATAACATGTCAGGCATGAGTGATACGAAACATAGCCCGCCGATTACTTACCTATTCCACCCCATGATTCAACATCGCCATCCATTGGGAATGGCAGCAATGGCTGTGTTAGGCAAGCATCAAGCATCCCTATCCAATCATTAAATGAAAATCCAACCTTCCAAATTACAACTCTCAAAAGCTAAATGGCCAGAATTATCTATAATGGTCTCAATTTATGAAGTTGTTCCTCCGAGGAAAAGGAAAATTAGGCAATATTGCCAATTAACCTCTTGAAATACATTGGAGTGTGAGACATGGGATGCCAATAACTCGGTGGTGATGTCTTGGCTAATTATTAAATGGAGCCCAAAGTAGGGTAAACATACCCTTTTCTTCCAATAGCTAAAGGAATATGGGTTGGTTTCATGAAAACTATTCCGACTTAGGAAATTCTGCACATATCTATGAGATCAAAACCAAGGTTTGAGAAACTAAACCAGGGATCAAGGGGTGATGAAGTACCATAGCGTTCTTAAAGGATTATGGTAGAAATTTGATCAATACTATGATCTCTAATGAGAATGTGCATGTGACAGTGCAAGGTGTAAAAAAAAAAAAAAAGGGTTACATAAAAAAGGACTGAGTGTTCAAATTTATGGCAAGGATTAAATATTTTTTGCGACGAATCCCGAGGTCGAGTTCTAGCTAATGAGTCGATTCTATTTGTCCATGAGGTATTTTGTTATATTTTCCAAAAAGATAGCCGTTGCCTATTAAAGGAAAAGGACAAGAGGAGTGTACAACCATTTCTTGGACCCTCTCTCAACTAATAAAAGAACATGCGTTAGCTCGAGCACAAAGCTGAGGGTGCAAAATGACGAAAGGGGTTAACTTTGGTGTGGCTATTGCACTAAGTTGAGACATACTTGAGATCTTTACTAGAAATTGCATGGGAAACCGACACACTTGAAGAATACCAGTCCACCTGAGAGGTCTTGTAGCCATGCTTGTTAGGTAACAAGGGATAACATTTGCATGGCTCTTCCTTTTCCCTTCATGAAGGAACAAATGGAACTTGTAATGGTTCCTTTGTCCTCGATTGCAGACAAAGGTTCAATTTCTATTTCACCATATGCTACACTTCATTTCATTCTACATGTCGATAATTTGTCACATAACTTATTTTCAATTAGAAAGTTTACCAAATGCAACAATTGTATAGCTAAAATTTCCTTCTATTATTGTGAATTTTAGGTTTTGAAATTGGGAAAGAAGATTTGACAATGCTAAGGAAGTAAACAAATTATATTATTGTGATGTGGCTATTAAGTTAAATGGATAAACTCATGTAGTTGATTTATCTTCTTCTTGGTTGATTGTCAAATAAATTATGTTATGGCATCAACAGTTAGGTCACCATAGCTTTCCATATTGAAAGACTCTTTTTCCTTCTTTGTTTATTAATAGAAATACTTGTTATACCAATGCGAAGATTTTGAGTTAGGCTATGCACATTATCCCTTCCAAACATATGACATTTCTACACCTTTTTCTTTGATACATAGTGATATTTGAGGACCCTCTAGAGTTAATAACATATCCCATACCAAATAGTTTGATATATTAATCAATGGTCACACTCGAGTACGTTGAGTGTATTTATTAAAGAACAAATATGAAGCATTGAAAACTGTCTAAAATTCTACTTCATATCCTAACTCAATTCTAAACAAAACCAGAACGATGAGAAACGATAACTTGGAAGAGTATCTCTTTAATTCTTGGGGATTTCCTTTTGAAAATGGGATTAGTCACCAATCACCTCGTGTCAAACCCATGGAAAAATTAGACTTCAAGAATGTGTTTCTCAAAGTGACCTCAAAGAGGAAGTATAAGTGGATTTACCACAGGTTTGAACACACGTTTGGAAGAAAAATGGTTTGTAGACTAAGGATATCACACTAAAGCATGAAGCAATCACCCCAAGACTACTTTGAGAATTTTCGAAGTCTATATTGGCATTAGATGTACCGAAAGTGAAGCTTATCACACTTCTTTCTTTGAACACTACTTGAAAGAGAAGATCACCATTTTGATTGTGTAAGTGAACGATATTATTTTAATTAGAAATGATGAGGAGGGAATGGCAAAATTGAAGAAATGGTAGTTCAACATTTTGAAACAAAAATTTGGGCCCATTGAAATATGTTATGGGGATTGAAGTGCCAAGATCGGGTAAAGACATGTGATCTTGAAGCGAAGATCACCATTTCGATTGTGTAAGTGAACAATATTATTTTAATTGGAAATGATGAAGAGGGAATGACCAAATTGAAGAAATGGTAGCTAAAAATTTTGAAACAAAAAATTTGGGACATTGAAATATATTTTGTAGATTGAAGTGCCAAGATCGAGTAAAGGTTTGTGATCTTGAAGCGAAGGTATGTCCTTGATTTATTAAAGGAAGTCAAAATGCTTGATTGTAAGTTAATAGACAGATGTATTGACTCCAATCATAAAATTGGAATAAGCACTTATCCAGGCGTGGTAAAGAAGTGGACAAAGGAATGTATCAAAAGTTAGTTGGAAAATTATTTTTTCTTACACTCACATGACCTCACTTAGTGATTTTTATCTATAAGTGTTGTAATTCAATTCATGCATTTTCCATATGAGGAACATTTGAAAGTAGTCTATTGCATTCTATGGTACTTGAAGAAGACACCTGGAAAAGGTCTAAATTCAGGACAAATAATCAGCTTCAAGTGGAATCTTACACGGATGCGGGTTGGGCAGGTTAGTTACTGACATGTTAAGAAGCACGAACTCAGATACGTGACTTGAACATGACACGACGATATGTGATTTTTATAAAAAGTAGGAAATGGACATGTCAATGTAAATTCTTTAAAATTTAAAATTTATGTATTGTATCTTTATTTTTATACTTTTTAAGGACATGATAATACCATATTGAACACGTACTCGAGGAATGTCTCAAAAGTGTCCCCGAGCGTTAGAAATTTAAAAAATAAAAATAAGACACGGCTTGTGGCTTGTTTGACCCATGTTATGGAGTGTTCGACACTGACACGCAGCCCTAGTAGTAGTGCCCGTGCTTCATAGTTTACAGGAGGTTAATTTCGGGATATTGTACCTTTATTGAAGGTTATTTATTGATATGGAGAGGCAGAACACAGTCAATTGTTGCGGTAGTGCACAAGTAGAATTTATAGTAGTTCGCTCAAGAGATGTGCAAACTTCTTTGGCTGAAAACGGTAGTTGAAGAATTAAGAATAAAACTTAATACTCCTGTGAGATTATTCAATGATAACAAAGTAGCCATAAATATAGCTCATTATAACATGACAGACCAGGCATGTAGAGGTTGATCGACACTTCATGAAGACTCGATTTAATATGCATGTACGAGGCAACTTTTGAGGGGGAATATGGGAAACGACGACAACTTGAACCTGGACAGTGGCATGAAGTGAGCAGCATGCACCTGGACCAAAGCTGTTAGTTGATGTACAATTTGTTTAAATTTGCTATGATCCAATGAAAGTTCTATTAAGTTGAAACTCCTTCGATAGGTTGTTAGGTTGGTGTTCTAGCCTAGATGATCTCTTGTTTATTATAACAAGATGTATTGCGGAATTGTTAAGCCATGAAATATATTTTCCATTCTCTCCATTAGTTGCCGCACATTATAGGGGATATATACTCAATTAATTTGACTTTTGTCACGAACTTTTGAGATACAAACCCGTGTTCTTTTAAAACATATGAATCCATCTCTTTCAACAGTAACACTGATAGAACTGAAAAATGCTTCTTGCGATTGAATACATACCATAGTTACCTTCAGAAATAAAAAGAAGGGAATCAGTCTGGATATTAATTTATTTTATGAATAATGCCCTCATATTTGAAGCAGGATAGATGAACTTCCTCTGATCGAATCCAAGATATTGGCTCTGGTGACTGGACTGGTTATCTAATTTATCAGATAAATCCCATATGTAGGCCTAAGTCATTTAAATACTTGTTTCATGTACTGCAAAACAATTGAGATTGCTTTGATTCATCCACTAGGTTCATGTGCATTTTTTCTTTATTATGCTCTTTCTTTCATGTTTGTCTATACATGATATTGGTAAGCAGGTTTTTTCCATGTAGCTTCTAGGATATATCAGAGGTAATGATTGAGTGTGGTAGAGATATTTGAGTTGCTTTTGGTTTTTTTCCTTCATCCTGTGTTATATATGATTTCCATTTTATGCTATGTGCTTAATTTCGAAACTAGTCTTACTCTAGGTTGTCTTATAACTTCACCATATGTTTAATTCCCAGTGCAACCTATTTACTATTCTGTTTCTGTAACTTGTATGCTTGTGATCCAAGACAGGTGCTCAGTTAGAGGGTTAGGTTCACCGTCGACGGCAGTTGATGGGATAATCGGTTTTGGACAAGGGAATATATCTATTCTTTCACAACTTGCTTCGTTGGGAAAGACGAAAAAAGTATTTTCACATTGCCTGGACGGCAGCAATGGAGGTGGCATGTTTGCTATTGGAGAGTTAGTGCAGCCAAAAGTAAATTCAACACCACTTGTCCCAAATGCGTATGTGACAGCTTAACTTGTTTTGTATTCTTTATATGGGAAAATATTGTAGTTAGTCTACAAATTTGCAATTTATTTCATATATATTACATTTTGTAGGTGTAGTAACTGTTGGGAACCATTTTTGTTAAGTAACCAATCAAATTATATACAGGAATTTAAGGTTAATCTTCATTTTCTTTTTGTCCAGATAATTGTAGAATCTCATTATTATTATGGGAGGAAGTCTTCTTTTATTGGGTTTCAGTATTTATATTTGTCTTATTTCAAGCTGGCCAACTTTAGGATTAGTAACATGATCCAGCTCCTCATTTAGCAGTTATTAATTAACAATGCAAGAAAAAAATTTAAATATGGATTAGTTGAAGAGAAGCACAAGGTGGTCTTTTGAAGTCAATAATTGCCTTTTGAGAACTCAAGCATCTGCCACCGACGTAAAAAGTGCATGCTGGGCGTGACACATAATCCTGACGACACAATATGTATGCCCCGTAATACTCACTCTCCTTGAGACGAGCACCCAGATGCCCCCAAATAATGACTTTTGAAACACTGGTGACATCTTTACTCTAGTTTTAGATATATGCATAGGGAAAAGAAGCTAGCTCAAGCGCGACTGACTGCCCATGGAAAAATAAAGAGCACTTTTGCTATCAAAAGACTTGACTGTAACCCTGAAAAAAAACAAGGGAAGACCTTTGACCTTGGGCAGGGAGGGCATCAGGGAGGGATTCGTAATGCCTCTTTAGGGAGGCAAAAACATTTTAATTTTCAAGGGTACCACTGGCTTGGCGTTAACAATTTTCTGGACTCGTAAGTGGAAACTGTCTGCTCAAGTCAGCATGTGGAAGTACATGCATTAAAACATTCCTAAAGCTCGATTATATATATTACGCAGAATCAGTTATAGTCATATTTCTTGTGGTAACCGTTTTTTAGTTATCTAAGTATTTAATCAACCTACAGGGTATGTGTCCACAGTTACCATTTATTTTTCCGTCAGGTGTTTGTTGCTTCGACTATAATTGTTGAAATTTACATTAATTAAATATAGCCTTCCGTTTAATGTCTTCGTCAGGGGCTGTTGCTTCGACAATAGTTGTTGAAATTTTCATTCATCATACCCTTTCATTAATGTCTTCATTAATAATTATTAGCTTTTTGTTGATCTTGAATATGTATTTTTTTTTAATATAGTTTTATGACCATCTTAGGGTGCATTATAATGTTATTATGAAGGCAGTCGAGGTGGGTGGTCAATTTTTAGACCTTCCAACATATTTATTTGACACCAGATCCAGGGGGCGAACGATAATTGACAGTGGTACAACCTTGGCCTACCTTCCAGCTAAGGTATATGAACCACTTATCGAAAAGGTATGCCTAATAGTGCACCTCTTTCTCCTCCATAAATTCATCCTCAATATGAACAGGTAGATTGCATTACTTTCTTTATTGATCTATCTGTAATTGTGTGTATGTGTGCATGTACTCTTTCTTCTCTAGATGATGGCGTGGCAGCCGTGTCTGAAAACTCATATTGTTGAGAATCACTACAAATGCTTTTTCTACTGTGGGAAGTAAGGAACCTTACTGAACTCTCTGGGTGTGTAAACATGCGTGCATTTTCATATTCACACTCACGCATAAAGATCATTTTAGTAATCCTCATTGCTTGGGGAATAGAGTTGTGTTTCTTATCATCTTTATTGGACAAAATGGAGATTTGCTGGTTTAGTTTTGTCTGACTTGCACTGCAGTTGAAGGGAAGGGAATCACTTTTTTGTTCTTTTTCCTTTTTCTCTTGCTTTTTATGTGTCCAAGGACCGCATGTCTTCAAGTTTTGTCATTCTTACTCCCTGTTAATAAATTTTCTTCCATTACAAAAAATTCCAAATTAATTCTTGGTTTCATGTGATGTGCAGCGTTGATGATGGATTTCCAGTTGTAACTTTTCATTTTGAGGACTCACTTTCTTTGTCAGTATACCCGCATGATTATCTATTCAAAACTCGTGTAAGTAAGCTGGACTAGTTTGGTTGGATTTTTCTTTGTTGATTCAGTTGAATTTACTTCCCTTACTGCTTTCACTGTAAGGTGGCAAATATGTAGCATGCTCTGATCCTGCTTTCATCAGAGTCCTGGGCATTAAAACTGCCCTCTAGTCTATATATACTAATGCCATAGGAATCTCTTTCTTAATATGTGGTACTATTTTTGAAATCTTTGGCATATTAAACTGAATGTTTCTAGCGTTAATGTCAACAGAATTACAGAAAGATGCTTTATGTTCCCAGGAAAACTGCAATTTCTGGATTTTTCGAAGTTCAACCTAATATATTAGCTCTTATTTGCACACGACTGTTTGGTAGGGTTGGTCCACCTCTGGCCTTAATTGACTGATTTACACATGATCGTCCACCAGCAAAATGTAGATAAAATAGAAGAAAGGAATTAGTTATCTCATCATTACAAATTGCAGATAGCTTCTGTATTAACCACATCATTTATCTGAGTTTCCTATTCATGTCCATTACAGCTGACATATTGTGGAGAGTAACTATCAGGAAATTTCTTTAGGAAGATTTTGATCTGAGAGACAAGTTCTGCATGCAGAATGGGCGTAAGAGACATTCTTGATCAAATTAGGGGTGTTGGTGTGGAAAAGTTTAGATATTTAAGATCCCAAACTGGCTTTGGCTGTAAAGGAGAAATATTTATGGACTAGAGCTGTGTTTTAGAAGTTTAGATTCAGCGTTTCAGGTTGGGCTACTATCATGTCACATTAACACACGGTTTATTGCTTTCGATGCTGGTAATTGCAACTGGGTTAGAACGTTTGATTGGATTTATAGTGTGCCATCAAGACACTGAAAGATTTCCGATTCAGTGATCTTTAATCTTGTTCAAGTTTGCAGGTTACTCTGTCGTAACAGTGTTGAATGCAAGCATCAGGGCTATGCCTGGGATCTTGGTTCCAGATGGAATATGCAGGATTGGGAACTTGGGCCGGTGAAAGGTCTCATTCAACTTTTATAGGCTGGTCGTGTTCTGAAGGATGTTGACAGAATAAAATGGATGAGATATGGGAAGTCTACTGTGAAAGAAATTCAATAGGTTTTATGCAAGGAGGGACAGGAATGCTTTACTTGGAAGGAAATTTAGGGTTCTCTCGTGTAGATTCTCTGTAGAGAGGATTAGGGAGCAAAAAGGTTGTCATATACTGGAAAATTTCACTCAATCAAGGTGATGATTGGTTTATTAAACTCCTTTCTGGTATTGCGTTTGGAAGATTCATGGATTCTATGGTGAACTTGGATGAGTTGGGGAGCTCATGCAATACGATAAAGTGTACAGCTGGGGATCCTGCTTAATTAAACTTAATCAATCTATTGAAGTATATTCATATGGAAACAGAAGAATCATGTAGTCTTACAAGAAAATTCCACTACTCTTTATAAAGGAAGTGATAACAGTGATGGGAGTGGAGTTCGGTGGAAATGGAGATGTGTAAATCCGTATTTGAAGAAAATATCAGGATTACTGCTTGATGTCTATGATCCGTCCGCTAATATGTATATGCTATTAGCCGAGAGGACAGGAATAAGAGGGCAAGGAAATTTACTGCCAGTGTATGTCTAATAGAACAATATATTGAGAATATAGTTCAAAACATTTGGTAATGCCTATCTTATATCTATCTATCTATGTAGATATGTGGGTTGTACAAGTAGTGTAACCCTTTGATTAGTAGTTAATTCACGGGATAAGTTTGTGAAATTCAAGGATTAGTATCCAGTGACCAATGATGATTAGTCTTTACCTGCTGCCAAATTGTTGGTCAAAGTGTGTAATGTATTAGAGGAGATGGTGTTAATATGTAATTTGTGACATAAAATCTCAAATTCGTGTGTGTATTTGTTGGAATCTGTTGGAACCTGCCCTTGATGTTGCATTGCCTTCTGAATGAGATCCTTAACATGGAGGATGGCATAAAATATAAATATATAAATGAAAAATTGGATGAAAATCTATATTTCCTTCATTTACCATCTTTATTAAGTTAAATTTAGTTGAGGCCAAAGAATCCAGAGTTCTATGATTAAGATTTCGTATACCAGTTGCTAGAATCTTGATCCCTTCTTTCCTAATACTCTAAGAAAGAGATAATACATATAGATTATAATTTGATCATCGAGATTTTATTACGTTTAATTTCATTTTCTCTGTGTTATCATTGGTAACAATTTAGGCATAATCATCTAACACAACTTCAATTTTGCAGAATAAAGAGTACTGTATTGGTTGGCAGAACAGTGGATTGCTTCTGAAGGATATTAAGAGGACCACTCTGTTGGGAGGTACATTTGAAGATTACTTTATTATATAAGGGTGATTCAAATATTAGTTTCTAATTTCTAAAGGCCTATCATGCTTTAATTAATTTTTTTGATTTGCAACAAGACTTGAATTGTTGGGACGGGTGCTTTAAGTTTTGAGCAGATTTGGTGAGACTTTCTCTCAATAGTTCTTTTTTGTCAAATTAGTTGGTGAATGGGTGAAATAGGAGAACTAGATAGCACCACACAGCATTAAGGAAGAAAAAGAAGTTAAAATTTTATTTATTATATTTAGTCCAAATTCCAATCCAACACTGTGTAAGAAGCATTATATTATTTTACGTTCTGCGTACCTAACGGACCAGATAAGGATTAACTAAATTGTATTCAGCGTTTGGTGCAATTAATACTGGATTAAATTAATCCAGGGTGCTTATCCAACCTTAGACAAACCAAACTATTTTAATCCCTTCAAAAAACATGGGTTAAAGGGGGATTAGACCTTAGTAAAAAAGAAGTAAAAGTGAAAATTCTATGACGGAAGGAGAAATGAAGATGGCTTTTCCCTTCAAACACATTTTTCTCCCCCCCCCCCCCCCCCCCTACATGCTAAATAAGGAAGTTTTAAAATAAATAAATTTTTTATTAATCAAATTTTAAATAAGTTACTTTGTAAGGAAATTTAACTTTTCCCAATTTTTTATTGTAGAAAGATTCTTTGCAAATGAACTACATGCTTATAATCACTGGCTTTTGCTATTCAATATTTATCTTCTTTAAAATTCTCTTGCTTTCCGAGGAAAAAAAAAATGCAAAATTCAGTTAAAACTTAGTTTGGAGAGCGAAATGGTTGGGAGAGCCGGAGAGGTGTTAGTGTCACCCATGTTTGTTTTTAGGTAGCAACGTTTTTTCTTTGCAAAAGACTTTCATGGAAATCATGACAAGTAACACTTAAAAATCATCCAATAACCTGATAACATGCAATGTAGAATTCAGATGTACCATTGGGAACAATTACCCAATGGGACTGCTAATGTAAAATTTTAAATGATAAATTGTGTCGGGTCAGGCAGTGGCAGTGGCAGTGGCAGTGGCAATGGCAGTGGCAATGGCAATGTCTTTGTTTATTCATTAGAAGAGGTCTTTTCTGTCTTGTAAAATAAAATTCATGCACTACATATGGTTAGATGCATAATGTGTGAAACCCTTTCAGGGATTCGTTGAGTGGATTTGAATTTCAAAAAAACTGTCTTCGGATTCTTATTTGTTGCTCAATCTAAATTTGTATAAGAATAAGTCGCTCGTGATAAGAGTTTTCTATCACATCGTTATTTGATACATTAATTTTTTTTCCAGTTTTATCCTTGTTTCATATACTAAATATTTTAATCGCAAACTATCTAGTGATAAGTGTTGAGATCCGATGAAATGAGCCAATTGCTTATTAACTTGAATCAATAGTGATATAGTGAAATTTCTGATTCTTTTGAAATGCAGATATTGTATTAAAAGACAAGCTTGTTTTGTACGACCTTGAGAATCAGAGAATGGGATGGACACGATATAACTGTGAGTTCTGTTAATTATTGCACAGACGCTGCACTTATGCTTTGGTTTCGTAATTTAATCATTCATTTCTTGAATTAGTTTTATTGGATAATTTCTTTATATCTCAACTCTTTGAATTCTTTCAAACTTAAGTAAAAGTATTTGTCCATGATGTTCATGAAGCGCTTTTTCAGAATACGTCAAATGGAACATAATCACATGCATGCACTCTTCTTTAATGTTGCAGTACCCTGTGGAGCATTTCTTTTAGATTCTATTCCGGAATTTTTCCAACTCAAATCTTTTTCTTGCAATTATTTGAAAGAAATGAAGGATTTCAAGGTGTTATTTGTTGGGTAAAAGACATTTATCTAAGATAGTCAGTTGGGGGGTTAAAAACACTGATGTTCATTGAACTTTTAGGAAATCTCATTTTGGTTGTTGAAGTTTGTTTTGTTCTGAAGTTATCACTGAACTTTCATTGTTTATAACTGGATCTGTTACCATTCGTTCGTTCAGTCTATCTCTAATAGTTTGACTAAGGGAAAAAGTAATGCGACAGTCTAGTTGCGAGCGTAGTTGACAAATAACTAATTTGTCACTCCTCATTTTTCATTAATCAAAGTATCAAACTAACAAATGTAGACTAATTGACTAAATTGCAACAAAATAAAATTAACGTTGCTAAAAGTTTAATGACCACCAGTGTATTTAACCTTTAGTTGGGAAGATGAGAATTGGTGGGAACTTTTAGTTTTAATAATTGTGTTCATCTTTTGCCAAGTTTGTCCTTGATAAGTGTTTCTTTTTTCTTTTTTTTGGCTACAAGATTCCTAGAATAGGTGTTTCATCTTTTCAGGAAAATCATTTTTTTTTCCTGAGTTTTTTTTTTTTTTTTTTTTTTTTTTTGTTGATAATTTCAGGCTCTTCAAGCATAAAAGTGAAAGATGAAGAGTCAGGAAATATCTATGCTGTGAGCGCCCATGATCTTTCTTCGACTGCTTCGAGTCTCTGGGGTGATACAATAACAACATTTCTTTTTTCAGTTGCTGTACTGCTCAATATGATAGATTGAGCAGAATTTCACTGCCTTGTAATATAAATAGTTGTTGTCACAAGGTCTGAGATCTGTGCTGACTTGTTGAATCACGGTGAAAAATAGTTGTAATAAATTTCTCCGGCCCAAAAGAATGGCTTCTTCTATCCCTTCGCTCCTCCCAAAATAAAATAAAAAATAGAAGAAACCAACAAAATATTTGGAAGATTTATTTTTGAGTAATGATGATTTTCATAAATGTTGGATAAAGTTGCACAAATTGCACAAACTCTGCACGAGCTTTGCACAAACTCTCAAAGCGTGGGGATTATCCCGTTGGTATTAAGACTATATGCCTTCGTTAGTAGAATGCAAACATGATTTTCAACGAATTCATGTTAGGATTATGTGCAATCCAAATATTTTGTTAATTATATGTGGACAACACTTTTGGAGACTAGCTAGTTAAGAACACTCGCAACACATATTTTTAACGTGATAATTTGCGTGCTTTCTAATATATTAATCTTGTTTTCAAGTCTACGGTGTCGGATGTTCTATAAATTGTATATTTGAATGGTAGTTAACCAACATATATAAGTGATAATTTTACCATATACTACAAAATATAAAATAATTTACAAACTATTATTTAACTTTTTTTATTTTAAAAATACTGTTTTTTATTTTTGTAACACTTGTTATTACATTTGTTATGTTTGTTAATAACTGTTGACGTCGGAAAATGGTTTGCACTAATCCCAAGTCAACTTAATGACGGTGTTCAGGTCGGCTGAATCCGTACTGAGTTTTAGCTAGGTAAACGTGAGCAGGGAGAACTAAATGTACGTTCTTTGTATAAGTGTGTTTTTCCCGTCATTTTGTGTTGTCCTTTCGGACATTTATTTCCTCATACTTATAGGGAAATTTACAATAATTACTTGCATTTAATGCCAAGCTAGGCATTTAATGCATAGGTTGGCCATTTAATGCTTACAAGACATCCCCTTATTGGGGCATTTAATGCAGGCTTATTTAAGTAATATAAACTGCAGCTAGACCGTCACCTGACACTCTGAAGGACAACCTACACTGATGATGTCAGCCATGTCGAATCTGGTGTAGATCCGACCTGAAAGGCGAGGCCGGTCCGAGCTGAACAATAGCCGGTCCGAACTGAAAGTTCACGTGTCAGTCCGGACTAAAATTCAGTCCGGACACCAACAATTGCCCCCTGAGGACCTGTTTTAACGTCGGTGAAAGGAGGTCTTCAATTCCTCTGGCGGTTCAGCTGAGGCCGTCCTGTTCTGTGCCGTTGACTCTGACAATCCTGACTTCATTTAATGCTGTTTGACACGTGGAGCAATCCCAATGGAGGTGTCAGGTCTGCGCGTGGCTCGAGGACACGCCTTAGCTGACGCGTCATTATTGCCTCATTAATGGTGCTGACCTTTCATTTTCCCGCCCTATATATAGGGGGCGAGGGTCATTTGAAGCCTTTGCTTATACGTAATTTCTCCACTGAAACTCTGGTGCACTCCGAACTCATCGTCAGAGCGGTCAGCCCTTTCCGATCTTAAACCCACTTCAGCCATTCCTTTCCGATCTAGGGGTGAGAACGGTCAGTACAGACTCCTTCTTCACATTTCTCCTCTTCTTTCTTTTTATTCAATAGAATGTCTAGTGAGGTCGGTAGTGACAGTGGGAGAGAGGCTCTTTCTTGGGGCAGGGGCCAGGATGAGGAGCCGGCGAGTTCGGGTAGGATAGCAGAGGGATTAGACGAGGACGAAGTCCTCAGCCCGGCTTCTATCACTGCTGTTCCCCCTCGAGTTGGGCAGTCCGAACAGGCTGAGACCAGGGGTGAGCGGGTAGTAGAGCCCGGGAGCGTGAGTAGGAGGGAGGCGGAGGTCGCCTCGGGGCTTAGGACGGCCCCTGTATGGAAGTGTAGGTTTTTCCCTTCCGAGGTGAGTGAAGGGCAGCTTAGGGAGTGGCACCAGATGTATAGGATTCCCGACGACATAGAGTTCGTCGTTCCAGGTCCTGATGACCGGCCTGACGAACCGCTCTTGGGTGCTGTCGCCCTGAATCAGGCCATCCTGGCTACCGGACTCCGACTACCCTTTCCCAGGGTAGTCAGGAAGTTCCTGCGAGAGTGGGGAATAGCTCCCACTCAGCTCTGCCCCAATGGGTGGAGGATCCTGATAGGCCTCCTGGTTCTTTGGGACCAGCTCGGCTTCTCCCGCCCTTCTATTGGGGATTTCCATAGTCTGTACTCTTTTAAGTCAGACGGGAAGAGGTCGGGCTGGTGGTACGCTTCAGTGAAGGCGAGGACGGGGGGCAGCGTCGTCACTCAGACTCCGGACTCGATCAAGAATTGGAAAAAGTTTTGGTTCTTCGTCCGTGGTCCGTGGCAGTTCGCTGAGGACGACGCCAGGCCTTATCTCAGCATCCCAGTTCGTTATCACGAACTAAGTAAGCGTATTACTGTTCTTCTTTACAACAATTACTTTGTATCCGTACTGAACTGTTTATTCATGCCGGTTTGCAGGACACGTCGCTCAGGAGCCCACAGCAGAGTCTTCAGAAAGAGCTCGACGAGCACGGGAGATCAGCGAAAGCCTTAGGTCGAGCGCCGTCCTGATAACCGAGGAGAATCTAATATCTGCTTGGCTCTCCCGCCCTCTCTCAGACCGTCCTACAGCCCGTAAGTCCGAACTCATTACTCGTGAAAAATACTTATCTTTCATGTAAAGATTTGTTCAGGTCTGACTACTTCCTCTCTGATTTTAGACCGGCCCGAAGGAAGCATGAAGGACATCTCCGCCCTCCTGAGGAAGAAACACCAAGGCCCCAGCCAGGCCGGCAAGGGGAAGAGAAAGGTCCCTGCTGGGGACCAGGATCGTTCCTCGTGGCCGAGACTGGAGGCCGATCTGCCTCCTCGCCCTTAGAGAAGTCCGGCGAGGAGCATTGAGGAGATCACAGCTCCGACCACCGTGCGAGCCGGACCGTCCTCCTCCCAGCCCGTCCGTTTTCCAGCCGGGCCCCAGCTCCAGCCCACGTACTTGGGCTCGACCCCGGAGAAAGACGGGGAGTTCCTGCGTCTGCGGGGGACTCTTCCCAAGCCAGTCCGAGATTTCATTAGGTCGAACTCGCCAACCAGAGAAGAGATCGCAGGTCTCCCCCTGTCATCGAGGAGGGCGATCAGGTCGGTCGCCATGTGCTGGACCCCAGTCCAGCATAAGTACTTGGACGGAATGGGGGTGGTGGACTCCGTCGTGGTCGCCTCGGTAAACGTTTCGAGGACCGCCATCCAGTTGACCTCGACCTCGGAGAAGATGGCCAGGCTGGTGTCCGACGTCCAAGTACTGAGGGACGAAGGGCGGAAGGTCCTGGAAGACCTCGAGAAGGAGATGAGGCTGCGAGCTGCCTCGGAGGACATCCTACTGAGAAGGGAGGAGGAGCTCAACGCCAAGGCGGACGAGCTGGTGAGGGCGGCCAAAGTCCGGGCCGATTTGGAGGCCGAGGTAGAGGCCGAGAGGAAGAAGAACTCTGAACTTCAGGCTGCATTGGAGAACAGTACTGCAAAGGAAGAAGCAGTGGCTGAGTTCAGAGCTTCAGATGCCTATTTGGCCGAGCAGGAGGTGGTCTACTTCCTGACGATGGAGGAGCTGATTGATTCGACCGCGGAGAAGCGACCGGACTGGGACCTCCAGTTCCTTAAGGACGAGCTCGCTGATTTGAAAAGGAAGTCTACGCTCAATCCTCCATCTCCAGAGGAGGCAGAAACTTCTCAGGCCGGTGCAGATCCAGATCAGGCCGGGGCTGACCCAGATCAGTTCGGGGATGAGGAATGAGCTCCAACTTGTTGTTTTTGGTTTTCCTTTTGTTGTAGTCAAAGCAGTTCGGATGTAAATATGTAGACCTGAATGCAATGAAACATTTCCGTTCTGTTTACTTCTGACTTATGACTTCGGACTTCGGACTTCAACTTCTGACATCTGAACTTAATGAAAAAATTTCCGTTCTGATTTGTAACTTGACTTCTAACTTCGACTTCTGGAACCTGAGTGCGAGAAGGAACTTAAATCGAACTGCTAATAGTTAAATAACTTCAAACTTCAAGTGTTTACTTCGGCGAGGACGAACTTAGCCCGAGCTCAAATACTTTGAACTTCAATTAACGTAAGCTCAAATACTTTGAACTTCAATTAATTTTTGAATTCTGACTTCCGTACGTGGGCGATCTGGAACTTCAAGAACGAGGCCTGACCTGTAGTCAATACCAGGTTGGATTAGAACGAGGCCCGACCTGTAGTCAATACCAGGTTGGATGGGTGGAAGTTGAGCTTCAATTAATTTCTGAATTCTGACTTCAGTATGTGGGCGATCTGGAACTTCAAAAACGAGGCCCGACCTGTAGTCAATACCAGGTTGGATTAGAACGAGGCCCGACCTGTAGTCAATACCAGGTTGGATGGGTGGAGGCCCCCCCAAGTTTCCAGATCGGCATAGTACATTACTGTTTAGGACAGCGTGTGGGACGACCTAAAAGTTGAATTATTTCACATATTTGGGAAAGTAGTTCGATCTCATGGACGAACTCTATTCCTCAGACTAGTTCGGTCTCTTGGACGAACTATATTCCTCAGACATAGTATGTCTGAGATGAATAAGCTTTAGTTTTGGCGTTGGTGACGCAGCACTTCGCCACCCAGCCGGGTCACACGTTTATGTGTTCAAGAGGATTGCGACCTTAGTCATCCCTTGTTAGGTCGGAGCCTTTCTAGGCTTTAAGATTTCAACTTGAGCCCTTTATCTTGTAAAATTTTCTTCATTTCATAAATTTGAGAAACGATTACAAGGTGGAAGCCGTGGCTTCTTTTGACAAAAGTAGCTTACGCCCGTGGGCATAGGTGGATAGTCTTCATTGGTAGTACTTCTTTAGATGCTCGGCATTCCATGGATGCGCGAGTGATAGTCCTTCTACATTCTGGAGCTCGTAAGCTCCATTTCTTAGGACAGCAGTGATCTTGTAAGGTCCTTCCCAATTTGGGGCGAGCGTGCCCGCTTGACTTTCTTTCGTTGCTAGAGATACCTTTATCAGGACCAGGTCCCCAGCTTTGAATTTTCGCTCCTTGACTTTGCCATTGTAATACCTTGCACTTCTTTGCTTGTAGATGGCAGTTTTCAGTTCTGCCCCCAGCCTTCTTTCCTCTAGGAGGTCGAGCTCGGATCTCAAGCCTTCGTCGTTGTGATTTTCGTCAAACGTCCGAACTCTATAAGACGGGAGCTCGAGTTCGACCGGTATGACGGCTTCTGTGCCGAAGGCCAGTGAGAAAGGTGTCTCTCCCGTGCTTGACCGGCATGTTGTTCAATAAGACCATAGCACACTGGAGAGCTCTTCTACCCAAGCTCCTTTCAGCTCATCCAAGCGTGTCTTCAGTGTGTGCTTAATAATTTTATTTATTGCCTCAACTTGTCCATTTGACTGGGGGTGGTTTGGAGTGGAGAAGTGCTTTCTGATATTGAGGTCTTCACAGAATGACCTGAGTCTAGCATTGTCGAATTGCTTGCCGTTGTCTGTAATGATCGAATGTGGGACTCCGAACCTGCAGACAATCGATTTCCATATGAAACCGGTAGTTTTCTGCTCAGTTATTTTGGCAAGCGGTTCTGCCTCTGCCCATTTGGTGAAGTAATCCACGGCAACTATGGCATACTTAGTTCCACCTCTTCCTACTGGCATGGGACCGATGAGGTCAATTCCCTATTTGGAGAAGGGCCACGGACTGAGGATTGAGGTCAGCTCTTCCGGGTGTGCTTTGATGGAGGGACCAAATTTCTGACATTTGTCGCATTTCCTCGCGAAATCGATGGAGTCCTTCTTCATTGATGGCCAGAAATACCCCTGCCTCAAGATCTTGAGTGCGAGGGAGTGCTCCCCAGTGTGGTTGCCGCATACTCCTTCGTGGACTTCACTGAGGGCGTATTTAGCTTCGTTTTCCTTTAGGCACCGTAGTAGAGGGAGCGAAAAGCCTTTTTTGAACAGGATGTTATCGATTATAGTGTACCTTGCTGCCCTGATTCTTAACTTTCTAGCTTCCCCGCTATTCGGGGGTACCTTCCCATCCTTCAGGAATTGGATGATCTCGTCAGTCCAGCTGGAGCTCAGTTCGGACGTGTTGCTAATTTGCTCAGGCTGAGATATAGCTGGGCTACTGAGTGTTCCAATCGGGATGCTCTCCAGCTCTTCTATGCCATCGCTGGTAGAAAGTCTTGCTAGTGCATCAGCGAGGCCATTTTGTGTCTTGGGAATCTGGCTAACCTCGACGGTGGCGAATGATTTCAGTTCCTGCTCCACAATGAGTGAGTAAGACGCCATCCTATCGTCTTTGGTTTGGTAGGACTTGTTGATTTGATTGACCACCAGCTGAGAATCGCTGTACACGAGCAGTTTGAGTACACCCATACCTTTCGCAAACCTTAGGCCGGCAATTAGGGCCTCATACTCAGCCTCGTTGTTTGAGGCACGGAAATTAAATCGTAGGGATTGGCACAGTGGCTCTAGGTCTGGGCTTATCAGGACTACTCCGGCTCCAGCCCGAGTCTCGGTCGATGAGCCATCCACAAAGAGAGTCCAGATTTCCTCCTTTCTGGCACTGGGCTCGTGCTCCGGGCTCGTGCTCCGGGCTGAACTCAATGATGAAGTCTGCGAGAGCTTGACCCTTAATTGCAGTCCGTGGTTTGTAGTGGAGCTCAAATTGGTCGAGCTCAACTGCCCACTTCATAAGTCTCCCGGAGGTGTCTGGTTTCTGCAGGACCTGTCTCAGAGGATAGTTTGACAAGACCTGTAGGGATGGCAAAATAACCCGCCGACCCGAACCCGCCCCGCCAAGAGCCGTCCCGCCCCGCCCCACGAAGCAATAGGACGCCCCGCCCCGCGACCCGCCCCTAAAAAAAAAAAATTTTTTTTTGTTTTTTGAAAAATCATAAAATATAGTAGAAATTATGATTTTCACTAAAAATAAACTAAAGAAGAATCAAATCCGGGTTAAAACTTATAAACTACTAACATTAACCACTATACGGTTATACCACAACCCAAATTTTATAATTTTTTTTTGTTTTGCTTGGTATAAATATTTAAAAAAAATTGTATATATATTTTTTTAATTATTTTTCAGTTTAACAACAAAAAAAAAAAAAAAAAAAAGTTCGCGGGGCGGTTGGCGAGTCCAACAGCCGACCCGCCCCGCCCCGCCCCGCCCCGCGAATTCGCGGGTCGCGGGGCGGGGCGGGGCGGGCCAAAAAGTTCGCGGGGCGGGGCGGGGCCGACCCGCCCCGGACCCGCCCCATTGCCATCCCTAAAGACCTGTATTGGATGTTGCAAGAAGTAGGGTCTGAGCTTTCTTGCAGACATGATAAGGGCATACGTCAATTTTTCCATCGGGGTGTAGTTCAGTTCGGCATCGTGTAACGCCTGGCTGACATAGTACACTGGGTGTTGGATGCCCTCGTCCGTCCTTATGAGAACGGAACTAATTGAGTGCTTCGAGACTGCTAAGTAGAGAGTGAGGACCTCCTTCACTAGAGGTTTGGAGAGTAGTGGAGGTCGTGTCAGTTGCCTCTTCACCTCTTCGAATGCTAGCTGACATTCCTCGCCCCACTTAAACTCCTTTCCTCCGCGTAAAGCGTAGAAGACGGGTTTGCACTTATCGGTCGATTTTGAAACAAAACGACTAAGCGCTGCTATACGCCCAGTAAGACTCTGTACCTCTTTGATCTTAGTAGGGGGCCTCATCTCTTGGAGAGCTCTGATCTTTTCCGGGTTGGCCTCGATTCCTCTTCGGTGGATCATGTACCCTAAGAACTTCCCTGACTTTACACCGAAGGAGCATTTGTTAGGATTGAGCTTCATTTTATATCTCCTCAGTATGGAGAACATCTCGGAGAGGTGCTCCATGTGGTCCATTTCCTTGGTGCTTTTGACAAGCATGTCGTCAACGTACACCTCCATAGTTTTCCCAATGAGTTCGGAGAACATTGAGTTCACCAGCCGTTGATAAGTGGCTCCGGCGTTCTTCAACCCGAAGGGCATAACTCGATAGCAGTACAAACCTCGATCAGTGATGAAGGAGGTGTGCTCTTGATCATCCTCATGCATTGTAATTTGATTGTAGCCGGAGTACGCATCCATGAAGCTCAGGAGCTCGTGCCCAGCGGTGGCATCCACCATTTGGTCTATCCGAGGGAGTGGAAAGCTGTCTTTAGGGCAAGCTTTGTTCAGATCAGTAAAATCTATGCACACCCTCCAAGCTCCGCTGCTCTTTTTTACGAGAACAGGGTTGGCTACCTACCGGGGATAAAGTGATTCCCTAATGAAGCCGCACTTGAGTAGTTTATCGACTTCCTTAGCTAGGGCCTCGTACCTCTCTGGATTGAGAGGACGTCGGCGTTGCTGTTTTGGTTTGACGTCCGGACTGGTATTCAGTCTGTGGCACGAGAGTTTGGGATCAATTCCTTCCATGTCCGCATGTTCCCATGCGAAGACGTCAGTGTTGCTTTTTAGGAAGGTTGTAAGTTGGGACCTTACTGGTTGTTTGAGTTCCTTTCCGATGTGGAGGACCTTTTTAGGTCGGCTGGGGTCAACCTCTACTTGCTCCAGGTCTTCAACTGGTTCAGCCTTCCGTAGCACTTGTGCCGACCTGGGGTCGAGGTGACCCAGATCTTCCACTGTGTTCCCATCCAGCTCATCCTCGGACTTCTCAGCTGCAAGCTTAGCGTCAGTCCGGATTGTGTTTACCCCTGCTCGGGCGAAGTCGATGTTGCAGCTCCTTGCTGCCAGTTGGCTTCCCCGTACTACTCCTACCCCATGTGGAGTGGGGAATTTGATGGTGTAGTGATAGATGGACGCGGCTGCTTTTAGCTCATGCAGGATTGGCCGCCCTAGGATGGCATTGTAGTTAGATGGGAGATCTACAATTACAAAATCCGCAATGATCCTCATGTGAAAGGGAGGCAATCCGAGCTCAACCACCAAGCTGATCTGACCCTTGGGATTTACACAATCCCCAGTGAACCCCTACAGGGGCTTTGGGAAAGGCCTAACGTGCCGAATGTCGAGATCCATCTGATTGAATGTTCTGAGATATAGGATATTTACGGAGCTCCCGTCATCTACCAATGTTCGATGGATGTTGACGTCGGAGACCGGTATAGTAATGACGAGTGCATCCGAGTGTGGTTGCAATACATGGGATGCGTCTTCCTCGAAAAAAGAGAATTTTTCCGCGTCAGGGTTAGCTGTTGTACCTGCTAACACTTGGTAGCTATTGTGAGCTTCCCTGGAGGACTTACGGCGCTGTCTCCTTGATCCTTCCAAGTACTGACTCCCACCGACTATCATGTGAATTTCACCTCGTCCGGGTTGAGGTGGAGGTGGAGGTGGTAGTTCAGCTCGGTCATGGACCTGGGAAGGCTCAGTTCCGCCAGATGGCCGCGCTAGGAACTCCTTCAGGTGGCCTCATCTAATGAGGCTTTCAATTTCTCCTTTTAAATCACGACAATCATCCATGTCGTGCCCAGCCGATCGATGTTACCTGCAGTATCTCCTTTGGTTTAGCCCTGATGAGTTCGCCTTCATAGGAGCTGGACTTTTGAGGATGCCCTTGCCTTTGGTTTTCGTTAGGACATTCTCAAGCGAAGTGTTTAGGATATGGTACCCCTGGTACCTCGGCGTTGTGGGCCTTGGACGCCCTGCACGCTGAAAATCTGGTGTTTTCTTAGGACTCTCCTTTATCTCCGTTTTCAGGTCTTTCTCTTTACCCTTCGTGCTGTCCTTACGATCAGGGCAGTCATTCTCCTGGTCCGAGGTGGCTTCCTCAGCGCCGATGTGTTTTTCAGCTCTAGCCAGGAAGTCTTGGTAGGTAGCAGGTCCGTCTTCGTGAACGGACCACCAGAACCGAGTCCGTGTTCTTAGTCCTGACAGGACTGCCATCAGGGCGGCATCATCTGATATTTTGTCCACCTCTACTATCCTCTTGCTAAATCGATCCATGTAGGACCTCATTGTTTCAGTTCGGCCTTGTTTAATGCTGATAATGTACTCTTTCGGGGTGGATCGAGTTCTTGCCCCCATGAAGGTGGAGACGAACTGACCTGAGAGGTCATTCCAGCTTCGAATGGAGCGCGGTGGTAATTTTTTGAACCACCTCATCGCTCTATTCCCGAAGGTGAGGGGGAATGCTCTGCACATGATAGCGTCACTGGCTCCTTGGAGTTCCATCCAAGAGGTATACCTGTCGAGGTGGCCCACAGGATCATTGCCATCCTCATAGCTAGTCAACTGCGGCATTTTCAGCTTCTCCGGCAGAGGTTTTGCCAAGATGTCCTCCATGAATGGAGAACGCCTGTCCGTGGTGACTTCTTCTGAGGTATTCTTTTGCTTTGCTTCCAGTTCGGCCAGTCGTTGCTTCATGAGTTCAAGCTCATCCGGAGTGTCATGTACACTCGAGGCTGCCATGGACGGGGCTTTCTTCTTTCTTTGTGCCTCTTGTTCGTGAGGGACTTGAGAAGAATGACCTAGACGGTCAAATACGCTAACTGACCGTTGCGTGGAAGCTTTCCTGTGGGGACTGGAGCGCACACTTTTTCCTCCCTTACTTTCTGACGGGCTCTTCGCTTCGAAGTCTAGTCTTCATTTTACTCGACAGCTTTTAGACTCATTGTGTGCCGGTGACTCAGCTTCTGAGTCAGAAATTCGTTTGGTAGTGGCTTGATTTCTCTCGAGCCGTTCAATAGCTCGAGTTAGGTATTCAAGCTTCTGTAGGACTGCATCTCCCTCGGGCACATGTGTTCGAGCCGAGGTTTCTCCCTGTTGTCTACGACGGAAGACCTGGGGAAGGTTGACCTGCTGACTCCCAGTTCTTCCGTGGCTACGAGCCCTTGAGTCATGACTACGACTCATGTTTGGATAATTTTTGAGTGTTCTGGTGTGGTGTATGGTAGTTGTGGAAAATGGAGAGCCTTTTTAGAAAATGACCCCCTCCTTCTAGCGCCAAACTGTTGACGTCGAAAAATGGTTTGCACTAATCCCAAGTCAACTTAATGACGGTGTTCAGGTCGGCTGAATCCGTACTGGGTTTTAGCTAGGTAAACGTGAGCAGGGAGAACTAAATGTACGTTCTTTGTATAAATGTGTTTTTCCCGTCATTTTGTGTTGTCCTTTCGGACATTTATTTCCTCATACTTATAGGGAAATTTACAATAATTACTTGCATTTAATGCCAAGCTAGGCATTTAATGCATAGGTTGGCCATTTAATGCTTACAAGACATCCCCTTTTTGGGGCATTTAATGCAGGCTTATTTAAGTAATATAAACTGCAGCTAGACCGTCACCTGACACTCCGAAGGACAACCTACACTGATGATGTCAGCCATGTCGAATCTGGTGTAGATCCGACCTGAAAGGCGAGGCCGGTCTGAGCTGAACAATAGCCGGTCCGAACTGAAAGTTCATGTGTCAGTCCGGACTAAAATTCAGTCTGGACACCAACAATAACAAATGTAACACATTTATTATAACTAAAATAACAAATGTAACAAATATAACAACAAGTGTTACAAAAATAAAAAAACAGCATTTTTAGAATAAAAAAACATATGACAGTATTTTAAAAAATATTTTATTTATTGTGGTTATTTCTGGAAAAAAAAACCCCATATATAATGACCAAAAAGAACTAACTCATATTTAGTTGTGCATTTATATGTTTCTTTGAAATTACTCTAAAAAACTTAAGTTTTCTTGAATATAGAGAAATCAGTGAGTCTATTAAAGTTTGATGGCAGTTATAAGTTGTACAAAGTTTATAAATGTTCAAAGAATTAATATTTGGGGAAATCATTCAACCTCCAACATTATTTTTCTCCATTTTTAAATAATTCAATTCGTTGAAAACAGCATGATATTGTTAATACAAGTACATTAGAATTCTTTCGAATATTTTCCTTAAGTATGAAAACAAACATTCATTTAATTTAGTTGGTAGCTTATTCGACAATCTAGTCTTTCATCTCCACATTTTCCGTTAATCAAACTAACAGATATACTGACCAAATTGTAACAAAGTCAAAGTTCTTTGACCAACTTGTAACAAAATAAATTGTAGTGTTGCTAAGAGTTTAATGACCACCGGTGTATTTAACCTTAGTTGAGAAGATGATAATTGGTGGGAGCTGTTAGTTTTAATAATTATGTTCATTTTTTGCCAAGTTTTTCCTTGAGAAGTGGTTTTTTTTTTTTTTTTTTTAGCTAAAAGATTGTTTCATCTTTTCATGAAAATTGTTTTATTATTATATTTTTTTTTGAGTGTTTTTTGTTGTTGATAATTTCAGGCTCTTCAAGCATAAAAGTGAAAGATGAAAAGTTAGGAAATGTTTATTATGTGAGCGCCCATGATCTTTCTTCGACTACTTCGAGTCTCTGGAGAGTTACAATAGCAACATTTCTTTTTTTAATTATTGTGTTGCTTTAGAGTTTCACCACCTCGTAATATAAATGGTTGTTGTCAAAGGGTCTGAGGTTTGTGTTGACTCAATGAATTACACTGAAAAATAGTTGTAATAAATTTCTCTACCCTGAAAGAATGGCTTCTCCTACCCCTTCTCCCTATAGAAAAAATAAAAAAATATTAAAAACCAACAAGATATTTGGAAGAGTGCATAAATATGCTTTTGAGTAATGATGATATTCACAAATGTCGAAAAAAATTGCACAAATTGCACACGAGCTTTGCACAAACTATGCACGAGCTTTCTACAAACTCAATAAAATTTCATTTTCAAAGCATGTGAACTATCACGTTGGCATTAAGACAATATTTGCTTTCACTAGTAGTATGCAAATATGTTTTTTCTCAACGAATTCGTCTTAGGATTGAGTGCAACCCAAATATTTTGTTAATTATGTATAGACCACATGAGACTAGTTAAGAATACGTGCAACGCAGATTGTTAAACACATCACATGCTTCATCTCCGTCCAACTGTGAACCCGAGCCATTTTTGAATTGTTCAATACGTTGAAAACAACGTTCTGATTTTGTTAATACAAGTAGATTAGAATTCTTTCGAATATTTTCCTTTAGTATGAAAACAAACATTCATTTAATCTCGTTGGTAGCTTATTTGATAAATAACTAGTCTTTCATCCCCACATTTTCCGTTAATCAAACTAACAGATATAGACGAACTGACCAAATTGTAACAAAGTCTAAGTTCTTTGACCAACTTGTAACAAAATAAATTGTAGTGTTGCTAACATTTTAATGACCGCCGGTGTATTTAACCTTAGTTGAGAAGATGATAATTGGTGGGAGGTTTTAGTTTTAATAATTATGTTCATCTATTGCCAAGTTTGTCCTTGAGAAGTATTTTTTTTAGCTAATAGATTCCTAGAATATGTGTTTCATCTTTTCATGAAAATCGTTTTATTATTATTTTTTTCTGAGGGTTTTTGTTGTTGATAATTTCAGGCTCTTCAAGTATAAAAGTAAAAGATGAAGAGTTAGAAAATGTTTATTTTGTGAGCACCCATGATCTTTCTTCAATTGCTTCGAGTCTCTGGGAAGTTACAATAGAAACATTTCTTTTCTTAATTGTTGTGCTGCTCAATCTGATAGATTGAGCAGAGTCTCACCACCTCGTAATATAAATGGTTATTGGCAAGGGGTCTGAGGTGTGTGCTAACTCATTGAATCACACTGCAAAATAGTTGTAATAAATTTCTTTACCCCAAAAGAATGGCTTCTCCTGCCCCTCATCCTTAGAGAAAAATAAAAAAAATAGAAAAAACCAACAAGATATGTGGAAGATATGTGGAAGAGTGCATAACTATGCTTTTGAGTAATGATAATATTCATAAATGTTGAAACAATTTGCACAAATTGCACACAAGCTTTGCACAAACTCTGCACGAGCTTTGCACAAACTCAATAAAATTTTATTTTCAAAGTATGTGAACTATCACGTTGGCATTTAGACAATATTTGCCTTAACTAGTAGTATGCAAATATGTTTTTCTCAGCACGGTTGTCTTAGGATTGAGTGCAACCCAAATATTTTGTTAATTATGTGTAGACCACATGAGACTAGTTAACAATACGTGCAACGCAAATTTTGAACATGATAATTTACTTGCTTTCTGAAATATTAATCACGTTTTCGCATGTACAATGTCGAATACCCTAGAAACAGTATATTTGAATGGAAGTTAATCAGCATATATAATAACCAAATATGGGTTAGACACGCATCAGCCTTAATAAAGTTCGTTTCAATTTTCAACCCATATTTGGTTGTGCATTTATATGTTTCTTTGAAATTACTCTAAAAAAATTAAGTTTTCTTGAATATAAGAAATAGTCTTTTAACTTTGATGGTTACTATAAGTTATAGAAGTGGCATTTGAATTATTCGATACAGTTTTTTTTTTTTAAGTTCTACCACTGAATTGAATAAAACACACAAATGCAAATTTCATAAATGAAGTTTATTAATGTGCAAAGAACTAATATTTGGGAAAATCATTCAACCTCCAACATTAAAAAAAAAAGAGCCAAGGAACTCATTTTCTACTTCGTTTACGCTTGTTTGTGTTGTTCATCCTCGTCCTTTCCTTTTGCAATCATCCTCATAGCTACATGAGGCTTTACGCGATTGTTCCTTTTGTAAGATGCTTGCACCTTGCAAGATAAGCAACAGAAACGATATCGGCGAGTATCACTCAACTTTCTCTTAAACACATCACTTGCTTCATCTCCGTCCATCTGTGAACCCGAGCTATTTTTGAATTATTCAACACGCTGAAAACAACACACTGATATTGTTGATACGTTGGTATATAGCTTATTTGACAAATAAATAATCTTTAACCCAACATTTTTCGTTAATCAAACTAACAGATATAGACGAACTGACCAAATTGTAACAAAGCTTAATTCTTTGACAAACTTGAAACAAAATGAAATTTAGTATTGCTAAAGTTTAATGAGCACTAGTGAGTTTGTCCTTGAGAGGTGCTTTTTTTTTTTTTTTAAGCTACAAGATTTCTGTAAAAGGTGTTTCTTGGATGTGATAGATATTTCCATGAAAATCGACATTTTCTTTTCTAAATATTTTTGTTGTTGATAATTTTAGGATCTTCAAGCATAAAAGTCAAAGACAAGATTTTAGTAAAAGGTGTTTCTTGGATGTGATAGTTATTTTCATGAAAATTGTCATTTTCTTTTATGAGTATTTTTGTTGTTGATATAATTTTAGGATCTTCAAGCATAAAATTCAAAGATAAAGAGTCAGGAAATGTTTATGTTGTGATAGTCCATAATCTTTCGTCGAGTCTCTGGAGATTCACAATTGCAACATTTCTTTTTTTAATTGTTGTGATGCTCAATCTAATAGATTGAGTGGAGTATCATCTTGTAATATAAATAGTTGTTGTCAAGGAGTTTGAGTTCTGTACCGAAGTATTGAATGACACTTAAAAATAGTTGTAATAAATTTATCTACCCCAAAAGAATGGCTTCTTCAAACCCCCCTCCCCCCCCCCCCCCCCCCCCCAAAAAAAAAAAAAAAGAAATTTTTACATTTTAGATAAAAAAAAAAAAATAGAAATACCAACAAGATATTCGGAGAAGTGCAGATTTCTGCTTTTGAGTGATGATTATCTATATCTATACTAATATAAAAGCGGATTAAATGGAGAAATATTTTTGGACAAATATGTCATAATTAATATTTTATATTTTCTAAATTGTCCTTGAGTTAATGTTATAATTGAACTCATAATTTGGCATTTATAACCAACCACATATAGTCCTTAGAAGTTGAAAAAGCTTAAATTTCTATTTATTATATTTAATTATTGGATTTTGAATTTATTTTCTTTGAATAGTGAGTACGAAAATATTTTATATTTTCTAAATTGTCATTGAGTTAATGTTATAATTGAACTCCTAATTTAGCATTTATAATCACATATAGTCATTAGAAGTTGAAAAAGCTAAATCTCCATGTATTATATTTAATTATTGAATTTTGAAAATATTTTCTTTGAATTGTGAGAACGAATTTGGTTAATTACAAGATTAATAGTAATTGAGACCAATAATTTATTCAGTTTATTTAAGGTCTAATTTGAAATTTAAGGTTGTTTCATTTAAAGGTAATTATGTAGTTTTTGATGTCTATAAAGACTTTATTTGAAAATTTGTATTTGTGATTGTGGATTTTGTTAGTTAATGTAAATAATCTTCTCTCAATAGTCTTCTTTTTTCAAAAGAAATAATAATTTGCGTTGGACTATAAAAGTTACAGTGTATATTTTAATTATTATGCATGCTCGTGCATATTTGTATATTGTTTACCTATCTAATTGATTTGCGGCTTCAGATTTTCTAGACGAAAAAATTTTTGTGGGCTAACTTCAATAATGGTTTCAATCCACTATTGATACATATCTTATTTTGTATTTTTTTAATGCTTTTGAATTGAATTGTTATTTATTTTGCTTAAAATAATTTTTCTTAATTATTTATGCTCCAACGTGAATAAGACGCTTAAATCGCTAGAATATTTAGTTTTGATAATATTACTTTATTTCTCCATTACAATTTGGATAAGTTTATGTGAAGACATCTGGGTACTGAATTGTGCAAATGAGAATGTTTAATTTTGCCAATTTCTAATGTAAATGTTATTTTGTTTTCTTTTATATATTGATTGATAAATCTACTTAATTTGAGGTGCTACGAGCCCAAATTGCATGTGATATTTTGGGTTAAAACCTCTTCATAGTTGGAGAGCTATATTAAATTACAAAGATTTGTTGGAAGTCATATGTCATTTCATAAAGCAAGAAAATTCAATGAGTTTGAGTGCTCGATATATTTAAGAACTTATATATACTATTTTTTATTCTTTTTGTCTGTATTCTTTAATTGATATTATATGACTATATTACAGACTTTAAAAAATAGATGTTCAATACTGGCCACACAATTGTAGAAAGTACTTTGTTTGAATACAACAACAAATATTATATTTCACCGTATTTTCTAATATCAAATTTTTGTATTTTAATGCATTATTAAATTAAGTTATAATTATTTAAATATTTGAATAAATATATATCTCATAACACCATTATTAAATCAAGTGTAACACATGTTTTACATACTAGTATTCATAAATGTTAGAAAAACTTGCACAAACTACACACAAGATTTGCACGAGCTTTGCACAAAATCAATAACTTTTTATTTTCAAAGCATGCGAATTACCACTTTGGCATTAAGACAATATTTGCCTTCACTATTTGTAAGATGCTTGCACCTTGCAAGCTAAGCTGCATAAACGATATTGTCGAGGATCACTCAACTTTCTCTTACACACATCGCATGCTTCATCTCCATCCATATCTGTGAACCCGAGCTATTTTTGAATTATTCAATACGTTGAACAACACACTGATATTGTTAATACAAGTATATTAGGATTTTTTCGAATATTTTTCTTTAGTATGGAAACAAACATTCATTTAATATAGTTGGTAGCTTATTTGACAAATAACTAATCTTTAGCCCAACATTTTTGGTTAACCAAACTATGACCAAATTGTAACAAAGTTTAAGTTCTTTGACCAAACTTGAAACAAAATAAAATTTAGTGTTGCTAAAAGTTTAGTGAGCACAAGTGAGTTTGTCCTTCAAATGTGCCTTTATTTATTTATTTATTTTTTTTTAACTACAAGATTCCTATAAAAGGTGTTTCTTGGACACGATAGATCTTTTCATGAAAATCGACTTTTACTTTTGAGTATTTTTGTTGTTGATAATTTCAGGATCTTCAAGCATAAAATGAAAGATGAAGAGTCAGGAAATATTTATATTCTAAGTGCCCATGATCTTTTTCTTCGACATCTTCAAGTCTCCAGGGAGTTGCAATTGCAACATTTCTTTTTTTAATTGTTGTGCTGTTCAATATGATAGATTTGAGCATAGTATCGTCTTGTATTATAAATGGTTGTTGTTAAGGGGTTTGAGCTTTGTGCCAAATTATAGAATGATACTGAAAAATAGTTGCAATAAATTTATCTGGCCCAAAAGAATCTACCCCCTTCCCCCAAAAATAGTCAGGAAATAGTTGCAATAGAAGGATTGGAAGTTTTCTTTCTGAAATATCAATCACATTTTCAAGTATACACTCTCGGACGCCTGAGAAATTGCATATCCGAATGGAAGTTAATCAACATATATAATGACCAAAAAGAACTAACTCATATATGGTTGTGCATTTGTGTTATTTTGGTTGAAATTACTCTAAAAAAATAAGTTTTCTTGAATATAGAAAAATCAACGAGTCTTTTTAATTCTTGTAGAAGAAGTGGCGTTTGAATTATTCAATACATTCTTTTTTAGTTTCCACCACTAAATTGAATAAAACACATAAATGCAAAGTTCATAAATAAAGTTTATAAATGTGCAAAGAACTAATATTTGAGAAAATCATTCAACCTTCAACATAAAAAAAAGAAAAGGAGCCAAGGAACTCATTTTATGCTTCGCTTACGCTTGTTTATGTTCGATGTTTACTCAACCTCGTCCTTTCCTTTTGCAGTCATCCTTGTAGTTACATGAAGCTTCATGCAATTGTTCCTTTTGTACTATGCTTGCACCTTGCAAGCTAAGCAGCAGAAACGACATCGGCAAGGATCACTCAACTTTCTCTTACACACGTCGCATGCTTCATATACATCCATGTGTGAACCCGAGCCATTTTTTTTAGCTATAAGATTTATAGAAAAGGTGTTTCTTGGACATGATAGATCTTTTGATCTTTTCATGAAAACCAACCTTTTCTTTTCTGAGTGTGATTGTTGTTGATAATTTCAAGCTCTTTTAGCATAAAAGTGAAGTTGAAGAGTCGGGAAATGTTTATGATGTGAGCGTACATGTTCTTTCTTCGACTGCTTCGAGTTTGTTATCAAGTGGTCCGAGGTATGTGTTGAATCGTAGGAATCACACACAAAATTAGTTGAAATAATTTTCTCTGCACAAAAAGAATAGCTTCTTGCACCCCCTCCCTCATCCACCCTCCACCCAAAAAAAAGAAGGGAAATTTGTACTTTTGGTCAACAACCTTTACAGTTTGTTACTAATCTACCCTCATCCAATTTTTATAGCATCAAACATCTCTAACATTTACATTTTGTTGCAAATCACGTCTCCATTGACATATTTTGATGTATTTGCTCTCCTCTTTAAATAAATAAAAATAAAAAATAGCTAAAAATAACAAAAAATAAAAAAAAATTGCAAATAAAGTCCTATAATTTTTAAAAAGTACAAAATAATTTCATCTTCTCCAAAAACCTACCTCACCTCATGGTCAAATCACCACCACCTAGGCTACTTCTGATATGTCTAAAGTATTGCAAGTTGAAATCAAGGCAGAACCCAAAAAGGTCGAGAGGCTTGATGAGGAGAAAAGAAATGTTTTCGGCTTGTTTTCAAAGGAATTCCTCCGACGCCATGGACTTCACTTGCTTGGAACAGCGAGTACATGGTTCTTGTTGGACATTGCATTCTACAATCAGAACCTTTTCCAGAAGGATATTTTCAGTGCGATTGTATGGATTCCCACTGCCAAAATAATGAATGCTATCGAAGAAGTTTACCGAATTGCAAGGGCTCAAACTCTTATTGTCCTCTGCAGTACTGTACTAGGCTACTGGTTTACAGTAGTATTTATCGATAGAATTTGAAGATTTGCAATTCATTTAATGGGATTCTTCTTCATGACAGTGTTTATGTTTGCCTTGGCTATTCCTTAAAAGCATTGGACACACAGTGAGAACTGAATCAGATTCGTGACTATGTACTCACTCACGTTTTTCTTTGCCAATTTTGGGCGAAATATTACGACATTTGTTGTCCCCGCTAAAATTTTCCCAGCAAGATTAAGGTCCACTTGCCACAGTATATTAGCAGCAGCTGGCAAGGCCGGAGCCATTGTTGGAGCGTTTGGATTTTTGTATGCTGCTCAACCTACTGATCCAAAAAAGACTGATGCTGGATACTCTCCTGGTATTGGTGTTAGGAACTCGCTTATCGTTCTTGGTTGTGTCAACTTCCTCGGAATTTTGTTCACTTTCTTGGTGCCCAAGTCAAACGGCTTGCTTCTGCACAAGCTTCTGGCCATGGGATGGTATAAGTTTTTGGGGAAGATGAAGTTAATTTGTACTTTTTAAAAATTATGGAACTTCATTTGTAATTTTCTTTTATTTTTTGTTGTTTTTAGTTTTTTCTATTTTTGTTTATTTAAAGAGGAGGACAAATCCGTCAAAATATGTCAATAAACACGTGATTTGTAACACACTGCAAATATTGTGAATGTCTGATGCTATAAAAATTGGTTAATAGTAGATTAGTAACAAACGGTAAATGTTGGGAACCAAAAATGCAAAAAAAAAGATAAAAGATAAAAGATAAAAGATAAAAGATATCTAGAAGATTGCATAAATATGCTTTTGAGTAATGATAATACTTGAAAAAACTTGGACGAACTCAACACTTGCTTTGCACATGCACAGTAAACATTTATATTATAAGACATTGAGAATCTGCGCAATCTATCATAATTATATAATTTCATTAGTGCGACACAATTATATCGTGGGATATGATTCGCAGCAATCTAATTGTTCACTATAATTCAGGTGTAGTAAAAATGAATAACACTTTAAAAAAAGTACGCATTTCTATTGTTAATCAAAAATATTTATTTTTGATAAGAAGAATAATTATTACTTGAAAGAGGGTGAATAGCTATCCATAATTCTAGATGTTCAAATTTCCAATTAAAAATTGAAAGCCAACTTTGAAACAAAAAATTGAATTATAGTTCTATTCAAAATCCTACAAATGAAAAATTTATAGTCCTTGTTGTTTAAATAATTAAAATTAAAATTAAGTGTATATATACACACACACACACACATACATACACAAAATTCTTTGCTTTTTCTAGGTTTGTGTGAACAAATACTTGGAATGTTCTAGTAATTGGGCTACTGAATATTTAATTGAAAATATCAGAGTTTTTACAAAATTGGAAAATGATCCACATAGGATTGACATTGGCCAACAGTTGTCAAGGGAACACAAAACCGTCCATCACATGCATCTTATATAATATTAATAATTGTTCGTATACGACCTAATCAATTCGATACAATATTTATTATTTATTTTTATTGTTCAAATCTTTGACAATACGAAGAATTGAACTTTTTCGTCCTTCCTTTAAAAATAATTACTATTTAGATCTAAAAGTTTTCGTCGAAGAATCTCTGAATTACGTCGTATCTTTTTTTGTTGTCTTTTATGTGTATACAAACTTTCAAATCAAATTGATTCTCTTACCAACTACTATATAAAATAATAAGAATTATTGATCTTTCTAATTTAAAAATAAAAACTCGAAAACACAATGAAAAGTAAGGAAATAATATAAGTAAGTCACGAGAATAACGTGAAAAACTAATTTATTAATTTATTTGTGTATATAACTTGTTGGTATTATCACTAATTTGGTAATTAATCATAATTGAACTCAAAGTTTTATGAGCTAATTACCTTAGGTTAATTTTTACCTCTAAAATGAGCTCCAATTAGCTTCTCCAATGGTAGGAGTTATTTATAACCCTTTTATTTATTAATATATGACCCCTATTGTTTGATCTAATAATGATTGGGGACAAGCCTCAACTTTCATAGATCCTCGGTTTGATCTCCCATAGTAGTCCTTGCTTCGAATTGAACTTTTACTGCAAAATTGAACTTATTTTTTCGTCGTTCTTTGTTATTTCAATTCTTCTATCTTTTTTCTTGATTTCTTTCTTTTATTCAGTCAATTCACAATCACAACGAGATGAAAGGACTTCTATTGGCGATCTCACTACGTTAGAATGGACATTAATTAATAAAGTTTATTACACGTCTTTCAATTTTAATTACATCTAAAATGATTATAGTTTAAATTTTCTATTTTTAAGTAGCATTCGAGTATCTCATATTTTTACGAACATGACTTGATACTATTGTTCTAAAAAGTCCGTTTAAGTTTCACGTTTAGTTATGCATCACTCTTCGCCTTCACATTTCCCTTATCTCGCTCTTACTTAGGCCTCTCCTAGGTCCGAAAGGTTTGAAGCTCGACCTCTACGCGATGCCGAGCCACACTTCACGCTTTTTAGAACATTGTTTAACACGCTCTCTCTTTTTCTCGTAATTCATGATGTCAAAATTAAATCAAATGATAATTATAGCAACCGAGATTATAATGTGGACTTTTTATTTGATGTGTCCATAGTAGGTGGAGGTGGGGGTGGGGGTGGGGGTGGGGGTGGGGGTGGTGGGGGTGGTTTTCGACCTAATCCAACCAAAACTGATAAAAATTCGGTTTGACAAAAGCCAAATCGAAGCCGATCGAATAGGAAAAATTCATGTTTTCGGTTTCGGGCCCAACTAATGTATATTTAATTTTTTTTAAAAAAAAACGAGTCGGTTTCGAATTGGATATAACCAACTCGAAAACCAACCTGAATCATTAAAAAAAATGACAGGTTTTTAGTTCACCTCTAAAAATACGTGTGTGAAAACATAAATAATAATATTAGCCGCAGCTAATTAGATTCTTGTACTTAAAAATATACCTGTCAAAGTTACTAGTCTTTCAAAATTAGACATAGTCGAGTTGTAAATATTAAAATATATTGGTCAAAATTCGTGTTCAACATGTTCATTAGTAAATGGGGATTATAATTAACCAAGCAATTGGACAACATAAACTAATTGATTTCTAGTCTCATTTAAATATTATTAAAAACAGAAGAATTGGTACGTTATATACCTAATTGGACCACGGTTTTTAATTAGAGGGGACCCAGGAAACCATAATTAGGCCCTTTTTTTTTTTTTTTTTTGGTGGGGGGGGGGGGGGGGGGGGGGGGGGGGAGAGAGAGAGAGAGAGAGAGAGAGAGAGAGAATAGTCTTGAATTGACCAATATTAATTACGTGTATTATTATATAATAACTACCACTAATGTATTATCAAGAAAGCCTCTTAAATAGTTTACAATAAAGTATAATTCATGTACAAGTTTGAAGCATTGGCTTACTTTTATTGACTCGAGGAAATTGTATTTTTTAGCACTTTATTTTATTTGAATTGTCGAATTTTCGTCTTTTCAATGAACTTAAACAATGCAAATATTTTCTAAAATCGCATTAGTTCTTGAAAATTATACGACTATTGACTCTAATTTACAATAACATGATAAATCTATCAAGATTATTGATATTATTTGGCATATTAGTTAAAAATTTTCTCGATACAAGAATGTATTTGTTTGACTTTCATTTTCTTGTTGTCTCGTATAAAGAATATTGTACAAGCAATCTCTAGTCATCATAAGAATAAAAGAAGAAAAGAATTAAGGAGAGAATATTAGTTGCTTAAGTTAGTTGCTTATTTCGTTAATATAATTTTCAATTCTACTTTTTTTTATTAACAAAATAAAAAGTTCTCGATTTCTGAAATTCCCTAAAGAAGAATTTTACGAGCAATTCTAAAAATAAACTCAAATTTCTAACTATACTAATTAATAAAAGACTCAAAATTATTATACGACACTTTCTCAACTAACAAAATAAATTTAGAACATTTACAATGCACTTTGTCTATTGTTTTTTAAACGTGTTACATAAGCACATATATACAGAATTATAAAAAATCATCTCTAATGCAAATTGACGAGAACTCCGTCTAACTGATATGACACACTAAAAAATAGATTTCGCCTAGAAGTCCGTCTAAATTTAGACATATTTCTAGACGGAGTAACTCAACGAATTTAAATTCAACTCAGTATTTTATTAAAAAAAATTCGAACGAGAGAAATAAAAATTGAAAACCAGTAAATTTAAAAAAAAAAATTAATGACACATAAACGGTAATATTAGTTTTAGACGGAACCTATTGGAAATGGATTTTTAATTTGACCGTCTATTTAATAGACGTAGTGCCATATAGACTGGATCTATCTATTTTATCTGCCATGTAGACTTCAATAGACGGAGTGCATTAAATACTCTTAGAGCATCTCCAATACACTTAATGAATTGTGGTTGACGTGACAATTAAATAGACGGACTTCTAAATTATATGGAATGAATAGACGGTGAAGTCCAAAAATTCTCTCCAAAGGGTTCCTTCTACAATCCAATTGGATCCTTCTACAATCCAATAATATTGATTATGTGGTATTTTTTTAATTAAAAATAATAAAACTAATCTACTTAACAGAATTTTAAAAAATTAAATCAAAAATTAAAAAATTGATGACTCATCTATTCTTACACAGCGTCTAGACGTAGAAGGAGTATTTCACATCTTCTATTTTTTCTGGTGCCATGTCAGCCTTATATCGTATTCCACATTGTGCATTGAAGAAGCATTTTTAATAGACATTGTCTATTTGATGATGTGACATATGTTTTTTTCCAATCCATTAAATACATTGAAAATGCCCTTATAATGTCGAAAAAGACAGACGACTACGTACATATCTAAACATATTTGAACTTATCTAAAACAAATCAAAATAATCCCAATTATGGATAAAGTTTTAGTGACACCAAATATATGGTTTGAGTCTTTGAGAATGGATTAAATAAATAAATATTTATTTAATAATAAAATTTTATTGATTGGAGTTTTGAATTGAAGTGGTATGGATATAAACATAAATAAAAAAGAATTGAAATGGATATGTTTAAGAATGTGTAATCACAATAATTGCAATCTTTTCTATTATCAACATCCAATTACAGATTATGCACATCTGTATAAATATACAGATTATGCAGATTATGCAGAGCTATATATATATATATATATATATATATATATATATATATATATATATATATATACACACACATACATACAAAAACACACGGAGTATTGTAGAAGATCCAGACGTTGAAATTTACATTGAACGGTGGAGGGGAATTCCCACACACACAGTGGCGACCCCACCTCCTTCTCTCTACTTTTCGCTGTAATAAAACGTCTTACCGCTACTCATTTGCGACCCTATCTCTCTGTTTCTTTTATTACCTTTCCGAGTCACTATTGCGTCTATTATTCGTTGCCCGTTTCAAAGCAGCCTCTTTTCTTTTCCTCCTTCTTTATATATATATATTGCTTTTGTATAGAAAATTATAATTCAGACCTTTACTTGTGTTGAATTCTTCTGTTTGATTCATGAGAATTTTATTGAAGAATAATTAAAAGGCTGCTTCGGTTTTCATCTGCTGGGCTCCAAGTTTCAGTTTTGTTGGTTCCTTTCTTGCAATTAATTGATGATTATGGGTTTTTAGGCAAGAATGCTTGTTGGGTTTTTAAGCAGGCAATAAGAAAGAACATTTTTGGTGGTCAGAATAGGAAAGGGGGATACTTTTTCTTATAGATCTGTTCTTTCTTATTCTGTTGTGTATATTATTGTTAGCTTTTTTGCATAACAAAATTAATATTCAGAAGAGAGAAAAGGATAAGATCGTATTATTGTTTGTTTTAGTTATACTTTTTATTATGTATTTATTATTTGTTTAGGGAACTTTTAAGGATAAGATTAGTTGAAAGTTAATTTCTTTTTTAGGTTCAGAAGCTTATTCTTGTGTTGTGTTCATTCTGAAAGGGCGAATTTCCCCAATAAAAGGGGGTGAATTTATGCAAATGAAGTGGAGGATTGGGTGGTTTATTTAAAAGGGTGCCTGAAAATTCATTTCTTGGGAAGATTTAATGTTATTTTGTCTTTGGAATTTCAATTGTGGAGGAAGGGGTGAATTTCCTGTTTGAGTGGAGGACTTGGGATTGTGAATATAAATAGCTTGGAAGGATTTTTTACTTCAATTTTTGTGACGGATCCGAATACAGAAAATAGGGGGGGTGGCTGTTTGGCTGGACTGGAGTGCATACTGGAATTAATCAGGTCCCTAATAATGGGGTCCTGCTTGTCCAGTGAAACCAGGAGTCCGCTTCCTGCTTCTCCGATGGGTGTAAGGAAGAGGAAGGGCTCGAGAAGTAGGCTGGGGTCTCGAAATCCTTCCTTTAACTTTAAGAGGGATGAACAGCTACGTAAGACTCCAGGCCGTATTTTCTTAAATGGGTCCAGCGAGGTTGCTTCACTCTTTACCCAGCAAGGCAAGAAAGGAACCAATCAAGATGCCATGCTTGTATGGGAGGTTAGTTCCTTCTTTTTTCACCTTAAAGTGATAAATTTGAATGTTATGATTAATATGGTTAAATTTTTAATCATAATCAAATGGCTTGATAATGGTAGATAGTCTGACAAGTGATGTTGTAATTTCTAATTTATTGTACCTTTTTTATGAGTTAAACCTTGTGGTATTACCTAATTGTTTCTTAAAATGGTATATTCAGCTGAAAAATATATACTTTCTTGCTTAATATGGGCTATTACTAACTAGTAGTAGTTGATCTATTTTGGCTTGGCCTACACTTGAGCAACATAAGTTTTGGCTGACCTTCCGGTCATTTGAGGTTCCCTGAAGTGAGATCCTATTCTTGTCTTTTAATTTCACTTTTTCACATTTTGTGTGTTTGATGTTAGAGTTGCCTTCCAGGATTGAGTGACTACATCAAATTTTTTGTTCAGCTAAACTCGGGATGATTATTTCTCTATAGGATAGAAATTATGGAAAAAATAAATAATTCATGAGAATCTCATCAGATTACAGTTACTGTCTTCTGTCACTTGATTAAATTCTCTGGGGCCTAAGAAAGTGATATTTGTGTTCATTTAACATGAATGTTCATAATGTATGTGCATATGTTGAATTTTCACATGTCAAAGATGCTTGATGACCTTTTATAAGATAAAACGATCACGTCTTTGCCCTATCAAACATTTTATTGGCCTCAAGTTGCTTGCAAGATTGCTGAATGAATTTTTGTGAAATTGGATTTCTAGAATTTTGGCTCGAGAACGGACACGGTCTTCTGTGGTGTTTTTGACGGCCATGGTCCCTATGGTCATATGGTTGCAAAGCGGGTCAGAGATTCTCTTCCTTTGAAACTGAGTACAAACTGGGAAGTTAATATAAAGAGCGACGAGGTTATTAGGGAGGTTAGTTTGAATGGTACGGGTGGTGGGTACTCTGAAGATACCTCTTTCTTATCCCCTGATGAGTCAGCTAGAGCTTCTATTGATCTTGAAGAAACCGAAAAGCATCCAGAGGTTTTCCGGACACTGAAGGAGTCCTTCCTAAAGGCTTTTAAGTTTATGGATCGGGAACTGAGAATGTATTCAAATATAGAATGCTTCTGCAGTGGGACAACAGCAGTGACTCTAGTAAAACAGGTATACTGATAAATTCAGAATTGATACTGACATGAGTTTGGCGGTTGTATTATCTATGTACTCAAGAATGCCTTGATTGTCTTCTGCAGGGTCAGGATCTTGTAATTGGAAATGTTGGGGACTCGAGAGCTGTACTGGGTACAAGAGATGAAAATAATTCACTTGTTGCAGTCCAGTTGACTGTGGATCTCAAACCGAACCTTCCAGGTACTCTCTCTTGTTCTCTATCTCCCTCAAATTGTGTAAAAGTAAAAAAGTGAACTCTCTCTCTCTCTCTTGCCCCTCTAAGAAAGGAAAACGCATAAGCAAAATACATTTATAAGAGTCCTTACTTGTCTCTGGTTATTGGTGCTATATGTTGACTAGTTTCAGTTTACATGTTCAGAAGTAGGAATTCTATTCAATTTATAGTGTTTTCAGTACCCTCATGCCTCTATCTCTTTTTCTCCTCATTCTTCCTCTCTTCTCTTCTTTCTTCTCCCTTCTTGTCTCTTTTCTGGTTTCTCTTATACAACTTTAGGGATTGTTTCTTGTGTACTATGGCAACCCTTAGACATGAACTTTTTGGCGGTGATTCTTTAACCTTTTGTGTCTAAATTTCCCTGATCTATAAATCATTAATAGCTGAACAGAAAACCTTGTATTTGTATGGTCGAATAGGTGTGCATTTAAGTACAACCTCTGCTACTTATCTCCCAATCTTTTACGTGCTACACTTTTGCATAGTTGTGAAGATGCAAGTTAATCCACTTTTTTGCTTTTGTTTGTTTTTCTTTTCTTCTTGCTTATCTGAATTAGTTATGTGCAAATCTTCCACATACTGCACTTAATTCTGAGTTGCAAAGACCTACCCGATAACATTCTCTGTACTTCCATTTCGCCCCTTCGTTTTCTGTTGTTTGAGCCAATACCTTACCCGTGATTTACAGATCCTGCACGTACTCGTGTCTGCTAGAATGTTGATATATAAGTAGTTGGCTTATGGTGTAAGCATTTTTTCAGATGCTGATATTTGGCATTGGTCACATAATGGTCTGATAAATATTTGCAACCAGACAAGACGGAAGCAATGTCGCATAAATTGGTTAAAAATCTTGATGTGTTCATTAGAACTTGGGCTCGCCACTACTTGGTAGATGGTAACTAGCACTTGAAACCATTTTGGGCTAGTGAATTAGGCTCCAATTTGTACTACTTGGTGGATGGACTTACTTTCGCATCTTTTAGAAAGTGGTTAGTGGTTACACATCATTGAAACACTAGCTGGAGATATATATGCAGGAACTGCGTGGAAATCACACGGCAGTTCTATTTATGGGGCAGTGATGTACGTTGAGTGGGTGGGCAGCAAGAGTCTTGCCATGATAAGCCAGTAGTAAATTCCTTGTGTGTGAGTTTTACCATTTTTTAAGTCTTGGAGGTTGAGATTTAGAAACTTTAAGGGCTGAAACAGTAAGGCAGAGATGCTTCTATTTCTGTTGTGCATAAACAGTCTGTGGAAAACCAATTTTCATTTCACAAATAAATAAATTGTGACCATAATTGATCGATTTGGTTTTTGGTTTTAGACACAAATTATCTCCTGTTTTCTTAATTCTATTTTTATTTACCTGACAGCTGAAGCAGAGAGAATCCGCAAATGTAAAGGACGTGTATTTGCCCTTCGAGATGAACCTGAGGTTGCAAGAGTGTGGCTGCCAAACAATGACTCTCCTGGCCTTGCTATGGCACGTGCATTTGGAGATTTCTGTCTAAAGGAGTTCGGTCTTATCTCTGTGCCTGAAATTTCCTATAGGCACATCACTGATAAGGATGAGTTTATAGTCTTGGCAACAGACGGGGTATGGACCATTAGATTTATTTCTACTGCTATATTTCATTTTGTAAAATTTTCTTTAAGTTGGGCAAAATTTTAATGTACATTGCAGATTTGGGATGTGCTCTCAAACGAAGAAGTTGTAGACATTGTGGGTTCTTGCTCCACTCGTTCGTATGCAGCTAGAATGCTAGTAGAATCAGCAGCCCGTGCTTGGAGGTCCAAATATCCAACTTCCAAGGTTGACGACTGTGCTGTTGTTTGCCTCTTTCTTGATTCAAATCCAAATGATTCTACTGCACCTTCCACCGAATTCAAAGAGAATACCGCCTCAGAAGAGCAGGATGACACCGACAATAAAGATGATCCCTTTAGTCCAACTGGATTAGACCGTTCTGGCACTGTTAGAACAAGCGAATGGGCGGATGGAGGAGAGAGTGAGGAAACTTCAGGTGCAAATGAGGAGGTAGCCTTAGATAATGAAGGAAAAAACATGGAGATTGGAAAAGAGTGGTCTGCGCTTGAAGGAGTCTCCCGTGTAAACACTTTATTGACCTTGCCAAGGTTTGTCCCGAACAAAGATGACAACAAGGCTGCAGGAGAGAGAGGCTAGAAATCCTCTTTGATTTAATTTTTTCACATTTATTTTTATTTTACCCATTTTTCGTCATTGTCTACAGGAAGGAAAAGAAAAAAAAAAAAAAAGTTAAAACATTTAGGGAAAAAATTGTTTATTCCGGACCGGAGAGGTTGGCCCGGCTATATTAGAGTGTCTGGGATCTTCCTTGTTTTATCATGTATGTGTCGAATAGGAATTTTGTTCAATCCAACTCTCCGTCTTTTCGTTCTTTTTCACATCTTGTGGTCCTTGAAATTGTGTGATTTCTATCCCTTTTATGTTGGATAATAATACTTGTGTTAATGCAAACTTCTTTCAGTGCAACTTGTAACATTGATTCATGCTTTTGTACTCACTGTAATATTGATGATAGTGCAGCTTTGATTTATTGCAACTTGTACATTGGTTACTGATTTTTCCACGTCGTTGGTAGTCACTTTAATAATAAACATGTCAAATAAAAAAAAATCATTAATTTTCTTAATTTTTTATAAAAAAATAAAAGTATTGGATATATATTTGCACGTTTTGTAATGATTTTTTTCTAATTAACTAAGGACATATTTGTCTTTTTCATCCCATAATGACCAATTTCGCACCAAAACACATAGGTTAGGGACATGTATGTCAAAAATAAACGTTAGGTACCAATTCCACACTAAGGGTAAATGTTAAATACTATTTGCGCCAAAATTTCAAAACAAATTAATGGCTAACGGCACAATTTGATGGATTCCGTCCAGACCAGTTTTGCAACCAAATGCATAGGTTAGGGACCTTCTAATCAAAAGTAAAAGGTTAGAGATCAAAACCGCACTAAGTGCATACATTAGGGATCATTTGCACCAAAATCCATTGATTTATTGCAACTTGTACATTGATTGTTGATTTTTCCACGTAGTTGGTAGTCACCACCAACGAAGTGCAAGTGCTTTTCCATGTGTGGATCCTATTTCATATGGCTGTTACTTGTTACTGTTGTTTTCTTGATCTACTCGATTGGTCCATGAAGTTATTTCAAGTTGTTTTCCTTGAATATTCACATGATTCATGAGGGACCAATTATTTCTTTGATTAAGTCAACTATTTTTTTGTCCATCTTGTCCCACCACTTAATTATCTGTATGGTTTCCTTTGTGTTTGCTGAATTTATTGCATAAAAGTAAAAATGGTCTTTTACTAAATTGGCCTTTTGGATTTGACAAATCAGTGAATGCTGCAATCAGTGGGTAAAGCTGAAAACAGATTTTTGGAGATGTTTGACTTATAATTTTAGCCGATCAAATATTTTTTTTTTCCACACATTTTATATGATCTATAATTTACAACTCGTTTTTTTATTTACATATCCATCCACAATTTATAATATAAGTACTTAAAAAATAATTTCAACATTATACAAATAGTATCTAGCCTTTGTTTGGTAGAGTCGACTGAACAAATTAAAAGGAATCAAGATCATGTTTGTTAATAAGTTATAATTTCACCATATACTACAAAATATAAAAATATTTTAAAAATATTATTTAACTTTTTTATTCTAAAAATACTGTTTTTTATTCTTGTAACACTTCTTGTTATGTTTGTTATATTTGTTAATAATAAATAGAATACATTTATTATAACTAAAATAATAAATGTAACAATAAGTGTTATAAAAATAAAAAAAATAATATTTTTAGAATAAAAAAAATATGACAGTATTATAAAAAATATTTTATTTATTACAGTTATTTCTGAAAAAACCTTACAATGATCATATCCATTCTTAGTGCTTTATATTCTCCTTGAATTCTTGAAGAAGCGTTCCAAACAGAATATATAAATATTCCGCTTATTTCTCGTACGTTGAAGAAAGTCGTCTTTTGACTTTTATTTGGTAAGATCTAAACATTTTTCTTCATTGTCATTGCCATTGTTTGTACAATGTATTTATCCTGAAAAATATAAAAACATAAAACCTATTTAATTGAACAAATGTGTTGTCATCTAATCTAAACTGGTGTTAAAGATAACTAATGCTAAATAGCATTGACCAATATTTAATAGCATTACACGGCTGCCACGTAAACTGTGTGTTACATAGCATTACTCTTAGTTAACTAAAAACTTGTGATTTTTATAATATTGTGAACCTCCGTCATCTAGAGAGAGGACTTTGTAATTCTATTTCAATGGATTTGGGGATGAGGCAATTAGGGTAGCTACTGAGTGATATCTGAGGAGCAACAATAACATAAAGATGCATAAATTTTCAATCAAAAATTATTACTCTATTCAAAATTACAATCATTTTGCAGTAAAAATCATTACAAATAATAATTCAACAAAAAAATGAAAAAAAAAAAAAAAGGTTCTTGTTTAATCTCCTGTACAGAATTCAACGATCACGTTTTTGGATATCCAATCTCTAACTGGAAATGTCAATTCCAAAGCATCACCTGAACTCAATAAACTTCACCTATTCTTCCACATGCTTTGATTGTAATCCTACGAAACACACATGCAGAACAAGGGTGAGGAAACTCTCTTTATCTCTCCTAATTTCAATTCAAAACAAATGTTTGAAAATCGACCCAAAAAATGTAAAGGGTCAAACATCCAAACCAAGTCACTCCGAAGTCAGTTCAACTGCTTCCAATTGAACCAGCCAGTTCAGAGTTTCATCCCAGTTTTTTAAAATCTGTATTTGGGCCACGTTAGTTTTTCTGGTTGAACAGACTGGGCCGGTCCTTTTTTCAAATCAATGCCAAAATATGACAAAAATGGATGATGCATTTACCTGTTGACAAGATCAGCTTCCTCCCTTCTGTTTGAGAGTAATCTTGTCACCCAAGCTGAGGGCAATTCCCTGGGTCTTGCTCCTTATCCTAATATATCCATTCAGTTTGCCATCTGCCTGTTTCTCAATGCTAACATTTACCAAAGCATCTTCCCCGAATACACTCTTCGCATACAAGTTAGCAGCCAAGAACCCGCAATCACCTTCCAGAGCTGACCTGAACATAACCAACCAACCAGGATACAAACTAAATTACACACCTTACCAAACCGCAGCCAAATAGAAGCAAGCAAAAGGTATAACATAAGCATTTGACCAGGGTGTGAAGCAAAAATATAAAGTCTCACGAGTCACATATCACAATTTAAGAGTCCAGAGGACCAAATATTTCTATAACTTCAGTTCAGAGTTAACCTTAAAAGATACCTTAAAGAGCAAGCAATTAACAGCCTGAAGGTAAGAGGTTACTCTGGACAAGCTTCAATCAATTTGTGAAGCTGAACTTTAAATAAAGCTAACTGATTTCTCTAAATTTTTAAGGATCATCTTGGTGATATGAAAGTGAATTCATATTTACTTCATAAATAAAAGTGTCTGCCTTTGTGGCTTAGGTGAAAGGCCTATTATGTACCTCAAGATATACAATAATTTTTAATTTTTTGTCTTTTATAGGGAGAAATCCATTTTTAGGGTGAAAAAAGATGCATATGGCTCAAGCATGTGGCATCAACCTCCATGTCTTGGGTCACAAAAATTATGATACAGTCAAGCAGGAATTTGAACAGGACTTACATTGCAGTAAGGCATTTCATGTTGGTCGATTTGATTATATGGTCAATAAATTCTTTTTCGTCCATTATTATAGTGTTGACAGCGACCTGCAAAAAGGAAGGGAGGAAAAAGAAAAGCAATTAACAAGAAGCTGATATAAGATACTGAAACAAGAAACAAACCCTTTTTAACAAAGAAAAGCTTATGGGTTGGCCCGAACAGATATTAACATTAGGAGAAGCTTATACACAGTGGCAGTCAAACATAAATGCTGCCAATACTTGAAAACAAATGGATAATAAAATTAATCAATTGACAGCATTGACCGTTTTCTCAAAATAACAAACCTTCCAATGATGTATTATCAAGGCATGTCCTTATTTTGAACTCAAAATATTATCGATTAAACCACCAATAATACATCAATTATTTAGAAGTCAAACTTTTGATCAAGAATGGTAGAAAAATATTTTAATGGTGATACCCTCCTTTCAATGAGGTACATCAAACTGATCAAGTAATAACTCTCAAAGTCGGAGCACTTAAACAGTATGTTCAATGGTTTTTTCAGGATAGTGGAGCAAGCAAGACCATCTATATTATCTCTTCTGTTATGGTTGAGTTTTCAAATAAGCAGTGGAAAGTAGAATGTAAGATCTTCAAGGAGCTTCCTTCTCCCAAGTAGAGAAAAGGAAACCAGCCGAGCCGGATCAAACTCAACTAAGTTACACTCCAAGCAAAAGTTTGGGCTTACACAAATGAGATATGAAAGTAAATTATAACAAAACAACAGACATCATAGAAACTCTTAACTTTCAAAAAGTACATGGAAATGAATAGTTTAACATTGATCAGCAGTGAATAATAAAAGGAAGCATTAGGTGGGAATTTATCAGAAAATCCAATTGTGGCTATCCTTGTTGACTGCTGTACAGTCATCACCATATAGTATTTTCTTACCAAAACAATGCAAAAATAAGAGGGAATATACCTGGTGTCTTAAACAAACAAAAATATGAATAACAACAGGACTTAAGTGACTGTTGTACCTTGTTTTCCCACTCAAATTCTGCCCACATGGTTTTGAAAGCAGCATCGCCACACACAGCAGGAGAGATGTAATCCATAATATCGATATGAATATCATTGAGGACCACAACAGTCCGCTCATGTACATTTGAGGTCTCATAAACAATGTTTCCAAATATGACTCCTGTCTCAGTAGAGGACACCTTAATATTTGCCTTTATTTGCTTGCTTGACTCAGGTCCCAAGGTATAATTCTGTGGTCGCTCAACAAGTTTAAGATCACCCATGGTAGCCAGCTCCAAGCACAAATTCTGAAGGGTCTGCTTGGTTCTATTAATAACTGTAACGTCCAGAACAATATCATACTGATGAACTGTCACATAAGCTTCAGCATACACTGGGTCACTAAATCCTGTCAGTTGAACAATACGGTTTAGCTTATTAGCATCATCTGCATCCTTAACGAACTCCCCAGTAGCACGTTTCAAATCATCTTGAACCTCATCTTCCAACTCCAGCTGGCTCATGCCCTGAAGCGTGGAAATGAATAGACTATTTATACATTATGTACATACTACATACATGATACAACCAATCAAAGAGAGACCAAAACATGATCTTCTCAGGGGAAATTGCTGAATTCTAAACACTAACACAGTAGATTGACTAATGATACTTTTTGGCATATATACAAGTTCTTTGCAATATATGCTCTCACGGTAATGAAAGGGTAAATTACTATCACAAGTACTAAAAAATTGGTCAGACCAAACCTCCAAAGCAGGTAAAATTAGCTGGCCCCAATGTGTAAAATGATGCTTTAGACACATTTGACAACTTGATCCACAGGCCCAAAAAGGTAGATGTGACAAACGAAAAGAAAAGTAAAAGCTAATTGAACTAAAGAAAATACAACTTTTTAACAACTATTTTACAATTCTAATTAGATATTCAATAGTTGTCTGGTATAACCCTCAACATGAACTAACTTCCAAATGGAAAATTCGTGTACTCGATATAAAATGTGTCCAACCCAACTGCACTGCCCTTCAAACACCGGATTTTTCATGGTTTCTTGTGAATTTTAAACCTGTCCCTCCACAACGTTTCATGTGAATATATAATTAGAGAGAGAATAAACTCAGTCCAATCTTCCGTCAATTTGATGTAAGCTTTTTGGCCTGAATACATAGCTACAGAGCACAATCCCACACTGGACACACAAACACACCCACACACTCAGATAAAGAGAGACTACTCCGGCCGATATGGCATGCAAAAGCATAATTTGGTTGAAAAACTGAGCAACATCCTGGTTACAATCTAAAAAGACAAGTATGGAACTTTTAACATTTATCAAGAACATAACAGATGGCAAATGCAATATTCTTACCTTCCTGCTCTTCAAATGGTAGAAGTCAATAAGGTCGTCAGGCTGCAAATGAGAAATCTGAGCCTTTGCTTTGATTTCCTCAGTTTCACGTAACTGTTTGTCTAAAAGCATTTGAACAAAACTCTCGTGGCAAGACTTCAACCAGATGTTCCTGATAGCATCCCCTGGGTTGCACAGCAGTCTTATGCAAAGAGCAATCCTGTCATAAGAATCATTGTCAATTGGGTGAGGGAGAACCGAAGATTGCCCTAGCTGTAGAATCGAGACCATGATCAATAATGCACTGGTTGATGCTTTGTTCATTTCAATCTTTGAAGGTTGAACCTCTTCTAATCTTAATACGAGCTTTGTTAATGTGCATGCGACAACTGCCCCTAGGAAAAAATCGCCAGCGAGAAGAAGGGTTCTCAAATTTCCAGTAGCCAAAGATCCTTGAACTACAGTTAGAGGTGAGAAAGCAGTTTCAGAGGCAGCACTTTGAGTAGCATAAGTCCCATCAGCAAGGATGACTGGTTTTCTAGATGAAATGGTAGTGGAGTTTGTCAGCTGGGGTTTCTTTGTAGAATCAGCAGCTTCCTCTTCTTCAGAAACCGAAAAAAAAGGTAGGTCACCAAGGCACTGCTTTATACTAGAATTGCCACTCTCAACTTCAGAAAGTGAGAGGCAATACTCTCCAATGATCCAAAGTGCACAGGAACAAACTCTAGCAGCTCGGATCTGATAAAATGTATCCAAAAGTCTGGTTACAATGGAAACTCTTAATTTCGGGTTGGTTTCAATTATCTCTCGCACAAAAACGACAACATCCATAGCAGAAGCTACATTGTTGTCTCCCAAGAAATCCATCAATAGATGGACCACTGTGCTTGCAACTTCAGGGAATTTAATCGCACAAGAATGGATGGCTTGAATAAGAATTTGGCGATACTCCCCGTTCTTCTCAAGCTCCCCGCTTTGAGTTTTCATAACTTCCTTCTTCAAAGTAAGAACCACCTCATTGACATTTCGAGGCGTTATCAGTTCGAGAACAATATCGAGAGTTTTCCTTTGGATGTCAAGGTTTGGGCTTGATAGTGCCCTCAGGACATCCATGATCATGTCAACCATAATATCTTTGTGAGAAGACTTAAGTTCATTCAGACGATCAAGCAAAATTAGCTTAACATTATTGTCACTCTGAGAGAGAAGAAGCTGGCAATATGTACTAGCTGCAGCTCTAATAGCCGTAGGAGCAGAAGACAAAGAAACAAGGGTTCCAGCACATTCATAGACAACAGCAGCTGAAGGGGCATTCAGGAGCGATATAATTATCTTGATATATTTCCCTTTTTCTCCTTTGTTCGTCCTACAAACTTTCCGGATTAACTCCAAAACAACCATCTGCATTAATTCCCCCCAGTCAGGTACTCTGTCAACATTGGTCAAAAGGTAATTGATAGCACGATCCTGAGCACAATTGAAAAGCATCAGAAAGGCATTCCTCTTAGCTGATGGGTCCTGCTCAGTCAAAAGAAACCTATCAATGATCTCCGGTGCATCAACTAAGAGCTGCTCGCCTTGTGGAAGCTTGTAAATCGACATCACAGCAAGAATTCCAGTTCTCCTAACATAAGGGTTTCGATGCTCCAAGTTAGACATAATGGAGGGTATCAAAGGCTCAATGATCTCCACCTCGTTCAGCCGGCAAAGGAACCTCAGTGTGACACCACGGATGTATTCATTAGGGTGCTGAAGATTATTCCTGAGATTCTGGCAGATCAAGATCATTTCAGGCAATACACGACCTTTGCCATCAGTCTTGTCGATGATCTCCAAATACAGCAACAGTAATTTCTGAACAGTGTGGTCTTCGGAGGGTAACACATATCTAACTATAGTAATGAAGAGATGAGGGAGGGTTTCACCATTCAGCAGAAGCATGATTGCATTTTTCATGGCATCAATCTTAGCAGAAACATCATTTCCTTCAAGTGCTTCCTTAATCTCATTGGCAAGGGCTGGAGTGCCCTTATCAAAGTGTACCAGCAAAGAGCAAGATTTCTCCATTTTTCACTTGTTACCTTGTAACGTGGAGAATTCAACTATTTAACCAATACAGACCAAAAAAATTATGAAAACAAATCACTCTAATGTAGAAAGTTGATTGAAAGTATGGTGATGTTCAACCTAGTTCATAAGTTGATCTGAATTCACATCATACAATGACATAAAAAGGGCTGAGAAGATAATGTGAATGAAGATGTCATTTTCCAATATGGTAACTCCTCATATGATTACTTAAATATACCTAGTCCTTACTGAAAATTCAGTTCAGTTCATTGAACAGAAAAGGATTCAGTATTATTCCTAGTTTTCATTCTAGCAAAAACTAACGTCCTTTTCTCTTTGCTGTTTTGAAGCCGTTTTCAATTTTCAAATTTTCAAAACAGTGAAAACGTGTATACTTATTCATTTTCAAAAATGCATTTTCGACAAAAAATTGACAAAGGAAATGGAAAATGATATTTGTGTCATTTTTATCATTTTCTTCACAAAACAAAGTCCACATCCAAAACGGCCAAAACACGAAAACGCACTGCAGGACACCATTTCGATTCCTCCCCACATCATTTTTGAAAGGCCTTTTTTTTCCCCCTCCAAGCTATTTCAGCCGCAGGTACGCTCTTCTTCTTTCTTCCTTCATTTCTCTCCTCCAAATTACACGTATGCTCTTCCTTCTTCCTTCATTTCTCTTTCCTACTCGAAATAGGTTTCCACATTTGAGATTTATAATTAGGATTAAATTTTTGGAAATGGGTTCAATTTGATAGTATAATTGGGGGATTTGTAATTAGGGTATAAATGTTTTTTTTTTGTTATCCTGTTTCATTTCCATTTGATTCGTTAGCATATCCGCACCACCCAAGTGACATTTTGTTAAATTGTGTATACTGTCAATGTACATAATATGACTGAAATTTGAGCTTGACTCTGATTGGATTGGTATTATGAGGAGATATGTGTGACTATTGTATATATAATTGGATTTGAGTTTATGGCGCTAGCTGGATGAAGCTTGAATTTTTTTGATTTGATATAATAATTAGAATATTATATTGCTATTATTATTTACTATTATCATTACTGTATTGATACTGGTAGATATAATTTAGAATTATGTGGGTTTATGATACTTTGTGAGCATCAGTAGTTATAGCTTAGTAGTTGAGTTGAATGGATATTAATTGTTAAACAGCTATAGCACCTTTAGGTGCTTGTTTAATTTAAGGCCATAAAGTGCTCACTTGAGGCGGCAAAGAGAGAGAATAATATTTTTTTCAAAGAAGTTAGCATGATTAGCTGAGCTTAAAGTGACTCACCAAGAAAAATAATGGATAATCCAACAAGCAGAAACTCATAGAAGATGATGAATACATACATGTTTTGGTATAGGAGTTTAGAAACTCATAGTATATCTTGCACGTTAGAGTTGTGTGATAACTATATTTGATTGCATTTGGTACAATTAAAGGTGAAAAAAGATAAGTTGTAACTATAAACTTTGTTATATTATGACATTATCTTGTATGTGAAACTATTAGTTTGGCTTACATTTACGCCGATGTTTTTACTTTTCTTGGTAGTTACAACTATGTCATTCTTTAAACAATTGCTTCTTTTTTTTTTATCTTCAATACAAAAATGGATGGTCACAGGGTTAAGAATAAGAAACCAATATCATGGTCTGATGAGAATGAACACGCTTTTATCGAAATTCTTTACGAGAAAGTGAAATCAAACGTATTGCAATGTTCTATATTCACGAAAGACGAATGGGGCAAGATCAATGAAACCATAATTGCTGCAACAAAAATGGATTGCGGCATAGATATATTAAAGGAGAAGTGGAACCACTTACGTAAGGTTCATCGCATGTTCTCTAAACATTTGGGATATACATGTGTTACATAGGATCCAGTTACCAACAAAGTTAATGCTGCGGAGGAAGTTTGACAACACTTTAATATGGTATATATGTTTATTATAGAATATTTTCATTATTAGCTTTTTATCATATTAATTTTACTACTTTTTTGCTGAACACTATAATAATGTTGCTTCTTTTTTTCAATGGTAGATTAACAAGTCGAATTACAAAATCTTCAAGAGAAAATGATGTAAGCACTACCACACTCTTGGAGAGATATTTAGGAGAACTAGACAATGCATCCACTCATTTTCCTATCACATCAGAAGAAGAAAGGCAGTTAGAGGGTGATTTTTTGAACAAGAGATTACATATACATGTAAAAAATGATGATGAAGTCGATGAGGTTTCAAATACTCGTCGGCTTGAGAAAATTGATACATCGGGCGAACGACAACGTCAAAAACCTAAGATAAGTAAAAGTAATAAAACTCGAGGCTTGCATGGCACAGTGGTCATCTACTGTTAGTTTGAAGAATGAAACTAAACTTAGAACACTTGAACTAAAAAAAAAAAAACTTGCAAAGATCCAAGAAAGAAAAATTAATCAATCAGATAGTGAAGCTAACAGTCCGGATACTCATTCAAAAATTGTTCGCTCAGATATCTTAAACAATATAGAAGGGGTGTCTAATGAGATTTATATGAAAGCGATAAAGGCTTTTAAGGATCTCGATTTCAGAGTATCATTTGTGAAGATGTCAGAAGCAAAGAGAGAACCTATCTTGGAATTGCTATGATATGATTGTCGTTTTCATTTATCTAATATCTTATTGTTTTAATTTGTGATGTTGAAGGTTGAAATACTTTTTTCTTTTCGGCATTGATGTTCAACTGTTTTCATTTATGAACTTAGTGATGTTGTTGGTTATACAATATGTTGATTTGAACTATAATTGTCTTTTCTTAGTTTGAAGTATTGTATTTCACTTTGATGTTGAATTTCTAAAGGCTTGATAGCTTGTTTTATTTTAATCAATGATGGTTGAAATGGCTTATGATAATTATTGTAGATATATTTGTTCACATGATGGCTAGTGAATCAAATTTGGTTGATAATATGAGTATCGATGATTCAACTGATGAAGATTCGAGTGATGATGATTTTTTATTTACGGATGATTTTGATGCAAATTTTGGAGATTTGCTTGTTGCCAATAAAGGAAATACCATCAACAGGAGACCTTGTAGAACACCATTGTTTATTGGCAAAATGTACAAGCTAGAAATTTTTAATGGACATCCGGACATGTGCTATTGTAATTTTCGTATGCAGAAATACGTTTTCATGAATTTTTGTGATATTTTGAAAGAGCTTTTGTTGTTGATAGATGAAAAAAAGTGTGTCAAGAAAAGTGTGGCTATGTTCATAATGATTGTATGGCACACTACACGATACAATATTATTGGCGATAAGTTTCAACATTCCAACAATATGATACACAAATGGTTTAAACGAGTTTTAAGGACCTTTTGTTCATTTGGCATAGAGATAATTCGTTCGATAAATCAAGATGTTGTGCATGAGCAGATTTTGTGCAAATATCCTTTCTTTAAGAATTATATAGGTACAATAAATAGAATACATGTTGCAGTTTGGGTACCTACATCAAGACAAACATATTTTCGTAGAAGGAAAACTAATAACACAAAATGTGATGTTGGTATGTAATTTTGATATGAAATTCACATTTGTGTATTCTGGCTGGGAAGGTGCTTCTAATGATTCGCGAGTATTCATAGACGCGGTGACAAGAAGCTCGAATAACTTTCTAATGCCACGGGGAGCTATATTCTTATATTTTAAATGGTTTGTCGAATAACTTGTAGATCAATTCTGGTTAATCAAACATGCTTGATTTTCTTGCCCCTTTATCAAAGTCAAAGATATTATTTGCGAGACTACGTTAGACGGGAAAGACTGCATAGGAAAGAAGAACTTTTCAACTAGAGACATTCCTTGTGGTGTAACATTATTGAACATTTTGCATTGGAGATTTAAAGGCAAAATTTCTTATATTGAAATTGATTACCAATTATCTACTTACTAGACAAAGACAAATCCCTACCGCATGTTGTGCAATTCACAACTTTATTCGTCAGGAGCACACTTTAGATAGATTGTTCACTGAGTATTCAAGAGAGAATATAGTATTTCAAGATATACTGAAGTCAACTCAAAATCAAAAAGTTATACATTTTTATGCTAGTCAAACAGTTTAAATGGGACAAGTCAGGGATCAAATTACTGCACAAATGTGAAATAACTACTCAAAGCGTGGTACATGATTTCGTGAATTTATTTTATATTTTGTTTAAGTCTTTATATAGTGTTACGTCCCTTCAACCTGTTGTATTTAAAAAAAGACATAAACGCCCATAAGTTACTCTTTTGTTACAAAATCAAAAAATATATAACGTAGGCCAAACCGTGGCCAAACATATAACTATAATTTTTTCTTACAGTTGAGTCTCTCAACTTTTAATGTCAAGCATTTTGGTCCTTTTTGCTTCAAACTTCTTTAACATTCATCCCAAAACTTTCAAGCACTTTAACATTGGTCTCCAAACCTCGATAGTCCTCCGATTGTGGTCCTTAATTGAGTTTGTCTTTAAAATTTACTTCTATATTTTCTAATTTTTGCCAAATTTAATTTAGATTTCATTTTTGGAACTAGAAAAAAGTATTTCAAGATTCACCAACTTCAAAAATTATAATTTATTTAATATTATGGGTAATGATCTCCTCCCTATAGTGAGTAGGAATTATAAAGACCACATGACACGTGTTTTTATCAATCACTTGTCAAATGCCCACTTGACACGTGTCATGTAGGCTTTATAATTCGTGTCATATAGACTTTATAATTCCTCCTCACCATGGGGAGGAGATCATTACCCTTAATACTATATTAGCATTAAACTATTCAAATTTATTAAATAATCAATTTTTTTTTAATGAAATATTTAAAAAAAAAAATCTCAAAATTTTCAAGTAAACGCGTTTTTCACAGTTTTCCAGAATTAAAAAAAAAAAACATATTTTCAGCAATCTCAAAATAAACACACAGAACTCAAGACTGAAAAAGAATTCAAAACTGAAACAGAACTGCCCCTAATATTTTTTGCAATACAAATCCGGAATCTAAATTCAAAATGATTAAAATCAAAGAAAATTTCAATTACATGGATGAAAACAATTCATTAAGTCCGTAGCAAGCTAAAAACCAGCTGTTCGACCAATCAAATTCAATTACATGGATTCTGAACCTAAAAATACTATCGTTCTCATTATACAGATCCATAAATCTTAATATATACATCAATATACATACACACTCTACAATCCACCAAAGCAAATCAAAGATGCGAAACGATCCAGACAATAAATTCAGAAAATAGCAATCAAAAGAGGACATCCAATCCAAGCATTCTATGTGAAATTGTTAGATGTAATTCACAGATTACATGCAACGAATAAGTTTTCGGCAAATCAGATCTGAAATGAAACCTAAGGCGCTGTAATAAATCGAAAAAATGTAAAATTACCGGTATATTGGAGTCGATCCGAAGAACGGATCTTGTCTCCGTAGTTTCTCTGCGTGCAGATTTTCACAAGCAGTATTGGATCATGAGAGAGGTTACTGGTCACTGCGATTTGGGATCTGCAGCTCTTTCTCCTCTTTTATGATTTTCTCGACTGAAGTTCAGTGTTTGCTTGCTTGGAACGTGGATTCTTATAATTTTTAAGCTGCGGTTCCGACTCTGCTGTTCGACCAATCAAATTTTGACAGCTCGCTGCTATAAGTAGCATTATTGAATTTTAGTGAAAAGATTAGCTTTAGGCATCGCAATGAGCCGAGTTGGCTCGGCCATTCAAAACAAGCTGAGCTCGTCCAAAGTGAGCTCGGCTCGATTTGGCCCACGAGCTCGTGGGCTGAATGAGCCGAGCCAAGCCCTAATTTTTTTTTTTTGATAATTAAAAAAAAAAAATATCGAAAATTCTTCGATTGAATTGAGTATATAATAGATTGAGAAATTAAAGTGTGAAAAAAATGATTTTAGAATGGAGTATTTATAGGAAAATAATTGAATTTTTTTTTAAAAAAATAAAAATATGAACGTTAGCACGAGCCACGAACCCAAAACGAGCTCAACTCGTATTTTACCTAGTCGAACGAGTTCGGTCCTCTTTTTTTTTTTTTGGAGCTCAGTCCTAGCTCCTATCTCTAGACAAGCCTGAGTTCGAGTTGGGCCGAGTTTTTACGAGCTGACGAGCTTTTTTACTACCCTTATCTAGAGGTGTCAAGACGGGCGGGCCGACCGAACCGGTATCGGCCCACCCGCCTCGACCCGGAACCGCGGGCCGGCCCGTGAACCGGGCGGGCTGTTCACGGGCCGAGAAGGCCAACCCGCGGGCCGTTCACGGGCCGAAGAGGCCAACCCGCGGGCCGGCCCGTGAACCGCTTTGATTTTTTTTAAAAAAAAAAAAAATTGGGCAGAAAATTTAAACTTTTATATTTGAAATGATATTTAAAAAAACAAACGGCAGAGAGTCATTTAAAGTGAAAAATGTGAAAGATGCATCACGTTTTAGTCTTTAAATATATAAATAAAAAATAGAAATTGAATTAAAAAATTAACAAATGTGAATTTATCATTGTTATTTATTTTTTATTTAGTAATTTAACATATTTTTTGTTATATATGTAAACATTTTTTTTTTGAATTACAATAAGTAACTAAATTTTTTTAGTAATTTAAAAAAAAAATTAATTTTTTATTCATACGGGCCGAACCGGATCGAACCGCGGCCCATATGGGCTCGACCCGTATGGGCCAATGGGTGGGCCGGGCTTTTAAAAAAATTTCGTAGGCTGGGCCGACCCGGCCGGCAACCCGTAGTGGCGCGGGCTTTTTCGAACGCGGGCCGTTACCGGGCCTCATCGGAGGCGGGCCGACCCGGCCCGCCTGACCCGGATTGACACCACTACCCTTATCTAGCTTATTTGGTAAAAAAAAAAATTGTAAATTGTAATTAGTTAGTTTTGAATAAAAATAGATAAAATTTATTGATATTACGAAATGTATGAATAAAAATAATATTTGATCAATTTATAATTACTAGTATACCGTTTTTTTTTTTTTTTTTTTTTGCGGTTGAATTCGACTGTAGAAGATTTTAATAGATTGAGTTGAGAAGAATGAGAGAGAGAGAGAGAGAGAGAGAGAGAGAGAGTTTTGTTTGATAAGAGTTTAATTTTAATAAATATGGAGAAGAATATAGAGAAATTGAGGAATTGAGAGAGATATATAAAAGTTTTACTTTAAGAGGTTGAAGACGTAGCGACAAATAAAAAAATAACCTTTTTTTGTGTTTATAGTGGAGTAAACCTCTTTACGGTCGGTGATTAAAAAGCACACAAACATACTAATTTGATTAGTTAGATAGTCAATTCTTATTGTAGGATTTTTTAAAATTTTCAACATCAAGATTTAATGTGCAAGGGAAATTCCTTTGTTAAAAGGTATTCAAACGTAATATTGTTGAGATGCTTTAGATATTTTTGTTGTATGAGTCAATATAGTAAGTTTGTAACGATATGGGGCCCGACCATGGCCCACAACAGTGAACCCCAACATGGTCAATGTGAAATTCGATGTACTATCCACTGAGAATTGCACCCAAATGTAAGGGGGGTGTATTCAAATTGAGACTTTTAAAGACTTTTAAGTTTTTAAAAGTTTAGAGGTATTCAATGTAGATTTTTTAAAAATCTTTAAAAGTATTTGTGTATTTAATTGAGACTTTTAGAGACATTTAAAAGCCTTTAAAAGTCACGGGGTATTCAATTAAAACTTTGTATGAGTCTCTATAAGTTACGGGGTATTCAAATTGAGAAAGACTTCTAGAGATTCTCTATTTACCAGACTTCTAGAGACTTTTTAGTGAAAAGTATATATAACAAATCTAAAAAAAAGTCTCTCATCTACCGTGAGATTTGTGAAGACTTCAGAGCCCCAAAACAAAGAACGTCCATTTTTTTTTTCGTTTCTAGGGTTTTTTCTATCTCTTCCATTCAGGCAAGAATTTGTGTAATCAATAATTTATATGCAATTGTATCTAGAATTTGTAGTAATCAAAACTTTGATATCACATTACATTGTCTTGTGTCAAAAATTGAGGATATTTTACGTAATGAATTTGCAGTATTTAATTAATGTTTTGGTGGGAGTTAAATTTTTCGCTTAATCATTAGAAATTATTCCATCGTGGTAGTTTAGCATTGTTATGGAAATCTTCTGTTGTACTTTGATTATTTTATTAATGTATTTAGCCAAGAATTGATTTGGCATTTAATTTTTTAGAAAATAGGTGTGCCATTAAAAGGAGTCTTTAGGTGGGAAAACCATTATTTTTCTGTCATTTATTTTATTATATATACTGCTAAAAGATTATTGTGCCAAAAAAATGAATACACAATTTTTTTTTTATGTTTTCTTTCTATTTTAGAGAATTTTTTTATTGAAAATAAAGAATGAATCAGTCGATACTTATGTTTTATATACAATAACATATGTTAATCTACTAAAATGTTATTAATTCTTTTTGAGATTTATATTATTTGTTAATTTTAATTGAGTTGTTATATTTGTTAATAAATATTTTTATTGATATGAGAAATATAATTTATTAATATGAGTTCTTAATTTTATGTGTTGTGGGTGTTTTACACATAGGAGAAGTTACTTAAAATAATATTATAGTACATAAAAATTTAGCTTGACATTTTTAAAAAAAAATGAAAGTCTATAGAAGTCTACAGAAGTCTTTAATAAAATTTTACAGAAGTTTAAGGAAGATTTTTATTAATTCCTAACAAATCCATAAAAATTACTTAAAAGTCCACGAATTCCACAAAAGTCACCCACATATAAAAATCCATAAAAGTTTTTAAAAGTCTCAATTGAATACACCCCCCTAAATTTCAACAACGTCTCAGCGATCGCCATAGTTAGTTCCCTGAAGTAGTGCATCAAAACTGGGATTTCAATCGTAAATGTACATTGCAAGCTATTGATAATCAAGATTTAGCATTCTCCAGACAAACAAACATGTAACACATTTCTGTGTGTTAATAGGTATACAAAAATAACAAGACAAATAATCTGCTATTGAACAGTGTCACTATTAACCTTTCCTGGTAATGGTGATGAATACAGATTACAAGGGTAACCACCATTTCCTAAAACAATCAGGTTAATCTACAAAACTTCCATGGTTATAGAGGAGGATAGAAGTACGAAGACAGGGAGAAACCGAGGAAAAGCAAACCCCCTACAGTCGCAACAGTGCGCTGCGAGATCTTTGATGCCAGCATGCTTCCACCGATAACTGCTAATGATGTACAAATGGTGTGTCCTATAATCGCCCCGACAGCAACTCCAATTGCATTTTTGTGTGTAGCTAGCTGTAGAAGAGGAAAAGTGAGTAAACAATATATTTATGTCTCACATGCAGGCCATAGATTCAATTTTTAACGTAGAACTGACACATGGACAAAACTTGAACTCAGGATCCCCTCTTCTGATACCATGTTGAAGCACCTCAACTAAATGCTTAAAGGACACATTTATTTGTTTAAATTTTGTCTTTTAGCAAAGAGCACTCCCTCACATCAAATAATCTACATCCAGTTAGCAACATGGTGAGGAAAGCAAAGCACAATCCTTGATGTTGTGCCCGGGCTTTAGGGATATCAAATATTGTGAGGGGAAACAATATCTTAAAATTCATTTTCAACGTATTCCCAAAACAAAGATTACCCAAACATTTGCCTGTGATTTTTAGCAAGAAATGGGAGAAATAAATGAAGAAAAGGATCTGTGACCACTGTACAAATTGAGCTTGCTCAAGATCATCCACATATTCATAACCAAAAGAAACTTCACAGCAGGAAAAAAGTGTCTTACAGCAATTGTTGCAATCTGGCTACGATCTCCCCATTCAGCTAGAAATGTCAAAATAAATGACTGTATATAAAGATTTTCGAAAGAAAAAAAAAATTCTGGTTAGCCATTTTAATTTCCAGATGTTATGATGTCATGATAGACAGGAAACAATAAAATGGGAAACATTCCATAAATGGTGGATTCCACAGAATTTTATCAGCTTGAAAAACACAACAGCTATAAAAAAGCAAAGTAAGAACATGTTACCAATGAACCATACATGTTGCTGCAAGTACGTAACAATAAGATGTACCTCTAAATAGATTGGTGTACAAAATCTAGAAAAGAAACGTCGGAATGCTGTTTTCCCTTGTCCAGATTCGAGTTTCTCTTCTACCTGACATATTCATAGTGTCAGGCCATTTCCACGGCATGTAATAAAAAGGGCTAGAGAGGGGGTGGGGTAGGAGTTGATCCATGCAGCATATGGGAGATTCCAAGTCAAACAATCTGGGGTTGAGATAATGAAATGAGAAGTATCTTTAAACTTTCAGCAACATCCAGAATCAATCAAGAGAACCTGAAAGAGGTACCCTTCCCCTTCCAATGCCACTAGACTTCTAATCCTTGAATTTCACAAGTGAGACATAGTTTCTAACAGAATTTTATCTTCAAAACTCCTTAAAAGAGGCAGTGCAAGCATGATAAAACCACTGTCCACAACGACAAGAAGTCTTAAAATAAATGAAATAACCGACTAATTATTTGCTTTAATATTAAAAGAAAGGAAACCCTGAGGACACAAAAGAATAACACTGAGACAACAAGAAAAATCCAAAACAAGTCGGGACAAAAACCCTTAAAACTTTTTAGGCTACAAAAAACCAGCTAAAAAAGTCGAGACTAGGTGAAAAAATAGACTACAAAAGGGCAGACTATGCAACGGTCACCTCAGCTGCCCTAATGCTTAAAGTCTTGAGGTGTGTGCCTTAGTAAGTTAAGGCGTAAGCCTTACAAAAGGAAAATATCAACATAAACACTAAGGCTCCTAATGAATGCCTCATATGAAGTTGAGACCAGTAGCAAAAATAGACACCAAAGGACAGACGACGCAACGCTAGCCTGAGTCGTCTCAGCTGCCCTAACACTTATGACTTGAGGTGTGTGCCTCAGTAAGTTAAGGCATAAGCCTGACAACAGGACATTCAAACATAAGCTTTAAGCTCCTAATGAATGCCTCATATGAGGCAGACCTCAACCTGTAAGCCTTGGGTACTTCTGAAAACACTGAACTAGTGCCACTACTGCAATTAAACAGAGCAAGACAGGACTGAATTCAACTTTAAAATAAATATAATTGTAGTCTTTCATATTGAAAGATATGATAACTACATACAGCTCAAGTTCTGAATTAGGAAAACATACTTCCTCCATTTCTTTTTTCTGTGAGGCTTTTGGATCTGATCTCCACGCGATATAAAGTAGTCGGAGCCCAAAAAAGGCATAGAGAACTGCAAGAGGGTATATTTTTCAGATTCATAACCAATTTGACTATCCAATAGCGGAGTAAATAGAAGACAGTTATCTTGAAAAATATGTGAAACTCTGGAAAGCAGAATGTTTGTTCTCTGATTCTCATTTAGGATATTCAAACATACAAAAGCAGTGAAAATTGTCGATATGCCATATGATTGTGTAATAACAGCAGTGTTGCATTTTATAGCTGTGAACTTTTGTACATGAGCACACTAATAAGGGTCTTCAAGCATATCAAATTACAACCAGATGAAAAGCCCAAATTTGAAATGGCAGCTTAAAAGGGGCAGGAATAATCGGTCCAAAATCAAAAACAAACTTTGAGTAAAGCAGTGGTAGGAACTTTACTCAATAGCCTTACAATGGTGTCTCTAGTCTCAATCCTTGAAACGTCTAACATTTATGAAACCATAGATGATTAAATTACTCGAAACCCACATACAATTTCTCCCTCAATTAACCCTGTCCGCCTCCTCCATACATACTCTCCTGTTTTCTTCATCTTCATTTGCCACTCCTGTCGTCACCAACCCACCCACCCCCCAGTTCATCGTCACTACTACACGTCCAGACCTCCAAGAATACTACCATGCTGCCATCCTCCACCACCCTCCTCAGTCTCATCCTCCGATTGACCACACCTCAATTTCATCAAAAATCTCAAATTTGAGTAAAAGAACTATTTGTTCTTTTTCCTTCAACTATTTTAGCAAGAAATAATTGAAAAAGTGAAATTAATTCATTTATTGCGCACATTGTTGATGAGATACAACTAAAATGATTTGAACTGAATTTCCCTTTTTCATTTTTTTATTACAGAACTTGGTCTGAGATCTGAGTTAAATCGAATGGCCCCGAAGAGGGTGAGAGAAGAAATAAGACAATAAATTAACTAGAGGGTGACAGAGGCATGATAGGAGTGGACCAGATATTTCAGACTAGTCGATGGCTAGTGGGGGAAGGAAGGGCTGAGTTGGGTGGTGTGAATGTGGGGTTGACATGAAGTGACGGGGTTTTCTTTTTTCCTTTATTGATTTCCATTTTGATTTGGTTCATGGGCTGTTTAAGAGTAAACTTAGAAGAGCATTGTAATGGGGAATTGAAGATATATTAGGATCAATAAGATTCAAAAGATAGAGTTTGATTTAGATCATGTTTTAGTAGTTTTGTTTAACTAGAATTTTTTTTCTGTTGAGTAGTAGTTATTTATTAAAAATTCCTTTAGATTAAGTTCTCTATCCTATAAATAGAAATATAGAATTTCAGTATTCAAGCTATTGATTATATTTCAGATTTTTCCTCCCCAAATTCTTCCTCTCTTCTCTAATTTTTCTGCCTATTTCTCTCTTCTTTCTTCTTCTTCCCTCTTTCTAATTCTTGTCTCTATTTCTCTTGCTCTTCTCCCTTATTCTGTTTCTCTGTCGATGCATCAACTGGGTTTGAGAAGCATTAGATGTTGATCCAACTATTATGGAGGAAGAATCCACCTAAAGTTAGGGCGGAAAGTTGCCACCATCATACTGCTCTTAAAAATATTACATGGGATTCACCACCTAGATATGAGAATGTAAGGAAAGAACTACAAAAGCGAAGTTCAGTCTCTCCATGCCTTTCAACATCAGAATATATACTAGCAAGCGAACATCAGGTAGAATTTTCTTGAATTTCTTTTAATACCATTAAAAAAAAAAAAAGCAACACATAACTTGTTAACATGATAAGCCATATTGGATTTCAAATCTTTGGAGAAAAATCATCTTTTCACAAGTAAATTTTGACTCATTTGATTGCCTTGTCCAGAAAGGGCATAAAAAAAGAGAGGAAAATTTTATTGGTAAGAAATCACAAACCGGTGGCTGCACTGTTTGTATGCTTTCTTGATATTAAATTTGGTACGATCCTACCAAGACCAGTCGAAAGTACCTAATTCACATGTGCAACGAGTTCAGTCTTAGTATAATTCGCAAGACAGCAATTTTAAGAACCAAAAGCATAGGACACCAGAATGATGTCTAAACAGGTGAAATTATATGGGAAACGTAACTTAGAGGGAAGAATACAATTCATTTCAGGAAACAAGACAAGAAATTAACTCACTGTCATCACAAACAAGGCACTTAGTGCACCAGATAGAACAATTGACTTGGGGTGACGCATTGCCATGAGAGCTGCTATTATAAAAGTCTCATCTCCAATCTAAAAGCAAAACCATCATTAGGCTCCCAACAAACTGAATTAATTCTTTGCCTGAAAGAAATTTTTTTTTATAAGCCAAAATATGTACTCCATAATTCAAAGTCAGGCCAAAATAGTAAAACAAGCAGACTACGTTATCTCATCAAACTATGATCAAATTCTTAGAGAACATCAAGAACCATCAAAAGCAGAGCATTAGAAAACCCCACTAACAGTGTTCAACAAGAAAAATTTGGTAGCGTATGGTACTAAGAAATGCATTCACTAACCTCGCTGACAAGAATCATAGATAAACTTGCAAAGAAAGCATCAAATACTCCAAGACCAGAGTCCAAATCGACACCAAGATTAACAGAATCAGGGTCATTCTCATCTATTGCAATACCTGTCTTGATTTTGTCTACAAAAATCTGTTCAGCAAAATTTTAAAAAAGTAATTATAACCAACTTTAACAGTTAATCCAATAGATATTAATTAGCCATCAATCTTTAACATTCTTCAACCAAGGTTCCAGTTTATTTTTACTCGGTAATAACCAGTTTAAACCCTTCATTTATACCAGATAACAAGAAAAAAAGAGTATACTCACTTTACTTCGTCGGCTCAGCTGCTTGATTGCAGCATTTGACTCCTCCCTTCCAGATTCCTAATTATTTCATGCATAAAAACAAGATATCCCAGAACATCAAGAACAAAATATGAACACGTTGAAAAGAGAAAAACAAAACAAAAAACCAAATACCTGAGCGAATATCACGGGAGGGGAAAAGAAAAGGAAGAGGAGAAACACGAGGGAAAGGTAGTTAGCAAAGGATCTACTGTGAAATGGGTTTGATTTTAAGAACCGCATTTTGGATTGATTTAACAAACGAATTCCAATTCAGCAGTGTTCGGGGAATTTGAAAGATCAAGAAATGTATAAATGGGGTTCTTGTTATCTGGGATTCCGAAGGGAATCGAGAATTGGGATCCAGATTTGATTTCACCAATTCCACAAAAAGTATGCTGCTTTTATGAACCGCGGATGACAATTTGGGCAGACGTCAAAACTACGACTTGCTTATTTTTTATTTCTATCAATAAAAACACCAAAAAGGTATTCCATTAGCTCAGACAAATGGCGCATTAAAATTCATAATATCAACAATTCATTTTGAACTAGTTGGAAACAACATAGCATATCAAGCTAGATGTTCAGCAATTAGTATTATATACCTTTTATCTGTAGTGGGATTCGATACAAGATTGCGATTCAAATTCAACGGATGAATTTTGCAAAATAGAAGAGAATAGAGAGTTGAGGAGAAAAATTTGAGAAGATTGTTAACATTTGATGAAAATATTACGTAAAGAATAAAACAATAAGAATCACATTCAAACTCTCACGTCAATGTAACAATGTGATGTAGACTAAACTTGTGAGCACAATTAGGAAATTATGATTGCACACCATGGACGCAGTTGGACATCTCATTCAGCACCTAATATTCGAATATTGTTGTGTTTGAGAAGAATTGCCAAAATGTCCACCATAGCAAGCATGAACTTGCCATCCAGTTGGGAGCCAAACGCAGCCACCACCATGTCCCTTCCATCTGCTCGAACGTGAGAAAATCATTTCTATTGCATGACAGATTCGCAGAAGGCCGCAAGCAAGATCTAACCACAAAAAATTTATATATCAATATATTTGCTCATTGGAGGTGTGCTACGTCGCTAGGAAATATTGTAAAACACTTTCAAAGAAACTACTCAACAAATCTAAAGCACATTATAAAAGGAAATTACCGTCAAGAAGAGCTCCTTGGCCAACCAAGAGAAACCTCAATATGAAGAATGCAAGATGAAAGAATAAGAAACAAAAGTAAGGGATGATTTTCGTTTTTCGTATTAATTCACTTAGTTCAAATTCATGTATAACGAAAAAGTGGACAATTGTAATTTGCAAGAAATAAAAATCAGGATAGCTTTGGACCCACCCAAAATAATAGGGTACCAAGATAATGGGCTTATACTGGCTAGGGGTGAACACGGTTCGATTTGGATGATTTGTGGTAAATTTTCAAACCAAACCATTTAAAGTGGTTTGAAAATTTTCCAAATCAAACCAAACCACTTTACTTTCGAAATCAAACCAAACCAAACCACTTTTTGTGATTTGGTTCAGTTTAAAACCACGGTTTAGCAAACAAATAAAAAAAAATATCGAACAAGTTAAATCATAAATATTAGTCTACAATATCATAATAAAACATAAATATTAGTATTAATAAAAGACAAAAAAGTGTTAGCATAAAAATAAGAATATAGCAAATGTATTCATTAATTATAATTAAATGATATAATGTTAGTAATAAAAGAAAATGAATTGAAATATCAAATACGATAATACATGCTATAACTTTTTCTGAATTATCTAATACTTCTACTTCATTCAAACATTGACGAATTACTATAGATTCCTTGATACTATGCAACCAATTCTTAGTGCAAATCACCGCCTCAACCATCTTTACACTCAACGAACTCCTAAAGGAATCAAGAATCTGACCACTAATAGAAAAGAAGAAATTGTTGGTGTTTGAATCATTATTTTTCAGCATAAGCTTATCGAATAAGTCTAGCTTTAAAATTGATGGAATGAGTTTGAAAATACCAAAAATAGTTTGTAAAGGACTTGGGCTACCAGATTGAGTAGCATATTTTGATAGAGCTAATGATGAAGTCACCATTTCCTTATAACATCTACAAATCTGGTAGAAAATAAACTATATCGTTACAAAGAAAATAGAGAATTTTCTTGAATTACATATCAAATCACTCTTTAAAACCCATAGGAAGTTTGGTGAAAGAAAATTAGAATATAGTGGTTATTTAGGCGAAGCCAAATCAAGAGTTTCGAGAGCAGCGGTCGAGATCGAGAAAGAATTGTAGAAAGAGAAACGATAATATGAATAATGGATGGATTTTAATTGAGTTGGGTATTTGGTTTAATTGGATTGGGTTTAATATGGATAATGGATTGATTTAGTTTTAATTGAGATGAATAAAATTAAAATTAATTAATTAATTTTTTTTTTTTTATTTTAAACGGTTTGGCGGTTTGAAAAAATTGAAACCTAAACCAAACCACTTCGAAGCGGTTTAGTTCGGTTCAAAACCAAAACATTGACGGATCCACGTGGACCCAAACCAACGATTTTGAAAAGGCAGTTTCGGTTCGATTTTACGATTTGACGGTTTTGTTGTTCAACCCTAATACTAGCTAGACCCAATATAGATCATTAAAAAGCCTACTTTTGAAATCAAACCCACTAGCTCAGTAAGTGGGAGCCCTTGCCAAATATTCAGCATGTGTGAAATATCTGTCCAAGCTTAGAGGGGTTTATTTGGGCAATTGAATCATCAGGACTGCCATTGTTAGACTACAAAACGAAACTGACTACTGGTTAGCCAGCAATTGGGGTAAGATCCAGTATTAAGAGAAATTTAATAACCCAATCAATTACATAGGAAATCATGTTTCTAAAGTCTCTCATGTCAACTATCAACTATCCCAACCTTATGTTTCTATTCCTGATTAGTAAGTTAAGACCGAAAACCCATTCCTCTGTACTATCTAATGCTTGTCTTCAAGCGCATGAATTGGCACGTCGCATTTCTATTGGAATCACATTAGAAAATACATCAACATGATTTAATTTCAATATTTGAAAAGTATAGGGATCAAACTACAATTTATAAAAAGTTCAATGTTTATGATTTTCAAACTTGAGGTATTGTAAACTTTGAGGTTTAGAGGCACTGAGGCAAATTTGAGGTTTAGAGGCACTGAGGCAAATTTGGTAAGTTTGAGACCCAATTTGCAATATTGTAAACTTTTGGGCGTAAAGTGAAATTTTGAGTAATGCTCTAAACAATCCAAGTGGCCGACCCCCCCACCCCCACCCCACATTTGGATCCCTTTTATTTTTTAAATAAATAGAACTTCCCTCTCTATTTTTCTAGCTTAAGAACGTTTGGAAGAGTTAAAAGGAAATGTGTATTTTGCAAAACAAGAATTTAGCTCAACTTTGAGCATATTTTTAGATCGAAGTTGATGATTCATATTCCAACGTTCTTGCAAGACAAGTATTCATCAAAACGTTATAGTAAGACACATTCATACATTTTTTATTTCATATTTTTTATCTTACTATGATGTGACTAACATATCCTAATTTTGAGATTAAGATGGGCAAATGATTCTACATTTATGATTGAGATTAACCTAACCAATAATTTTGTAGTAATACATTGAGCAATGGTCTAAATTGAAATTGAGATGTTCTTGTTAATATGAAGATCGATTGATAATGTTTAAAGTTGTAAGTGTTCACATTACATTATTTGGTTTTAAAGTATGAAATAATATTTGTATCTTATGGGATATTTTATACTCACTCGAGTTGATTTTAAAATCTTACAGGTATGTGATAGGCTGATAGCTAGGGGATGATGTCGGTCGAGAAATTAAAGGATGACGATCATATTATGTAAGATCAACAAACGATGTTTTAAAATTAAGTTATTATTGTAACAAGTTGTCTCTATAAATAAACTAGATTTTAAAAACAAGTTTAGTTTTAAAATTGCAACTTTCTCACTTCCACAAGACTATGATCTATAAGTATGTTGTTTTTGTATTGCAACGTTTTGTTTTTTAAATAAAGTTTGTGTTACATTTATGTTTCGTTTTAAGTAGCAACTTCTTGTTATAACAGGCTGTGTAGATTTTTTTTTTTTTAATATGTTGGAACTTTTTGTTAAAAATCAAATATTGTATTGCAACATTGTGTTAACTAATATATTTTTGTCTATGCATAACATAATATACATTTTATAGTATTGCAACCTTACGTCTAAACTTGAAATATTTCTGCACGTTATACTTTCTAATATGTTGTAAAGTTGATTTTACAAAATGGAATTCAAGTTTATTTTAGTTATTTATAATGTTTTAAATGACTGAATCATGTTGTAACATTTTAATTTATTTGTGTTTATAGTGTAATGTTGCAATATCCAAAATATAGAATTTATGCTACAACTTTTAAAATGCACTTCCATTGAGAGGGTTTTCCATAAAATGGTTACAATATAATTTATACATGTTGCAACTATTTGATTAAGTGTGAAATACAGAGAAGTATTTCACAATTATTTGAAAAACAAAATTTTAATAAGTCTATTTTAAGTATACTTTGAATGATAGATATTGCTACATTTTACTTCAAGCATTTGAAGTTGCAATTTTTGAAATTTAATTACATTTTAGGAGTTTAAATGAAATCATTATGACATATTTTCAATTTTGTTTAAGTTTTAGAATGTATGAGTTTTCTGCATGAAGTTTTAAAAATTGGGACTTTGTTGGCAACTCTTTAAATTTCTAAATGTTAATAAGTTAGTTAACCATCGGAATTGAAATTTCGAAAGCATTATAGCGTGGTATCGGAGCAAAAGTTAAACCATTTCGGTAGGCTAAATGTTTTAAAAATTAAAAATTTGAGTGATGAATCACCATTTTCAATCAAGGCAACGATCAACTCTCCATTAATGATCTAAGGTACGCAAATTAAAGTTATAGTTAAAAATTGATGCTTGACTTGATTTTCAAGAGTTGATGCATAGTCGTTTTGTATTTTATTCAAAGTTACGCACCAAAGTTTAAATCTTAAATATATTCTTTCGTTTTGTAAATTCGTTATACTCTGCGTTTTAAGTAAGAAATGGGTAAAATGAATCAAAAGTTTAAGAAATCAAGTTTATTAAAGTTGTGATTAATATAGCTATTATCACGGTTGAGACTAATAGGTTCATGTAAATGTGGCAAGCGATTATTGGAAAAGCTTATACGAGTCACCAAAAAAATTGAACCTCTATAGGTTATGTTAGAAGTTTTTATTTTATTTTATTTTTTTCATCTAGAAGAGCACTTAATGCCAATCAAATAGTTAGGGGAGCTAAGATTGCAATTTAGCTAAAGGAGGGGAGCTAAGATTGCAATTTAGCTAAAGGTCAATCTATCGAACTTAGTTCTTTTAAGTACAATCTAACCATATTATTAATTAACTCAATTGAAGACGAAATTTGAGGGGGTTGGATTGGTGGAGGGATGTCGAGCATGGATAATTTTAATTTTTTTTATGTTTCTAATTTTTTTTTGCTTATTTAAAAGGTTAGACTAAAATTGTGTTATTAATAACACTTTGTCCTTTTGTATTAAAGATGAAGGTAAAATTGTCAACTAGAAACCTAGTGTGCTACCAAAATAAAAGATTGAGGATTATAAGTACAATATCAATCGAAGTTCGGAAAATTCTTAAGAGCCTTAATGCTCTTTTCTCTATTTAAAGAGCGAATTTAGAGAGTTTCTGTTAAAAGTTTTAGCAAATTTTTATAAAAATGATAATACGTGTGATTGAAAAGTTGATAAAAAATATGAATCTTATAAAATATACTATCAAAATTAATTACTGGTTTTAATCACGGCAGTATGGAGTTTTCTTTGTTACAGAAAGAAAAAAGTACTTAAACGTCTGTATGTCACTACGTCTTCAATTTCTCCCTTACAAAATCATCTCTTCCAAACTTTGTTGGGACCTTCAATCCATCTCCTTGATTCGACCATCTTCTTCAACTCATCATCTTCAAAATCTGTTCACCTCCTCAATCCATCCACCTCAATCGATTATCTTTCTCCACCGACCATCTCTAAAATCTATTCACCGCGTCAATCTTTTACAATAATAGAGCTTACGGTTGAATTCTACTACAAGAAAGTGATATACTAATTATCTCCACTCACACAAAATCAGCATATACGTCTATTTTTTAAAAACAAAAAAAAAAATCATCTCTCTTCAACTCTTTCATTATCAATTATTCTCTTCACCATTCTTCAAATTTTTTGCACAATTTTTTTTCTCTTCAATATTTTTCAACGAATAAATTTCAAACAGTTGAATTCCTCCCAAGAGAAGCTGTATATTACTTTAAAATTTTAACAACTTTTAAGTTAAAAGGGCTAAATTACAAGACCAAGGTACAGAGAATCGAGATTACGCGCGGGAGTGGTGTGTGGGTTTGACAAAATAGCTGCATTGATTCATTCGGTGGATGGTTGGTTGGTAATTCTCTGCTTTTCTCACTTCCTGTGGAGAGGAGACAACAAGAACGCCCCACCCCATTCCTGCACTCACCTTGTTTTTCTCATATTTCTTCATTTTTCATCGCACCAAATTACTCTGTAGCAGAATTTTCTTCTCCTCAAATGAACAGCGCGATCGGCAGGCCGTTGATTATGGGCTGCTGACGGCCGCTGGTATAGGAGTGTGAGTGACATGTGGGGTGGCGAATTCCCATGTCACCAGTATCTGTCATCGCCGTCGCTTCCTCCTCCTCCCACCACCACCAACAAAGTAGGTTTCTTAATCGTAACTCGATAATTTTTTTTTTTTGGATGTTTGCATGGATTTGATAATGGTGATCTTGCTTAAAGATTGTTATGTTCATTTTTTTGGTAATTTTATGTGTTTTTTCCACGTGTGGATCACATAAACATAACATTGTCATCACGTTTTTGTTTTTCCACTTAAAAATATTTGAGTTGCTTGGAATTGAGGACATGCATTCTGTTTGATTTTTGTTTATATGCAACAAAACTAAGCGTTTAAAGGTTGAATTCGAGGGATCACTTCCAGTTTTTGTAATTTTTTTTACAAAATTTTAATTTAGCTCCGGATTTCTTGAAGACTAATTTTTGTATACTAATCGAATTACTACAGAACTTTCATTTTTAAGAATAAAAGGATGATCTTTAGCATCTCAATGCTTTCTGCATAATTCTTCTGCTATAGAAAATAAAGATTTTCAGTTTTAGTCATTATAGATGTTGAGAAACAATTTTTATTTTTCAGTTCTCTGCAAGATCAAGTGAAATCGAAGGTAAAAAAAAGTCTTGAAATTGTTCACGATCTTTAGTTTCTCAATGCTACTTGGTAATTCTTATGGTATGGAAATAAAGTTTACTGTTTTACTCATGGTATATGTTGCAAACCAATTTTTTTTTTTCTGCAAGAGCACTGAAGAGGGGAAGGCTCGAAATTGATCCTTTTTTTTTTTTTTTTAAAAGAAATAAGTGGTATTTATTTTTTGCTACACAAAATAAAGATTTTACAGTTTGTGGACTATTTTGCAGATCAATTATTTCATTTTAGTTAGCTGCAAGAGACAGTGACATTAAAGGAATAGGTGGGTGGGGGGACAGAATCTTTCCCAGCTGGATCCTCTGGGGATAACCCCCTTGAGGAAAGGATTTCACTTCAAAAAGCTAAAAGCAGTAAGGAATTTGGATGGAAAATGATCTTTCATTTTTTCAGCAGAAGTTTGTGACCTTTAGTTTCTCAATACTTCATACATAATTCTTCTGCTATAAAACATAAAGAATACACAGTTTGTCAAATATGTTTCAAATCGATTATCATCTTTTTAGTTCGCTTCTTTGTTTTTGACAATTCTATAGTGAAATTGTGGTACAAAAGTTTAGAACTTGCAATTTGCAAGTTGGATATTCTGTCCATCTATTATATAGGAGCCTTGGTTAAGAAGCAAAGTCCTGATTTTATTAGGCAGCATGGATTCTAATAGAGCATAACACGGTGTCAATTACACTTGACATCATGCTGGAAGTTTATACTGACAGCAGCTAATACTTTCAGATTCTATATTGCAACTGAACATCAGACCAAGAGAAGAAATGGAGTCTGGACAGTATCCTGTGCGAGAAAGTGAACCAGACTGTCCATATTATATTCGAACAGGTCTATGTAGATTTGGTGCAACATGCCGATTTAATCACCCTCCTAATAGGAACCAGGTGAGGACCACAAAAATAAATGTGTTGGCTTGGGCAATTTTTAAGAGCTTATAAAGATGTAAATGTGTCTGCACATGGTTGAATGTCATTAATTATAGACACCCATGTCAGTGGAAGCTATTGAAACTCGACATTTTGAGGCTTGGTGCTCTATATCTGAACTTTTAATCAATTATCAGGCAGTGTTTGGCAACATGGAATTGGTGCCTCCACATAAGAGATTTGTTTATATTTGAATTGATCTTTCAAGAATTCCAATTTGAAGCCCCATTGTGTGATACCGAAAACAATTATTTTCAGAATGGACACTAAATGCCTTCAAATGATTTTTTCCATCTAAATTTTAATCCAGTAGGATGACTTGGGCTTAAAGATATCAGCCTGATAACTTGAGGGGTAAATTAAGACAAAATGTCTCCAGTTTACGTAACTGAAACTCAAAGCCAATTGAAAAGGTAATAGGTAATTGGCTAAGGGTTAACTATTTTCCAATGAGAATGAAATGTAAATTTATAAATTCATCATATTTCCATCATTCCCTTTGTGATTTGTCTTTGAAAATTACTTCATTCCTAATTTGGACCTGGTTCGCTTGCACATTGAATACAAGCATGTACTTTGATAATGTCTACTTCCATACTATTTGGAGGTTAACTTGCTTCTTGCGACACTGTTTTACAAATTATTCCATAGGTTTTTACATTACTGGATTTGATAAATGTGAATTTCTCAACTTTAGGTTATTGACACAGCAAGGTTAAAAGGCGAGTATCCAGAAAGAATAGGACAACCAGAATGTCAGGTATGGGTGTATAGTGCACTCATCCCACTTTGTAGCATCATATGTAGTTGGCTTATAATTAGCCACCTTCCATCTAGATTAATATTTATGATGATACTGAAGATATCATAGTTCAACTTTGCATTTTATATCCATATTTTTTCAGATATAGGATTTTTGTTCACAACACTCCCTTCCCTCTCATCCTTCCTGTTTTAATTAGTATTACATTGTTTTTTATTTACCAGAATCACTTTTTCTTTTGGATGAATGATTTCTGCACCGTCTTACGTTGCTTGGACTAGTTTTTTCTGTTCTAGCATGCTTTGTTTCTAATATTTTTTTTTTCTTCAGTATTACTTGAAAACGGGGACCTGCAAGTTTGGAGCCACGTGTAAGTTTCATCATCCTAGAGACAAGGCTGGGATTGCTGGAAGAGCTGCCCTAAATGTTTTGGGTTATCCGCTTCGCCCGGTTCAGACCTTTTACCTTCGTCTCTGTCATTCTAACCAATTTTATTTCTTCAGGCTAATCCAATAATTAGATCAACTTCTTCCACATTCTGATCATGTTATTGTTCCTCAGATTTTGTATACATTTTCTTTCCCATAATAGTTGTGCCAAATGATCTTGAGCATGATATTGTTAACAGTGGATTTGGAGTGCGCACACCAGAATGGAATTACCTTTTAAATTACATGATATGTACGGGCATTACCTTCTGATAATTGCCTTTTGTTAATTGAAGAGATACTTAGAGACAATTAGTTGATCTTATAATCTGAAATGAGAAATGGGCAGGGGTACATTTATCACAAGAAAATCATAAATTAGTCTCAAGCATGACTAGAGAGAAAGCAGTTCTTCCACATTTTTGTTGGCCAGGCTGAGCTTTTGGAGTCCTCTGGGCTTCTCTGTTCTGGGTCCCCCAAAGGAAGTTTCCATCAACTGTCATACTTGGGGTTTCACTCCTGGATAGTTGGAATGTAATCTGGTCATATAGTGCCACCCTTTTGAAGTATTCAGTCCATTTCATAAACCCTCCTCCTCATTGTTATTGCTGCATTTTCTCTTTATAGGATGTCATGAAAGAGCTACATTTCAAGCAATTAAACATTTTGTTATCATTCTTTCCCATTATTCTGTACACTACGTAATTTGCAATAATCACCATTGTTTTACCACATATTTGAAATGTTGAGTTAAAAAATGGGGCAAGTAGGTAAAATTAAATCAAAATGACAACGTATAACACTGACTCGTGCTCAAGTTATGGATTGAAAGGACGGGCTGGTAGGCCTTCTTTCTATCATGCTTTACGGATTACAGTAAGTGCTTTTGATGTATGGGTTTAGAACTGTGCGTACTTTGGGGCTATATATGATGTAGGACTTCAAATATATAACCAACATTATTCTTTAATGAACTGAATGAAGTTTCATATTTTGGTTTTAGTTTTATTCAATTCCTTTTATTGCAAACAGAATGAGGTGGAATGTGCTTATTATATGAGAAATGGACAATGCAAATTTGGAAGCACTTGTAAGTTCCACCATCCTCAGCCGTCCAACATGATGTACTCCTTACATGGTTCTTCAGTCTATCCTCCTATCCACTCTCCAACAACTCCTGGTCAGCTGCAATTTCCCTCGTCAAAAACTTCTTTTATTCCCAGTACACGGTGGCAAAGCCCTTCGGGTTATGCACCGTTGATTATGCCTCAGGGGGTGGTGTCAGTCCCAGGATGGAACGCATACAAAGTAATCTTTTCGGTGATGCTTATTTTAATTCATGCTTTCTGTTTCGTATTTTTGCTTGACTTTGCTTCAGATGTGGTTTTTTTCTTTCGTATGTTTGCTCTTTGGTTAATTTTTAGTATGCTTAGGATATCTGGATTGGCAGATTACAAGTGAAGAGATAAATACATATTAAGGGCCAAACTCATACATCCCCCTTGAAAGGGAAACATGAAGGAATAGTCTCTGATGTCAAAATAAAGTGAACCAATAATTGTATTCTCTGAAGTATGGACACTCCTACAAGGGCGGTGTGTCGGTGTCTGTGTCTGACATGTATCTTGTCGTGTCCTATTTTTTATATATTTTTTAAATTTCTAAAGCTCGAGGGATACGTTAGGTACACTCCTTGGACAAATGTTCGACATGCCATGTGTTGTGTCCTATATTAAAAAGTATATCAATAAAGATATAATATATAAATATAAAATTTTAAATAATTTAAATTGATGTGTCCCCAACTTGTCCGTATCTAGCTTTTTGGAAAAATAATTTATCACCGTGTCCGTGCTTCTTAGATTGTATTATTTAGCTATCATAATAAGAAGTGCAAATTTCTTAATAAGCCAGCCACATTTGAACTAAGATGTTAGCTATGAGAAGAGTAAAATGTGTTAACAGGCAAAAAGAGAACTCAGAGTATTAGTAAAATCAAATAAGGAAATGCATTATTTGGTGAGAATCAAATTAAAGCAAGTTAGGTTTAACCGGAGGACTGCCAGTAGGGTATCACTACCTGTACACTCATGTAAACTTGGAACTTTGAAGACTTAGAATTTGCATTGAGCTTGTTAATCAGTATGCTGTTTTTAACTTAGTTTTTTATCTCAAATTTTTGTTCAGGATCATTTCCACTGCCTCCAAAATCTAATCTTTGTTTCTTTAAATTAATGATGGTTGATCATCACATAGTGCAATATCCATTGAAGCGTTGTGTTATTTTCAGCTCAAAATTGACCATGATTGTGAAAGATGTTTGCGTCATATCTTGTCCTGAGGCACCAGAGTGTATAACCCTGTCATCATATGTTGTTGCCTCTAGTTCTTTATTGGATCCAAGTTCCTTAAATTTAGAAAACACTATTGTACTTAGAATCTGAACTAAATAAATGAAAGATATGAAATTCTTGAAGTCTGAATTTGATTAGGATATTGCTTTGTTCCAGAGTCATCTGGGTAGAATTTCATCTTCAGAAAGTCAACAGTTGATAGCAGGAAACCATGATAATCATGATGTCCCTTGCCAGAGCGAGGTAGAAATTGTGGGGGATCAATTGCATTCCGGTTCTATACATATGGGTTATTATGCATTTCAGAGAGAGAATATGTTTCCTGAGAGACCGGGTCAGCCAGAGTGCCAGTTCTATTTGAAGACTGGGGACTGCAAATTTGGTTCAGTATGTAAATTTCATCACCCTAGAGAAAGACTTATTCCTGTTCCGGACTGTGTTCTGAGTCCAATTGGACTTCCCTTACGGCCTGTAAGTTGATCTCTAGTCATTTTTATCTCTTAATCTTCTATGTAGCTTATTATAAGTGTCATTCTTAATCCTTTTATGCTAGCTTTTTGAATATTTATCTTGAAAAGTCCATTCTGCACTTTTGCCATCTGAAACCTTTTTAGGAGGAAATTGTCAATTTGAACACTTTGGATTGGCCACTTTGCCAAATGGCCACTAAAATTAATTTTTATCGAACTAGCCACTTTTTAAATTTTTTCCCTAAATACCGCTTATCTATCTTTGAGAAAAAACAAAAGAATGAAAAATAGAAAATAGTTTTAAGAAAAAAAATGAAAATCAGAGATTGGAGCGGTTGTGGCCGCATCCACCTTCTTTACCTCATCCTGGTAACATAATCTAAAATAACAATTGAGATCTATATCTTCCAGAGAACTTGAGTGGAGAAAAGCTTCCAGATGAGATCTATGGGTTTTGTTCTCCTCTACTTAGTGGGGAGCTTATTTTGCCAATTTGGACAAGTGTCCAAATGGCTTGTCCAAATGGGCAAAATAAACTCTCCAATAGGTGGAGGAGAACAGCTCTGTGAGATCTATACCACACACAGAGAAGCATGCTGGTGGTGAGATGCAATCTATATTTCAGAATATGGATTTGCAGTCTGGGACTGAAACTTCTACTTCCATCAACATCATTTTTTGTGAAAGAAACTAAATTCATCTTCTACACTAGTACATATACATATTACATAAATCTTGTCTGTTCTCTTTTTTTTGGCTCTTTCTTTTTCTTCCCCAAAATTTTGGAGTAATTTTATTCTTCGCTTCCGATTGAAATAGCAAAGGGAGAAATTCTACTCTACTTTGACTTTTTGTTGTTGTTAAACGACTGCAAGTTTTAGTTTTTATAGAGAGGGAGTTTTTTGGTGGTGGTGCTAGAGGGGGAGGTTTAGGGCATATTTTTTATGGTAGAGAGACTACTCAACCAAGCAAGTTGTGAAGATTCAGAGGAAGTTTTAATGAATTCATCATCCAGGTGGAGGGGAAGAAGGTGGTGATGGTGAGGGGAGCTGGCCATTGTGGCACGAGGGGAGATTGACCTGTGTGAGTGTGTGTGAGAGAGAAACAGTGTTAGTGCACGTTTTTAAAAGAATTTCCATTTTTTTAATTGAGGGCAAACTTGTCATTTAAAATAAAAAGTGGCCATTTTTATAATTTTTTGAAAAGTTGACAATTTTCAATTTTACCATAAAAATAGCTCTTTTGTTCAATGCAGTGACATCATATGGTTTTTATGCACATTGATCTTGGGTATTGGACAAAATCTTGCACATTTATGGATGCTTTACCATGTACATCTGTTGGTTCAAGCAGTTCTAGTAGTTAGTTTACAGCATTGTCATTGTATCCGATTTCCATTCTTAGTTCATAACCCATAACGTTTTTGCTTCTCAGAGTGCTTTTTGGTACAACTATTATGCTCAAACTGCAATTTATTCCGCTAACTTGCAATAAATGTTCAATTTGATCTTGGCATGTCTTTGTCTATTGTGAATTTCTGACAAAGAGTGGGACAAATGAAAGGAGTGGTACCAACATGATTCTACGATACTCAGCATAGATCACAATAAAATAAAGGAGTCAGTCCATGATGCTCCCACCAATGAAGGATCTGACAGGTCAATTGTATCCAGCCTTGCCCAAAGTAGAGGAGGGTGTTTTGTGTTTTGTACTTCTAAACATTTAGTCACCTTTATCTCCTTCCAAGTCTCGCCCCCAGGACAGTAATAAGGACTTCCGAATTTGATGTTAACTAATGATAAGATTAGAAACAAATCAAAATAGGAAAAAAATAAATAAATAAAGCCACTAGTAGACAACACCATATCTTGTAAGCAATGTGATTGCATCCAATACACGAAATGAACAACTTGTTTTTCTCATCTTATGGTGCTTTCCTATAATATCGTTCTTCTATCCACTGTCACATTGAAAAAGAATTTCCATGTTCCTTTACCTTCACCTTTCCATTACTTTATAATTTTAAAGTATGATTGTCCTTCTGCATTGGGGGAAATTCTTTTTTCCATGATGAGTTGACACATCGGGTTTATTATGAGTTTTGCTACATTGGAAAAAATAGGTGTATGTTAACTAGGATTGCTTCTAGAGAATGAAAAGAAAATATTTCAAGTTTTGTAACCGTCGGTCTTGCATTTCTGTACAAAGTTTGATTATGTTTTGACGTTATTCCTTGGAAGCTTGAAATCAGAGAAAAAGAAAGTATTAAGGAGAGAAAGAACAAGAGAAAGAAGTTTCAAGGGGAAAAAACAAGAGGGAAGGAGGATGAGAGGCATTTTGCTTTCATCATCCTTCTTGGTGCCAAGTCTTTTAACCATTTATTAGAATGATTCACTGTTTTTCTTAAATGTTTTTCTCCCCTTTCTTTGGTTTAGGGGGAGCCTCTGTGTATTTTCTATTCTCGATATGGAATCTGCAAGTTTGGTCCAAGTTGCAAGTTTGACCATCCAATGGAGGTCTTGTCACACAGTTCTGCTGCATCATTGCCAACTGATTCTCCAGCAGTTCATCGTTTGTTGGTTTCATCATCGGGAACTAGTGCTTTAAATTTGTCATCAGAAGGGCTGAAGGAGGCAGGCTCCACGGGCAACAGACGGCTGTCTTTGTCGGAGGCAAGACAGATGCCCTCTGGTGATAACAAAATTGAGCCACAGTGATAAATTAATCCTCCAAAGATTACTTTGTCACATTTTTTAATCTCTTGGAAAATAAACAACAGTTTCTTGTATATTCATTTCTCGTGGTTGGAGATGTACAGAATTCAGTATTTAGTCAAAATCTGTTCTTCTGAAGATGCAGTTCAGTTGACAAGATTGACATATTTAGACTAGCCGCATTGTATAAATCTGCAAATGTCACATATGGTGAAGGCAATAGTGAACATTTTCATCTTTTCAGCAGCCATCATTCTGATTTTTGTGAATCACTTTGATCCAGTGTTCTGAGCATTTCTTCTCACAACAGCTATTGCCTGGCTCAATGTTGGTCTTCTCAAATGTACACCAGGATTATTTCTTACCCAAACACTCATTTCTAATGGTTATAATTAATTTCCTACCTGTCTTGCACGAAATGTCACTATTCTATTGTCAATGTCATCATCCGTACTGCCACATATTATGAGCACCATTAATATAATCATCATAATATAATTGTTTTTCTTAATCATCTCTTATTTTTGAATCTTCAAGTTCTTGAAGTGTTAGCAATCTGGAGGGAGCTAAAGGGTTTTAGTCTCAATTCTATCCAATTAAACACGGAATTAGTATTCTTCCAACACAAGTAAGGGTTTCTGAAACCCGTCATTCCATTTCAACCTATTATTAGAACATTTCATGCAACTTTTCCGGGATGTTTTAAGTTAGGCGTATGCTCATAACAGATGTTAGATTGGTTTAACATAATTATTATTTTGGTAGGGATTTCTTTTGAAGAATATATCTTAATAGCTTACTACTGAGATCAGACAAACTTACACTGAAATGAGACATGGCTCTTTATTAAATGGCACTGAAATGTTTCCTAAAAAGAGGAACAAATACCTGTGTTGCCATTAGAAGCTGATTGTTTAGCTCTCAAGTATCAAACATAACTGATCTGAGAAAGATAAAAGCCACTGATGAACACTGGATCAGATTGCTAAATCTAGGAGTTGCGGAATGGACATATGCAATGTCTTAGAATGAGCATGCCAAAAAGAAATCTGGGATTAGCGCTGTCTGGTAACAGTTTTTATTTGCAATTAGTTTATCTTGTGAAAGATTAGCCAATTTATGTCTCTTTTGTTGACAGCACCATTTAGTTGAATTTATTGCTCACTTCTACAGTTGAATCTGAAGGAAGTTTTGGTCAATGAGGCGCTCATTGATTTCTGTTCTGCGTCTGAAAGAATTCAGCTGGTCTTACCAAAAAGCTTAATGTGATGGCTCGGTGTCACCTATTTCTCTCAACAGCTAATTGTTCTAGAGGATTTTCTGGCAGGTAGTAACGTTATCTCCCTTTTTATGTACGTAATAATATCTTTTATTCTTCTCAAACTATAGCCATATAAGCTTTGTACAAGAATGGAATTTAAACATTGTTTTTTTCTTATGAGAACTTGTTGGGAACCTTGAATAGACAAATTTACAAGATAAGAGTCAAAGCCTTTAAATAGATAGTTCATTTCCTCAATCTTTCTGAAGTTTTTACCAATTACTTTTGCTTCCAGTTCCCTATTTAACGTGCATCTGTGGATAAGTGAAGATATTAACCTAACCTAAGTTTATATGCAGATAATACTTTAGTGAAAACTTATTAATTGCTTTTTGTCATAAAAAAGAAAGGTAAGAGTCGTGCAGCCTCGACAAGGCTGTATGGACGTGTTGATACTCTCACTCTTCGGACACTCCCTTACACGTGTTCGATACTTCTCTAACTACATCAGCAGTTCTGTGACTCTGGAAGATATTCTTACAAGATATTCCCTCAATCTCATATGCTTATGATATATTCCCGCAATATCATGTTACTTAACACACCACCTCTTGGCACGAAGTTTAAGAACTTATGCTTGACACCTCACCACCAAACATTGAAATTTCAAATTTAAGACCCACCCTTTAAAAACAATGTCTTAAAATGTGTTTGGATAATGCACATCATTGTTTTTCAAGTCTCAGCTTCAAATGGTTAATATGAAAATCTGAAGCTAATTCTTTTTTTTTTTTTTTCCACTTTTGGGTGGTGAAAATTTCTGCAAGACTTAAAAGATAAAAAAGTGTGCCAAATAATATTAGACCAAGAGATTATAATATTCTTGTAATGTGTAAAAACATCATCACACGAATAACCAAATTTGGATAAAGGACTGAGAATTAAACTGCACAAGAGTTATGGAGGAAGAGAAGTTGGAGGAAAAGAAGTTATCGTTACTATGTTTTTAAGATTGATTTAATTGATATGGGCATGTAATCTTTAAGATGAATGGATAAATGATTTGTATATTATGATATAAATTATGCTTAATAAATTATCAGGGAAAACTTATTGCATGCATACATGTGTGTATAATGCAATGTGTTTGTGTATCCATCAAAATCTCCTCGCGTCTCATATCTTACTTTTCAATCTGTGCTCGTGTCGTGTCACATTTGTATCCCCTCTCTGTCTCCATGCTTCTTTAGAAAGTGAGGAAAACCAAGGTGGGGCACACCTTGCTAGCGCTATGCTTGCAAAAGAATGTGTTACAGTGCATCAGAAATGAACCTTTTAGAACTGAAACAAATTCACCATAACATACTAAAGACAAAAGCATTGAAGCAAATGATATAACCATCTAACTTTGAGAACTCTAGCCAGCACTTGGATGCTTCGTTTCACATACCTTGCAGTTCAGAAGAAGTGAAATTTGAACTGTTTCCAAGCTTGAACCTATTTATCAAAGTATACAGAAGAACAACCATGGAAGAAAATAAAATTACCAATTGCTTTTGCTCTAGTCAAGACTTGGATGTTGTAGACCATGTTAACACAACATGCGACTATGACATCCTCTTCTGGATGCAACCTAAATTACGAAGTCCCATTAGAAAAAGTAATTATCTAAGTTGAAATTGTTAATATCGCAAGATTGAACCATTTGAAATTTTCTTTTTGCAGCCTTTTCAAATTTGACCATTTCTCTGGGTGCACGCGTGTTCACCTACATCAGGACATGACAAAAAATGGAAGGGAACATGTTTCCTACAGACAACTATTGTCGAGCTGGCCATGCTTGATTGGTGTCTGATTATGGTAGGAAGGGAAATAATAAAACGGGAATTTGAAGAGACAAAAAAATAAGGTTTAGTTTATAAGGTATGAAAGGTAAGCAATCAAGAATGGCAGATCTGTTTCTCTTAATGGAAAAGAAAGAATGCATTACTATTAAGGTTTAGTGATTGACAGCCCTATACATAGTAGCTAGTAAGTAGTACTCGTGCTAGAAAATCAGACCATTTGAACATACCAAAATCCTTGATTGATTTACAACTCATTGTGAATCACATTTTTTCTATGGAATCAGTATTATCAATTAATAGAAGGAAACCAAGCAACATACTGCATTTGCAAGATATGAATGAAACAGAAGTGGTCAGCAAATTTAAAATTTTTAAAAAATAAAGTAAACGTACAATAATTACTGATATCGAGTGCCAAATGGCAACAGTGGTTCACACTAGGGACCCGCCTTCTAATAAATCTGGAAGTTTTCACACAGTTTTCATTTCCCAATTTTGGCCAGCCATGCCAATTGATGTGATTTCGTGGAAAATATGACAAAAACAGGCAAACTTATCCCCAACATCCGTACAGTGTAAATGGGTAACTCTTAACAATACTTTCAGCGTGGTGGAGAATGGGCTTTATGTTCAAATTTTCTTAGTATTGTGAAATTTAGATGTCTAATATTTCAAAAACATGCAAATTTATCCCCAACATCCATACAGTATAAATAGGTAACTCTTAACAATACTATCAGCATGGTGGAGAATGGGCTTTATGTTCAAATTTTCTTAGTATTGGGAAATTTAGAATCTAGTATCTCTCCTGTTAATGGATGCCAAATCTGTTCTCCTGTTCAACTTATCTATCTAGATTGCATAGTAGCAATAAACTGAAAACAATGGCAAATTCATGTAGCCGGCCCCTAATTTTTTGGGAATAAGCCGTAGTTTTTTGTATAGACATTCCATAGATAGCCTGAATTTTGTTGTTGTAGAGCATAGTATAATATTTGATTTTTTAAGCCGCGATATATTGTTCCCTATTTGAATGAGAAATAGTTTGACTATCTTAACCCATGTTTCTTCACTTTCTTCCAGGTACTTGGATTTTTTCTTTTGCCAACTCTTCTTATGCTGTACTGTGCTACACTGTGTTGTATGGGCGTCTCCAATATGCTTTCTAATAAAGCAGCTTTGTTGCTCTTTTAATCATGACTAAATATTTAAAAGTTGAATTCAAAGTTGCGCTACCTCAAAGCGCTGTGGTTCCAAATAGGGCCTTAATTTTTTGTTTACCATTTGGGCAAATGAATGTAAGCTGTCTCACTCCAGATTATTCTTTTATTTTTTTGGAGTTTATGGTGGTACTATTGACTGACGTTTCATTTGGAAAGTTGTCAAGACATGCTTACCAGAGGTTAGCTTAGAGCAATCTGGTTCCAGTCTACCTTTGAATTTGCCACACCAAATGTTTCTCTTATTGGTGAACTCAGTCAATTTGAGGTATTGTAAAGTAGAATCTTGAGGATGATCGGCACTAAGCTTTTCAAGAATTATAAAATTATGTTTTTCTCAAGTTAATTTGCTGTTTTTGTTTTGTATTTTGGTCACACAACTGTACTTTTATTTCTGTTTCAAGCTTCTGTATCTACTTCATTCAGTGCCTTCCAAGGTTGATCATTCCATTTCATGAAATAATTGATCTACTCCAATGTATGACTTGCTAGGGTGAACGTGAATCTGCTCAAGGGTGTAGGACGACGTCTGAAATGTTTATGAGCATGTTGAAGATATTGTTCAAAACTCTATTTAGTTGAAGTTTGAGTGAAGATGTACTGCATGGTCACGATGCCATACACAGGGAAGGACTTATCCAGAATAGTCTAGTACTCAAATCGGGTTTTTCAGAGTGGTTAGACATTGTATATGGATGTTTCTTGTGGTATGGAACACCGCAAGGTTACTGCATTAATGCCATCTTTTACATGATTTTGATGTATTGATGCTAGACGAAGGCTTAAGTGTGTATATTTATGAAGACGGTAGACCATGTTCGACTGGTAAAATTCCTCAGTGCATGACAGTCTTGTTTGGTTTGACAGTTGGAATTGGTTCTCTAGCAATGAAAGTTTCCTTGTGACTTGTTGATGTGGAGCCTAGGGCTTTGATATCTTGCTTAGATTAGATGCTTTTTGGATGATATCTCAAATTTTGCTGTTTTCTGCTTGCACAGTTTTGGTGAGTGATGATATTGACACATTTGCAAAAGAAGTGAAATACCAATTATTTTCTCTTTTTGCTTCTTTTGATAATTAGAAAGAAGTAATATTCATATCAAATGAAACAAATACAACTCTTTCATGCATGATTGGAAAATTCACAATGCCTCATTCTTACCTAAATTTGGATTGGTTGCTCTTCTTTTAGCATGATAACTACAATTATGGCTTTTTTGCTTGAGGCCAAAGCTAGTCAAATTCACCACAAAAGGTAGGAAGGACAGGTAGGGGATGGCCCTGATGGGGGCAGCTTGGCTTCGAGACAACATTGGCTAATGGACAGATTCCGTCCATGGGATTATCATCGCACCATAACTATAATATAGGGGGTGAGCTTGGTTTGATTTCAAAGATAATCGAATCAAATCGAGAAATTAATGAGAACTTTATGAATGGAACCAAACCGATCTGTCTGGTTTGGTAGACCGGTTTCATTAGGGGCTGTTTGACAAATTTTTTAGTAGATTTTGTTAAAAAATTGATGAAATGTGTGATTAAAATTAATTGTTGACTTTGACTTCATTTTTTTAACAAGTTTTTAAACTTTACCAAACAAAGACTAAAAGTTCATAATAATAACGAGAGAATTTACGTTATGGATTAAAGTTTCATAATTGACTAAACTAAACATGTTAATAGTTCAATTCATTTCAAATTTTTAGTTCCAGTACTATAATTGAAAATCCAACCGAATCGGTTCTTAGTTCTAGTACACGGACCGTTTAAAACTTAAGCAGAATGAGATTGAACCAAATATGATTGAACCAATCGGGTTGGTACTTTTGACCACCCCTAAAAATTAGATCGGGGACCATACTACTAAAAGTTAGATTGAGGACGACATTGTGATTGCGTCAATAGGTTGAGGACCAATGCTATATTTACATATGATATTAATTAACCACATGGAAATGGAGTAAAAAAAGTCCACAACAAGGGCTGTCTTCCTCTTTCCCAATTCCACATTTCCATTTTCCTCTCACAAAAGAAAATGAGTTTCCAATATTAAAAATCTTCTTATTGATATTTCAATGCCATTAAACCCCACATTCATGCCTCCTATGATCCTATCCGTTCCAAACAACTTTATTTATTAGATTACAATTAAAATTTCTGGTGAAATAGATCCATTCCCCATTCTTTCTCACTCTCATCACACACTCACTCATAACTCCACCATTTTCAAGAATTTGAGAAGGAAAAAAAAGAAGAAATGTCTGCTACCTTTAATGGGTTTTTCTGGGTTTTCACCATTTTGTTATTCCTCACAAGTTTCCATGAAGTTAGAGTGAGTTTAAGTCTCTATTCATATAAACCCATAAATCTTTTTCTTGATCCCATGCTTCTTTTTCTCAATTGGTTCTTGATTTTGATTTTGTAGGCAAATGGGTCTGTATCAGAGAATATTACTGCGGCGGAGATGGTGCCTCTAATCGAGCCGGGCAAGGTGGAGATGGTGTTGATGTTGAATGAGAGCCGGAGGAAGCTTGGAAGTTTTCAGATTTGCTCACTTTGCACTTGCTGTGGTGGTGCCTCTAAAAGCTACTGCTTGCCTTCTCCTTGTTGCTATGCTATCAATTGTAACATACCAAACAGGCCCTTTGGCTATTGCTCTTTCACTCCCAGGACATGTAATTGTTTTGGATGTCATCTCTAAACCCTCGGTCATGTTCGGTAAGTTGGATTGGATTAAACAGTAGTCGACTCGACTTGACTCGACTGTCCAAAATCTGTCATGTCGAGTACGAAATACCAAACATATTATTGTTCTTATTATTTTTTCTGTGTGTGTGTGGGAAGAAAAGAATATCTGTTTTAGATTGATAGGAGTAATTGATTTGAGGGACAACTATTTCCAGATAAGTTTTGCTAGTTAAAAGGGATTTGTCCCCTCCTCTTCCTTTATCACTCTTTCTATACAGTTCAAAATTTGCTTGAAATAGCAAAATATTAGCTTCAATTAGTAATTATATATTAATTATGATAGAGTTTTTGAGATTTGAGTTGTAATAATTTAATGTTGCTTGGTCAGTTGTTGTTTGAACTATGATGTCTGATTTCAGACAGTGCATGTTCTTGTGTGGAATGTGACACTACTAATGACTGAGATTAATGTATTATTATTTCTCTAATCCACTAATTAAGTTTCGTCGCCGCGATAAATAATTTTATTTATTTTCAACTACGCGTGTATTCAATTTCATCATTCGAGTAAGTAATTTTACTTATTTTCAACTACGCGTTTGTTATGGGTACACTAGTGATGCAAGTGAAATGACATGACATAAATTTGATGTGGTCCATTCAATTGTTAGGGAAGGTCTCTTGCATACAGCTGTATGCATAGTTAGTACAAATACACAAGCTATTAGATGCTATTCGACACGACACGACACGGTAAAGAAAGAACTCGTGAATGACTTGATCCCGAGCCCGTGTATTAGATTGATTCGTTTCGAAAATGAAAAATTAAATAAAGTGAAGGGTAAATATTGAGTTTGGTATAGAATTTAAAAGAGCTATTAATGATTAATAAATAAAATAAATTAGATGAGTTTCAATTATTGGGGGAGAAAAAAATGGATTGGTTGTGGGCAGCTCACTATTAAGGGGGTGGGTGGTAGGTAGTTGGAGACCAGCTACCATTTTGCTACAATAAAATGCTTTGGTTGAATTTTTTTGTCTTTTTCAAAAATTAGGTTTTATTTAAAGTCTTTGACTCGTGAGTTTATAACCACATTAGGCACCTTTTCGTTGTAAAAAAGTTTTATAGGTAGGTGTTCTCTAATGTATCTGTAACAGTTGTATCAGAGTAATTACACTTCTGGGACGGTCCATTGCACGTAAGTAGAGAGGATTATTTCCTATGCTAGATTGATTTAGTGAAAGTCACTCATCTAGAAATATACATCTCGATATAAATTAGTTGATTGTGCATAATTTGTCGTCTCTTTGCAAGCATGTGAATTGTTGAAAAGTAAGACGAAAATAAGATTCTAAAATAAACAATAACTCTTAAAGAGATGATAAACATATTTATGAAATAAAAATAATGAAGTATACGCTCAACAAATTTCTTTAAGACAAAATTCGCTTCTTCACTTAAATGTACATGAAAATAAATGTCTGATGTTCTTAAAAAAAGAAGGTGACAAACAATTTTACAATATGAATAGACGTTTGTATATTACGATACAACACTACACTGAACTAGTGACATTGCGAGGTGAACTAAAATCAGATCATATTTCTCTCGGTTCTTGTAAACTCAAATACTTAATCGACCTGAATAAACTTCAAAGACTCCAAGTAGAGTAGAAACGGATAGAAAGTATTTTCCCATTTGATTTGTTCTATACTTCTGGTTCACTTAACATAAAAATTAGGTTAAGTGAATCCAACTAGAAATCATCCCCGACTCGGTACTCAAAAATGAAGTATGTATTAGCATGTGGTCTATGTCCCTTGTTCATTTCCTGTGTACGGATCATCCCAACACTTGTCCTCCGCGACAGCTCTCTTCCATCGCCTTTTGAATATCTTGTACTCGTGATACGACTGTCTTCTCACCTGAAATGAAAGTCAGTGTTATATTAATGGCACGTCACCAAGCTCATCTTGTTTGTCTAAACTCTTTAAATGAAGAAACTTACTTCAATTCTATTGTCGATTGCATGGGAACGAGATGTTTCCTTGCTTTCAACTTGAGAAGTATATCCACTCGATACTAATTTCATCTGCGCCAGTTGAAGTTAATAACAAAGATTAACATCACTTGTGCATACATATATGCCGTGTTTGGTATGCTCGACTTGAAGTGCACAAAAGAACTACAAAGTTGAATTCAGGCAATGTAACACAGGATCATAGAAGTTACCTTGTTTTCAGGTTCTCCTAATGTTGGGACACCATGATGAACAATGTATTCTGCATCTACAACTCCGATAGTTTTTGTCCGGTCGCCCTATTCACGAGCATGGCAAAGTTATCGAATAGAACATCGAGAAACAGAGAGAATGAAAGAATAATCAGTGCAGGGAATTACCTGTGCACAATAGCCAAGCTGAATGTCTAATCCCCAAGCATGGATCAAGTCATTCTGCGAAAATTTTTAAACGATCAATCAATAAAACGGGCTATGCATCTAGAGAATGTTTGGCACATAATACTCGACCTGGATCATGTACCACACACAGCGCCAGGCAGCCTTTGAGAACACGGGTGCCATCAGTTCTATCCACCTGCAAAACAGACATATCTTCACCTAAGTTCTTCTAAAAGAAATTAATTTCCACCCAACATCAAAATATATTTCCAACATTAAATAAAGTAAAGTTGTTTAACTGGTAAACTCTACCCGGTGCACGGAGGAGCAGAACTCTTTTCATCGCAATGAAGTCCCGTACTTCCAAGCTTGTAAGCTCTCCTGCAAACGACCAAAAGCCAACTGAAACACTCCAGTATGGCGTAGCAAAAGATCACCTCATTTAAAAACTTAAGTTCTTAGAGAGGCGATGCATTTTTTATTTGAATTTTGTCTTCAATACATAGAGCACTGAATAGTATTACGGAAGAAAAAGAAGCTAAAATCTTGTTCATAATATTTTCGAGTCGTGTCACCAACCATGCACTAAATGAATTCGTAAATGCTCTCAGCATGCGTCTGCTTAATATAAGTCAACTAACCTGTGCACTTTGTTTCTTCTCCCCCTTGCAGTAATCAGATGATGCACCTCAGATTTGCTAATATCAAGAGCTGGTTGTGATATTTCAAGCCCTTCGTCTTTCACAATCGACAAATATCTACGCAAAAAACACAGTTTTTTTTTTAACCATTAAAGCTTAGGCAGGGTTTTTAGGCCTCTACCCCAGACTCGAGAAGGGGTTGGGTTGGGGGGGTTTGGATTCCCCGACCCTGTTTAGAATAATTAGAAGTTGTATACCTTTCAGGATGGAAGTTTTCAACTCCGAGGTCTTCATCCCACAAGAAAATGTAATTATACTCGGCAACTATATCTGGATGCAAGAATCGCTTGGCAAACCACCTAATCAACGACGTAATCATCAGATTCCCAAAGGAGGTTTAAGTCAAGACATCAAAACAATCTTTAGGTAGTGCAACTTCTACTTATAAGTAAACATAAACATCAAAGAGGAGGCTACCATTTAGTTTGATTTTCAACAGATATGTGTATTACGCTGTTGCTCCATTCAAAATCCTGCCACTCATCGACTATACCATCATAATGGAAAAGCATCAAAACGAAATCACTTGCCAAGAACTGCAAATTAAGATAGCGAAAGCGTTTATCACTGTGAATAGCTACCAAGAATGTCATGTTGAAAAGAAAAAGTAACAGAGAGTTTACCTTTTGAACCATCTCATGTACAATTTCCTTTTGCTTTATCCCAACAGCAATAGCAAATAAGCTTTTAGAAGAATTCGTCTTCTGCTTCAAAGATTAATTAAAATTAATCCTTAATGGAAAAGTTTCAAAAATAAGTATAAATTAGGAGTTGCAATCCTTATTTAGGCATCATTTTTCAGTATGATACTTCACTTGGCTAATACCTTCGGGGAACCCCATAATGGTCGCGTTTCCAAGTTAGAAGTCGTTGTAACTATACCTTTGGGCAATGGCTCACTTCCAGGAGGCCTGCATTGGTTCTAGAACAGATGAAACAAATTATAATCCAAGTTGTATCCTCAAAAACATAGATATAAACTTCAATCATACTCGTCTTATGTGAAGAATTACATGTTTTCTTAGCCCTCTAACCAATCCCAAATATACTCGACTTGCAGTAGACCAGTAGTTACAGCAGAGGATCAGTTAAAGAAGATTTTGAGAGAAGAACAAACCTTGCATGTACCATATATATAATTACTCTCCCGTAAGCCCCATATTAGAAAACTCTGCACAAAAAAGGTCTGCGTTAGCTGCATCTACATAGATTTGCTTAATCCGGCAAATATGGCAGAAGAAAGCTAAGGGAAAACTTTTGAGTGTATATTTGGAACGCAGTACTGGATAGTACTATAATGAGCAAAGCTAGTAAAAGATTGTCGGGTTAAAGGATGGATATATATAAAGAACATCAGTAACCTCTTTACTGTGTTGAGCTATGAATGCACTCCATATGAAGAGTACAAGAAAGAATAGAGAAGCTGCAGGAAAGATGCCGCAGAAACAGAACCTCCTATGTTTTATATCTCTGAATACCGACGCCTGAGAAGTATAAGCCAGCAGATGGATCAATAAACTAAAAACGACAATGTCAATCTTTTTTTCTAAATGTATTGCAATACTTTAAACAGTAAAACAATCTCTAGTCCTGCGTAAAAATGTTGAAAAGAACGACTGAAGCTAAAACGAAGAGAACAAGAAGAAAACAATGTACTTACTCATCCTTGTTATGAAATTGGATCTAGCTTGGTGCAGAGAGTTTAGCATAAACTTGAGGTCGGCTATATGAATTCTTTTCTCCACCCTATTTGATCCAACGCTACATCTACTAAAGGTCCAATGAAATCAAATCTTTACAACCACTATATGTCACGATAATTTTAGTCTACTATGTTTTACTAAGATCACGTCACTATTGGCATTAGTTTGAGTCCTCTCCCACATAAATCTAGAGCTTTTAGCTGCATTTTCAACAACAATTAGTGGATGATAGGACGGAGAGAGGTCTAGTATCTTAATTTTCGTTAGAGTAAACTAGTATACTGCTTCTTTGCTGTGGAATTCGACCGTACAAGCTTGTTCGTTGAAGAATACTGAATAAGAAGAAGGTTGTGAAGAGAAATTTGAAGAATGGTGAAGAGAAGAATTGAGAAGGAGAGATTTGAGGAAATTGTGAATTTTTTTTTTTTTTTTGGAAGAAAGATTTATATGCTGATTTTGTGTGAGTTGAGTGAAAACCTCCGTCACAGTCGATGATTACACTTAAAGTCCCTATCATTCCCATCTTTTCATTAATTAATTCGCACAGATGGTTCTCAAATAATTTTTTTAATGATTTTGTCCTTAGCTTAAATAAATTAAAATAGCAAAAATTAGAAAACTTAATGAAAAAATTACAGTGGTTTTTAACTTTTTCAAAAGTGTAAATAAATCTTAAATCTTTTTTTTTTTTTTACAAATTTTTACTTAAAATAATAACAAATATATCATCAAATCCCAAAACATCTAATCTAGCACCTACGTCTTTCAGTATATGTGCGCCGAAAAGACTTCTTGATAAATTTCGTCCAAATATTCATTAATTAACAAAAAGTTAAACTCGTGAACAAAATTTGACCAATTTAACAAATGCAAAATAGTCTTTTCAAATTTTATTTTTTAAAACAATTAAAAAACGAAAAAAAAAAAAAAGGTAATGCTCTTCTTCCCCACCCAGAGACCAAATCGATGACATTTCTCCCCCCAATTTTGGACCCAAACTCGTTGGAGTTTGGTCCGTTCGCGAAACCAAATCCGCGGTACTATTTTCTTCACACAATATTTCTTGCTGTGGACAGCAAGAAAAGCACACAATAGGGTCTTAGAATGAAAATTCTACTATTTGAAAAATGCAAGCGTTTGAAATTACTATCAACACGATGAATGAAGAAAGTGCTAGTAAAATCATTTGATTTCAAGAAAAAACAATGAAATAATTAATATAATGAATGAAGATGAAGTTTTAAATTTTTTTTGTCTTTTTTTTTATTATTTTAAATAATAGAAAGTAAAGAGACTATTTTACACTTTTGAAAAAGTTAGGTACCCCAATTGCAATTTTTCATTAAGTTTTTTATTTTTTGTTATTTTAATTTATTTAAGTTAGGGTAAAATTGTCAAAAAAAAAAAAAAAAAAAAAAAAAATTCTATTTGAGAACTATATGTGTGAATTAATGAAAGAATGGAGACGATATTTGTTAACAAAATTAAATGAGGATAATATGGTTATAGAGCTGAAATAATGAGAACTATGACTATAATTTACCCTTTTAAGTCCAATGGACATAGCCTAATCTAATAATTATGTAGAATTTGACTTTTTACCTCATAGACATAGCCTAATCTAATAATTATGTAAAATTTGACTTTTAACTTCACAAGTACCTTCTAATTAAACAATGTCATTAGAGAATCTCCAATACTATACATCTTCTAAAAAGTCCATGTGGCAAGAAAGAAAAAAAAAATAAAGAGAGTGTAAAATGAGAACAAAGAAAGAAAAAAAATAGATGAGAGAGATATACATAATATGACAGTATTTATTGTAGAAGGTGTCTAGCAAGTCGTCTAGAAGTAGACATCCTTTCAAACATACTTATACAATAAACGATGCCACATTAATTTTGTCATGTCCACCTCATTGCTACATCGACTAGATATTCAAAATAGAAGCACCATTGGAGATGCTCTTACAACACTTCTCTATTCCATTTTTGAGTCCTCTAGATTACATGCTTTTTGGGTTTCTTTTTTTTTTGTCGTTAAGGGATATATACCATATTGGTTATATAACTTGGGATACGCTTTTTTACAAAATTGACATTTTAAGACGAAAGCGAAAATCCATTAACCTCAAACGAGTAACGATATGTCCAAAGTTCAAATGAACAATCGATGATGGGATCATAACTCATTGAATAGAATCAAAATCAATAGCTTATACTCTCAACTGATGAACCTTATCAGAAACAAGAAAGACAGAAATTGGATCCCCAAAGGACTTCCACTTATAAATTATACAAACAAGTTAACATGATCCACAGAACCACAGTAATCTCACCCCCCCCCCCCCCTCCCCTCCTCCCCTCACTTCTCTGTTTCAATCAACCTTAAGAACCTAAAAAAAAAAAAAAAAATCACATAATGAAAACAGTCATCAATTCAAATGTATAAAAACACCCAAAAAAAACATCATATGACACCCAAAAAAGATAAGATTAATGCATACACACATATACATGCATGCATCCGAAAGAAAGACTTACAAAGTTAGAAGACTTGGTCATCATCCATGAAAAACTGAAAGATCATAAACTGAAAACAGTCACAGCAAATATTTATCTGATACTCTGTATAAATCTGTTTTCATTTGTGTTTTCTCAAAAACTATTCCACACACACACACACACAGAGAGAGAGAGATGGTTCTTGCAGTCAACTGCAAATGAGAGATAGATGGAGAAAATGGTGGAGGAAGTGCGTTTCCACCGTTGGTTTTTAAAATGATAATATATATTGAGCGTGTATGGACAAGGTCATGTTTACCCTTGACTTCGTATTGATACGTTTTTCAGAGAATAAGTTTTTGTTTTGCTATATAAAGAATAGCTATAAAAAAATCTGATAAATATTTGGTAAATTATTATTTTATAATTGATTTATTTTTTAAAATCAGTATTTAAGCGTTTGGTAACAAACGTGATTTATTGCTATTACGATATAAAATTACTAAAATGGACATTGATTATAATAATGTTCTTTTGTATTATTACTATCATGAACAATATTGTAAAATTTAATTTTACTTTTATAAAAATATGTAATATTATTAGATTTTTTCCAAGACAATACATTAACCAATTAAATTAAAATTAAAATAATAAATAATCTCAAAATTTATAAAAATTACAAAATAAAAACATAGTTATATTGTACAAAAATCAATTAAATTTAAATTTAAATTGTTTGTAGAAATGCATTATAATTAGAGTATTAATAAACATAGGACATAAAAGAAATTAATAATAAATAGGTGGAAAAGATAAAAGCAAAATATGAGAAGCTACAATTTCGCTGCTTTTCAAAATCTGCTACCAAATAATACAAATTCTGTTATAATAATTTTTTTTTAAAATTTACCAGACGCCTAAAATAACTTATGATTGTTTGAAAATAAAAAATTGGGCACCAAAAATCAATTCCAAACGGACTCTTACTTACGAATCTCCATTTTTTTTTCTTTTTAAACGGCTGTCCTCAACCTAAAGTTTTGGTTCAAAAATAGTCATTTTCATTAGGGATGACAAAAAAACCCACGACCCGCACCCCGCTCCGTCCCGCCGGATAATAGGGACGGGTTTGGGGCAGATTTTCTGCGCAGCCGCGGGTCCAGGGCACCCCTGCCCCGCCCCTACAAAAAAAAAATTTTTTTTAAAAAAAATCATAAAATATAATAGAAATTATAATTTTCACTACAAATAGACTAAAGAAGAATCAAACCCGGGTTGAAACTTTAAACTACCAATCATAACCACTACACCATAATCTCAATCTTACAATTTTTTTGTTTTGTTTGGTACAAACATATAAAAAAAAAATTATAGCTTTTTTTTTTAATTATTTTTTCAGTTTTAAAAAAAAAAAGATTTTTTTTTTTCGCGGGGCGGTTGGCGGGTCGAAGGGCCGCCACGCGAATTCGCGAGTCGCGGGGCGGGCTAAAATTTTCGTGGGGCGGACCCGCCCCCAAAATTTGTCTGGTTTGGTATTTTTGAAAACAAATTTAAAATTATAAATTAAAACTCAAGTCGTATTTTTGACGTTTTCAAGTTTTTTCAGTCAAAGCAACAAAAACACTCAAAAAAATAAGTGTTTAAATAAAAAATTATTTAAATAAAAGTTCTACAACAATAAAAATAGTTGAAGTCCTTATTGGTTATTTAAATAAAAATTCTAAAAAAATTATTTTCTAAAAAAATTATTTAAATGAAAATAGATAAAAATTCTCAGTCCACGACATTTAATCTTATTTTTTTATTTCCTATTTTTTTGCCAATTCAATTTATAATATGTTTGTATTTTATTTTTGTAATGGAAAAAAATATTTTAAGATTCGCCAATTTTAAAATGTATATATTACTTGATAATATATTAGCATAAATTTGTTATATTTTATTGAATAATCAAATTTGTTGAATAAAATATTATAAAATAATTTCTTAAAATTTCAGACCAATCTTGTTTTAGTTTTCTATTTTAAGGAACAGTTTTTCAAAATGACCGTTTTCAGTAATCTTAAAACAGACCCTTAAAACAAAAAACTAAAAATGAATTCAAAAACTAAACTAAAATGCAAATCAAACTAGGCTTAATTTTTTGATGGGAAATTGGCGTAAATGGTTCTTAACATTTGTCCTAAGTGTGAAAATGGTTCTTAACTTTTGTTTTTTTTAGTACAGAGGTCTCTAACATATGTGTTTTGGTGCGCAATTGTTCCTTATTTGATAAAAAAGACAACGATACCCTTATTTTTAATTAGATAAAATTTCAATTAGATTCCCAACATTTGCAAAAAATAAGAAACTAACAAATTGATAATATGCTAAATTATTTTGTATATTTTACGAACTATTAGAAGATAACTAAAATTTAAGTTCATAATTATTAACAAACATGTTAATTAAAATTAATTTTTTATTATTAAGTAATCATATTATTTAAAATTTAAACTTTAATTTTATCGTTATAACATAAAAAGAAAAATAACTTTGTCACAAGCTTGATGCTCAAATATTTTTATTTAATTGAGTTATTCATTTATTAACTACAAATATTAGAGCTCAAATTGAAATTCTTCATATTTTAATTTATCGTTTTCTTATCGTTCAAAAATAAAGAACACATAATATGTAAATTAATTTTTATTAGTATCTTTATATTAAAAAAACATAATAATATTGGTTCAATGTCATAAAATTATATACGCTATTTTGTTATTTATTTAACTTAATTTTTATTCAAATTTTTCACATCACATAGTAATTACATATACTTAAAGCGCAATAATTTTACATATTTCTTTTATTTAAAAATTTAATTGACACGACTATAGTGATATATTTAATATGTTAAATTAAATATTATTTAATAAATATACCGGACCTATTTGTACACTTTGCAAATGTTGGAAATCTAATTGTATTTTTATTTAATTAAAACTAAGGGTATATTTGTCTTTTTTTCTCAAATAAGGACCAATTGCGTACCAAAATACATAGATTCGGGACTTTTGTGCAAAAAAAAAATTAGGGACCATTTCTGCATTAAGAGCAAATGTTAGAAACCATTTGTACCAATTTCTCCTTTTCTATACTAATTTAAAAGGGGCTTAAAGGGAGAAACATTTTTTGACAAATTTGTCCTTATTAATATTTTATATTTTCTAAATTGTTCTTGAGTTAATGTTATAATTGAACTCCTAATTTAGCATTTATAACTACATATAGGCCTTAGAATGTGAAAATGTTAAATCTCTATTTATTATATTTAATTACTGGATTTTGAAAAAAAAATTCTTTGAATTGTGAGAACGAATTTGATCAGTTACAAGATTAATAGTAATTGACATTCCACCAATAATTTATTCAGCTTATTTAAGGTCTAATTTAAAGTTTGATATTGTTTTATTTGAAGGTTATTATGTAGTTTGTAATGTCCATAAATACTTCATTTGAAGATTTGTATTTGTGATTGTTGTTTTTATTAGTTAATGTGAATAGTCCTTTCTCAATGCTCTTCTTTTTTCAAAAGAATAATAATTTACGTTGGACTATAAAGGTTACGGTGTATTTTTAAATTATTGTGCTTGTTCATGGGTATTTGTATATTGTTTACATATCTAATTGACTTGCAGCTTCAGATTTTCTAAACGAAAAAAACTTTGTGGGCTAACTTCAATAATGATTTCAATCAACTATTGATACGTATCTTATTTATATTATTTTTTTTATGATTTTGAATTGAATTGTTATCTATTTTGTTTAAACTAATTTTTCTTAACTATTTATGCTTCAACGTGAATAAGACGCTCAAATCACTAGAATATTTAGTTTTGGTAATATTACTTTATTTCTCCATTACAATTTGGATAAGTTCACATGAAGACATCTAGGCACTGAATTGTGCAAACGAGAATGTTAAATTTTGCCAATTTATAATGTAAATGTAAATGTTATTTTATTTTATTTTATATACTGATCGATAAATCTAACTAACTTAAGGTGCTACGGGCCTAAATTGCATGTGATATTTTGGGTTAAAACATCTTCATAGTTGGAGAGCTATATTAAATTACAAATATTTGTTATAAGTCATTTGCCATCTCATAAAACAAGAAAATTCAATGGGTTTGAGTGCTCGATAGATTTAAGACCTTATGTACACTATTTTTTATTCCTTTTGTTTGTGTTTTTTAATTGACATTATTTGACTATATTAGACCTTAAAAAATAGATGTTCAATACTGACAACACAATTGTAGAAAGTACTTTGTTTGAATATAACAACAAACATTATATTTCACCGTATTTTCTAATGTCAGATTTTTATATTTTAATGTAGTATTAAATTAAGTTATAATTATTTAAATATTCGAATAAACATATATCTCACAACTCCATTATTAAATCACGTGCAACTAGAGGTGTCAAGACGGGCGGGCGGGACCCGCATCGGCCTACCCGTCTCGACTCAAAACCGTAGGCCGGCCCATGAATTCGGTGGGCCTTCACGGGTCGAGGAGGTCGAACCACAGGCCGAACCGCGGGGCGGCCCATGAATCGGGCGGGTTGTTCACGCCCCAGGCGGTTCGATCTTTAATCGCTGACGTATCTTAATTTTTTTTTTTATAAATGGCAGAGAATCGTTTAAAGTGAAAGATGTGACAGATGCGTGCTGTTTTAGTTTTTAAATATATATTAAAAAAATAGAAATTGAATTAAAAAATTAACAAATGTGAATTTATCATTTTTATTTAGTAATTTAACACATTTTTTGCTATATATGTAAACAATTTTTTTTAATTAAAATAGGTAACTAAATTTTTTTAGTAATTAAAAAAAAAGTTTATTCATACAGGTCGAACCGGGTTGAACCGCGGCCCATATGGGCTCGACCTGATGGGCCGACGGGTGGATCGGGCTCATATTCAATTTTTGTAGATTAGGTTGACCTGGCTCGCAACCCGTTGTAGCGCAGACTTTTTCTAATGCGGGCTGTCATCGAACTTCATCGAAGGCGGGCCGACCTAACCCGACCTGCCTAACCCAGATTGACACATTTACGTGCAACGCACGTTTTACATACTATTTTACGTTTTACATACTATTTTATTGAAAAGACTGCTATACTCTTGGTTTTATTAAAACCATTAGAGACAGAGACACAAAGGAAATATAGGTTTGAAACTATTTTGAGGACAATATTGCGAAAATAAAATAAAAAATAGAAGTAGAACTAGGACGGGATTCACACATGGTTTATAGGTTGAGGGCTTTTTGTGAAAAAATTCCAAGTGAGGAAGTATTAGAATAAAATAATTTTTTTATCATACTAGACAAAATGTAAGAAACTTAATTTGAAAGTAAGGTTAGAGTTATTATTAAAAAAAAAGTAATTCAAATATGTTTTAAAATAATAAATTATTTAAAAGGAATTATCGATAAGATAACAAAGTATCGATTCCGCCACAATCTTCACTACTATTTTTTTTAACCTATAAAGTTAGATTCTTCTTATCAGAGTTAAACCTAAATAAAATAATACGAGTTTGGACATTTTGTTTTACAAAATGGTATACCACTATATTAGTTCTTTTTTGATCAACAAGTGGGAAAAGGATGTCACCACATTAAATATAATTAATATTTTAATTATATATATATTTAGTATAATTAAAATATCGACAATCACAACAAATCATACTAATTTTAAAAAATTATCAAAATTAAAATGATTTTTATGAGATTTTAACTACATGTGTTCAAATTTTCATGCACTAAATTTTAATTTAAGTGGTTCTCCTATTATTTAGTCTAATTTCTATTTAATATTTAATGACAATTGAGATATCTAATATTGTTATGTGCATGTGATATAAGAATTAAACTAACAACTATATACATTGCAAAGCAATGTAATTAGTATATTATTGAATTAATAAGCTCTAAAATTGAAATTAATTGATCTTAAAAATAAAAAATAAACAGAATAATAATTAACTGGGGAAAGAAATTTATCTATGATAAGGTTTAACATTTTTATCTCCTTTTCTCTTTCTTACAAAAGAATTTGAGTTATGTTACTTATACACTTGTAGACGTGGGTGTGTGTTTTAAATTTTAAATATCGCGATATTTTGAATTGTAATATGTCATGATATTTTGTTTTAAATTTGAAATGAATTAAAACAATTTGCCCGTATTCTAACTACATTCAGTCGGGAATTTTGTGGGAAGAAAATACAAAGGATCGAGTAATTTCTTCTCCGGCAAAAAGGATGCGACTTTTTTCTTCTCTTATTCGTTGACATTCCATCTTTTTTCGATTTCTCAAATGTCGTACTTTTATTCAAAAGGTTATTTAGGAAAAATCAATATCTTTTATTTTTGCTGCTCTGATTTTTGTTCTTCGATTGGGCATTTAGTATATCTGCTAAATTGTTTTTCGTTTTTTTTAATGTCGTATTTTTATCCAGAAAAACAAACTTCATATTCCGATAATGAGACAGTAAATAGGAATGCTTTAAATTTGTATGACGAAATTTTGGGAGAATTTGATAATGAGACTGTAAGGGAAAATGTGAACATATTGAATGATGAATTCTTAGGAGTATGTAGTTTGATTGTGCTTGAGGTTGGGACGAAATTTAAATACGATAATGAAGTATCTGAATTTTATAAAATGTATGCTTATAATATAGGTTTTCTAGTTGGAAAAAGAAATTCAAAGAATGGTGATGATGAGATTGTAAGGTATGTGACGTTTACATGTAGTCGAGAAGGCCGAATAACTAGTACCACAAGCACGTCTTTAAAGCCTCGACCAACCATTTAAACATAGTGTAAAACTAGACTGACAGTGAGTTCGGAGATTTGTGGAACATGGCGAATTAACACACTCCATATTGAACATAATCATAAAATTAGTCTTTCTAAATTCAGGTTATACCGATATAATCGAGAACTTAGTGCATGTGTGAAACAAAAGCTTGAAGTAGATGATATAGCTGGAATTCCATTGTACAAAAGTTATAACTCGGCTGTTGTTGAAGCAGGTGGGTCTGAGAAGATGACATGTGTTGAAAAGGATTGTAGAAACTATATTCAAAAAGTTAGGCGATTAAGTTTTTGGGAAGGAAATGCTGCTGCAATACAAACTTACTTTTTCAAAATGCAATCACATTGTCCTGGTTTTTACATTAGTATGGATTTGAATGAAGAGTCTCGATTGAAGAACGTATTTTATGTAGATAATAGGTATAGATAGGCATATAAGGAATTCAGCGATGTAGTTACTTTTGATACCACCTACTTGACTAATAAGTATGGCATGCCTTTCGACCTTTTTGTTGGAGTGAATCATCACGGACAATCAACATTGCTTGGATGTGATTTAGTTTCTAAAAAGGATACGGAGACTTTTGTTTGGCTATTTAGGACATGACTTCAATGCATGGATGATCAACTTCCCAATTGAATAATTACAAATCAAGATAGGGCAATGCAAAATGCATTTCAAATTATTTTTTCAAATACGAAGTATAGATGGTGTTTGTGGCATATACTGAATAAGTTACATGAGAAATTTTGCAACCATAGTCATAAGGGTTCTATACTTTCTGCTATCCATGCAGTAGTTTATAATTCACAAAGTCTTGAAGAATTTGAACAGGGTTGGAGTGTGATGATTCAATTGTATACATTGCAGGAGAATGATTGGTTGTATGAACTTTATAAAGACAGAAGCCGTTGGGTTACATGTTTCTTGAAAACTAGTTTTTGGGATAGGATGTCCACTACTCAATGTAGTGAGGGTATGAATGCATTTTTTGATGGTTATGTGCATGCGAAAACATCGCTTAGGCAATTTGTTGAACAATATGAGCGTGCATTGCGGAGTAAAGTGGAGAAGGAGTTTTAAATAGATTTTAGGAGATTTTCACAAATGGTCCCATGTGCAACTACGTATGACATGGAGAAGCAATTTCAATCAGTTTACACAATCTCAAAGTTTGGGGAAATTTAAGAAAAGTTTATTGCTAAAATGTATTGCGAGGTAATCTTTTCTCAAGAGAATTGTCTGGAATGAAATATGAAGTTCGATTTTATTAGAGAGAGAAGTTGTCATTTATTCGAGTTTAGAGGAATAATTTGCAAATATGTTATCTCAGTGTTGATCCGCAAGCACTATTTTCCGTAGTACAGATGCAGTTATACCGCCACCCTAAGATCATATTAGCCATATAATCTCCACGATGCATTAATCCAGCAAGTGCTAAGAATCAAATTCAAGAACATAGCCTCAAATTAACTTCCTACGAGATTATAGCAATCCCACTTTTATACATAGATTATGAGAGTAAGGTTTACGCAGTTGTCATATGAAACTAGAATTAATTAGGATTTCTTGACAACAATACATAGGCCCACATTTTAATTGCGTCGCCACCCTTGAACCATCTATAAATACCAACTCAATGTTATATGAGTTCTTAGTTCCCGGAGAGAAAAGGAGAGGAAGAAAGATAGAGATAGAAATTCATTTAATTAACTGAGTAGTATAGAAAAAAAGACCGAAAACATAGAACGTAGCGAAAGCTTCAAGAAATCGACCAGGCACGCTGTTACAGGATCAAGCTCCAGTATGTTCATCTTCATCATATATGTATGTATGTGTGTTTGTATATTTGTTGGAGGTTTCTTTTGAATCTAACGCCAATATTTTTACACGTGCACACACAGTGCACACAGTCTTTTTAAAAAAATATATGGTTCCTTTTTTTTTTTTTTTTTTTTTTTGCCATTTTCTTGTCCATTTCAACCCTTATTTTTCGAATTTCATCCAGTTCAATGTTCAGCCCAAAATTCAGCCAGATACGCTCTTACCAGATCAAGGTCTTGTAATGTACACAGAAAAGAAAAAAAAAATTAAGAATCAATTTCAAGAATATAACTACTGAGTTTACATCTTCAACATAAGTTTCACACAATTGAAATATAGGAAATGAGCAATTACTTTTGTTGCTACACATACACGTATACTTCATTCTAAAATTCCAACCAGAGGCAATTCATGCATAGAACTAAACAGAGAATTTTGCAAACTAAACACTAAACATGACGTCGATACTAAAATACAAGATACCACTCAAATATATATATTTTCAACACTTGCATAAACAGACTTCATATAACAAAATACATTCAATGATCTCCTGCCTGTCCTTTTTCTTTTCCCGTTCTCTTCTGCAATTTCTTTTTCCTTTCGAATAGTAATGTTGAGAGATATCTCCACGTCTTTTTCTTCGGATATTCGAGCAAACATTTTGAATATACGCAATAGATCTTCAGTTTGAACAGGGTCGTCCACAGATGTAGCCAAAGAGACTCCACTTGAATCACCTTCATATCTAACATATTTTTGAAGTGGTGAAACATCACTCTACTTGAAATAATCATAATTACTAGTACAACAAAAGAATAATCTCCCTAAGTTCACCGTTCTCTTCTCCACCTCCTTCCATTTCACGAAGCCCTCTCCACATACCATGCATCGATGTTTATTCAGATATTTCGACAAGTTGTGCCCGGGCCGTTTGCAACTGTGACAAATTCTTTTGTTCTTTCCTATCATATATTTGTTGTTGTCTTCACAAATGTACATGAATTACCAACAAGATACATAAAAGAAATCCACATATTTCTTGGTCTACATGTGTGCATAATCTGTAATATTTATGGCATCATAATTTACATATTTGTGAAAAAATTAACCTAATTCATAATTATTTACAGAAAAATTATTCAGTAAACAAATATTGAAGAACCTAAATGAATCCAAAGCTGCCAAAAAATATCTATTTCAAAAATAAAAATAATCGAAAATTAAAAATATTTGAACCCAACTCTTTGAAAACTGACTAATTCAAATACAACCCTAATTGAACCCAATTCTTACAAATATATTTAACCTAATTAGGTCAAACTTTAGATAATCAAGAACCCTAATAATATCAAAAATATGGCATACACGTCTGAATCACGAGCCTGTGAAATTTAACTTGTATAAATGGTTGAGTGAGGTCGCCAGAGACCACAGTCGAACTAGAAAATGGCCGGTACGGTGACAAATTATTTCTTCCTAGTGACTCAAAGAATTTATATAAATAAAAAAGCCTTAATTTCGAATTCAACACAAAAGAAAAGGGAAAATTGAACTATTCATCCTCAATCTACTGAGCTAGTTTCAATGTCCTCTCCATTTTTATTTTTAGGCAGCAGTGATCCACAACCTATAAGTTTAAGTGCGCATTTAAGTACATTTGGTGAACCGTGTTAGATTAGGAAAGATAGGATTAGGGATGGTAAGATTATGGCCGGATATTGTATTAAGGTGGATCGAGATGTATTGTGATAATACTGCGTGTGGTGACATAACTTTTTATTTTTTATTTTTATTTTTTTATAAATATGTTTTGATAACTTACTTTTCTATAAATTTCGGTTGGGAAAGTAAAAATAGTGTTGTTTGTAGCACGCTAAGCCAGTGAGCCTAATACCATTTACCTCATGCTACTAATTAATTTTTTTTCTTTTATAAATTTTTTTTATTAGCTTAATCACCATTTAACCCATCAGGGTCTGCCCTGATATTTAGGGGGCCTTAGACGAAAATTTTAAATGGAGCCCTTAATTAATTTGAGATGTTTTAAAATGTAAATTTTTGACAAATTTACAAGTTAAAAAAAGGATATCTTTTTCTTCTTTTTCACTGAATGAAAAAATGGTCGAAATTTGTGTTAAGCTGTTGGGTTTAATTTGTTGTGTTATGCGAAATTAAGCGTGGATCGACATTCGCGATAGAGTCACCGTGGGGGTTTGAATGGGGGCAGGCGGCCCCCCTCTCGGGAGCTCGGGGGCAGCACTCCTGAAAGATGTACGGTATTTGCATTTACTTAAGTAATGGTATTTTTCAAGATTTTACCTTCGTAATTAAGTAGTCCTAATATTTTATTATAATTAGAGAACTTTAATTGGGTTGTTATATTTCTTTATTATTTGCCCTTTTATTTATTTCTCTATTCCTAACAATTTGAAAAATCGTTTTGAATCAAGATAAAGTTTTTTATGTATATAGATTTAAAGGGAAAATTGCATTGTCTACAATTTAAAGACTAGATTAAGGTAGATAATGTATGTTAAATTTAAATTGTTTTCTATTTAGGATTTACATGTAAGTGTAGGCTATTTTTAAAAAAGAAAAAAAAATGGGCCAAAATTTTGACGGTTGCCTAGCCGCTTAGGGCCAAGGTCGGGGCTGTAACCCATGCCTTCGAGGGATTAAATTAGTTTGATTTGTCTAAAATTGGATAAGTACCGGATTATTTAATCTTAGTATTAATTGCACCAAACTCCCAATATAATTAAATAAATCTATATATGGTCTAATGTGGTGCGCCAAATGTACCCTAGTGTTTAGCGACGGTTATTTTTTGTATTTATTTTCTTTTATATTAATATTGATTTCTTCTGTCTTGTTTTAAGTTGAATAACAAAGTGATTAAAATGTGTCTAAACTATTTAACCCTTCAGAACTTAAGCATGAGTGTGTTTGATTGGATTCCATGGAAAAAAAAAATTTCTATGTAAAAAGGAAAAAAAAAAAAAACCCACCAAATTGGTAAGAAAACATTTTCCAACATTTTGGCCAAATTCATATTTTAAATGATTGTCCCTTAGAATTCATTTTCACTTTCCACCTTCAATAAAACAGTCAAAGTTGGAAAATATTTTCCTCCGATGTAACATTATTTTTCATGAATGTGACATTTTCCATGGAAAATTGGCTAATCAAACACACCCTAAATTACTCACACGTATTTAGCAGATGAAAATGGCTAATTACCCACCTAAACCTATAGGTTGAAGATCATGTTGTCAAAAATAATAAAATGGAGACGATATTGCAACTACCCCTATAGATAGAGGACAAATGGCACAATTTTCCCTAAAAGAAGTTGCTCTATTCCACAATGCTTTCAAACCAACGTTTTCGCTCCACATACAAAAATTTCTCCAGTCATATCCAATTTGGCTAAAGTCGTTATTCATGATTAGCAACTCTGATATACAGAAGTCGCACTTATTCTTGTGATTTCATTTCAAATATCGAGAATCTCAATTGTTAACTCCAACAAGTTGAATTAGTCAATCATCTCTTGTCGATCTAACACATCAATTCTTAAATCTTAATTGATCGAATCCTCAGTTAGCCACAATACTTGTTCTTTATGTTCAAATAAAAAACCCGTTTCGTTAATTATTATTAGAATAATAATAAATCGTCCACCAAGTGTTCGATCATTTATCCAATGTGAAAATCTTGCAAGTACTCACAAATGACACCATTATTGGCTTCACCGGGTGCCATTCAATCCCAAATTCATGCAACGCTATTTGCGCTTCAATCTCATTTCATCCCACACAAGACGAAACCAATGTCATAAAAACAACAACTTTTCACTTTATGCTCATGTAGTTATTACATGCTCTTCATCTTCTCACAAACTAGTCCGCGATCCGAGGTTAGACATGGACCTCGTAAAGCAAAACAAGATACCTTTCGTTCAAAAGTTAAAACTCTCCTCTTGTTCAAGCCTAAACACTTTATGCCCCATCCAAATTCTCTACAAATATCGAGCCAACTATATATCATTTAACTAAAGTAAGAGTATTGTATTCTTTTTATTATAAAAAAATGATTTTTTAACAACTAATTATATTCACACTACAATTTTTGTTTGCAACACTATATTTTAATTGCAGCGGATAAAGCACGCTAACAAAATATTTAGACAATAACCGTCATTGGAGACAAGATATGCTAATTAATTAAACGTTGCGGCAAACAAAAAAAGTTATATACATAAGTGCGATAATAAAAAAAAATTAAAAACTTTCATTACAATTAAAATATTGTACAGCAAAGTAAAATTGTGATATAAATATAATTACCCGGCCATTTTTCGAAAGAACTATTTAAGTATCTAAAGGCATAAATTTGAGATGTCTTTATTAAAAATTTAAAAACTTTTTAATAAAAAATACATAAAAGACAAATGTTAAAGACCATTTCAATCAATATTCCTTTCATAAATGCAGTGAAACAATTGTGAAAGTAATAAAATTTAAATGTAGAAGATAGGGAGAGGGACGTGACCGAGAATCTGAAAAAGCATAAAGGCGTCCAAATGAAAGAGGAAATAATAATATAAAGTTAATTACTTTATTACACGTTTTCCTAGATTATGCTTTAATTGCTACTCTTCTACTAGTCATCCAACTTTGAGGGAAATTTCATTTTACTCATGGATATTTATATTAGACGGGTGTTTATGTTCGACATGATTATTCTATGACATGAGTCCGACAAGTCACATACTATATCTTATTTATATATATATATATTTTTCATTTTTAACACTCGAATAATACTTTTAAGTATACTAATTGGACACAAGTATCATGTGTCATGTTGCATATTAAAAAGTACAAAAGTATACATATGATATATTTTAAATTTTAAAGAATTTAAATCAACTTGTCGTTGTACGCTGGTTTATCAAAAATACATAAAAAAAACACTTTAAATTATTGATTAATCGTCAGATATGAATTAGAACCGATAGTTCATTAATGGATCTTTCCGTTCTAATACTCTATATGAGAGTTGTAGTATTTATCAGATGATATGTTCCTATTTAACGGAACGCTATTGGATCAAATGACAAAGACATTGTTGAGAAAAAGACGGCTTTTTCTAGATGAAATGAAAATTAAATTTATGTAATAGGAGAAAATCTTTGTCATGACTCATAAGGGTCCGTGTTTCTTAGCTAATAATAATTCAAATATAAAGGTGACATCATTTCAGACAAGTTTTCTTATGTCTATTTCTTTTGACATTAGAGTGTCCAGCAATGCAAACTCGCGTTTTTAACACGAAAGTAGAACTATTAAATGCGATTTTTTCACATAATCGTATGTTATTTAAACATGACTTTTACAAGTTGAACAACGTAATTATTATACAACTAGTCCATTTAAGAACACCATTAGGGTATATATTGTCCATGACACAATAAATCTTTCGAGTAAAAAAGAATGCTAATTCTTGTGAAGGGATCGTCATCCGTGAACAAATCGAAATAAAATTAAAATATCTGTAATGAGTTTGAAATACAAAAAGTTGAGAGACTAAAATGAAATCTTCCTTAAAGTTGGATGACCTCCATTGTTTTGTACTCCACTAATATTATATTCCTCAGTATCTCTCTCACTCTTACAACGAAGAAAAACAATTCAAGAAACAAGAAAGAATGTTGGTTCTCAATCGTCAGGGTCACTTGTGAGCATTCATTGATTCGTTCTGAAGGAAGCTGAGTGAGCCGTTTGTTTCAGTTTCAGGTATTCATTAATCACTCACTCATTCTTCTCAATGTATACCTAATCATTACAGCATCTTCTCTTCAATCATTTTTCAGTTCATCAATGAAAGAAATTACAAACCGGGTTTTTGAAATTATTAAAACCCATAAAACAAGGTATAATTGTGTCCTGTTCTTGCTACTTTTCTTGTTAAGCCCACCTTCTGCATTTGGTGTTGACCCACAAGACACAGCTTCACTTTTGCTCTTCAAGTCTCACCTTCATGACCCTTCTAACAGTTTGTCGAGCTGGGATTTTGCTGTTAATAATGCTAATGGAAGCTCTACCTGGACCGGGTTCACTGTCTCAAACCGGACCGGCCGGGTTACTGCACTCAACATCACTGCCCTCAACTTGTCAGGCCATCTCCACCCCTCTTTGTGCAACCTCTCATTTCTTGAAACCCTTGTTTTATCATACAATAACTTTTATGGTTCAATCCCTTTGTGTTTTCAGTTGTTTAAGAACCTTAGGATTCTTGATCTTAGCCACAACATGCTTAGTGGTGTTGTACCTAATACACTTGTGATGCTTAATCAGTTAACTCAGCTTGATCTTAGCCATAACATGTTAAGTGGTACCATTCCGTTTTGGATTGGCAATTTCTCCACCCAATTGGAGAAACTTGATTTGGGATTCAATAGTTTTCGTGGAGAGGTGCCTAAAAGTTTGTTATACTTGATGTCTTTGAAGTACTTGGATTTATCTCACAATTATCTGATGGGAAATATGGTTGATTTTCAACAAGCTTTGGCGTATCTCAATCTTGAGTCGAATTGGTTATCGGGCACTTTGCCTTGTTTCTTGTCATCAGCTGAATCGATGTCAGTGCTTAATTTAGCTAATAACTCGATTGTGGGAGGAATACCCGCTTGTATTTCTGGTCTTCGTGGGTTGGCACGCCTCAATTTGTCCTATAATGCACTGAGATTTGGGATTTCCCCAAGGTTAGTTTTCTCAGAGAAGTTGGTTGTTTTGGACTTGAGTTTTAATGAATTGTCGGGAAATCTTCCAAGTAGTATTGTTGAGACAGCCGAAAAGTCTGGAATTTTACTTTTTGATCTATCGCATAACCAGTTCACTGGAGATATTCCAGCATCGTTAACGGAATTGAAAAGTTTGCAGGCATTGTTTCTTTCCCACAATCTTCTTACAGGTGAAATACCAGAGAGGATTGGAAATCTGACCTATCTTCAAGTGATTGATTTGTCACACAACTTGTTATCAGGCTCGATCCCTTTGAACATTGTTGGCTGTTTTCAGTTACTCGCGTTAATGCTGAAGAACAACAATCTTTCTGGTGAAATTCAACCAGAGCTTGATGCATTGGATAGTTTGAAAATACTTGATATAAGCGATAACCTGATTTCCGGGGAGATCCCTCTTACCTTAGCAGGATGCAAGTCATTGGAGGTTGTGGATTTGAGCTCTAACAATCTCTCGGGGTTATTAAATGATGCAATATCAAAATGGTCGAACCTCAGGTTTCTCTCCCTTGCTCGTAACAATTTCAGTGGAGCTCTGCCAGGTTGGTTATTCACCTTTCAAGCAATCCGAACATTAGATCTCTCGAGCAACAAGTTTTCCGGCTACATACCAGATGTTAACTTCAACATGAGTTTGACTTTCAACAATATTGACATAGGCAGAGCAACTTTTGGAGAGCCAACAGTTTTAGAAGTTTTTGTCATTGTTCCTGATAGAACCGAATTGAGCTTCAAATACGTACTTCCAACTGCAAATGGAATTGATCTGTCTAATAATTTACTGCGCGGTGAAATCCCATCAGGAATATTCACACTGCAAGGTCTGGAATACCTGAATTTGTCCTGTAATTTTCTTGATGGTCAAATGCCAGTGAGTTTGGGGAAGATGAGGAGTTTGAAGGCACTGGATTTGTCACATAATTCATTGTCAGGTCCAATCCCAGAAAATATATCCAATCTCGGGAATTTAACGATCTTAAATTTTTCGTACAATTCGCTCTCTGGGGTTGTACCTAGAAGGCAAGGCTACTGGAGATTTCCCGGAGCATTTGCTGGGAATCCAGAGTTGTGTGTGGAGTTATCTGGGGACGGCTGTAGGAGACAAAGTGTTCCGGTAGTAGCAGCTGGAAAGAATTTCGCACAAGATATGGAGGATGGACCGATTTTAGTTCGGGTTTTCTGTGTAAGTAGTTTAGTTAGTTTCTATGTTGGAATTGTTGCTATCTTTTGTTGTTCTCGAACAAGAAACTACATTTTGCAGACAAAAACTTGATGTCTTGTTAATGCAAGTGAATGATAGATTCTTAGCTTCCTTCCCCATCTTGTTGAACTAACTTATATTAATGCTACGAGTGCTCGTAGCTCGCTAAGCTTAGCCTTCGCCTCTATCTTGTACAATTCAAGCTGCAGAGTTTATGTTATATTTCTTAAAGTTAAGAAAATCTTATGAAATTTAGAAAACAAAGTGACCGAACAACGCCTTGAATCATACTACATAAATTTTTGCAGAGAAATTTGATAAAAATCAGCAGCCTCAACAAATGAAAAACTGGTCTACTTCAAAACCTGAAAAAAATAAGCAGTTTAACTGTGAAAAAATAAAGAAATGAGACTGGTCCAATAACCTTGTAGCTCAAAATCGGATTGGATTGACCCAGTAAATATGAAACTGTATAAAATCGAATTGGGTTGTGAGCATAAGTAAAATTTTTATTTGTGACAAATTTATTTTTCTTCTTTTGTTGTAATGATAAAATTAAAGTTTGAATTTTAAATAATATGATTACTTAATAATAATAAAATAATTTTAATTAGCACATTTGTTAATAATTATGAATTTCAATTTTGATTATTTTATAGTAGTTCATAAAATATTCAAAATAATTTAGTATATTATCAATTTGTTAGTTTTTTTTTTTAATTTTTAATAAAAAAAATTAAAGTATCGGATTCATTTTCACTTTTTTAAAGGTTAAGAATCCAATTGTAAATTTCTTAAGATTAAGGACCATTTGTGCCAATTGAAAAGTTGAAAAAAAATGTGACTTGACAATTTTACTCCTACTAATAAGGGAAATTGGCGCAAATGGTCCCTAACGTATCATGTTAGTGCGCAAATGGTCCCTAACCTTTCATTTTTGGCGCAATAGTCCCTAACCTATCCATTTAGGTGCGGAAATGGTCCTTATGGACGGATTCCGTTAAAAATCCGTTAAACAACCTTTCATTTTGGTGCGCAAATGGTCCTTGTCAATGTTTTTGTCTTTATTAGTGGGGGTAAAATTGTCAAGTTACATCTATCTTTCAATTGGCACAAATGGTCCCTAACCTTTATCTTTTTTTGGCGCAAATGGTCCCTAACCTATAATTATATTTTGGTGCACAATTAATTCTTATTTGATGAAAAAGACAAAAATATATTTACTTTTAATTAAAAAAATTTACAATTGGATTCCTAACCTTTAAAAAAAGTAAAAATGAGTTCGATACTTTAATTTTTTTATTAAAAATGAAAAACTAACAAATTGATAATATACTAAATTATTTTGTATATTTTATGAACTATTATAAAATAACTAGAATTGAAATCATAATTATTAATGAGTATGCTAATTAAAATTATTTTATTGTTATTAAGTAATCATATTATTTAAAATTCAAACTTTAATTTTATCATCACAAAATAAAAAGAAAAATAAATTTGTCACAAATAAATTTTTTAATTATGCTCAACCCATCTCGATTTTATACGATCTCATATTTATTGGCTCAATCCAATCCACTTTTGAGCCACAAAGAAACTGGACCAATCTTATTTTAAAATTTAATTTATTTTTGAATTTAAAAAAAAAAAAAAAGGTTTTACCCCACCCCACCACTACCCACCCCACCCCCACCCCCCCCCCCACTCACCCCACAAAACCAGACCGGAAGGGAGGGGATTTCTCCCCTCCCCGGTCGCCGTCGACGGCGACCGGGGAGGGGAGAAATCCCCTCCCTTCCGGTCGCAAAACCAGGGGGGAGAAATCCCCCCTGGTTTTGCCGCTGCGACCGTCGCAGCGATTAGGGGGGAGAAATCCCCCCTATTCGCTGTCGCAGCGAATAGGGGGGATTTCTCCCCCCTAATCGCTGCGAAACCAGGGGGGATTTCTCCCCCCTGGTTCCCCGACCTGAAGGGAGGGGCTTTCTCCCCTCCCCGGTCGCCGTCGACGGCGACCGGGGAGGGGAGAAAGCCCCTCCCTTCCGGTCTGGTTTTGTGGGGTGGGTGGGGTGTGGGGTGGGTGTGGTGGGGGTGGTGGTGGGGTGGGGTGAAACCTTTTTTTTTTTAAATTAAAAAATAAATTAAATTTTAAAATAAAACTGGTCCAGTTTCTTTGTGGCTTAAAAGTGGGTTGAATTGACCCAGTAAATATGAGATCGTATAAAATCGAGCTGGGTTGAACATAATTAAAATTTTTATTTGTGACAAATTTATTTTTCTTTTTATTTTGTGATGATAAAATTAAAGTTTGAATTTTAAATAATATGGTTACTTAATAACAATAAAATAATTTTAATTAGCACACTCGTTAATAATTATGATTTCAATTTTAGTTATTTTATAATAGTTCATAAAATATACAAAATAATTTAGTATATTGTCAATTTGTTAGTTTTTCATTTTTAATAAAAAAATTAAAGTATCGGACTCATTTTTACTTTTTTTAAAGGTTAGGAATCCAATTGCAAATTTTTTTAATTAAAAGTAAATATATTTTTGTCTTTTTCATCAAATAAGAATTAATTGTGCACCAAAATATAATTATAGGTTAGGGACCATTTGCGCCAGAAAAAGGTAAAGGTTAGGGACCATTTGCGCCAATTGAAAGATAGATGTAACTTGACAATTTTACCCCCACTAATAAAGACAAAAACATTGACAGAGACCATTTGCGCACCAAAATGAAAGGTTGTTTAACGGATTTTTAACGGAATCCATCCATAAGGACCATTTCCGCACCTAAATGAATAGGTTAGGGACTATTGCACCAAAAATGAAAGGTTAGGAACCATTTGCGCACTAACATGATACGTTAGGGACTATTTGCGCCAATTTCCCTACTAATAAAGACAAAAAACAGTTATGGGGACCATTTGCGCACCTAAAAGGATCAATTGCGCACCTAAATAGATAGGTTAGGGACTATTCCGTCAAAAATAAAATGTTAGGGACCATTTTCGCACTAATGGTAAACGTTAGAGACCATTTGCGCCAATTTCCCAATTATAATACATGCTTAGCTATAAATCCCGGGACCCCGTATCCTCGGTACAAGCGGCGGCGGCGGCAGCAGCTGCGAATGGCTCAGTGCCTGGTTGCTTGGAGATATACACTTCCCTCATTCAGCAACTTTCCGATCTTGAAATTACCACCACCACCACCGCAACCAGCATTCAGAAATTCTACCAAGATAATGTCTCTCAAAAGCAATACCATTATCTCTTCAACTGATGACAGTAATAATATGAACAATACAAAAACAAGGAAGCTGCCGATACTGCTATTTGACGTCATGGATACCATCGTCCGAGACCCTTTTTACCACGATGTCCCCGCCTTCTTCGGGTATTTTTTCTTTTTGACTTTTCATTCGATTCTTTGTTGCGTGCTTTGATCCTAAATAGTTGAAAATTAATGCTTTTCTCAATAAGAAATTGTTCCGGTTGTTGTTTACTGGTATCAGTTTAGCAATTAATCAATGTAAGACAAGTTTCAATTTTTAAGGTCATGGTTAACTGCGTGGAATCACAGATTGACACTTTTAGTTTGAAAAAAAGTTCACCTTTACATTGAGACGTTTCTCTCGAATTCTGATTCAAGCACTGAATTTGTTTTCTTGGAAGTGGAATTTTCACGAGTGAAAAATAAATACCAATTTGATTTTGGGTTTCGTGAATTTTATCTGGTAATCCTCTCCAGACAGACAATGACGAGGATATCTTACAAATTATTTTGTAAGATAAAAGTGGGGCGAATATAAGGCGAAATGTTAATACCAAGAAATGCACAATGTAACTGAAAGATTCTTAAATTTCCGACACTAGCTTCTGTTTTGTAAGCTGTGATCTTTTATCATTTTCCTTTTTAAGTGATACTTTGAAGACAAAAGATTCACGACACTGATATGATCCTCAACGTGTCAAGAAATGGATCACCCTTAGCCCTCGTTTTTTCAACCCAAGGATTTCTTGTGCTCAGTTTTCTCTTAGCTATATTTTACAAATAAAGCAACTGGAGGAGCTCCCTTCCCTCCTCTATTAGTTGGGTTTGTCCCATGTTTAATTGTTGCAGTGGCCAAATAAAGATATTTTAGCTTGCGTGAGATATTTTGACATGGAATAAAGCTTTTCAAGCTTGAGCTTTGTCATTTCTGAAGAAAATTGTCCATTTAGTTTGGCCCAATTTTGGGGGGGAGAGAATTCTCATTTGTGCTCTGGCTCAAAAATCACAAAAATTCAAAGTTGGCATAGTTGAAAAGTAAAGACAAAAGCATTTATTGTGGCATAACACTAAATCATCAATATTTCTCCAATCCAGAAAAATCCTATCATTTTATATATAAAAATGTATATATGTGTGTAGTGATGATTATCCTCTGAGCAAGAAGCCAGGAATTGTATGACTCTGTCTAAGTAAAAGGTCAAGTGTTTGGAAGTGAATAAAATCATTCTTCCCAAATTCCTAGAATGTTGAATATGTCAATTTATGCATGTTCACTGCTCTGCGTATCTAACTATCTTTGCCTAAGACTTGGCGCTTGCTTCGAAATGTGCCTTATAATTAGCTTGAGTTCAGTTTGGGAACCGCATGATGTCAATCAGTCGAACCATGAGATCTGCAGGAATAGCCAGGACATCTGTACCTTTGGTCCTTTCACTATTTCTGATAGCTACTACCTGACCACCTTGAATTTGTTGCATTTTATTGTGTGTTCCCTTCCTTTCACATAACAACCTCTTCTCTTTAACTACATTGATCATAATTTTCTTTGTTCTGTTGGCAATTGAGATTTTCTGTTCAGAATGTCTATGAAGGAACTTCTAGAATGCAAGCATCCTACTGCCTGGATTGAGTTTGAAAAGGGTCTTATTAATGAGGTACATCACCAATTCTACAAATGTTTATTTTGATGAATTGTTACTAATAACTTCTTTTAAGTGAAGAAAAAATCTCCTGATAAGTGAAACTACTGCCTTGGGGCACATGCTTAGAAAGGTTGTCATTCTTTTGTTATTATTCGAAAGTCGATGCTTTAAGATCATCCCGGATAAATTTGGCGACTGGGCTTTGAAGTCTGCTCTATTGATCACTACTCTCCCATTCAAGTCCTGAGATCTAATTTTTCTTAACATAATTTGCATAAATCTTTTGTAGCCTGTAAGTAATTACGTGTAAACATGACTGAATTATGGCTATGATCAGTTTGTTAAATTTGTGGAGCATCTTTTTCTTGATTAGCTTTTCAGCCCTGACTGAACAATGGATTTACATCTGTTGCATACAGTACTAACCTAATTCTTGGGGCAGTCTGAATTCTAGAACATAAGTGTGCTAATCCTGGTTATAAAAACTTCTATAAGTTTGGCTATTGATCGGTGGAAGCTCATGGATTAGACTTACGATCCCCTAGCAACTGATCATCATAACCGGTCTTCAGTTTTTCTTGTCCTCTAGACCCAAATAATAATTCTGGAGCTTTGTTGTTCACCTTGTAAACTGAGAGAATAAAATTTGGTCCAAAGAGAGCACCTACTGGCTTATGGAAAATGTTAAAAAAGCATGTATATAGATAAGCATTACAAGGGACAATGATGGAGTTAATTTCACACTATTGATGATTTGAAGGGGGATTTTATTGTAGGATAAGGACAGATCAACAGATCAACAGAAGATTTTTCAGAATCAAATATTAAAAACTTTCAAAGGGATGAAATTAGGTCTCCTGCTGGTTGCACCTCTCTTCGGTTGAGAACTTTGTGTCTTCCTCTTGCAAGCATTTGTTCGGTTTTGTTTGTTGTCGTCTTTCCTTTAGATAAACCACTGAATGGGTGGGCTTCTTTCAGTGCTTACATAAAGGTTCTTGAATTTATGACTTTGATAGTTCTGTCATATTGTGTTTCAACTTTCTACCCTACAATCAATTTGATTTCTGATTTCCAAGAAAGAAACCCACCCCAACAAAAGAGTGCGAATAAACAGCTTAAGTGTTGAATAGAATAGTTGAAACACTAGAAATGAAACAATAGATGCTCCTCATCCTATGAATTGCATATGCCTCTTAAAGATTCCTATATTATTATGGAATACTTATTTATCTTCAGTAAGTACTTCAAACTTTCCCCTTCTGTATCCGAACCATCCAGTCTGTGAATAGGATATATTCATATTACAAATTGCATGTAGTTGTGTTGAAACTGACAGGTGAATATTTTGCCTTGACTTCGCATTTTATTTTTAATTTTCTACCGTTAGTTCTTTCCAGATGGAGCTAGCTGGAATATTTTTTAAAGATGGAAGGTCATTTGATTTGGAGGGTAAGTGAGAACTCTCACCGGACAGATAGATTGCCTATCAGATATACAAGAAACCTACGCTTATTTTGTGGATCATGCATTGTCTTTACGTATGCAACCTTATTATTGTTCTCATGAAATTCTGATCAAGCATTGAGTTGGAGCTACGTGCATACTTATCTTCTGCTGAATGCTGCTATTAGCAACGGTGATTGTACAATACTGAATTTCAATATGGATTTGATATTAAATGACCGGATCATGATTGCCAATCTAGACATACCTATGGTAATCTTACACTCTTTCGTGACACCTCCAAACATGGTGCATTTCTAGATTTTTATCAACAAGTAATTGCCATTTCCTGGCTTGACCAGCCAATTACCAACTGCAGTTCACCCATAAAATTACTGACCAACTTTTACCTTTGAAACCCAGAAGGGGGCCAAAAAACTAACCAAGCGACTCGAAACTTAGCTTGAGATTGTGTTTGGCTTAACTAGAGCTCATTTGACATTGGACTCAATGGTAGATCACTTGGCTTGTAAGTGCGGCTAGAATCTTTTACACATTTGGATGAAGTGAGGAATTTGTCCACACCATCATTAAGCTTGTAAGACTGCAACTGATCGTGAAAGGGAATGAAAGGGAAAAATAGCATGTCATATCAATGGAGGCTTGTTCAGAAATCAAGCCTAGAGCTTGAACCATTCTATTTTCTTTTTCACTCAGTTTGGCTTCTTTACAAAATCTTGTGTACTGTTTTAATTTTTTTTTTTTAAATTTACTCTGAGTTTGTGCGTGTATGTTTGATTTTTAACAAAACAGGTGCCATTTGTTGGACAACTTTTATCCTTGAACAAATGGAAATGGAGGAACAAAAATATGAATTTTTTGGTTAAAAACGAAAAATAGAAAAGAGGGACCAAACAGGCCAACTAATTATCATTTGCCTTCTCCTCAAGTAAAAATAGGAATTGAATTTTTTGGTTAAACATCCCCGTGCTTTTTCCCGTTTATTTTTTTCTTACGTAATGTAGAGATATGAAATAGCATTTCTTCTTTGCAGGCCTCAAAAGCTGTATGAGAACAGGATATTCTTATATTGAAGGTGTTGAAGAATTACTTCAAGCTTTAAAGAAAAATGGATACGAAATGCATGCTTTTACTAATTACCCCATCTGGTATGTTCAGATTTCATAGTTCTTTAAAATCCTTGCAGAGTGATTTGACTCTAGTTTCTTTTCCAAATTTTTCTCTTGCAGGTATAAAATAATTGAGGACAAGCTAAAACTATCATCTTACTTATCCTGGACATTCTGTTCGTGTATAATGGGTAACTTCCGAATCCTTATTTTGCACCTGGTGTTCTTGGTCTTAAAGTGGCAAAACTTAATTTTTTTTTGTTTAGTTTTTGCTTAAAGGGTTTTGATTATTGATTTTTCCTTTAAAAAAGGGATTCTATCTCAAATCAGGATGTTACCATTGTTTTGGTTGAGTTATTAAAAATATATTTCTTATTGGATTATAACCTTAAATGAATAGACTGAACAGAAAATCTCTGTTTGATTCATTCCTCACTCTCTTCAATTTCTTCATACCTTCTTTCTACTTTGTGTTTTCTGTCAATTTTGTTCTTTGTCTTCTTTTCTCTTCTCTTGTTTTTGCAAGCCATGTTACTTGTGTTGCAAAAATAATCATTTAAAGAGAAAGTAGAAGATAGAAAGACAAATGCTGAAAATATAATAAATTTAGTAAGTGAAAACTGTCAACAAAATTAAAGAAAGAGCAGCTCATAAATTTGTGTGGGCACAATTGTATGAACCTTATCTTGGAACCTTAAAGCCATCAAAGTTCTGGACTTTGGTTTCTCTACAGGCATCTGATTGATCCTATGCTTCTATATTGTTGATTGTGGATGGTTAATGAGTTATAGATGCTGAAGCACTATTAAGTTCTTGTTGCATTTATACTTGTCTTCAAACAGTTTGTTCTTCTTTGATTTATATCCATTGCAGCAAAAATTCAAGCTGTGCATTATCAATTGCAATTTTCTTCCGGGTTTATTATAGGCCGACCTAAACTTTGCGAATGCAGGAAAGAGGAAGCCTGATCCTGATTTTTACTCGGATGTTTTGAAGCACCTAAAGGTTGAGCCAGCAAACTGTGTTTTTGTTGACGACAGGTACTGTTATTATTTTCAGTAAGAATTTACAGATTGGTGAAGCTGGGACACTGGATCTCGTGCTACAACTGATCAATTATTTTACTGAAAACTACAATAGAATTGTTTTGATGTGCAACTATATTCTCTGGAGGATGTTTGATGCTTAGTACTTTTTGTTGCTTAAACTAATCAACTTCAATGACACTGTGCATGCCTGTTTGGCTCACTTTTTTTTCGAGATAGTGATGAATGAAGTTAGAATCCTGTTTTAGAGCATAGCATACTTTTACCTTACATCTTGCCCGGAATTGATGCAAATATGACTTTTTTTTCAATAAACCCGAGCATTTTGTGCTGCTTCAAGTGTGTTTGTGCAGGAGACTGAGGCATTCGGTTTCTTGATCACTGACATGTATTCTGATTGTCTGCACCAGGATGAGAAATGTAGAGGCAGCTATTGATGCTGGCTTCGTCAGTCTTCAATTCAAGAATGTGGATTTGCTGCGCAAAGATCTCTCTCTCCTAGGCATTCATATTCAAACGAATGAGCTCGATTTTACTGAATGTTCATAATAATGCTGCCCTCCTTAAGCTAGTGATTTCTGTTTGTTTTTATACATTTCAGTTTGTTTCCCTTTTGCTAAGAAATCATCAACTGTACATCTCGATGTGTTTTGATTCCGATACGATGTAATTACCTTTGCTTATCGAGCGGTTGTATCTAATAATTTTTTTAAATTGTTGTGAAATTAGTTGCAAAGTTTATTGAATTGTTGCCAGCCATATCACACGTCAAGTGGGAGATACGAAAGGTTTAACCTCAGACTAGTCAAAAAAATCAGATTACTGCATAACATATCACGGGTTATGTTTGAAAAAATTACAGATAGGGTCCCCAACCTATTGAAAATGTAGCAAGTAGTTCTCCAACCTAATATTTTGGCAACCTCAGTCCCCAATTGAGGACTTTACCCTTTCCTTGAATTGAAAACTCAATTCTTTGTTAAAAGGACAACTTTATACATAAGTTTAATTAAAAATGAAAATAAAAATAAACGGAAAAATAAAACTCTAGTGGAATTTTTATTTTTATTTTAATATTTTGTCTCCTAAATATTTTCTCTGAATGAGAATTACGTCTCTTAAATATTTTCTCTGTGAGCAAATCAAGGAATCTCAATTTCCAATGTCATTGCCTGAGCCATACTAAATATTCCGAAAAAATGAGAACTTTGAAAGATTGACGAGCTCTTGAATTTCTAACTTTGTTGATTCACTTTTATTTTTTAATATCATTCTTTGGAATAATCAAGAATCAAGATATGATGAACTAGGTAGAATTACATTTGTAGATTATTGTTTTTACTATCACGTAATGAAATATTAATTCAATCCTAGACACTAATTTATCAAAGTCATTTTCTTCTTAAACTCAAGATGACTTAAGTGATTCTTAACTCATATTTTAATACTGTCAATTGTAGAAAATTAATGAAGCGAATAGAATATTAATTGGATTGAAAAATAGATTTAACAGTTACTAACTTTCATAACTTCAATATCCATATTCTTTTCTAGTTATAAAGGATGCATTTTCCACCATAATCTTAGTATCATTTTCACACACAACTTCACCGTAAATTATCACCAACCGTAAAAGAGGTTTAAACTCTACTCACACAAAAAAGTGATATACGCGTGTCTTCAATTTAAAAAAATATCTTTCTCCTCTAATATGTCTTCCTCATTTTTCTTTACCATTCTTCAATTCTCTCCTCTCAACATTATTCCTCTTCATTATTCTTCAACGAAAACAAACTTTTATGGTCGAATTTTACAGAGCAAACGGTATATTAGTTTTAAATGGTTAATATGAATGTAAACGGCTCTCAAGGGAAAAAAATCTCGGTTTCGTCCTCACTCGATTAAGTGTGTTGTATGTTGTTATAATTTCGATACTTATAAACGTAATCATTTTAAGATACAATTCTTCCTACTAATATATTTGACAAATGAATATGACAAATAATCATGGTCCTTGATGTAAGCCAATTTAAGGGCTAGATGTGTTAGCGCCTTTAAAATTCTTATCTCTACATCTAAACATATTCCAATAAAAATTTTAATGCATCTAAACTGTTAGATTGTTTGAAATTAAGAGTCGTGATTATTTGTCAAATACATTGAAAGGAGGAACGGTTCCCATCATTTTAATTATAAGAAAAATGGAAAATTACGACGTCAGTTTTATCCTACCTATATTTATCAACAACCGAAAGAAGGACTACAAGTCTGTCTTCAACACTTTGAATAACAATTTTTCATCTCTCATTCTCAACTCTGTTTCTCATCGCCATTTATGTTGTTATTTAAATCTCACATTCTCAACTCTTTTTCTCATTGTCATTCACTAACGATCACTCAATTTTTATTTTTATACGGTCGAATCTCACATCAAGATAAATAGTATACTAGTTTATTTATCAACGATCGTATAGAATTTTTCACTCTCACTCACAGTAACATAAAAAAGACTATAATTGTGTTTTCAACATTTTGAATAACAATTTATCATTTTCTCAAATTTATCATTCTCAACTCTTGTTCTTCAAATCTCACTTTCTCAACTCTTTTCCTCTTTGTCATTTACTATCGATTACTTACTAATTTTTATCAATCTCCATTTTTTTTTTCATCTTCAACTTGAGCAGGTATTCTCTTGACACACAACTTTTATTTTTCTAGCAGTCAAATCCCGCCAAAAAAAAAAAAAGCCATATACTAGTTCTTAGTTCTTCCACCTCGGTTCTTCTCCCTCACAGCCTAAGCCATCCCCGACCCTGTATCTTCTCTCTCTTGTCCACTAGATTGCGTAGCCTCAGAGACGGCAACGGAATCAGACGGCGCCGGTCATACAGAGGGGGATTAAATGGGCTGCCAGAACTCTTGGATTCCGGGTAATCAAAGTCATCCCCTTGAATGTTGAATTCAAGGAACGTGTAGGCGTCATTGCCCATTTCGTATAAATTGTTCGCCTGTGAATCCATGTCTTTTCGTATGTATGTAATTTATTGAAACCTCTGTTAGCCACAATACTTGTTTCTTATGTTAGGATAGCAATAATAATAAGTCGCCCACCAAGTGTTTGATCATATGTCCAACTTGAAAATCTTGTAAGTATTCACAGATGACACCATTATTGGCTTCACCGGGTGCCATTCAATCCCAAATTCATGCAACACCATTTGTTTCACTTCAATCCCATTTCATCCCACCATTGTCTATTATCACCACAAGACGAAACCAGTGTCATAAAAACAAGAAACTGTCCCTTTCTGCTCCTGTAGTTATTACATGTTCTTCATCTTCTCACAAACTAGTCCGTGATCCGAGGTTAGACAAGCATGTTGTAAAGCAAAACAAGATACGCTTCGTTCAAAAGCTCAAGACTCTCCTCCTTTCCAAGCCTAAGCACTTTATGCCCATCCAAATTCTCTACAAATGTCGCGCCTACTTGTCGTTGCCTAGTCCACGTTCTATCATATCGATGATCCGTCGTTACCCCACCGTTTTTGAGCTCTTTTCAGTCCCGACTCCTCCCACGCCGTTCAATGCCGCAGGGCCGTTATCCCAACTCTGTGTTCGCCTCACCCCAGCTGCAACAGCTCTTGCGATTAAGGAAATCAATCTTAAGAAACGTATGTCCATTTCTTTGGCTGAAAAACTGCAAAAGCTTCTAATGCTTGCTTCGCCACACAACCGGCTTTTGTTGTCGAAGCTTGTTCATTTGGCTCCTGACCTTGGAATGCCTGTTAACTTCCGTTCTCGCCTTTCGAACGATCATCCCGATAAATTTAAGGTTGTGGACACTTCTTATGGACGTGCAATTGAGCTTGTTTCATGGGACATTAAACTGGCTAATGGTTTACCCTCGTGCAATGAAGTAGAGGCTCTTGGATTGATAGTAGACAGGCCGTTGAAATTTAAGCATTTAAGACTTCGAAAGGGACTTAACATCAAGAGACGTCATCATGATTATCTTATAAAGTTCAAGGAAATCCCAGATGTGTGTCCATACAACACTAAAGCAGGAGATTTTTTAAAGGAGTCCATTGACGCTGAGAAGAGGGCCTGTGCTGTGGTGAGGGAAGTATTGGGAATGACAGTCGAGAAGAGAACGTTGGTGGACCATTTGACGCATTTCAGAAAGGAGTTCGGGTTGCCAAATAAGTTAAGAGGAATGCTGGTGAGACACCCCGAGTTGTTTTATGTGAGCTTAAAGGGGCAAAGGGACTCTGTCTTTCTGGTGGAGGGATATGATGATAAAGGAGTGCTTTTGGAGAAGGATGAAATATTGTCTATAAAAGATGAGCTGATGGAGCTAGTTAGGGAAGGGAAGAAAATGAGAAGAGAGGATAGAAAGGAGTTTGTTTCCGTTGATGTCTCGAAAAGCGATGCTAGTCAATTGGACAATGAAGTCGATGATGACAAATACGATGATTATGACGATGGTTTAGATGATTTATTCCAATTTGAAGATTTTAGTTCCGAGGATGATTTGGATGATAATGACAATCAAGAGTTAACAGGGTGGAAGGCGAAACGTGAGTTTTGGACAGCCGAGACAGCTTCTTTTCTAGAAAATGAGGTTGGCTTAGGTTCCGAACCTTGGTAAGATCATCAGATGAACATAATTTGGATTAGCTAAGAGTATTTGTTTTTGGGTGTTGGGATCTATCAACAGATGCTTCTTCCATCAAATATTAAGCCAGCCTATCCAAATATGGATTGGGTATACCACGAGGAAAAACAATACTTGGAGCTTCTTAAGACGCGAACCAGATATCAGAGCCATTACTTGTCATGTAAGCCTTCAACTCCATGACACCAGCCTTACAAGTGCACAATGGTTGAATTGGCAGAGTTGATTGCCAACTCTTATAACATTCAGCATGACCACACTGATACATAATGTATTGTACATATTGAGTTGTCAAATTTTAGAACCCGAAGACTCGATTTATATGTGTTATTACTTTTATGGAACTTTATAAGACAACTAAAAGAATGATGACACTTGTACAAATTACAATTTGTACAAAATCTGAAAAGATTCAACAACTCTTCTTAAATCTGACACGACCCTTATAGTTTGACATGGTTGGTTTGTAGTTTTACCCTAGATAAATGATTTGCTAGTCTATCAAGTTGTTAATTATGTTTTAGAAGATATTAGGGATTCAATTAAAAAATATGTATCACTATAAAGTGAAGTGTCTGTTAGGGTAGGTCATTTTCGTAGATATGTATATACTTTTTTTTTTTTTGTCAAAGTTAAGTTTAAATAAAAATTTAATTAGTTTTGTAGAATATTTTCATGAGGGATTTTGGCATAAATGTCCTTAACCTTTACCCTCCTTTTACTTTTGGCCTTAATCTTTATTTTTGGTGGAGACGTACTTGAATGGTCTTTTGAACAGTTTCCGTGCTCTTACACTTAGTCAAATGAATATAAAATAAAACAAAATAAATAGAACAAGAAAATAACGCAGAAATAAAAAGACAAAAACAAAGAGTAACCAATTTTTTGAAACCCTTGTTTTATCATACAACTAATTTTATGATTCAATCCCTTTGTGTTTTCAGTTGTTTAGGAACCTTTAGATTCTTGATCTTAGCCACAACATGCTTAGTGGTGTTGTACCTAATGCACTTGTGATGCTTAACCAGTTAACTCAGTTTGATCTAAGCCATAACATGTTAAGTGGTAGTATTCCATTTTGGGTTGGCAATTTCTCCACCCAATTGAATAAACTTTATTAGGGATTCAATAGTTTTCGTGGAGAGGTGCCTAAAAGTTTGTCATACGTCTTAGAAGTACTTGGATTTATCTAACAATTATCTGATGGAAAATCTAACAAGCTTTGGTGTATTTCAATCTTGAGTCGAATTAGTTATCGAACACTTCACTTTGTTCCCTGTCATCAACTGAACCGATGTCAATGTTTAATTTAGCTAATAACTCGATTGTACCAACTTGTATTTTTGGTATTCATGGGTTGACACCCATCAATTTGTCCTACATTACACTGGGATTTAGAATTTCTCCAAGGTTAGTTTTTTTCAAGAAGTTGGTTGTTTTCAATTTGAGTTTTAACGAATTCTCAAGAAATCTTCCAAGTAATATTGTTGAGACGACCAGAAGTCCGGAATTTTACTTCTCAATCTAACGACATACTTCACTTAACGGCAGATCTGAACAGAAGTCATTAGTGGGGACGATTTACGTGAATTAATGAAAGAGTTGAAAACGATACATGCTATTACAATTTAATGGGGTAAAATTGAGACAGTAGAAAGGTTGGGGATTCATTGTGCAATTTACCCTAATTAAGATCTCCCGGTGTTAAAAAAAAAATGCTTTAACAAAGTTTTAGAAAATAAAATCCTATATTTATAGCAGACCATAAACTATCAAAAAAAATTCAATTTCCAAAACTATAAAACGCATGTCCTCAAGATGCATAATGCTGAACAATAGAGCCCGTATTACAGTGATCATATGGCTTAGTGCATGTTTGACCAAGCTTAAATTATGGTCAAATTTTTTATCTTCCACACAATTTATAAATATCTAAAAAATAATTTCACCACTACCAAACAACACTTAGCTTGACAAGAAAAGATTATCATAGGGAACAAAACTGTTTTTATTTTATTCATGAATTGTTGGGGGTGGAGTGGGGGGTACCTATCTCACAGCTCCATTGTGCTTGAAACTCCTCTGCTCCACTCTAACATTATAGTCGAAAATCACATGGAAAACTCGCGGTTTGAAATGTATGATAATCTATGTTGAAACGAATACTCTTCTACATCCAAGAATCTCAATCCATGTATCTTCACTAGTTTCACCATTGTCTGAGCTAATATCTAATCGGCCCGTCCAAGCTTCCAGATGCAAACTGATATTGTTCAAAGTTCCAATTATATCGTAAGCAAACACGAATAAATTCCATCAAACATAGGTTATAGTTCATGCACATTCATGTGTAGGTATGGCAAGCAGGAGAGAAACAATTAAGAAAATGAATCATTTCAATGTTTTTAGTTTCAAACATTAGTATCCTCATAGGAGTCCAACCTGCAGCTTCTAATATATACTTGAATTAGAACAAAGCAAGAGATGATAGCCAAGTTCCCTTAAATTTATAGCTTATGGGTTGAATATTATACTAAAAACCACTAGATTTTTACCTGCCGAACAATTGGATCTGTGGACGAGGAGAATTCATGAGTCATTCCTTGCCAAACAACCTTTCCTTCGTACAGAAATAACAGCCTAAATGTGGTATTGAACTAGATGAGACGAAGTATTGTATTCCCAGATGACAGAGGCTTGAATTTTTAAAACAAGCAACTCTAATGTTGTTGGAAAAAACCAATCAATACCTGTCTACAGCTCTTTTGATTGTACTATGTTGATGAGTGACAACAACATAAGATGCAATCTTCCCAGGTTTCCCAAGTGCATCCTCACCTTTCATATGAACAGAACGGATGAGATCTTCAACTACGGTAGATGCAATGGGATCGAGTCCTGCGGTTGGCTCGTCATAGAGGAGCACCTGCTCAATAGTGCATGGGACTATCATCAGAGAGGTGAATGACCTCACGCTGATAATATCATCAACATAGCAGAATCTAGTATTATGGTTCTTCTCAATTCTAAGTGTCAAATTCAATCTTTTCACATCGCTTCAAGTCATAAACACCAGAGCAGAAGAAACAACCAAAAGTATTGCTTCAACAAGGATAATTAAGCTGTATTTCCAGTAGAAAATACTTTTATAGATTAATCAATTAAGTAATTTATAGCAAACACAGTATTTATGATAGAATGGTTCAGTGAACATTACTTGACATGAAATATATAAGAAACTCAAAATTAGTAGCTGCAGAAAACTACAGGAAAAACAAGAAACATCAAGTATCATACCTCAGGCTCTATTGTATCTTTTGTGGTATCAAATATTATTGAACGAGCTAAAGCAACTCTTTTTTTCATTCCCCCAGACAACTCAGAAGGCAATCGGTCTTCAACATCCTACAAAAAATATTAATTTGATTTATTATAACAAGAAAGACACAAGGAGAAATAAATAAGTACACAAGCAATGCATGAATGAGTCTTTACATTGACTTCACTGCATTTTCTATTTTTAGTTTTGACCTTTTCTCAATCTTTAGTATGTTAGAACATCGATCCCTTCTTAGTTTTTGGTGGATTATCCAACCAATTTCAAAACTTAATATTCACCTTCAAATCATTTCATTCTACGAAACCTCTAAGTATTCACTAATAGTGAACACATTGTTTAAGCTATGTAACTACATTGCAAGGCACCGTTTCCAAATAGATCCTTCCGCAATGAAACTTGCTAAAGCTAATATTATCTTATCATAAACTAGAAGCAAGGGAGATTTTCACTACTTACATGTTACTGATTTTGTGAAGATCGAGTCTTGCATTTTCTTTTTGTGCTACGACTATAACTATTAAACTAACAATTAGTATTTGGACATTGACTCACTCAAGTACTGTTAAATCATAAATATGTACTCGCCTTTACTGTGTTTCACACTACATAACATACAACAGAAAATAAATATGGGACCTGTCCCAACTACGAATGAGTAACGTACATCTTCAACTAACTGAAGATAGGGATTTGAAGACTGATGTACTCATTACCCAATCAAGCGAGATATGATGCTGCAGTCACTATTTATGTGATTGCCACAGTAAAATTATCTATCTGGTGACTCTTCAAAAAATATTACTAGTTGCATATTTACTCGCCCAACGATTGGGCTTGATATCTGGACTGACTATGATTAATTGAAGAATTGATCACTAGAAGTAATATAAAATTAATCAATTATTTCTTAACTTTGTGGCATCAACTTGACAATTAATTCAGTTTTCTGAGGAAATCAGCCAAACTATCCAAACTGAAGGGGGACTTATATTACCAAATTGTATCTAAGCAACATTATCTACTGGTAAAACGTATTTAAAAAAAAAAAAGAAAAGAAATTCTTGTGCTCCCAAATGTTCCGTCTTTTTTTATTAGTAATACTTTGCCATCTTCTCAACTTTTTAGAGTGTTCAACACAATTTTATCCTGGCAAAGGGTAAGCACTTTTACACCTTCAACCCAACAGCAGCTAGAGTTTCAGTCACAAGCTCTGCAACTTGTTCCTCGGGCATAGTTGAATTTTCGTATCTGTCATACTCAAGAATAATAGGAAGCCAGATTCAGAAATATTAAAAGTATCTAAAAATTATTGAGTTAACAAGGGTAAAGGAAAAAGATGCAGTAACAAATTCTGCATAGTATCTTACAATAGGAAACCAACGTTTTCACGAACAGTTAAAGAATCAAAAAGTGCTGCACTCTGAAACACCTATATAGAGGAAAATGAATTTAAAGAATCTTGTTAATATGATAGTTACGAAAATCATTGACTAAGCCTTATTCCCAATATAAAAGATGAGGATAATATATATATTACCAAGCCAATTCGAAGGCCAGATATTTCCTCATCGCTGATCAAACCATGGCGCTTTCTACCTCGAACAAAAACTTCCCCCTGATCATTAAGCATGGTTCATAAAAGATCCCAAGGGTCAGAAACCCAGGGTCTTTCTGAAGCCCAATACAGTGCCAAGAACATAGAGTAAAGTGTGAGAAGAATCACCTTGTCTGGAGCAAGAAGCCCAGCCATGATCTTCAATATAGTAGACTTACCAGTCCCCGAAGGCCCAATTATTCCAACAGCCTCACCATGTCTAATCTTCAAATGGGTAAATTTGTTTTGATTTGAATACATGGAAGAAAATTATTTGATATAAGGTTAAATAAAGGAACATTCTTAAGAAATCGAAAATGAATGGAAATAAAGTTCAACTCTATATGAAACTCAAAAGAAAAATAATATGGCTATACGACTATCCGACAAGATATATTCGTGTACAAAACAAAACATGGGGATACACATGTGCATCCATAGCCCACAGGAATTCAGAAACGCCTATAGCAACATCAAATATTATTCGACATAATACATGTCTGTCAAACTAAATTACCGTCCTGCAGAACTGGATCACATTGCTATTGCACTTAGTCTTCAACCAAGGCAATATAAGTATTGCTAAGAAATAATTAGTCACGTCAAACAAGAAGGATTCTGAATTAGGAAAGTAATCCAATGACATAAAAAGATGAAAAGAAAAGGAGGTGAATATTCAACAACAAGAAACCTTATTCCCGATAAAGTTGGTTTGGCTGCATGAATATTTTTTTCCATTGTGCAATCAAATCCTTTACAACCATCTTAGGACAAAAAACAAGAAAATAAGAAAATAAAATATACTTGATCCAAGCAAGTCATGAAGCAAAAAAGATATTCTTTTATTAAGCCAATGGTGGAATCAATCTCAATTAATGCCGATAAGAGATTTCACCATGAAGTTGAACCTGTGTAGAAAACTTGTCAAATTAATTATAGAAGTTCACCTTGAAGCTCACACCTCTTAAAATGTGCTTTTCTCCAAATGACTTGTAGACATCTCTACATTCAATAAGAACGTCAGTTTCATCCTCCAACTTCTTCGTAAACCTCAAATTCTCTGCTTTGCGAGAACCCTGGGAAAAAAATGAAGAAACAAGAAGATTGTCTCAGGAATACACGGCAACAAACTTGAACTGAAGTATTACAAATATAAACCCAATTTCACTGTTAGTCTCGTCAGTCACCATAATTCAAGCAAGAAGAATCTTAAGTTTGTCATCATTATCAATGTTCCAAGTGTAAAAGCAAACCAACGGGCAAACTATCAACTAAAAGAAGGAAACGAAACTGAAGAAGCTAAATGGTTATAAGTGCCAATGTGAAATATATTTCATGAATTCCAATTTCGAGGTCCCATTTATGCTGCCAAACATGGTAATTACAAGTTCAAAATGTTAGAAATATAAATTTATGTAATTCAAATTAAAGAAGTATAATTCCCCATTCGTGAATGAAGTTTAAGTCTCTAAGCTCATACACGTCCATGAATCATTTTCTTTCCAATTTTATGCGTGTTCCTTTTTAAAATTTTGATGAAGGCTTCAAGGATCTTTTAGGTTTCCAAATTTATGTAAGTTCATTGAGAAAGTTCACGAATGTCATTAGTTTTATTACGACTGTATGGAGTTTTTTCTGCTATTGGAAAAAAAAAGAACATATATGTCCATGTGTTTCTACGTCTTCAATCTCCCTCTCAAACGAAACTCTCCTTCAAACAATCTTCTCCTCACTCTACTTACTGCATCAATCCTACAACCATAACTACCGCAACTCAGATTGTTTTCCTCATCCATCAAGACTCCATAAAGAACAAAAAAGTTCAAATCTCAGTAAACAATTCTCATAGATCCTACAGTCATATCCCACCACGGGAAAAGAGATATACTAGTCTAACTAAATTTATTGTCTTCATAGCGTACATGAATTTTGGTTTTCCCATAGCTATATAAAGCCCCCACTTGGAGCAAATAAGTGAACTCTCTTTGTATCTCCTTGTCTTGAGCTTTGTTCTAGCATTCTCCCAAACTATCTTTGAGCTCTTGTTGAGGGCTTAAAAAGTCCACCACCACATGCTTTTCCTAGAAATGTGCGATAGAAGACGTCAATGTTGGGCTCTTGCTACGAACGTACCAGAGGTGAATTTTGTTACAATCTAAGCACAATAATTTATCCTACTTCAACAAACTTCCATTAAGATTAAAAAAAATAAAAATAAAAAAATAATTCTTGTTTCATTAGTGAGTTTCAAACTACTTCTAATTTCTCTGCAGTATTTTCGATAATCTTTATTTAGGAGGGTGTCCTCAATTCAGGATTTTAAAAGATTTGTTAATATTTATGAATTTCATGAATTTAAATAAAATTCCATAAAATTTATAATATTTCAAAAAAATATTATATTATAAATTTCAATATATTTTTATGGATTTGTGGTCTTCTTATTAAAAATAGTAATTTTATATAATTTTTATTCTAAATATTCAAGTGACTGTTCTGCATAAACAAAAATTTTGAGTAGAATTTTGAAAAGAGAAATTTTGAAATATAAAAAAGTAAAAACTCTTTTCAGTCAAAGAAGTGAATGATCCGATAGATTGAGAGGTATACCAATCCGACAGCTGTGTTAGTTAAGCTCTTAGAAAATAAACTAATAAATAGGTCATATGTAGTCTCTAAACTCACAGTGCAATTAGATCCATTGAATTCACATTACTATTATCAATTTCCTTAATTTTGAATTAAAAAAAAAAAAATTTGATTAAAGAGTAACGCTTCTTGAAGAAAAAATTGAAATAAAATTTTAATTTTCACTTTCTTTCTACTTGTTTTTTTATAAAATTTTCTTGTTCATATTTGAGACTAGATGATGGATATTTAAGATCCATTCTCTTCTAAAATCAATTGTTTAATCATCTTATATAAAAAATTATTTTATGACTTAAAAAGATAATTTACATGTGTCGCAGTTGACAAGTAAATCTTTTCAAGTTAAAATTTTTTTTTAGTACTATACTGATTTTATAGTCCAATATTTAACTGCTCTAAATAGTATTAGACTAATTATCTAATTAATATTTACCAATAGATTATTTATATTTTTTAGTCCAATTGTTTGGTTTAATGAATGGTCATGGAACATCAAGAATGAAATTTCAAAAACGATATTTGACAATTGTACAAAAAAATAATAAATTTCCATGCTAAAAAAAATTGAAAATCAAGAACAAGACTTTACTACAAAAACTTGTGGCACAAATTGAGGCGAAAGGCGAGAGGAAGAGATGTGTAAAAGAATAGTTGAATTAAAATTTTGAGGAGTGGGGATAAAATTCCTAATGAAGTTGGTATTCATATTTATGAGCTTGAAATCCATGCAAATTTGTTTAAATCTTCTAATTAATGAAATCTTTAGAAATCCACTAGTAATTGGGGACACTTAAATTTTTAAAAAATCTATTTAAATTTTAGTTGAGGAAACCTAAATTTCAATTGAATTTATTAAAATATGAGTTAAAGAGACTCAAATTTCAATTGAATCTATTAAAATATGAGTTATGGACACCAAAATTTACATAAATTTTTTTAAAATCTATTCATATCTAAATTGAGGAAACCCCTTAGTTTCATCGTTGTTTACTACTATTTTCGGAACACGAGTCATTTCCAACATATCCATTTATGTCTGAAGAAACTGCATAGCTAATAATGTAACCCACAAAATTATAAACCAGAGATCACATATGATTTATATGATGTTGAATGTTTGTTATTGAATAATTCCTAGTTGTTAGGGAACATTTGAATTATTGTTAGGAAAATCCCACATTTCTAGAATTAAAGCTTTCTGTTATTTTGTTCTCTTTGTAGGCTATAAAGCCAACGTCACTTTCTTCTGAATAATAAGAAAAACCATTCTCCTACATTGGCTTTTTCAATTGCAATCACTTCTAAAATTAACATCTGGTATCAGAGCCCCGTTGAGTGCCTGAAATTGAAGCAGCAGCTTTCTCTTGCAACAGCAAGATCCTGGTGATGAAACTTGTTGGGATTGGAGGGGCAATGGAATTAATGAAAATGTCATAGACCGTGAAGAAAATGGTAATGAAGAGCTACAACAGAAAATGCAACAAGCTGATGACAGCACAAGCACTACTTCAGGTGACACTAATGAAGTACCAAAAACACTTGTTGATATTCTGCCACGTCAAAGAAGAAGACCAGACTGGATGGAAGAATATGCAAGTGGAGGAGAGCTGTCTGATGAGAACCCTCAAGTCTATCTTGCACTCTCTGTAGGCAGTGATCCAATTCTTTTTATTGAAGCAGTCAAGAACAAAAAGTGGAGACAAGCAATGGACGCTGAGATTGAAGCTATAAAGAAAAATGACACTTGGGAGTTAGTTGATCTTTCTAAAGGAGCAAAGGCAGTAGGTGTAAAATGGATCTATAAAACCAAGCTCAATGAGAAGGGAGAGGTTGACAAATTCAAGGCTCGGCTTGTGGCAAAAGGGTACGCATAGGAGTATGGGATTAATTATTCTGAAGTATTTGCACCAGTTGCGAGACATGATACAATTCGGTTGGTGATTTCCTTGACAGCACTCAATGATTGGATCTTGTTTCAGCTTGATGTTAAATCAGCTTTCTTGCATGGAGAGCTGAAAGAGCAAGTTTTCATTGAACAACCACAAGGATATGTAAGCAAAGAGAATGAACACAAGGTTTACAAATTGAGGAAGGCTTTGTATGGATTAAAACAAGCACCTAGAGCGTGGTATAGCCGAATAGAAGGGTACTTCATAAGGTTGGGTTCAAGAAATGTCCTTATGAGCACACATTATTCATCAAAACGGAAGGAGGTAAATTATTAATTGTGTGCTTATATGTGGATGATTTAATATTCACAGGAAATAATGAATCAATGATTAGAGAGTTTAAACTCTCTATGAAGAAGGAGTTTGAAATGACAGATTTAGGGAAGATGAGATACTTCCTCGGAATAGAAGTTGTGCAATCTGTTACCGGCATCTTCATCAATCAAAAAAAGTATGCACAAGAAATTTTAGAAAGATTCCAAATGGAGAATTGCAATCCTTCTCAAAATCCAATTGTTCCTGGTTTCAAAATTTCAAAGGATGAGGGAGGAGTGAAAGTTGATCAGACCTTCTACAAGCAATTGGTTGGCAGCTTGATGTACTTATCAGCTACGAGACCTGATATGATGTTTGTTATAAGCTTAATTAGCAGGTTTATGAAAAATCCTACAGAACTTCATTTGCAAGCTGCAAAAAGGGTCCTTCGATATCTAAAAGGAACATATGATTATGGGGTCTTTTACAAGAGGGGTGGCAGTGGTGAGTTGATAGGCTTTAGTGATAGTGATTTTGCAGGAGATTTGAATGATAGCACATCAGGTTATACTTTTTTCTTAAGTGATGCAGCTATTTCCTGGTCCTCAAGATAACAACCAGTGGTCACTTTGTCCACAACTGAAGCTGAATTTATTGCATCTTCATCCTGTGCATGTCAAGGAGTATGGCTGAGGAGGTTACTTGAAGAAGTTCATCATGCTCAAAAGGGACCAACTGTGTTGTATTGTGACAATACTTCTACTATCAAGCTGTCTAAAAATCCCGTGCAGCATGGTTGGAGCAAACATATTGATATCAGGTTTCATTTTCTACGTGATCTGACGAAAGATGAAGTTGTGCAGCTGGTATACTGCAAAAGTCAAGATCAGGTTGCTGATATCTTGACCAAACCATTGAAGCTAGAAACCTTTGTGAAGCATAGAGGACTGCTTGGTGTTTGTTCAATGTCTGAAGTAAACTAAATGCATCTAGATAATTTAGTTTAAGGGAGAGTGTTCAATATTTGTTATTGCATAATTCCTAGTTGTTAGGGAACATTTGAATTATTGTTAGGAAAATCCCACATTTCTAGAATTAAAGCTTTCTGTTATTTTGTTCTCTTTGTAGGCTATAAAGCCAACGTCTCTTTCTTCTGAATAATAAGAAAAACCATTCTCCCACATTGGCTTTTTCAATTGCAATCACTTCTGAAATTAACATAAGAAACCCATAACAGCGAATTGAAAAAACATTAAAACAAGAAGTTAAAACCACAAAGTTAAAGCAATCAACCACAGTAATTTGAGAAAAGGGATTTCTCCAAAGTTTATTCATACAGTGTATTTGGTAGCTGTAAAGTCCTTGGGAGGCGCCATACAAGCTCGAATAATGATTTTCTTTGATTTTGCAGTTGCATCGTAAGGGCTCCTGCCACTGGTGCAAACGTTGGGATGGGTGCAAGAAAACGAACCAACCAATGAAACCATGCTTTTTTTGTTAACGAAAGATAATTGGGACGGCCCCGATTCAATATCATCAAATATTAGAGTGAATTTTTCGGATTTTTAACAACTCATATAAAATTCTGCAAGGCTTTTTGGATTTTGACGAGGAGAAAGCGTGCTGGGGATCTCTTGTGACCGTGGAAGGGCAGGTAGAGATCGGGTCAGGCGGGCCGACCGAGGAAGCCCGGTGACCACCCACGTTAAAAAAAACCCGAGCCAAGACGGGTTGTGGACCGGGTCAACCCAGTCCACAAAAATTGAACACGAGCCTGGCCCATCCATCGGCCCATCCGGGTCGAGCTCATGTAGGCCGCGATTCGACCCGGTTGAGTCTGTATGAATAAAAAATTAATTTTTTTTTAAATTACTAAAAAATTTTAATTACTTATTGTAATTCAAAAAATATATATTTATATATATAGCAAAAAATGTGTTAAATTACTAAATAAAAAATAAATAACAATGATAAATTCACATTTGTTAATTTTTTAATTCAATTTCTATTTTTTATTTATATATTTAAAGACTAAAACATCACGTATCGGTCATATCTTTCACTTTAAACGGTTCTCTGTCATTTGTTTTTTAATTTTTTTTAAATATCATTTCAAATATGAAAGTTTGAATTTTCTGCCCTTTTTAAAAAAAAAAAAAATTCAAAGCGGTTCACGGATCGGCCCGCGGTTCAATTTCTTCAGCCCGTGAACAGCTCGCCCGATTCACAGGCCGGCCCGCAGTTCTAGGTCAAGGCGGGTGGGCCAATACAGGTTCGGCCGGCCTGCCCGACTTGTAACCTCTAAGGGCAAGTGGTTTTGTGAAGAAAACGTGAGAGAAATTTCACGACTCTCAAACTTTAACAAATAGAATATATGGTCCTTAATTAATTTTTCTTTTTTGACCTTTTGGGTGTTCAAATTTTCAATTTCGTCCACTAACAGGGATAAAAGCCGTCAAATATTTCGTCAACTAATTTATGACTTGCACGCAACCATGGGTTAAATAATCACCAAATTTTGAGGCAAGTATGTTCATAGGAGATTAAAACCATCAAATATTTTGTCAAGTGATTCATGACTTATTCATGACTTGCATGTAATTTTGGGAAGAAATTATGGGGATAAAATCCGTCAAATATTCCATCAACTAATTTGTGACTTGCATGTGACCATGAGTAATAAACTCAAATAATCAATGAACTTTGACGCAAGTATGTTCATTGGGGATAAAATCCGTCAAATATTTTGTTAAGTAATTCATGATTTGCATGTAATTATGGGTAAAAAGCTCAAATAATCACTGAGCTTTGAATCGAATATGTTCACATGGATAGAGTCTTAATTGAGTATGTTCACATGGATAAAGCCAATCAAATATTGTCAACTAATATATGACTTATATGTGATCGTGGGGTATAAAGCTCAAATAGTCATTAAACATTGAATTTTGTAACAATTTAATAGCTCATCTTTTAAAAAATACTAATAAAAAAATAACCATGCAAGTTTATATTTTGTATCAAGTCATTCATCACATTTATTAATGTCATTAATCTTAATAGAAATTAGTTATTTCCCTCTTGGTGGTGAATTGAACCATCTTGGGTACGAGTACCGTCTACTAGTACTATTACCAACATATTTGTAGGTATGTAAGGGTGACATAGGCTAGGGTCACCCTACTAGCTTGGCGGGCCAACTTGTTTATGTTCGGCCAATGAGTGGCCCAAGATTGTCAACCTATGAGCCTTGAGTCAGGGCTGCTCGGCTTATAGGCGCTTGGCTCAGTTTAGTCTGCGATGGGCTGGGCCCATGGGTCGAGCTGAGCCAAGGTATTTGCGGACGAGTCAAGTCGAGCCCATCTCGTCCATGCTTAGCTCACTCTATTCAGTTTATTACACTAGATGTATCATATTTTTTGTACTTTTATTAATGTACTAACAATTGTTATTTCGACAAAAGGTTGCATTTTATTTATCATTTCTTTCTTTTTTTTTCTTTTCTTTTTGACATATTCTGTTTGAAAGGATCTAAGTGCACCAAAATCAACATTTGAAGACCTAAGTGCCAAAAATGAACAATGTTCCAAATGCAACAAATGTTATAGTTTAAATACCATAATTGCAAATTTCTCTTTCTTCCAAATAATTAGTCACCTAGGTGACACAAATGCAACCCACCTTGTATAAATCTTATAACATCTCCGCTATTGAGTTGTCACATTTTCAATTATTTTAAAGAGTTAATCATTATTTAATATTTTTTATTTTTTATTTTTAGTATTTGTTTAACTTTACTAAAAATTAGATTTTTTTTTGTAAATTTTGATACAAATTAATAGAATATGAGTCAAAAATTGATAAAAATTATAAGTTGTATAAAATGTGTAGTTAAAATTAAAATGAACACGTCCAAACTACAAAAGTTTGAAAATTTTACAATTTTTTTTTTCAACCTCTTATATTCAATTTTATTTTATCAAACGTCCGCAATAACTTTGTTCAAAATATAGCAACCTAATTTGGAAAAGAAGATATCAATTTGTTTAATTTGGGATATGGGGATTAATGTTTTATTTTTGGAAGTCTTGTTGATTTTACCATGTTGAAGAATTTATGCCAACTACACACAATGTTTGCTAAGATAAGTTGGTAGAAAGATTCACCGCTAGCATCCCAACTTCATTGAACAATAAATCAATGCAGTATTACTCACTCAAATCACATCTAAAGAAGCAAGATTCATTGCTCCATCTATCTTTGTAGAAACAGCTAGGATAAGTTGGTAAGCAACTTGACTGGAGTTTGCTATTTTATGGAAACAAATAGAAGAAAACAGAACACTAGTCACATATTAATAGAGTATTTCTAACGAACAATTGATGCACTAAAAGATATGCAAAGAAGAAAGCACGCAAAAACAGAGTTCTATTAAGAAGAAGATTAACACTAGTGTTCGCCGAGACTTAAGAAAAAAAGTTGCTAAAATGGCAATTAGCAACTTTTGGATAAGTTTATAAGGTGCACATAATCGATACTCACTACCCTTATTAGAAAACAATAAAAAATCGACGCCAAGCCTTGCAATAATCTAATACAACCCCATTGATTCTTCCTCTTTATGTCTTCGGATTTAACAATGTGTCTGCAACAGGTTAAGCTGCAGCGGAAACAATCACACGTATAAATACCTACAACTTATAACTTTGTTCGATAACTCAACAAAAGCACACAAAAAGTATGGAACAATGTCAGCCATCAAAATCTGTAAATAGAAAACATTAAGGAACATAATGCTATTGTCCACACAAGTATCGACAATAGCATTATGGACAAATGTAAAGGCATACAGGGATTACGAGAAATCAGACGCACCAGACAGTGAAAAAGGCTGAATATAGAAGGATACAACATCTTTCAAAAAAAAACAAAAACAAAAGAAAAAAAAATGATATGCTACACATAACAACTGCCAAAGAAAGAATGCCAGAATATCTTGACAGCATTTATATTGTTGTTGTTATCATGTTTCACAACATATAATAAACAAGATACCATCTATTTGTGCAATCAAATAATGGGCTAAGTTGGGTAAAAAAAATCCTCCACAATAACTAAAAGCCAAATAAAACTATCACTGCTCCCCCAAAATCACATGCTAGAATAAAAAAGGACACCAGGTTCTTTGATACGCACCACTCTTCAGCTTTATGGACATCAGAGGCATGAGCAACAGCTTGTCTCTTTGACGTCCAAGGAAAGTCGTGGAGATTTATTCCCGAAAGAACCATCTAGCTATAAATTTCAATCATGTTCACTATATATTCCCAAAAGGGATTAGACGACGTCGTTCACAAAAGCTAACCTTCACCACCTTAACTGGGACATCAAACCTATCCCCATCTTTATTTTATCCAAAACTAGTTACTTTAAAGTATTATCCGGTAAAACAAAATTATTTTCTCAGTCAATTTATGGAGTCCAAAAGCCTAATATACAATCCCATCACACCCAAACTGTAAGTCCATTTCCATCCCTTCGAATTTTCTAGCATTGCTTTCTAGCCATAAAACCAAAAAAGCAGTTAAAACCACATGCTCATAATTGATAAATTACTTCTGTATTTTTAGATGAACAAAAACCACCACAATACTGAGACATCATGGAAAAACAGGTTCTAGGCAGCAATCAATCAATTTCAGTTCCCACTAATAGCTTGTTCCAACACCTTGAGGTCAACTTACAGTGCAACAAAATATAAAACAATTCGGCATCATTAGGTTATTACCAGAATCAAACATTAGGTCAATTCTCACATAGAACACATCATACATGTTCAAACTCTTCACATGAGTGGATAATAAGTATGTTTAACCAGCTTAAATTAAAATTTAAGCTTAGCCAAACAAGTTCTATACACAATAGGATGTTATCGTTTCTTGGATGGTAACAGTTCTATCTTTCAGTATCAAAACTCTCAGAAACAAACCACGTGGTAAATGCAAGAGCTCAGAGATAGTGTTTTTCAGCTAACCAAACTTCCTCCGTCCCTCAAAACCAACAATCAAAAGTTGTCACCTTTACAGCAAAATAAGCAATATAAATAACAGAGCGAAAGGCGGGTAGGACAACATACAGCACGAATTGGTTGATCTCTAATGGCTCTTGATAACACTATTCAGAACAACCCCACAGCGCGAGTAAGGGAGTATGTAGTACTTGTCGCAAATCATAACTTCATCATGCAGCACTACATTAAAGAAATAAACCTCGTTGGCATTGAGATTATAAGCTATCATGACTCGAGAAATGCCCAGAAAAATTTCATCCTTGTTTGGATGAAACGCATAAAATTTGAGCAACCTGAAGTCACCACAAGCCTTAAAAATATGACGGACCGTTACGTGCAAAACCAGACGAGGAAAGTTTGTTCTGTGCTTGAGCACCCAACGACAACTGTCATCAAACATCCAGATTTTTATCCTATAATTATCATTGTTGAAGTAGAGCAAAGCCCCTCTGGATGTCCCAATAGATCCAGAACGATCGAATTTATCCTTCTGGGGCAGCACAATATTCCGACCTTCCAAAATCACGTTTGTTTTTGTATGTTCTTTCAGTTTGAGATTGATGCACACCATGCACTTGGCCACTGATAATCTGTATAAAACCCCATTCAAGTAAACAGAAGTTTGAATCCAGCGGCCAAGGTCAAGCATAGGCTCCAATGCGATAGTATGGCAAGCCCAGTCTCCTGTCTCAGATGAGAAAACATCCAGATTTAAAGAAGGATTGATTCTGGAAAACCGAATAATCTTATAATGAAGAGTAACTGTTGGATCAAAAGCTAGCGAGGCAGACTCAAAATTACTGTGTAAGGGGTTAACAGGAATTGTGACGCATTCTGATATAGTGGGGTTGGTCACGTAATACTGAGTCGGATTGGAAGATATAGATGCCAGAAGAAAAAGCCCATTGCAGCAGTCTAGAATGTCCTCCGGATTGTGCTCGAATGCCGTTAAATTCCGCGACAACTGGTTAGAAACGTCTCCAAACGACGCAGCTTGTGGAGCTAATCTAAGAGAAGTTTTACCGCTTTGAAGGATTCTCCGGAGGTAGATTAAGCCGCAGAAAACGGCGGAAGGAGAAGGCGAGGAGAATCTCGGAGCACAGGAATTCGAAATCAAAAAGTACCAAGATTTACAAACGCACTTGAGCCTGATGAGATTTTTATCCGGCATTCGACACAAGATATCAACTTTTAATTCATCCGGTAAATTTGACCAATCACTAAACTCCATCTTCTACTTCACCTGCTTTGGGATGACAATTGCAGCAAGACACAGAGATTCTGAAGACATGGATTCAGAATAGAATCTCACAAGCTTTTCGAATAGAGGAAGACAATGATGGCGGCAGATTCACCCAATTAATATATATTTTAAAAACACAGAGATTCATATAAATTTATATAGATTTTTAAATATTTTAATTGATTTGTATCCGAATTTAAATAGATTTTTTAATATATTTTAATAGATTTCGATATCATAAATATAAATTTCAAATTTTATATGAATTATAGCACAACTCTTCAAAATATCAATCTACTTATTCTCTTATGCGTCTCCCTCTCCCCTCTCGCCTTGCTCCCTCTTGCATCTCTATTCTTTTTGTAATACAAATTTTTGCTCTTAATTTTCAATTTAATCATATGTATTAGTATCTAAATTATTAAATTGTTTGCTTTTTAAATTTAATTGTTTTTACAATTGTTAAATATTGTTTTAAAAATTTCATTAATAGATTCCGAACTTTTAAAATACATAAGATATTATTTTCTTATGGTAAAAAAATGACGTAGCTTGCATTTATTTTCTTTTTAAAATTATCAATTTTTTGGGAATGTATATTTTAATTGCTTAATTTTGTAAGTGTTAAAGTTGTTAAAAACAAAAAAAAAAAAAAAAAAAAAAAAAGATTAAATTCCATATTTTCGGAGGTACAATATGCCTTGTGAGAAAATTGTACCGTTTGTTTATAACTAATTGGTCATGTTTAAAGTGGAGGTAAATTTATTACTTCTAATAAAAATATCACAAATCTATGAGAATCTATTAAAATGTGTAATAATCCATTAAAATGTAGAATATATAATTTTGTTGAAATCTTATAAATAATGTGAAATGTTATTTAAATTCAAGAAATCTATGAAAATTTATTAACGATCGTAGGAAATTTTTTAACTATACGAATACAAAAAAGCATATGTGTACTTCATCAAAATCAAATGTTAACAGCCATCTTCTCAAATCTCCTTTCCTCAACTCTATCTAATTTTCTCTATTAACAAAATTCATTTGTTGAATTTGAATTGTAATCGAATCCCACTACGTGTAAATAGTATACAAATAAATATTAAGAATTTTTTTTTTTTAATTTGAGTTAGGCCCATTTTTGTAACCATATGAATTTTTCACCATATGGATACAAAAAACATAAACCCAAATTTTTAACCATATTCAACGACCGTATATAGTTTTTCAACCTTACGGATACAAAAAAATTATCTAGTGTATTTTTATCAAAATCAAATGTTAAGAATCAATTTTCTCAAATCTCATATCTTCAACTCAACTCAATCTTTTTCTTTCTACTGCAAAAATTTTCAATTGAATTTTAATTGTAGCATACAATTTGATGCAACGCTCATACGTAAGCAGTTTACTTAGTCACGATTGTAAAAGTTTTTTCCGCCAGAAAAAAAAAAAAAGCACGTTTGTATATTATTCCGTCTTCAATTTCAACTCTTTTAAAATTTACTTTCTAATCATATTCTTAACGTATATCCAAAATCTATTCATCTTCACAATTCATACCCTCAATCAATCATCCTCTTCCTCCACCAATCATTTTCAAAATCTGTTCACCATCTCAATTTATTAGCACAATTGAGCTATAGTCGGATTCTACAAAAAAGGCAATATTTTAGTGTATTAGAAATGGGCGAGGCGGGGTCGCGGGGATAACTATTACGCGTAGTCATAGATAGAACATCACCGATCTAGGGTTTCGCAAGAGCCACCGAGAGATCTATCATTCGACCGCTGACAGTTGATTAATTGGCAATTAAATGAGTCTCACTGAATTTGCGATGGTCAGTTCCATCCCTAAGAAAATTCGATTAGTTATAAATGCTTATCGACTCACATGGCTACTGCTTTCTTCTGATTTTTCTTTTTTATTTAGTTTTCTCTTTTACCCTTTTGTGTGTATTTCACGTGGATGAATTTAGAAACGGAAACGCCATGACCAACTCTGAAAACTAAGGTTGTAAATTATTATTTTTTAGTTTATGCAGTTTGCGTAATTAGCTTGAATTTGCTTGGCTTCTTGAAGAAATTAGTTGGGCCCTGCTTGAATCTTTACATTCAGTTAATTAACTTGGGATTTGTTATCTCATGCCACTGTATATCATTATTACTAATGTTAAATGGGGGAATTGTGTAATGGGAAGAGATGTTATTAGCGGGATATTAGTTTGTTCTTCGATGGGGTTAATGCCTCTGGCTTGGGTTATATATTTCAGATGATGAAATAGAGAATTAAGCTACATATGACGTGAAATTCGAAAAGGGTGAGACTCAGATATCAAGAGAATCCCATTGATTTATACAGTGAGTTATTTTGCTGCCAGAGTTAGTTTCAAGGAAAAAATTGGCCAGGAGAAGACAGTTGAAATTCGAAAAGAAAGTTATTTGGTGGATTACCAAGAATATGTTGGGGACATGGACTCTTGGCCCAATAGAAATTTCAGCTGCCAAAATTTAGAAGACACCTTAATTACTGAGAATTGGAAAAAACTTATTGCTTCCTTTTCGTATGGTTTAATCTACTGATAGGAGTACTGTGACTGGAAGGTATCAGAATATGGAATTTTCTGTGTGAGAGTCCTTACAACTCACTGCAGCCTAATTAGGTCCCCTCTTTTTGGAGAATGATTTGTAGAACAAGGGCTTCAATAGAAGCTACGGTTGTTGATGCTCGTGTTAAGAAATGTTACTGGCCCAAATTTGAAAAATGTAGAAAGAAGTTTACAATGCTTGGCATTGCTTATGCTATGAAGTTTGCAAGATGTTGTATACCTGGTTCTGTCAGTCTGTATCTCTGTCTCTGAATGGGCGCAATTTGCAATGCTTTTCTCAACTAGAGACTAGTTTCTTTTGTGGAGTTGTTTAAAAGGAGCGCTCATTATTTTATTTGAAGAAATATTTGTTTTCATTGTTAGATATAGTGTGCTTCTGCAGAAATGGCATGCACTTGGTGCCACATTAGTGAAATTGTCTTACTCAACAGTTACCAGATATTCATACCAAAGATTTGTAATGAAGAGTGAGATCACTTGCAACAGAGTCACGGGACAAAGCAGTGAAAGATTTGGGACAGTGTATAAACTACGTTTATTGATAAAATTCGTGTTGTGGGAATGGGGGGTTCGAGAAGATACAATATTCAGAAAATGGGTTGTGCAGCAGTGGTCATAGGCAATCCAAAAAGTTGAAGGTTCCCTACTGCCTTCAATTACTCAAGAGCCCATTCTTTCTGATGGAAACATGAATCTGTTTCTCTTAAAGTTCTTTTCTTTTTTTCCCTTTGAGAGTATCTATTGCCGAAATTTATCATTTTTTTTGTTGGTTCTCATTTCTTTTACTTACTTATTCGACCTTTTTTCGGAAATACCATTTTTCTTTTGGCTGGCAATCTTGATTTTAACCAGAGGAATTGGTTGTTGGATTAGTAGTTAATGGAATCAGACTATTAATATTGTTGGAGTCATTTTCAGGCTTCATTTTCACTAAACTTGGTTGACTTGTAAGAAGAATGAAGATGGAAGAAGAATAGGGATGTGACATGAAACTTAGATGGCTTGGATGTAAATTCCTCAAACACGTGGAGATAAAAAAGAAAACATGAAACTATAAGTAGATTGGTGGGTATGAAACAAAAAGTGGAAATATTTAGTATTCTTACATGGAATCTCACTTGAAACAGTCATTTTGGTATTCTCACTTATGTGGAATTGCGTTGGATTTTTTTTTTTTTTTTTTGTTGCCTCCCTCTTTTTTGGTTTTTCATGCATGTTATAAATGCAGGTTGAGGAGTTGGCTTTTCTTATTAAAGACAACCTTCCTTGCAAGCACCTTGTTCTGTCCATGGAAGAGGCGTTGATTAATTTCCTTCAGGATGATCCAAGGTATCTTACATGAATGTCTTTGCAATAGATATTTGAGAGTAAAATAAATTGTTGTTACTCACTAACATAGGTTTCTAATTATTGACATACAACTAAATTTCAGGGAGAGTAGGAAGATGCATCTGATAACACTATCGAGCACCATAGGTTTCTCAAAATCATTTTGAGCAAAGAAAAGTCATTTGAAGTAAAAGAGGAAGAGATACTGGTTTTGCTCTTATAGATTCTCTTTTGTTCTTCATAAATTTAGTGCAACTGGTTACCCCTGTTTGCTTCACTGGGAAAATTTTCTTTCTATTTCCTTGTCCGCTGAATTGTTTGTGTACCCTGTACACAGAAAAAATGTCAAATCAACTTCTTTCTATACTAGACTGTCATGTTTCTAAATCAAACCTTTTGTGAGAACCTCATGCTATCCGCCATTCTTTACTTGTCCATAATGGTTTTAGCCTGCTAAAGCCATGAAGTTTTATATTTTCTTCCTCGATCCTAACAAAAAATTATACACTTGCATAATGCAATAGCTACCCTTCTCATTCCATATTTGAGGGATCATTTGACTATTTTTCTACGTTTTACCTTCAATATAGTATACAGGGATTCTCGGTACTGTTAAATATTCTTTTAACATTCATAATTACGTTCTATGCAGATTAGATGGGGTGCTTGAACTGGAACCAATGAATTCTTATAACCGCCTGCTCATACATCGTCTTGCTGACATTTTTGGGTATTTGTGCTTGAGAAGTTATCACCGGCTTTATTGATATCCTTCTGTGCATATGTTTTTGGGACATTTATTGAAAGTAGTATAGTTTATTAAGCACATCGTTGGTTCACTGACATGTGACAGATATTATGATTGTGTTACCATGCTAGATTTTCTCATCATTCAGTTGGTGAAGGAGATGGGCGACACTTAATTTTGGAGCGTTGCTCAGAGACATCAATGTATGTGAAGGCCAAGTATTCATTGTTGAAACTTTTATGTATATTTCTCTAGTTCTTGTCAGATAAATTTTCGTGTATTTATTAGATCCTTGCACATTTTAGCTCTATATATTAATAAAAATTATGCACGAAGAATTTCACGTATACTGCAATTTACTTTGCTTAAATATCTCATATAAAGGATGTGGTAAATCTGTTTCTGTTAAAATTAAGAAAACTTTTTTTCTTTAAATTGTGAAGTCTGAATTCATTAATGGTTTTGGTGGGACAGTCGTTTGAGTTATTTTATACATTGGATTGAATTGCAGACCTTCTATCCTTGTGAGCGATCTACTATGGCAGTATGATGATGTGCAATCTCCCACGAATATTGCTGTATTAAGACGGAAAGAAGTTCAACCAGGTAAAGTATATTATCTGGCAAAGTAATGCTAACTGATGTATGCCCAATTATTTTTTCTTTTCAATTCATGATAATGCGGATTTTTATGTTTTGTTGTATAGTATCAGTAATTTGTGGTATCGAGAATTCATCATACTACAGGAACATATAACTGATATCATCTCTTCTGTTCAAGTTTAACAGATCTTCCAAAAAATCAGCTTACTTTTATCTTCCAAAGAACTGTTAGGAGCTAGTAATGATATTTTGCTTTGGAGCCACCTTCCTAGGTAAGGGAAAGAAGAATTATAAAATGAAAAAAAGAGGTGTGAGGGACTTAAATATCAATGTTTGGTCATTTTCACTAGAGGAATAAGTATTGTATAAAGACTGCTTTTCTTGGTAAAGCAGATATTTTTATTATTTTCAGAAAAAGCGGCAGATTCAAAATCTCTTTTGTCGTTTTCCACGAAATGGAAACATACATTTGTCTAGAACCCCTATATTAGAAGCTAGGATCACTTCAGGTGCAGAGCAAAGGCGAAATGGATGAATGAGCGAGCCATATTTGAGTTTATCAAAAAACTAAGAGAATTGAAAAAAATCCATTTATTGGATCTAATAAGCATTTTCTACCTTAAAGCCATAGTTATTAAACATGGCCAGAGCATCGATCTGTTGGAACAAGTCAATAAGTAACTGGTGGAACCGCCTAGTTGAATAAACAGTTAAATTTGTAATTTAAAAAATTTAGAAATTAATAAACATGCCAAACATACAATTAAAATTGTAAAATGATAATAAAAATACTAAAATAGTAATTTGTCATCCAACAATAGTAACAAATATAAAATACCACCATGGCAGTGGACATTAAATTAGTAGGCATTATCTAAAAGAAGAAGTAGAATATATGTAAGAGTAATAAGATCCCTTTTGTGATATGCCTTTTTACTTTATTGTGTTTAAGACATTTGTGTTAGAATAAATCAGTATGATATCTAGAAATAACATCTGATTATCTAATAAATGAAATGGGAACAATCATGAGTGACAAAAATGTGGTATCCTGGTGGTTAAGTGCCTCTGCATTTTCTCCAGGTCTGTGGTTCGAATCTTGTTTGAGGCCTTTGATTCTTAAATTTAGTGACCAAAACAAACTCACCTAGGTTCGGGTTCCCCAGAATTGGACAGGTCAACGGATTTAACCAAGACCAGACTGCACCATCTGGCTCCAACTGGGTTTGGTGTAGATCTAGTCTGGCAGCATAACAGCCTGTCCTAGTGGTCAGTTTGCTGGGTTTTTGGTCTGACAACCATGTTGGACAAGTTTAATAACTATTTGTGAACGCCAGCTTATTTTGCAATTTGTTGTGAAATCTTCTACACGTGGTTGATTGTTTTGGTTTCAAAATGAAATCGACAAAGGGACCGAAGAAGATTCTGATTAGTGTTTCTTTAAAATCTGCCGACTTCAGCAGTAGTACGATTTTGCACTAACGAAGCTCAGTTTTGCACTATGAAAGTATTCAAGTTTTTAAATGATTTTGCTTTAATTGTCTCAATCAATTCAAAGCTTGCTTTGGCGTGGGGTGGGGAATATTTCTCCTTCCTTTATCTGAGATGGTCATAACATGTAAAACCATCGGATTTCCTGCTTTGTGATCTAATGAAGTTGAAAATCAAGTCACAAAATATACTCGTGTGTCACAATGTTGGAATCTGATAATTCAAAATGGACAATTAGATATTGTCATGATTTATATGAAATGCTATATGAATCAGTGAATGTCGTTGCGTTGGCCTTGTAGCTTTACTTAGGTGGATAGAAAGTGTAATTATTGGTTATGATTGAACTGAAAAGAAGCTGACCATATTTATATCTAAATACGTGTGTTTTCCTAAACAATATTCTTGCAGGCCAGGGGGAAAACTCTGCTACTGAATCGTCACATGAGAGAAAAACTACTCCTTTTACTTCCAGGGAAAGGATCTTTCTTGCAGATGAATGTGAGACACGACTGGTAAAGCAGAGGCCACAAAATGATCCTATGGTTGCTCGACGTATGATAACGCATGCTCTTGGCCAAAGAATCAAGTCCACAAATCATGAACTTAACTCAAGGGATAATAGAAAGTATGGACACCATGTGAAGGATGTGAAGGTCCAGTGTGACGAGGAAGGGGCCATCAATTCGAGCAGTCACACAGAGAAAAAAGTCCCATCTACCACATATACAGAGCCTTCTGGGTGTAAGGTACATGAGCAAAGGAGTCAAAGAACATCCACTAAGATAAATTTATCTGCAGAAGAAAGAGATGAGAATAACATTCAGAATGACCCTTCTAGAAAAGAGCTTATGGGAGCTGCAAAGAGATTGTTTGCTAATGCCTTGGGGATTCATCAAAGAGAGGGTAACCCATCAAAGTGCAATGAAACGAGGCAAACCAAACTAACTTAAGGAAGCATCTCATTGTCCAATACGTTGTGGTTTAATGGGATTTCAACAAGCCACTTTCATCTGATTGTTGAGTTACTCTATGGTGGTGTTCTTCTGTCTATAAGATATTTCGCAGAAAGACAAGCTTTGGTAGCTTTGTGTCTGTTCGCTGGTCGGGCCACATCAAGGATGGATTTCGCAGACAAGTGGCTTTTCAACTTACGGATCCTGGAACTAACGAAGCAATGGTTTTTGTTGTTTCAAATCCCATGTCATTATAATTCTTGTATGATAATGTCTCTCTACCCCACCCCCAATCATCAGGCTGCATCTTTTCTTCCTTCTGATATTTCAGAGCGCGAGATCGGTGCCTTGTTTGCACATTCTCGTATATACTAATTGGTTTAATGTGATCTTTTCAATGTATGTGGTACATTCGGGTTAATGTGATCTTTTCAATGTATGTGGTACATTATTTGCGGTATTGTATGTTGTGAACATAAGTTACGTTTGATGGTCAATTTGTTTGGGAAGGTCATTGGTGGTTGGCATCTATTCAAGATCCAGTATACAATTCAACGTACTTGCTCTTATCCTGTGATTTTGTCTTCCAATAAATTTCACAATCTTATAGTACAAATTAACAACCAGACCTTCAGAGTGCAGACCATTACAAATTTTACTAAAGTGTGCGAGTATTAAAATATTATACATCTTGCAAGTTGATTGATGATTATCTGGACATTTTGTTTATTAAAACAAGGAAACAAATACAAAGAATATCATTGGGTTTTTTCAGCTATCAACTTCTAGAGAAGTTTCCCTATTTGACTCTGAATATAATTACAAATTGATGATGGTAGAATGGTTCTTTGCACACCACTTGTTAATATTGCATCATCTGCATTATTACAATATTTAAGCCTAAAACAATGGGTGCAGTTATGCGTAGCCCTCAAATGGTGAATCTTCCAGCATGTGATATGCTTCCATACAAGACGCTTTAACACTTCTCGGGGGCTCCTCCCAAGGGCACTTAACCACAGAATTTTCAAAATACGCTCTGGAGATTTGACAGAAATCTGAGTGATTGTATGCTCGCTGCTACTTTTACTCACAATATACTGCTTGTAACACTACTTTTGGCTTTGGGTCATGGAAAGTTCCTCCTCTTTTTTAGCCGAAGCACGAACCATTGACTCGGTAGCTACTAACTTTTCCCTCAGTACAACACTATATTCATACAACTTTTGGAGGTTATTCTGAAGATCAATCATACTGATTTCATTAGAAGCCTTCAGCTCTGCAGAATTATAGAAACACCGGAAAATGTGAGGAACAAACTAAGAGGTCTCAATAACAGAAGAATCATTAAGAAAGATTGTACAGGTTATAATTTTTGACATCCAAATCAGATTTTTCTCCATATCATATATTTATCTATTCCTTCTCATTTAGGTGGGGATTTACTCAGTATCTGAACTAACATGAGAAGCTGCTAGACAGATGCAAATGCAACCTTCCACTCCCTGCTTCATCCCCAGGTGGGTTCCAGTCTCCATATGGATAAAATAAGAACATATTGAAGGAGGCACTGGTGAAGTCGAAACCCTTAACTAGATCAATCAATCAATCACAATAAGAAAAACATGCTGAAGGAAAATAATCAAACAAACATGCTGAAGGTGCTATCAAGGATATAAATTTTAGCACAGCCCTCTCCGAAGTATTTTTCTCTCACCATTTCTGTCTCAATTCCATTTCTCTGAGTTTAGTGTTCAGCCTACGATGGTTACAATATTATTGAAAGGAAAAGTGACAAAATACACCTTTGAGTATATGGTGTATTTAAAATTTACATCCCTTGATCAGTAAATTACATTCGCTTACTAATTGATCAAGTGAAAACTTAGCAGTGATCAAAGAAATTCAGGCTGCTGCTCACAATCATTCTCAAGTAGCATAGTGGAAATTCCAGTTCTGCAAAATCAACTTGATAGAATTTGCTCCTTTTGATATTATAGTATGTACTTATAAGTTGTTGCATGGGATGATAACATGTGCAACGAGGGATGAAGGTCCGAGCTTTTAGATCCTAATACAACTGATTCTAGTGCCTAAAATTGAGTGAGATCTGGTTCTGACAAACACAGGAGGCAGCATGCCAAACTCTCTCTAATCTCTCTGAATCGCTCCTTTTTCTTTTCCCCATTCTCATTTGTAACTTCATCTCAAAATAGTGAAAGGATGACTGAGGTTCTAATTACGTTTTTCGCAAAGAGATGCACTAGGCCCACACACACGCTCCACCTTGAAGTTGCAGATATCCTCAGCAAAGAAGAAGATGGAGAGAGATGAACAATCAATTTATCAAAACTCCTCCATTACACACTCCAGGCAGCACAACTCCCTTACCATCACATAGCTTCTTCTATAATCCTGCCATGCTCCACTTAGCGCTTTCTTCCGTTAAGTTCATTCGTTTGGCTGGTGCTAAATTCGACTTTTCATTTTCCTTTTATTCTTGGAAGCAGTCTAACTTTCATGATTATTAAGCTATCATGTAGCATGTGACCAGATCAGTGTATTTAATAATGGTCATTCCAGCTACTCTTCTCATACTTTTAAAGTACTGAAAAACAAATATCTTGCATTATCGAAGAACCAAAAAGTGACTTTGAAAACTGTTAGGTTGGCATTTAACCATACTGTTCTTTTCTTCACTTGGTAAGTAGTTAATATTATTGTTGGAGACGCATAAATGTATGATTTCATCTCCAATCACTGAATGAAGCAAGAAACACGAAAGATAAGAAAACCAGGGGGGCGTTAACTAGTAGTAAAAAGCAAACATATTTCTTGCTTCAAATGTTTAAACAATAGAGATGGGAAACCTGAACTTATAGAATCTAGCACTCACGTAATGGTGGAGGTGGTGGAAGATTAACATCTGCCATTGGAGATGCTTGGTTCTGGCAGAAATCTACTTGACATGAACCAACAATAAGTTCATCTTTTCCATCTTCTAAGTTTCCATGGACTATATCTTCCTGAACTTAGAGATCACAAAAAATATAAGCAGAGGCCAATAGCTTCACATTTGAGAAGAAACTTTCAATCAAAACATTACCTTGCAAAGAAACAGACAAAATTATAAACATTGCAAATTACATTAAACTATATTCAACTTGGGCCCCAGTAGTAATTCACCCCAGCTAAAATTGTTACTCCACTTTAAACCCTTGGCAGATGGATGTTCGAGGGCAATTCACAAAGTGCTAACACCATTGCACTTAATGAAAATGATATAAATGTCTTCATAATACCCAATTCTATATATGAATCTTGCTCACTTCCCTGCCCTGTTTTTATCCCTTTCATCACTAATTCTACTGGCCAGCCATCCTGCCTGCCTGAATTCATTCTAAACACTTGACTTCATTAAAGCTGTCATGTCATTGAGCTGTCTAGTAGCCACTAGCCAGATCCATTGTAACTAATAAACAGTGCAGAGCATATTTTCAAAGAATGACTACTATCCACAAAGGTGCATTCCCACACTTGGCAGATAGAGCTACCACTTCACCAAACAAAGAACAACAAATTGAACCTTATCCCAATAAATTAGGGGCTAACTACATGAACAATTTTTCACCACATTTGGTCCATCACTACATCTGTTGGAAGATCCAATGAAATCAAATCCTTACAACCACATCAAACCAGATTAATTTGGTCTACCTCTCCCTCTTCTAACCTATTCTACTAGGATTCATTTTTTGAACGCAAGTTTCTAAAGGTCTAATCAAGACATGCACCAACCACCTAGTTCGGCATTCCTTTAATTCATTCTCAATTGTTTCCACATGCACTTGTTGACATATGTTCTCTCCTTTTCATATTATTATTCTAGTATGGCCACGCATCCATCTTCATATCCTCATTTCCACTATATTCATCTTATAGACAATTTGACATTTTAATGGCAAACACTCGATATCATTAAAACTTCATTGTTTTAATAACAGTTTGATAGAACTTGTCTTTTAGCATTACAGGTATCTTTTTATCTTATAGAATACTCATAGTACTTATCCATTTCATTACATTCGCTCTAATTCCATACATTACCTCCTGAAGTCCTCATTCATTCTAATAATCCAACTTGAATACCTAAAACACTAACACTTCAAAATAGCATGGCCCTCTATAGTGACTCCAATATCATCCTTATTTTACTATGACTAAAAAGACATTTCACGTATTGTGTCGTAGTTCTTCTTAACCTAAAACTTTATATTCCAAAGTATTCCTCCAAATTTCTAACTTCTGATTACCCCCTTCAGTCTCATTAACTAAAACTGTGTTAATGTAGAATAGTATACACCAAAGAACTTCATGTTGGATGTGTCACGGAATCTCATCCATGACTACAACAAAAAGATAAGGATTTAAAGCATTACCTTAACGCAAACCTTAGTAATATTGATATATCTAATAAAAAATTCATTACTTCTGTGACACCTTATCACGAGATTTTTTTTTTTTCTTTTTCTTAAATCAATAAAACCTCAAGCAAATCTTATTTCCACCTCAATACTTTTCCATAGATATCTTACATAGGTAAAATAGCATTCACAAAATATTTTAGGTAAAATAGCATTCACAAAATATTTTCCTCTTATATATCCGAACTAGTTGTCTGAGACATTTGAATTATACATAATCTAGCTCAGCCACCCTCTCTCGTAACACTTTCAACCATTTACTTATAATAATTTGTTTGTGAACTCATTGCTATGAAACAGAACTCTTTGATTTTCATCTTTAATACACTTGGTTTAGATTTATAACTTCCTTCTTGGTTGACCGACATCTTTCAAACAATTTTCTCCCTATCCTAGTTTCCAAGATAATTATACTTCTCATATTCTTACACGTGTGACTCTCATCGTTCTCATGGCTTCCCATTTAGCTAACTTATATTTTGAAAAGCCCTCTATGTTATGGTAAGTTTCTATAGCATTCTCTTTTAACCTTAACTATCATGTGAACCTTGTTGCACCACCATGTTCCCTTTCTTGTAAGGTGGGCTTGTATCCTTAAAGCTCTTATACACTCCATTTGCCTGGTTTCGAATGCAACTATCCACTTCATACTACATTATGTTACTGTCTCAAACAATATCCCGTGTTTGTTCAAAACTTTATGCTTAAAATCTTGTTTTTCACTCGCGAGTTCCACAATCTTTTTTATTCCTTGTATTTAGACATTGCATGTCCGATCCAATAAATAAATAAATAAATGTGATTTCTTTACTTTTACTGTATCAATATTTGTTGATTATTTTTTATACACTGGTAAGAAAATACAAAGAACCCACGGTAATGAAAGATATAATGAATTACGCTCATAAACGGTGTATGTGCAATTGTGCAAAACACATAATTCCCATTCTAAATATTGTCCATGACTGGTGCATAAAGTTGAGTACTTTATTCAGTAAGTTCATATCATAGTGTACTTCACAATTGAGTGAATGACTTATCTTGGCCATAGAAGTTGAGACTTCTAGATAGAGACATCAGTGCATCAGGAATGCAGTAGATAAAACTAAGTGAAATTATGTAGCATAAGGACTGTCAAATTAAGTTTTACTGGATGGACAAAACAATCCATCTTAATCCTGCATGTAATGGACATTGGTTCATGATCCGATCTCTCTAAGACATCAATGAGTGGATTCTAATGTGACTTTTCGGTGCTTTGGGGGTTCGGCTTGTGAATACTTGGAACATATATTCACAAGATATATCCACAACTCCCTAAAGAGAGGAGAATGTCCTTAAAAGAATTTTTCAAGTATCTAAGCGTTAAGTAATTTAATAAAGAATTTAATAAATTAATATATTTGCGATCGGATCATAAATTAAATATCCCAGCAGAGAAAAATGTTACGCAAGGATAAAGATGTGATTGGAGGGGTAAAAGTCAATCATTGACACCTGCTCCAATCATGGATATTTCAGTGGGACTTGACTATTGGGCTTTTTGATTTTTGAGCCTAGCTCATTTGATTATTAAACAGACTCATGAGCTTCATTAATTAAGCTAGTACTCTAAGAGTGTAACATTGAGCCTTTAGAGTTCTGACCCACTAGTAATATACTGAGTCCAGACTAGGCTTAAATCATAAGAGCTTGGATTACAAAGGTCCATTAGGTCCCCTGGATCTATGATGCTCGGACATGGCATTCCGGCTGGAGTACCCGTGTCGACACGACATGTGTACGGGTATGATATACGGGGTCAGATACTGCTATTTTGAAACGGACACGGCAAATCAGAGAAAGAAAATACGAAAGCTTACCAGTGAAAAGAGAAAGATAGGAAAGCTCAAACCGAAGGAAGAAGATAAGATAAGAGGAGACATTGTTCACCAATGAAAAGCTCTTGATAGGAGATCTAGAAAAGGAGAGAGGGTAAGATACGGGTCGGATACTGCTTCGGGTTCTAAAAAAATTTTTGTGGATGCCAAAATAAAGAAGACAACAATGGTGGAAGCCGGAAGGAACAAAGCTTGAAAGAGGAAATGGGAATTTGATTGTTCAGCTTCCAAGGATTGTTCAGTTTCCAAGAATGAGTAATGACTTTTGATCCAAGTCAGATTTTTTTTTTTTTTTTTTAATTTGTTGAAAATCAACTTTTCATTTATTGTTGATGTGATTGTATTTTATAAATTATAAGTTAAATTGTAGATTATTTAAGACTCATTATAAACAATTTTAAAAATTTGTTAACAAATTAATTATCAATTTCACTATCAATTTGATTCAAATGAAAAATAATTTTTTGAATAATTGTATGTATTCAATTAAGTTTAAATTATAATTTAAACTGGAGTAGTGGGGATTTTATAATAAAATTGTAAATCCTATATTATGTTGTAGTTAAAAAGTAAGTAAAAAAAATTTAAATTATAATTTAAATTCAAACCAAACACATGCGTGGTTAAAAAATGGTTAAAAATTACAATTACTTCAATTTCGTTTATTTTTAAAATTAAAATTTTAATTACAATTAGTATTTATACAGTATATCAAACTTATGAACGTCGATCACCAAACATTTTTGCAAAAATTATACACAACAACAGCAGGAGGTGGAATCATTTTAATTTTTATTTAACTTTTTACATGTTAATTTCAAAAAAAATAAATAAATAAATAAGTTTGGAATCTGTACTCACGTACTCGTGTCCAAAATTTGGACTTTTTTTAGCCATGTCCCCGTATCCTAAAGTTCAAAAAAAGAAGGATCCGATACTTAAATACGTACCCATACCCGAGTCTGAGCATCATAGCCCTGGATAACTCCATTTAATTATGAGTGGTACTGGTATTTCATCATATTAGGGCTACGCACGGGAGATTGAATTTGACAAGGACTAAGAAGACTAGAGTTCTGAATCCTATTTATTCTAGGGTTAGTGGGCCACCACAAGACAATTCTTAGACCCCCCCCCCCCCCCCCCCTCCCTCCCCTCCAAAAAAAAAAAAAAAAAAATTCACTACACTATCGGTGTGCGTTTTCTCCTGCCCTGTCCAAGATCCAGTCCAAGCTCGATTTGAAGGTGCCCACCCACCTGTGTAATTCTCTTTGGAAAATATCTGAGAAGATCTAGTAGTTGGAGGCTTGTAGTGAGGCGAAATAAACAAAATGGATCAGCTCTACATGGTTTGAAATCTATGCTTTTGCCTTGTTCATGAATATAACGATTTCCATTCCAACATTTACTACCCCTCCTTATTCTTTTCCTTGCATGTATACCCCAACTCTTCTCCCTTCTCTACTACCCATTTAACCTCTTGTATGCAAGTTCTGTTAACTTTCCTCTCATATACTATTTCTAAGGATTTTCTAAGTGTCCATATATTCTAAGTCTATCCTAATTCTATATCTTGGTCTAACTTCTTTACCTGCCTTGTCCATTATAGCAAAATACAGCAAAATAACCCTTGCTTACTTTTCAACACCAAAACAGGCCTCAAAGTGCTGCATTGCTTATGGAGTACTCCCTAACTAACCCTTGCCTACTTTTCATTGCTCCTCACATCGCTAGTAGCCAGTTGGGGACATCCTAACAAAATGTATAAAATGAACCATTTCACTGATCAAAGGCGGCTAAGAAATACAACATTGTGAGTAATGTATGCAAAACTGCAAGTTAAGTAAAACATAGAACATCATCATTGGAAAAAGAAACAAAAATAAGGGCAACTCACAGGTTCATTTCTTGAAAATGATGTCCTCGGTTCCAGGTTTGGTGCAGGATGAGTTGAGCAAGATTTAACCTCTTGAGTATGAACATTGTCTGGCACAGCAATCTGAAGTGATCCATTTATAAAATTGACATAAGATAAATTTCAGAACAGCAATAAAAGAATGATATCATGACCATATACTAGTATAGCTCAGACACAAATTATTCACCACCTTCCCACTGGATAAACTGACCTTTCTGCTAAAAGTAACATCATCCATCCTGTTTCGCAGTCGTCGTTTATGGGATGACCCACCTGGGTGGAATGATTCCATCCCTACAGCAGGGAAACATGCCACATTTGTCTCAGTACCGTATTTGTCATCCAATGAGCTAGATCCCCATGTGAACATCACATATTTTCTCAACTATATAAAGATGATCAAACTACATTCAATTTGATAGATTCAATCAGAACGAAAATAAGGATAAAAAGCCAAAAACTCAAACAGTGGTAAAGTGCAATCAGTCCCCCAATTTCTTTACCAGTTTTGAGGAATATAAGAAAACTCACTTTCTCCCAATGTTCCTGAGCTTTCCGACGACTTCTGATCTTTCGCATTACACTATCCTCATTGCGAAGCTTCTTGATTCTATACTCACACTATAAATGAAAACCGTCAGAAGAATCAGAGAGAACTAGACAACTCAGTATGCTACTCTAACATTTAGACTTAAATTTTATATTCACTAGATTGAATAGTTTATTCTTCAGAAGATGGATCCCTATTCCCAAATACTTTAAATTCCATTTTGGATTGAAAAGGTTTAACATCTTAATTAATTGAAAGCCTAGTACATACTGGACTCAAGATAACAAAATTAGTAAACCATCAAAATCAAATATAACAACGAACAAAACCAAATTGATCCCAATGGGTTCGGTCGGGTTGAGTTGTTTATGTCAGTTTTTTTTCTCTTTAAGGAGATGCATAACCAACATTAGCTGTTAGCACTCACCTATTTTGCAATGACATAAATACTCTTTCTTCATAATTTTATACCAAAAGAATCAAATGTTAGAAAAAGTGCCACGTTAGGCCTCTTGTATTTAACTTTTGCACGGACAATAAACAGTTTTCTTTTTCCCCATTAGTGTAACAATGTGCAGGAAATTCATGCCTTCATTGGCTTTCAATTGGTCTGAATCTCAACTTCTCTGAAGATATGTGTGTTCAACATGTTGTCCACAAGCTGTATTGTGCACCAAAAAGGCAATGTTTTTTTGTCTATGATTGATGCATTTTCCCCGAGATACATTTCATTACACACGCCATCACAAAATCAACACCTATTGCATTCTTCCTAAGGCTATCAAAGCAAGAGTAAAAATTTACCTCACTCAAGAGAGTGATAATATTTAACATAAGAATTCGAAGGTTGCAAGTTCTACTTTTATCCTCTTCGACTAGAACCGACTAAGGAACAGTAGTAACTACTAATTCCGCTTTAGCTTTTTAAGTTAACAGTTATCAGGAGTGGTTAGACCCTCTTCAAATTAAACAATCTAAAGAAGTTATAAGTACTTTTGAGTCCTTTGTGCTTAGCTTCTTCTTTTCTTTTTTTTTTTTTTTTTTGCCTTGTCCCATAAATCAAGAAATTGCATTTTTCCTTCATATGTTCTGCAATTTTGGCTTGGACTCCTGTACTTTTGGAATGGCTTTTTTTTTTTTTTTTTGCTATTGGCCTTGTGTTGTAAGGTTGGTTGCTGGATCAATTTCGTATTGGGCCTTTTTTTTTGTTTGGCGGGGCAAGGGTGTTTACTGGGAATGATTGGCTAGGCCTTAGGGCTGGTTGGGTTGAAGTGTTTGAGCAGCAGGTTTCTCACTGGGTTGGTAATTGAGATGGGGTTATGTGCTCAACTGGCCTGTAACAAGTCTGACAATGCTGGACCTTCAGTTGGGTGTCTTTAAAAGTGGCCAGTGGAAATCACAGGGCTGCTGGAATTCTTGTCTTGTAAAGAGTAGCTGCAATGGCTTTTGACAACCTTTTTTTGACAAACAATACTACTTTTTCCCAAACACTGGTGACTTTTTTTACGAACAAGAACAAGAACAAGACCGTCTCCTCTTTCCAAGCATTAACTAATAACTACAGAAAGAAATACGATTGTATAAAACCAAATTTATTTCTTAATTCTACTTCTGAAATAAAGGTGTAATTTTGGCATGTTTCCCACTTTCATCACATGCTCCATCATGTGCCTCTTGAACAACTATATGATGGAGCTCGCACAATTATGTATATCCTAGACCTCCGTAGATACAGTGAACCCATGGCTTCACATCTGAAGACGAAGGAGATTCAGAGATCTTGTCAACATATGATAGCTTTACCCCTCTAAAGATTTCCTAGAGTGTTTTATTGGGGTTGTTTCATGAATACAAATTTGATTTACTATGTTGTTATGGTTCATGTAATAGCACTGAGTGTAAGAGTTGCAAGTCATATGTCATAAATCAAATATAAGTAATTGCTGAAAAAAATATTCATGAGATAAAGATGGATAAGTTAGCAGTGGAAGCAATATAATACAGAACATTGTAGATAATCAATTATATTGGGAAAAAAGAAAAAAAAATGGAACAAGAAAATATAGGATTAGAATCGAAACGTACTTGCACCAAGAAGTAGAAAAAAATACCAATACAAGTGCAATAAAGGCCACCCAGATCAGCAAGGAAGCTAACTGCATTGTTGGTAAAAAAAAAAAATATAACGTCAAATTACTGACTAAAGAAAATAAAACTCGAATGTAATGAAATTGGAAGTCAACACCAGAATGACCAACTTATAAAATCTTCAGCCAAATAGTTATTAAGTTTCAAATTCCAAAGATGAAATATTCCACGTGAAGCCTGATTCTCATGTTAAAGCAATTAAAGACTTCAAAACAAAAATAATAATAATTAAATTACATTCAGAATATCCATAGAACAGAATCAGAATGGCCTTTCCTTGAAGCTGATGAGGGAGGTGAATATTACTCTCTGTTTAGCTGATAAGACAGTGCTGTAGCGTTCAGAATGAGGAAGATAGAAAGAAGATTAATGCATGGGCAGATGCTGTTATGCCCTTATTAGAGTGAGAGTTCTGAAAGATGGCTATATTCAATTATGTAGTTTCCTTGTGGAAGGAAAGAATGAAGCTTGGTTTTTCCCATTAGACAAATATCTCCATTCCAGCATCCAGGAAAGTTGTAAAAGTTGCAGCTACCAGAGACAGAGTTAGAGGAAGACAATGGTAGGGAGAGTCCTAAGATAGTGGGCAACATGATGTATTGATGTGGTGGCTTTCATGAGTCTATGGGCCCAATGGTTGTAGAGTCCAAAAAATATTTTGGGCTAAGTTGGCTGGTATAGCATCAATACATGGTAAGTTTTGGTGTTTGGGGGAGATTCAACGTAGCAAGGCATAGGAGGAAAAAGTTTCACGGTGGCGTGCCAGCCACTTTTAAAATAACTATGCAGAAGTTTGATAAATTTATCATAGAAGTAGAATTGATAGATGTGCCAACTAAGAATGCAAGCTTCACACTATCAAACTGTGGAAAATGTTGTTTATTATCGACTTGTTTTCATTAACTATAATTGGAACGGTCTTTTTCAGGATGTTTCCAAGGAGGGTTTGTGGGTAGCCGGATCATTGGCTGGTGGAAACTGATTATTCAACTTTTAAGTCAGGGACAACTCCATTTCAGTGGGAAAACAAGTGGCTTGATCATAAGCTATTTTGTAATGCAATTTCACAGTGGTGGTCGGAGGGCTTTCTTCATGATTGGCAGGGGTACAAATTTATGTAGATGCTTAAAAATTGCGAAGGACAAATTAAAGAGAGTCAATTCTGCTAAGAAAAATTGAGGTGTTGGACATAGCTGAAACACATTTGACTTTAGTCAGGGTTTTAAAGAAGAAATATGCTCTTTAAAATGCAAATTTGAAGATCTTTAAGTGAGAGAGGAAAGGTATTTGATACGAGAGGAAAAAATCAAACTATCAAAGAAGGCAATACCATTTCTAGATTATTTCATTGTGAGGTAGCCATAGAAGGGTTACTAGTATACCACTTTCCATCGGTGAGATTCGACCGTAGGATGTATGAGAATGAGTCACTGAGATTATAACCTTTTTATTCTTGATGGAGTCTTAATGGACGAAGATGGCGATCTAAGTTGCGGTTGTTATAGTTTTAGAATTGAGGCAGTGAGTAGAGCAAGAAGAAGATTATTTGAAAGGGAGGTTAAAGACGTAGAGACACACGGACGTATATATTCTTTTTTTCTTCTACTAGTGAATAAAACTCCTTACGGTCGTGATAATTGCATTGTAAACATGCAAAAGCAGGATAAGTGAGGATTGATTAAAAAGGAGTCGCGCTTGTTCACAAAATTTTACTCGCAAGCAACATCTTTCTTATGAGTGTCACTGAAAATATATTCTATAATAATTTTATAAGCTTTCAATTAGTCATCCGGCTTAAAAATAAATTAGAATAAAGGCACTTTGGCTGGAGTGAATGTTTGAAGAGGGCAATGTGGCTTCCTTAGTGGCCGAGTTGAATTGTGAAGTGGGGAAATGTCCATTGAAGTTCCTTGAATTCCATTGAGAGATGATCCAATTAAAATAAATTTTTGAGATGTTGTCTTCATAAAATGTTATGAAGAGGTTAGATTGGCAGAAGAGGGTTTTGTTGTGGAGAGGTGGGAGACTCACATTGGCTGAGTTGAAGCTCTCGAGCATTATTTTATGTCTCTTTTTGTGACGACCCGAATCTTTAACGATTCAAGTGCCACTAAATCGTAAATTAAAACTACTTTAAAGGGACTTAAAGTATAAATAGAATTATTAACACAATAAATTAATAATAAAAACATTTATCATAACAGACCAATCTTTCAAATAGCACAATTAATTCAATAAAAATTAACTTAATTATCTTTAATACTTAAATCTAAAAAAAATAACATTGGCTCCATAAATATAATTTATTATTAAAAACTCTTGCAACCATAAGCCATCTCTATACCGACCACATCGAACTGCTAATTTTCTGAAAAGGGTGAAACATATATAACGTGAGATAAAATCTCAATAAGTGTGCGTGAGTAATATTCTTTTCTTGTATATGTATTTCAACGGAAAAATCGTACTTGCATAGGGATACAAAAATTGGACCGAACTCAGATAATGCCAGTTTTCGTGCATAGTGCTACTAGACTCCGATCCATTCTTACATAACATGGACCCATAACATAAACATAGCCGTGAAATAACATATAAAAAGAATTACTCAAAGTCAACATAACAGCACACTTACCTTATGCTTGAAAATTGAAATAAAGTAAGATCACTTCAAGAACTTGAAATTCTTTTCTTTTTTCTCTCTAATTCTAATGATAAGAAGAAGATTGTGTATTTGTGTATTTCTGATTTTCACAAGGGGTGAGTATTTATAAAGGAGGTTGAGGTTTGCCATGCATCGAAACTTTAAATTTCATTAATTACTTTCTTATATTATATGTATGTATTATTAGAAAAAATATAGTTTCATACCTTAAATTATATGCATGATTAAATACTAATTTAAGCTAATTACACAATCATATGCAATTATATTTATATTAGTATCTAATTACATGCATGATCAGATACTAATTTAAGCTAATCACATAATCATATACAATCATATACATTTTAATATCTAATCACTATTTTACCTACCATATATATGAAAGAGAGCATTATATATATATATATATATATATATATATATATATATATAACTAGTATACCGCTTTTCTTTGCGGTGGGATCTGACTGTAGAGAATTTTAATAGATTGAGGAGTTGAGAAAAATGTTAAAGATTGAGAGAGACGGAGAGTTTTGTTTAAAGGAGTTTGATTTTGAAAAATATGGAGAAGAACAAGAAGAATTGGAGAAATTGAGAGAGAGACGTGGGTTTTGATTTGAGAAGATAAAGACATATTGACGGACAAAGAAGTACTTTTTTTTGTGTTTGTAGCGGAATAAACTTCCCTACGGTCGGTAATCATATACATATTAACATCTAATCAACTATTTTATCTACTATATATATGCAATATGACATTAAATATATCTATTTTTAACAAATTATTGGCAAGCAAGATTACTATTTACAACACTATTCATGGGATAAAAATCTGCGTAAATCTAATAATTACGGTTAGGTCCTCATCTATAAGCAAACCTGTAATTTGGTTCCTAGACTTTCGTATTTGTGCAATTAAATCTTAAATTCCAATTTAACGGCTAGTAACGAAATTTTAGGATATTACAAACTATCCCTCTTAAAAAAAATTTCGTCTTCGAAATTTACCTTGGAACTCTTCCTACTCGTGTTTTTGACTGTCCATAATGTTGCTTATTCTCCTCACTAATGAAAATTCTTTTCTGAACTAGAGGTTTCTATAAAATGGAAGTTTCATAGAATATAGGTTTCTTGAAATAGAAGTTTTTTAAACAATTCCGAAATTAGAATTTTCTTAAAAAATTTTGGAAATAGAATTTCTAAATATGGAAATTTTCTTAAATTTGGAATAAGTTTGTAATATTTCTTTTCATCTTGTTAATTTGAATAATACGTAACTAAAAGGCTTCCAGGTGAGGAGGGAGGTCATAAGTGTACCACTTAAATCCCAAGCTCTCCTTAGATAGTTTAGGTCCTTTTGATAAAGCCTTTCAGTCTTGCGAATACGCAAATCAAGAAAACTCAAACCATAAGTGAAAATGAAAGCGTCTAAAAGTACAAATTCTCCCAATTAAACCTTATCATCTAAACTAAGGTCGACTGTTCTTATAAGCGATATGTTCTCTAATGTAGTCATTCCTATCAAAATTGAAGACTAGTCCATAACCAAGTAATATAGTATACAATAAGTAAACATATAAGTTTATAACTTGCAATCTCTATAACAAATTTTTTATAATTTAACATGCATTTACACAATCATAAGTGACATCCATACCTTGCTACGTTGCTATTTCTACAATGTTACAAAAATTTATGATTGTTGTTTCACATAAATAACATGGCATTAATATGGCTACTATAAACAATTATAAAGCATACTCTATACCTGATTCGAAGAATCAACATGGAGAATGACGTAGCAGGTGGTGGCTTTATTTAAATGATCAATATCTAAAAGTTATTCTATATATATATACCCAATCTGAATACAACATAAATTTTATTCTAATAACTTCAAAGAAAAAAAAATCCAACTTATAGGTCATTTTAAAAGAAAAATGTCCAATCACTGCACAGTTCATGTGAATAGTGTGGTATTGTTCAAGAAAAAAAAAAATTTAAAAGGCTATTGGTGAACAGTGACTGCGTCACTGTTCACGACAATGGTGTAGTCACTGTTCACGACGTCAACAGTGACATTTTCAAATAAATAATTTTTTTTCAATTATTTTGTAAAGTCTACAGAACCGATTTAGACTCGTGCTCTAATACCATTTGTCACGACCCGAATCCTTAACGATCCAAGTGCCACTAAATCGTAAATTAAAATTACTTTGAAGGAACTTAAAGTATAAATAGAATTATTAACACAATAAATTAATAATAAAAATATTTATCATAACAGACCAATCTTTTAAATAGCACAATTAATTCAATAAAAATTAACTTAAATATCTTTAATACTTAAATCTAAAAAAAATAACATTGGCTCCATAAATATAATTTATTATTAAAAACTCTTGCAACCATAAGCCTTCTCCATACCTACTACTTCGAACTGCTAATTTTTTGAAAAGGGTGAAACATACATAACGTGAGATAAAATCTCAATAAGTGTGCATGAGTAATATTTTTTTCTTGTATATGTATTTCAACAGAAAAATCATACTTACATAGAGAGACACGAAAATTGGACCAAATTTAGATAGTGCCAATTTTCTAGTGCTACTAGACTCCGATCCATTCTTACATAACATGGACCCCTAACATAAATATAGCCGTGAAATAACATATAAAAAGAATTACTCAAAGTCAACATAACAGCACACTTACCTTATGCTTGAAACTTGAAATAAAGTAAGATCACTTCAAGAACTTGAAATTCTTTTCTTTTTTCTCTTTAATTCTAATGATAAGAAGAAGATTGTGTATTTGTGTGTTTCTGGTTTTCACAAGGGGTGAGTATTTATAGGAGAGGTTGAAGTTTGCCATGTATGAAAACTTTAAATTTCATTAATTACTTTCCTATATTACATGAATGTATTATTAGAAAAAATATAATTTCTTACCTTAAATTATATGCATGATTAAATGCTAATTTAATCTAATTACACAATCATATGCAATTATGTATGATCATATACTAATTTAAACTAATCACATAATCATATGCTATCATATACATATTAGTATCTAATTACCATTTTATGTACCATATATATGAAAAAGAGCATTATATATATATATATATATATATACACGCACACACACATTAACATCTAATCAACTATTTTATCTACCATATATATACAATATGACATTAAATATCTATTTTTATCAAATTATTGGCAAGCAAAATTACTATTTACAACATTGTTCATGGGATAAAAATCTACCTAAATCTAATAATTACAGTTAGGTCCTCAACTATGAGCAAACCTGTAATTTGGTTCTTAGACTTTCGTGTTTGTGCAATTAAATCTTAAATTCCAATTTAACGGCTAGTAACAAAATTTTAGGATATTACACTTTTAAATAGAAGGAGAGGGTGGTTACGTTTCTAGTAAATTGTTTAAAGACATTTATGGGAAAGCAACGAAGATAGGACAAAAGGAAAAAATTGTTTAGAGGTGTGGTTTTGCTCACTTCTTTTCAATAAATAAATCTAGACATAAATCTAATAGTAAATGCACTGAAGCTTTCTCAAACTGAATTTGTGGGTCTACCATTCTTCTTCATGTCAATGTGTCAAAATAAACATTAGAAGCTTCCCTTTAGCATTCTTTCCTTGCATATTGACTAAGTTCTTTCTGTCTTTTGTATTCTCCTTACAGTAATTGGCTAGCTGCTTCTTGTTATAAATTCGTTTTGTAATAACAAAAGGTAGTTTTTAAATTTTCACTGCCACTAGCATGTAGTTTTGATAGTCCCAAGTTCATGATATTGATAGCTGTGAAGGGAAATTACAAAGGAAGCTTACACATCAACTCCAAGAAGGCAAGAACTATCAAAGCGGTGAATGCATTAAAAAAGATAATTTTAAGTGCTTTATTTAATCAAAGTCACAAAAATATAATCCAGGTGACTCCAAAAATTTAAACACATGATGCAAAGTACTTTGAATTTTATTCTCCAAATAATATGTAATCCATACTCGAATTAATATAATAATGCATAATGCAAGGTAGAAGGATTAAAAATTTGCACGGCAAGGTATAGAATTCAGAGAAAAATTAATAAATAAGACTGTGTATAAGTTTATGGAAATTACTCACCTGGTCCTAAAATATTTTGATTGTCAATCTCAACAATATATGAAGAGAGGAAATTCACATAAAATGTAGTGTTGATAAGTCCATCATTGGAGCTTTCGAGTGACATCTGAAGCTGACTTATCTCACTAAAAGACGAACCAGGGAGGAACTCATGAAAAAGAGGTTGGATAAGCTTCAGATCATGTAAATTATGGTATATTCTAGGAAATAAATTGAATTTCAGTATATTCGGGACGGCCCCTCTAAAGGTTACTGGTTTGTCTTCAAAGTTGCTGGCATTTTTAAGCGTTCCACTGACAAAACTCAAATGCTTCTTATCTGCATGGTTCTTTGCAGTAAGGTTGAACTGAAAGCCAACAGCAGTTGCTGGATTATTTGGAAGATCAATGAACTGCCATGACACTAGCAAAATGTCTCGACTAAGATGGCAGTTGTTGCACTTAAGCATAATGGTAGGCCCCTTGGTGGTGTTTAGACAAGAATAGTTGCCAAAGTTTGACAGAGGAACAACTCTGTAATCAATGAAGCCTGGATTCCCTGTGACTAAAGTCCCAAGACCACGCAATTGTGCACAGCTCATACTAGAAATAGTAGTAATATTGAATTCGAAGTCATTCAAGAATGACGCTAAATCAGGTGCATTTGTAGCTCTAACATTATGAACCTCAACACTCCTCTTCGATATGATTTGGTAGAGCAACCTGTAGTGTAAAATGTAGCTTAATCCATAAATATAACTAGCAGAGGTACCGGGTATGTACCTTGAGACAGATAAAAAGCAGTAACAAAGTAACTGTAATAGTATTACTCACGCAGCAAATAAACCAATAAAGAGTATCCAACTAGCAATCGAGAAAGCCCCGCCAAGCTCCGTTTTCCGCTTTTTCACTACCTTCTGGTCCTCCTACCCAAACCCATACATAGTACCATCAATTGGATAAGCAAATTGACAATATCAGTAACTGAGGAATTGATTAGTACATAACTTACAAGCCAGTGCCGAGTTGCGAAGGTGACGTCTAGACGGCTAATCCACCAGCGGATCTTGAACCAGGGAGAGCGGCCATCGGATCCGAGAGGAAAGAGGCGGAGGAGAAGGCAGAAGCCAAGCCATAAGAGGAGCATAGCGAGGGTAGCCTCTAAGAAGACGGCCTGCGACTGGGTAAACTTCTTGATGGAGTCAAAGGAGAATATGGTCTCAGGGAATGCCAGAGTTGAGTCATAATCGACGCCACTGCTCAGCTCCACAGCCGGCCCCAACTCCGCCAACAGCCCGCAGCTGTTGCTGCTGAAATTGTACAAGAAGCCAGGGTCGCACGCACACAGCGTGCCGTTATAGTGGAAGCCATGTCTCGGGCATTGCAATGCTTGCATTGATGATTGAAGTTACTACTACTACTTTGAACTGGATATCTGAAAATAGTCTTAGATTCTCAACGATTGGTTACCAAATTGATAATGAAATTTGGGGATTATGCTGTGAAAGGGAAAGGTAAAGGGAAAGTGGAAAGAAATTCTGGAATAAGGATTGACGTTGGTTGCGTGGAGGGAGGGAAAGTAGATTGACAGGTGGGTATCTCAGTCTTCAATGTGCCCTTCGGGTTGACCGCCAAGTCAACATGTTCTATACTTTTTAATTTTATATTAGGATAATTTGCAATTTTGGTCTTAAATCTTTCAAATTTGTTAGTAATCTACCACCAACTAATTTTTTAGCACCAAACATCCTCAATCTTTTAAATAATTGTAAATCACGTCCCTATTGATATATTTTAATAGATTTGCCTCCTCTTTAAATAAACAAAAATAGAAAAAAGTTAAAAATAACAAAATAATAAAAAAAATTGTAAATAAAATCTTATAGTTTTTAAAAAGTACAAAATAACTTAATCTTCTCCAAAAACCTACTTCACATATGGCCAAATCACCACAATCCAACCATGAGATGGAAAATACACCCCATGCACTATATTTAACAGTTCCACACAGGCTTTTAGAAAATCAAACAAAAAAAATTGTTCGACAATGAGCATTTCTCTTCACATCATTCATTTTATGTATAGAGTTCCAAGAAAATGGCCTGCAAGAAAATTGCATCTGTGATGGCACCGCAACAATCAGAGCGCAAGCCATCCACGACTAGTTCAGTAAGAACAATTTTTGGGCTAAAGTTGAAAATTTTCTTCTAGGTTTGCTAATTGATTGGATTTTAATGGTGGGTTTTTGGTAAATTTGTGGTCTTTTTTCAAGTTAAAACAGGATCGACCATGACTGAGAAGATAGTAGCAAGGGCTTCAGAGAAAAACCCAGTTGGTCCCGGGTGAGAATGTTTGGGTCAATGTTGATATTTTGATGACCCATGATATTTGTAGCCCTGGTGCGATAGGAATTTTTAAAAAAGAGATTGGAGAAAATGCAAAGGTATGTACTAAAGAACAATTTTTTTTGTTTGATTTTCTAAAAGCTAGTGTGGAACTGGTAGGCTTTACAGTGCATGGGGTGAATTTTCCATCTCATAGTTGGGTGGTGGTGATTTGACTATGGGGTGGGGTAGGTTTTTGAAGAAGATAAAGTTAGTTTGTACTTTTTAAAAGTTATGTGACTTTATTTGTAATTTTTTTTTTTTTTTTTTTAGCTTTTTTCTATTTTTGTTTATGTAAAGAGGATGACAAATTCGTCAAAATATATTAATGGGGACGTGATTTGAAATAAACTGCAAATGTTGGAGATGTCTAATACTAAAATAATTGGTTATGGTAGATAAATAACCAACTGCAAAGGTTGGAGACCAAAAGTACAAATTACTAAAGTATATTGCTTATACACAGGTGGAATCTGACCGTAAATTCAGAATTTTTATTCAATGGCAAGTTAATATCACGAAGACATGTAATTGTGGGCTACAAAATAATAACAGATGAAGAATGAGATGGATATGAGAATCTGATTAGAGGATATGAGATTTGATTAATAGATGAGATATGATCAAGATGTGCAATTCTTACCTAATTTTTTTGAAGACAGACGTACATTGTTTTTTATCGTGAGTGGAGGATAAACGAGTTACCAAAACGTAATGTTGAGAGATTTATTTATAGCGTAGACATTTTAAGGCTAAATTGCATTAATCATTTCCAAATTTTGTCTCCCTCAATCTTATTTCAATTGCTGTATTGTTTATTCATTTGTTTGTTTGCTTTAACTCTTGTGATTGGAGGTCAGGTTTTATGTCATCTTCCATGTATTTTTTATGAGTTATTTATATACAGTTGGGGTATCCGAACCTCCTATCTTTTTCTGCTAGAGGCCTGATAAGTGACAACCACATTAAGGATGTGATGGTTTGTTGACTAAAAAAATCTTATTTCGGTTGCACTTTCACTTTAATCTTTCATTAATTAGTAAAAAATGTCTCGATAATGATTTAATCTAAATAAATCATTAATAATGTGCATATGCGGTTCAATCAATGTGGGGGCATTAGACAAAATTGTAGAAGAGCATTAGCAAATGATCACCGACACATATTCCGTCAGTGATCACTAATGGATTATCGTTGGTGATTTCAATGAAAATCGTGTTGACAACGATGTCGTTGGTGATCAGCAACTTACCTCCGTCAGTAATTTTTCTAAAAAAATAAAAAAATAAAGAAAGAACAAACATCACATTGCATTGATCGGGGACGTTCATAGTAACTGAGAGGGTCAAAGACCAAAAAATGGGTTATTTATACCAAGCATTCTTCTTACGACTAGATTCAATCTCCTGGCCTGCCTAAATACTAGACATAGATAAGAAATAAGATAATACTAAAGATTCGAGCCATGGAATTTCTCAATTCTAACACAAGGTACTTATTAGATCGAATGTAATTCGATCTAATCTTCTTATTGCCCCAGTTAAAGATGTTGTATAAAAAGCATCTATATAAGCACGATTGTATGATCAATTATTAGACTATTTATAATTTTGTCCCAAAGACTTCTCTTCCATTGGTGACAATAGCACCAACAACTTCTCTTTCAATTATCAGCGACTATAGATTGTCGATAACATCATTGACGACATTGATGTCAATAATCACAGACAGATGTACATCATTGATAACCAATGTTATCAGTGTCAGAAATTTTGTCGGTGATATCAACAACTTCTCTATTGGCAATGACATCATCGAAGACATTGTTGTCATGAATGTGCGTCGATGATATCAGTGTCGGCAGTTGTTACACCTGAATCACCGACAAATATTAGTTTAGATTAGATCACCTACAATAAATATCGTCGGTGATCATTTAGTCTATTCAATTTTTTTGTTATTATTTTAGAAAATGCACCTTCAATTTTTTTGCCTAAGACCTCTTAAGAAATTTACACCCGGGCTCTCCTCATTATAGTAATCTCGGATGTGACTTATAAAATGGTGCAGTTTTCACCCTAAATTGTTTTAAATCGTTAATATGGATGATCGAAAACTCTTGCAAATCGTTTTTAAAGTTCCTCCACTTTGGGAGAAACTCAATCTACCTTCACCCATTCATCAAATTCCAAAAATTCACTTATCGGTGATAATATACAAAATATATCTTAATAAATTTAATATATCAATAAAACTTACCTCTTTAAGTAAATAGTAAAAGAGATAAAATATTACCTTTAAAATATTATGTCGGTTGATAAGTCTAAAATATACATTTATCTTGGATTCTAAATAAGGCTCTTCGTTAGTACTTCGAGTTTGTTAAAATATATTAGTATTGATTTTATGTTTCTTTTTTGGTTTATTTAGGACAAAGTCCCACCTTAAAGCTAATTGAGAAAAACGAAGTGAAAAGATTTAAAAAAAAAAAAAACAAAGGACAAGATTTTTGGCACATTATGAAGAGAATTTCGAGTTGAAAAGCAAGACCTGAACGTGAGGACCAAGAAGATGGCAAAACGAGGTTAAAACTAAGATTTGAAAACACATTTTGGAGAGCACTTTCGGCGGTCGCTCCAAGAGTGCCAAAACTTTTTGCCTCAGTGGCGCAGCCGTTAGCTATTGTGAAGGCATCCGAAACTTCTCCCCACTGGGTGTAATTTTTTTTTTTTAGTCCAGAGCGTAATTTTGTAATTTTTGGCACTAATTTTTATGACAACAACTCAATCATAGAAATACTTGTTTTCACAACTTGAAGGAAGAGTTCTTTAGGGAAGGCTTGGAAGATATTAGAGAACAAGAAAGAGAATACAAAGCCAACCGAAGGGAGAAAAATACAAGTGGAGAAAAAGGAAAAAGTTCAATATCACTTTGAGATTCTCTCTGGGACAGATTCCAAGTGTCTTTTTCTATTTTCTCTTTAATTTCAACACTTTGGTAATGTATTCTCTAAACTTTTTCATTTCCTTTCCTTCTTACATTATGGACTAATTTGTATTAAGTATGACGAATGGTGTAGTTTAATTAATTCCAATGTTTGCACTTTAATTCAAGTTTTACCCATTTGTTACACGATTGTTGTGAGCTAATTATCCTTTTACTTAATTGAATATTTTGTAAATTATATTGTATATGATAGGTTAATCATTCAATTTAGACCTCATGACAATCACCATAGATTTTTCTTAAAAATAAAGATATACTTCCAAACCCAAATTGACGAGCACGCCAGGCATAACGTCTAACTCATTTGTAGACATTAAAACATAACACATTGATGCCGCGTTTTTAAATTACCTCACAAACACCTCGTAAAATACTAGTGTAACAAACGTCACATTCATTCCTAATATATCATTATTCACAACGGGATTTTGTAACTGTTTTCGAGCTATCATTTCCCTTTATAGTGCTTGGAACCTTATTTTGAATAATATTTACACTTGTTAGGGGAAGTTTCATCTTATATCATATGGATGTAAAGGAGCACTTCGAGTTTCCATTCAACCTTCAATTTTTTGACAAATGAGTTCTCAATTTTCTATTTGGGTCCAAAAGAAATACTTCATACATGATTGACACATGAGACACTCTTCAACATAATCAATGCACCTAAACAACAGCATTTCTTTTTTAAGCTAATTAAGAATATAATTTAATTTATATTGAAAAGGTGGCAGAAAAAAAATGGCATTCATTTTTGCATGACAACTGAAGATGTGGAAAGGGGAAATAGAAAAGCATCATCATCAGATTTCTCTTGCTCTGCTACAAGCATAAGCATCTCAAGACGCCTGTCGAAAAGTAGGGCACTTTCATCTCTCTTGTCGAGTTCAGCAGCTTCAGCTTCAAGCCATTTTTCTCGTAAATCATCGAGGAGATTTCCTTCTGCTGAATGCACCTCAGCTCCTGGAGCACTTGGAGCTGTTGTTCGAAGAGTCGAATCTCCAGATGGGGGTGGGAGAGTCAAAAGCATTGCCCGAAACTCTGGAGTTTCAGCAAATGTCTCAAAGTTGCAAGCCATTGCATCTAGACAATATTCCCGAATCTTCGAAACACCATACCTTCAAATGCAACAAAATACTTGATGAATACTAAAACATAGACAATTCAATCAGACATAAAACTTTGTCGACTTTCGAACAATTTTTTTTCCCACTAAAGGTCCATTTATCTCACCTTGCATATGAACAAATCAAAGATTCATGGATGCAAATGTAAAATAAATCAGACAGACCCACGAATTTTCTTTTATTATTTACTTCTAGATAGAGGAGCATGTATGTAAACGTAAAAGTGCAGTTCTAGTTCTAAGTCCCCAGTTTACCAAATTGTTTTTGTCCATCTGTGCTGGATTAACACGGTTTCAACATTTCGTTAACTCGATAGTTCTATAGTCAAACTGTCAGTCCACGAGAGTATTATATGTCTCAGGTGTTATTGAAGTTTAAAAGCCCTTTCACCAACAGGAATATTACATATGAATATCCTTCAGATCTATGCTTCCAGGGTTAAGAAGTTCAAGTAAAAGATTCAGTTCTCTTTTTCTTGATTGTCAGGATTTTACTCCACGAATATGAAAGTTCCTAGAAGAGTTTGTAAATCAGGACTGCTACACAAGGATTATATGAATAAGGAACGCACAAGAAAGTATTCACACATGCATCATATTATTGATAGACCACAGTGGTGAAGACACTCTCCAGGAACAGGAAAAGCTTTCAGCTAGGCCTTGCACATTTTCAGACTGATATCATGGTATATATATGTATGCGTTGGGCAGGAAAAAATATGATCGCAAGGATTGTGCAAAGACTATCAAGCTTCGGAAAAATAATACTCAGGCCAAGCTTGACCAGAATCATGAATGACTTTGAAGACCACGTGTGATAGCCAATGTTAAGCAAGAATTGAGGCATTATAGTGTCAAATTGACAAGTATACTAATATGACAATCACGAATAAAGATAATCTTTCTTCCAACAACAAAAATAAGTTTAAGTCTTATTGCTAATAACTTGGGGTCAGTTATATCATATATGAATCATTTTCCGCCACTACTTTTGATTAAAGACTACATCTAATGAAAAGGTCCAATGATGGCTTCCAAGTAAGAATGCTTTCTGAAGAGCTGGAGAAAGTAAAAGTCAAAATCATCATGGCATACAGCTACCAAGGAATTTGACAGAAGATAGGACAATAAAGGTTTGGGAATAAAAATGGTAACAGGAAGGAGGGAAAGGAAAAAATGCATGCGATTCAGTACATGTTGATGTATAACTACTGAGCAACAATACAGGACTAATAGGAAATAACTGGATCGTGATTTAGTGAATTTACAATTGAGGCTAAAATGTTTAATGCTTGTCATTCAATTTGCATTATGAGGCCTGTCTCGCATAGCTAGTTGTAAGCTTTTGGATAATCCTGTAATGTTTCGCATATAACTTTAGTTCTCCAGTGTGAATTATATTGTTTTCTGAATGGTTTATAGCCTGCCTTCATCCAGTAAATCCTTCAATTCATGACCCTGAATACTCTGTTTCATATCTATTAGCACTGTAGAGGTTTTACCCCATGTTTATGTTGCAAGAATTTTTTTTGTTGACTCCTTATATGGTATATGAGCCTATCATGGGCATAAAATTTGTAAAAAAATAAAATAAATTATTTAAATCCCAAATTGTGAGAAATGTAACATCCAGATCCAGTGATAATAGTGAAAACAAGAAGAGACACAAAAAGAATATTTAATAACATACATGTCGGATAATATCAACCAGTGGCATAATTCTGCTGGAGGAACCATTTCCAGATAAGGTAGCAGGGCATCAGCTACTGCACGTTTAAGAGGGAATAACAGGTATCTTGAAGAAGCATCAAACATTTCTTCAGCCTGTGTAAAAAAAAAAAAAGAAAAAATGATCAACAAATTAAGAAACACCTTTTTCCTCTTTTGATTGGGGGAGGGGATGAAGATACCTGATCAGGGTCTATGTCCTTCAAACTGTCAGTATACCTGGATCAACAAATATCTTATTAATATTGAAACTAGAATTAGATTATTTGGGAGGGGAGTGGAGGACTCAGGAGATATAGTAATATTTCCAAATTTAATTGGTATTTGTTAAAAGATTTCCTACTTCTTTGTTGGCCTTCATTATGAGCATCAATTACCGGCTTACATTACCTTGTCATTACTCATCCAATTTTGTATATCAGTCTTGTTCCTCTACCTGGCCTAAAACTGTCAAAAGTCAGAAATCGGCATGTTTGGCTGTGCTTAAAAGTTAATTTAACTCCTAGAAAAGTAAAGTTTGTTAGAAAAGTAACTTTAATAATTATGTTTGAAAAAAAATAAGTTACTTAAAAGTAAGTGTGACTGACTTGTAAGCACAGCCAAAGAGATCTTTGTCCAAAATGAGAACCCCGTTTTCCAGATTATATCCCAAAAAATTTGAATGGCCAAAGCTTCATGCAGTGGTGTCAATAAGCCGAGACTTTTTTGAAGAGTAAAGGGAACATCAGGTATATTTTGGGGCTATACTAGTGATGTCGTAGTCTTTCTTATACTGACCTGGCCATAGTAATCACGTTTATATTTTATTTATTTGCCCGTATGCAAGTCTAATTCATGTCATCGCAAGATGATGCACGATTCTTTGCACACTTAATAAGTACACTAATAGTCATAGTAATCATGCGTTTACATTTTATTTATTTGCACATATGCAAGTCTAATTCATGTCATCGCAAGATGATGCACGATTCTTTGCATACTTAATAAGTACGCTAATAGTATTCATATGATGTGAAACTCTCTCCCTTGACCTTAAAGGTGAACACAGTCATATTAATGAGAAGATACATATTTATATATGAAGTAATTAACAAGTATGGAAATATTGAGCCCGATTGGTTTATTGTTCTTAATGATTATGCATTTCATTGTCCACGCACCTCAATAAGTCAAGATGTAAGCCTTGACAAAGGGCACCCAAAGCATATGCTTTTAGGCTCCTAGTCAACGCGAGGCATGCCACAGGGAGTAGGCCTAGGGGTGGGCATTCAAACTAGTCAAACCGATCAAACTGATCCAAACCGATCAGTTTTTCATGTCTTAATCTTGGTTTTCGATTTTTTTAAACAGTAATAGGGTTGGGTTGCATGTATCCAAACCAACCAGACCTAAACCGATTTCTATTTTTTAATTGAAAAAAATTTAAAACACTAAATCACTAATGACTCATGGCTCATCTTGAATTGGACTCATGAATTTTCACAAATAAAAATAATAATAAAATGGGCTCAAGCCCAAACCACCGAACTGATTGAATATTATTTGGGTTGAGTTGGATTGGGTTGGTTCGGTTTGGACTTGGGGTCAAGTTGGGTCGGTTTGACATTCTGTCAAACCGATGAGCCTGATTTCGATTTTAGGTTGGGTAAAAAACCGACCCACGCCCACCCTTTGCCTCATGCGCATTTGAAAACATTGATTATATTTCTAGAATTTTGGTCTTTTGAATTTGAAAAGATGCATTAAATATTGGCTTTATCTCCAATATTTTCTCTTATTTTAGGAAGTACTTCAAATTATCAGCATACTTCCAATTTTTCCATTTCATTTTGTCTCTCTATCAATATGACACATTCTCGACAAATGGACAAGATAATAGATTTATCTTCATTCTATGAAAGCATGTATTGCGGCTCACTTTTAAATTTGTTCTTTGTGCAATACAATGTTTTCACAATGCTTTCTTTTCGATTTTCATGGAGTTAAGAAGCTAACCCTCTTATGCAATGTTTCTTCATCAATGATGTGCAAAAGATACCATTCATCATTATGGCTATGGTCATAAAATCATCTAATGGTGTGCATAAAGACCATCAATTCTCAAACTCTCACTTTCTTTCCTCTACCTAGCTTATATTTCTCTCTTCATACTAATAGAACCAAGTCTGAGTACATACCTTCCAATTCCGGTGTGTGCATTCACAAGCTTTGTCTCCAGGTTAGTTTACTTGGTTATATCGATGGTTTAAAAAGGCAAAATTGAGGCACGCAAACACAACACGTGTAATTACAGGTCCAGGTTTTGTTTCTTCTCTTTATAAAATATTTTTTTCTTCTTCTTCTTGCTGGTCGACTTTTCTCTCTTCTTCTCCCTTTCTTCTTCATTTTTTCTTATGTTTAGATAGAAAACATGCATGACCCCGTTATACATACATGCATGCACTAACTCGATGAATGATCTTTGATAACTCTTTCAATAGATTAGGTTAATTGACTTGTGCTAGCACAGTCATCTCAAATTCCAAGAAACACCACTAGGATCACATTCAAGCTTGTTTGAAGTTTCAACAGATGATTGGCAACAAAATCAACTGTCTTTAATCCCCATTAAAGTTGAAATCACCTCTCTCTGGATGTCACTGAAATCGATCTCTCTAATTTTTTCTCCTTTTTAAAATGAAAGTCCAGTCATGAGAGTTGTTTGCATTGATACTTTAACTTGTTCTATTGTTTTGGGAATTTTAAAGCTTGTTTATGGTCTATCATGCTTGTTTATGTATTTTTTTGACTAATTATTTTAGGCTTACGCCTCGCCTCACAAAGAAAAAACGACTCAGTACCCGATTTCTCCTTTTTAAACACTGGTTATATTAATGCGCTTACATACAAAACTATACAATCAGTTCTTCTATCTCTGTTAGACCCTTTTTAGAAATAAGCCACTTCCTATGTAACGTAGCTGAGTATACCTAAAAAGCTAATGATTCTTATCTCATTGAAATCTTTGTAGCACGTGGATTTGAAATGGAAAATTGTCTTCATTTGCCTTTTCAAACATTGATTTTTTTTTCAAATCTTTTTCCTGCTTAATTAATCGGAATGGCTTTATCTAATTTTCTGGAATTCAATTTATGGCTGCTTAAATCTAATAGCTGACCTTTACTTATTCATGCATAGTATCTGACCATCTGTATTTAATTGCCTAACTTATGATTTGTTTCACATATGATTATATCTGTTTCTATCTTTATACTAAGCTATCAGGCCCTATCTTTTCACTGCGCATAACAACTTCGTTCATATCAGGCCATGGCTCCACGAGGAAGAAACATATGACATCCAAGATGCAAAAGCTACAGACTTTGACGAAATGCTTCAATGATAAATAGAATTTCATCAAATAACACAACTCAGTGTAAACATGCAATATGAATTCTTTTGTATTTGAAACATGTAGAATCTAATGATTTTTAGTTTAGGACCAGTATATCTTGCATTCTGATTCTACTAGATTGCTGGGATGCTAATCAAATTTCCTTTCTTATTAAGGGGATATATTATGAATTCTAGAGATTATTATTGTTGCATCCTCTGTTCTTAGGGGTGCATTATGAATTCTGGAATTTTTTATTGTGTTGAAGCTGCCAATGCATGGACTATTTGTAAGTTAGGCTAATCATCCATGAAGCGAATTTAGTTATGTGTGTTTGTCATTCTAATCTATTCTGTATGATTTCAGGATCAATACCATACAGATTTCCCAATAGCTGTGAATTGTTGCTCCTGCCCAAGCTTCAGGTTTTCAACAGTTTGAGACTCTTATCAATTTATGAAGTTGGGCACAGATACCATAGAAACTAGAACTCGCATAGCATGTGTGTTTGTGTTTGTAGTTTATACATTTGAAGAAATCCATTTGTAAGAGTCACATAATAGCAGTATGATTGGGAAAAAAAATGCAACAAATAACATAGTAAAAGTGCCAAAAACAAATCCCTCAAACAATGAAATATTGACCTTTTTATGGGGAACACACAAGAATATATGTTGACATTGCATTTTTGCATCACATTCTTCTCCCTTCCAGTAACATGATAGATGCCTTTCTGTCCTACTCCCACCCTCATCCCCCTCTCCCCCTTTTAAACCTCATGTAAGCAGCATAATTTATTTTTTTCTTCTCTCTTCAAAAGGTTATACATGTTACCATGAACTACATCAGTCTTCAAAAAATTAGATATAAAAGCTTAATACCAAATTTCTCATGTTCCATGAAAAAAAAGATCAGAAACCATGCTTTGCATGAGTTTAGAGCTAGTTTATATAAAAGAAAAAAAAAAGTAAGACAGAATGGAAATAATGAAAGAAAGGAATACTTACATATACTCTATCATTTTCTCAAAAGCCTCCATGCTAAGATCATTTTCTTCAAGACATGGAAGAGTATAACCAAGTAGCAGATCACTCCCTTCAAGAAAATCATTCATATGGGATAATCTCGCTTTGAAGTATTCAGATCTTGATGCTAAAACAACTTGATGGCAATGAAATATCCTCTTATCAACCCTCACACAAACATCTGCAAGATCATCTTCAAAACCACTCATCTGCATTGATCCAACAAGAGATACTAAATTATCAACACTACTCTCTAGGTTTTGTCCTCTGGAGGAATTGGCAAGAGAGATTTGAAGGATCCGATTCAATGCTGCAGGGAGACGGTCTTGCTCTGGAAGGGAAAGGCCCTGCAGGATAAACCGCTTCTGAGAGTTGTCTATATCTTTGAGGGCTTTGTACTCTGCATACTTTTGATGAATCAATTCTTTCTCTACAAGTGTTTGTAATGACTGGCACTTGCAAACTCTGCAAATTTTTACAAGATCTTCCATGTCATCCACAGAAACCTCTAGCCTGTCAGAATAGAAGAAGTGGATAAGGCTATAAAGAGAAGGATATGACAGCTTTTCTCTTGAGAATCTGACTTCCTTTTTATCCTTCCAGTCAGTCTCAAATTTAGCCTTGAAGAATGATGAGCGAGCGCTCAAGATGACTCTATGAGCTTCAATGGGTCTTCCTTGAACATAAAACACAACATCAGGAGGAAAGTGGTTGGAAGTCAACCCTCCATTGAATGAATTACCTACCATTCCATGTTTAATCATCACATAAGAATTCCAGCAAATAAAATTAACTTATGAGAAGAAGGACATGGTTAAGTGTGTCGATTGTGGCCCATGCGTCTAGAGTGTCATCACAATTATTATCTCCATTGTTTCATAAACCTTAGAGCTTTTGCTTCCAAAATATCTACAGCCATCAAATACAACCCCTCATGACAGAAAAACTGCAGATGCCAAACCAGAAACTAGACGAAACCAAAATCCCTTGTCAATACAATGCATTAACCAACAGCAGCAAAACAAAGAGAATAAGAAAATTTATGCACACAAATAAGTAACTTCAAGTTCTACATTGTTCTTGCAACAAAGTACGCTCTTTTACAAAAAATTATTCATCATGCCCATCTACCAAATGGAGCTATTGCACAGCATCAATGTAAAGTGCACCTTCCTATATGTTTATACTTTATAGCATGCGTCACACAATCTCAATGTAGGGTGACTTAAAAGGCTGAATATGTAATCCAGCTATTTTGGATGCAAGAACACGTAACAACATTTTTGTCTTGTGAAGTGGCAACCGAAAACCTTCACAAAGGCTAAAGCAATAACTCCTGTCACAATCTAATTTGATCCAAGCAAGCGTTATAAATCCAACTCTTGTAAAGCATTGACGTTAGTCAGAGTGACTAACATTATTAAAGGGTGGTGGGAAGAGAGCAACATAGAATTATCATTCAACCAAGAAAAATTTAATTACAATGGACTACCTAGAGTAAAAACACAAATAAAAAACCTGAAAAAAGAGGAGTTGGCAATTGGGCATTCAATTGATCCAAGTAGGCGGAGTTGGCTTTACAGGCCAAGAAGGTGTCCCTCAAGGAGGCCTGCAAGGGGCCAAGAGGCGGCGGCCGGGCCTCGAACGCCTTGAGCAATTTCCGGACTTTCAAATTAAGGGCGGCGTAGTGGCAGCGGTCTCCATCGAAAGTGTGCTCGGAGCAGATGGCGCCGCTTTCCAGAAGCATGCGGGCGGCGTCAAGATGGCCCGCCAAGCACGCATAGTACAAAGCAACAGAGTCCCATTGGTCGCGAGCGTTGACGTTGACACCGGAATCGAGAAGGTAACGTAGGCGGTCAACATCGCCGGCACGGGAGGCCTCGAAAACGTCGCCGTATGGGACCTTCTTGAGTGGGATTGAGGACTTGAAGTCTTCGGGGTCGAGGTCTATGTCATCAAGGTCTGACATGGCTACTGCTGCCGGTCTCTTTCTTGTTCAATAGTTACACTGTTATTGAGTGTACAGAAGAAGATGAAGAAGAAGGACATGATACCAGTAATCTATTTTAATTTTAACAGTTCATGAAAACAGTAATCGACTCAAAATAAATACCAAACTTATACACATGATTGTGATTGCTTAGGGCCTGCTTGGGAGTTTTTTTTTCACCGGTTTTGATCGGTTTTGGATGGTACCGTTTATGAGGGGTTGAATAAACCGGTGCTTGTTAGTTTTTTATAGCACTGTTTTTGGGCGGTTTTTAAACCGCTCAAAAATAGTGTAGTGTAATTTAGAGTGTGTCTCCCAACCCCTCAAATCAGTGATTTTTGACCGTTCTTCAAAATTTCTTCCAATTTTATCCTCTCTCAAACAATTATTTTCAAACGTTCCTAAACTTAATATTTGTAAAAATAAAACATATGCACACATGAAAAAAAAAAAAAAAAACATATGCAACAACATAAATTTAATTTTATATTTTCAATGATAGGTCGATATATAACATTTTCAAAATTAATTTTTTTAATATATGGGCATTTAAGTAATTTGATTCTTTTAAAAACTTTTAGAACCGCTAGATAATAAACTCCCAAGCATAGGTTAGACCGTTTCAAAAGCCGCTACTAAAAACCATCCAAAGCCACTCTACTCATAAACGCTCACAACCGGTACTTTAAAAAACCCTCTTAACCAATACCTTGAAACTCCCAAGCAGACCCTTAAAGTTAAACTAGTATATAGTTTTTTTTTTTTTTCGGTGGAATCTGACCGTAGAAGATTTTAGTAGAAGATTTTAATGGATCGAGTAGTTGAGAAGAATGAGAGAAAGAGAGAAAGTTTTGTTTGAGGAAAATTTGATTTTAATGAATATGGAGAAATTAAGGAATTGAAAGAGAAATATGAATTTTGGTTTGAGAGGATGAAGACGTAGTGAAGAACAAAGAAGTAATTTTTTTGTGTGCTTGTAGCAAAATAAACATCTTTACAGTCGGTGATTACTAGTAAACCGCTTTTTTTTGTGGCGAGATCTAACTGTAAAGGATTTTAATGGATTGAGGAGTTAAGAAAAATGTTAAAGATTGATAGAGAGGGAGAGTTTTATTTGAGTATGGTTTGATTTTGAAGAATATGGAGAAGAACAAGAAGAAATTGAGAAATTGAGATAGAGATATAGGTTTTGGTTTGAGAAGATGAAGACGTAGTGATGGACAAAAAAGTACTTTTTTTGTGCTTGTAGCGGAGTAAATCTCCCTACGGCCGGCGATAATTTCATTTATAACTTTTAACATATTTTTTATCCACACAATTCATAACTTACAATTCATATTTTATCTACACATTTACCATGAACTTACTATTATACTATTTATCGACAGAATCTGACCGTGAAAAATAAAGATTGATGAGAGGAACAAAGTTGACAAGATAAAAAGATTTGGAGAAGAATATTGAAGAGAAAGAGAATTGGGAAGGAAAAAAATTGGAAAAAAAATTGAAAAGTGATGACAGACGTATATGTAGTTTTTGTGTGAGTGGAAATAAAAACATCTCTGTCGGTGATAATTTCAATACTTAAAAAAATAATTTTAATACTACCAAACATGTGCTTATGTAACAAAAATTGGGGTTAATTTCTCCGTCGTCACCGAACTTACAGAATGTTACTTTAATTATTGAATTTATTTTTGAGATTAGTGGTCACCTGATAATTGTTATTTTACACTTATCTAGACCATTAACAGTGGACTATTGTAAGTGCTCTTAAGCGATTTTTTACTTAATTATATGTTGATTTAATTATTTCAGGTCAAAACCCAAGATCGGATGGAATTGGAGAAAAACAAAGCAAAATAGGCGAAAATGACTGAAAGTGTACGAAAACTTGGAGATGGGGATCAACTTGCAAACCTCCAAAAGTTGAAGGACCTAGGTTGTAAATAAAAGATGACTAAATTGAAATATAAGAAGAAATCAGAGAACTAAGATGACTACAATTAAAAGTTGAAGGACTACGGGTGCAAATATGAAGAAATTATAGTTGGGTGAACGCCCAACTCAAAGCTGGGCGAACACCCAACTTCAATTTCTTGTGGCTGAGGCTAATTTATTGGCCTGGGCGTTCACCCGGATTATGCCTGGGTGTTCGCCCAGGCCAAATTCTGGCAGCGAAATTTTCTTGTTATTTTATTTCCTTTTTGAGTCCTAAAGCAATTTGGAAACTTGTAACCCACGATTTTTTAGGGATCTTTTAGGGCTTATTGGGGGAACTATAAATATGAGTTATACACTCATAATTAGGGGTTGAAATTCTTGTGAAAAATCATATTGAGAGAGAGAGATACCAAGAGACGAAGAACAAGGCGGAATTGAAGATTGGAGCTTGAAGACAGAGATTTCTTGGTGCAAGATATTCAACGTCTCTTCCTCTATTATTTTCAAGATCCGGTTATGTTTTCAATTCTTTTCATCTTTTCTTTCTTTCGAGTTATGAATAGCTAGATTTTATGTTTGGATGAACGATGTAGCCTAAGTTTAATTCTTTAATTTCGACTCTTAAGTTTTGATTTATAAATTGATTAAGTATTTGATTTTACTTCTTTTTTTAATGCTTTGAATGATTGGCCATTATTTCATTGATTTTGTGGATTGTAATGAACCGAGAGGTAAATTATTAATCTAGACCACGTAGTAAAATATGGCAATTGGATAAAAGGTAGAGATACGCTTTTGTTATTGTCACGGTCTTGAATTGAATTCTTAGGAGATTTAATGCATATAATTAAGGACTATTCTGACTGCCTAAGTTGACTTAATTAGATAGGACTAATTTGAACTCGAGAGAGGTAAATTAGATTAAATTTGTGAATTCGACCGAATACAACTTTAGAAAACGAATTTTGAGAGGATGAATTAGAGATGACAACTAGGTGAATTCGTTCGTCCAAACGCTTCGACCATCATATTTTATTAATTCTTGATTTTTGCTTTATTATTATTTTCGGAAAAAAATCCAAAGTTCTAGCTTAAACATTCAAATTCAATTGATTTTAACTTGTTTTCAATAGATTAGCGCTTTGATTAATTTAACTAGTATCTAAATAAGATAGTCTTCGTAGAAACGATAATCCGGACTCAAAAAATCTACTTTATTACTTGTTAACGATATTGTGCACTTACAATCACATTATTTTCTCAACATCACCAAACTTGTAAAGTTATTTTAACTAGTATACTAGATTTATCTACAATGGAATTTGATCATAAAGTTACGATTCAAATTCTTACAGAAAAATTTTGCAAAAGATAAGAGATTTGAGAGCATTGTTAACCTTGATGAAAAATAACTAGTTTATTCTTTGTCTTTATTGAGAAGCAACTAGTGACCAAAATCAAGTACTACGTGTTTATTTGTTAAACTATCCACTTAAACAAGAGAAAGTTACAACTATCCACTTAAACAAGAGAAAGTTACAAATGGTGTAAAGAAACTTCATAAGGAAGTATCTTGAGAAATATGTGAGGAGGATCCTATTAGGAAGTTCAATGTTTTACTACCCATAAAAAACTAAAACTATCGTGTTGGACATTTTCTCAAAGAAAAGATAAAAATAAAATAAAAAAGTGCCCATTAAAAGATGTGCACAGGAACTAAGCATGCTTCCTACTTCTCTAGCTAGCTACTTTTCCTACTTTCTTTGCATCACAACTAATGAGCTCAGACTGACTGGAATGAGCTCATTTGTTTGCATAACAAATAATGTAATAAATAAATAAATTAAAAAAAAAAAAAAAAACAACTACTAGACTAGACTAGAAGTTGAATGCTCTATGTTGTTCAAATCTTGATTGGATCCGAGCTTCCCATGGGGGGCAACGACGGACGACTATGTTAGGTGATTTTGTGTATAATGACGCTAAAGAACAGAAAGATGCAAAGTCGATATAAGTATTGAACACTTTGTTCTTAAATCGAATTTGCCCCACAATAGTACTCACGGTTTATGGTAATTAACTCCCAAAATACAACGACCACTACTTATATTTGCAGCACTTCAAAACACAAGCACAACGAACCAGAAAATGGCTTTGTACTCCAAAAATGAATATGAAAATAAATAAATAAAACAAGAATTTATGCAACAAGAATGCAAGAATTTGGTTTAAGAGAATAAGAAAGAGGATATTTATGTTTACATATCATTTGTGTCGAATAGGATGTCCCTAGACTCCTATTTATAGATGATGAAGAGTTGGGAACGAAGTGGTGTGGAGCCAAATCGTGCAACCCTTCGAAAGCACGCGCCTGTTCGCTCGACTATGCGATCGCATGGCTTTGATCCGTTGTCCGTAATTTCTCATTCATTCAATATTAATTTCGAGACACCAAATATACCCTTTAACACATGCAGAGAAATCTAAATTCTCTTTCGGGATCGTTGCCCCCAAACCCCCACGAGGGGCGCTGTCCCCTTGACCTTCCCGACCTGATCGGGCAGGTTGATCTCCGTTTCGAAGCTTCGAAGTCGCAAAGTGGCAAACTATTTTGCCTAAACGAATTGGGTCGGGTTTGAATATTTGACCGAAATTGATACGAAGTCACTTTAGTTAGTTTTCAACACTTAACCAATTATTTCGAATTCTTAAACCAATTTCCAATAAACTATTCATGGGGGGTTTATTGTACAAGGGCCCTGTAGAGAAAAAGATTTATCCAAATGAATAGAGCAAGAGTTACGATGCGATACCAGCGATAAAATAGAAGTTTGAGAACATTCAAGAAATCTAACAAATGCAGGGTTGATGAGGTCGGATCAGGAAACGACCATATCTACACATCTACCTCATAGTAGAAGTGGCACCAACGAGATCTAGCTAAGCTAAAAGAATAGTTTCACTCCTAACCCTCTCATGGAGCAGGCATTAAGAGAGAATTGGTATACCCCTTATTTTATTCCTTACTTTATTTCTCAAGAATAGCATGGCAGCAAAGTTCATGTTTGCTTTCAGGCCGAGTATGTTCTACATTGAGTTTTTTGTTCCTTTCCATCTTTAAATCCACCTCATTATACTCTCATAATCAGTTGAGTAAGAACTACAAGAATGAATATAGTCTTTTTCTCTTTTAGTTGCTGCTTCGGAGAAAAAAAGTCTTATTTGGTAGGTTATATCTTCTAGTTGATCATAGGTAACTCAATCAGCAAGGCCACAAGCTGCTGCAAGAGCGTCGATCCTTATTTCCATTACGAGTCTAGAACGAAGAAAAGAGATGTGTGGTAGTGGAAAATTGAGGTGTCGAATGAACGTGTTTGAGTAGATCATATTAAGAAATCCATGTAGCGCACTTCTTGTCACGACTCAAATTTTTATCTAATTTCTATACATCTAATTAATATTATCATTATACTCATTGTTTACTTTATCAATATTATCATCTACTTCTATATATCATATCTGAGTATTCGCAATCATGTTTCTCTTACTTTTATTACCTCTTCTTTTACAAGTTGTGCTTAATTACTCATTTCATATCCATGTGTATGCTCGTGTTTATAAATGCAACAATATATCTTATATGTCACATATGACATGTAAGTGTATTCGAGCAGATGCACCATGCACACACGTACAACAATACAATATAATAATAGCATATCTCAAAAATTCCAACCATGGGATCTGTTAGCATATATTTGTATTTACATATTAATAGTATATTTCATGTAATCACATAAAAGTACATTATAAAATAAATAGTATTATTTTATATTGTAGTTGAATAGTTACTTACCTCAATTCTTTGCTTATTACAAATCATCCATTCAAAGTCAAAGTATTCAATAATAATCTTAGCTGTTAATACAAGCACATATTCTTATAGTAGCGAAAACCCTTGAAATTATTTAAGGCCTAGAAAAAGACTTCTATGTAATAAAACTAGACAATCTACTCAAAAGGTATGTCGTCCCATGACCTATAACCCCGAGGCTCACTAAGTACATGTTTAGTAGTATTGAAATTATTTTTAAGTATTAATAAGTTAAAAATTCTATAAAATATGTGAATAATAAGTAATTAGTAAGTTGTAAGTCATATGAAATATGTAGATAAAAAATATAATTGACCAATTTGACTAGCTTAAATTATAATTTAAACAATAACAAACAAGCGCTTGTTTTGACTAAGCTTAAATTATAATTTAAATTAGTCAATCATATTTTTTATTTACATTTGTAAGACCCACAACTTACTATACACTTATTATTCACACAATCCACAACTTATAAGTATTTAAAAATAATTTTTGCACTGCCAAACATGTTTGTTGACTTGTAGGCTTTAAAACGAGGGAAAAAAATCCATAATTAAATAATAACCTGAAGATGGATTAAACAGTAAAAAAATTTAGAAAATCAAAAACTCAAATGATGGTGAAAAATTCAATTTTTAAATCTTCTAGACACAGATTATTTAAACAAAAATAGTCTCATTGAATAACTCTCTTCTTCCTTTTTTTTTTTTTTAAAAAAAAAAAAAAATCGCGAAACACAAATACTTATATTATTATATGAAATCGCGAAACTACAGACCGTGAACGATGTCATCTAGCCGACGCAAATTTACGACAAACAATTCCAATTCCAAACCTTCGCTTGCATTTAATTTCAATTTTCAACAAAACTACACTCTACAGTTATGGTGCACATTCATGTCGATAAAATAGTAGATTACAACAATCTCAGTTGAACTAACGGGGTTAATTATATTTATCGATCTGACCATTTTTCTCTTTTTCTAAATATATTAACATTGGTAGTAAATAAATTACTTCAACTAACTGAAAAAGAAAAATTATACAACGTCAGATGAGGCTGCAGGAATGATGATGAGGAAGAACACCGCACTGAGACCGTCTGATCACTCCTGGCTGCCTAAGTATACAATGTGAACAAACAAACCAAGTTGCATTTCTAGAATACATCATTAACAATTGGGAAAGACAGGGATGTTACTCGCGGGGACGGGCAAGCCAAAGAGAGCTAAGTGCTCGAAGCCGAGAGAAGTAGTCATTGATGGCAAGTAGAGCACGAGCTGATTGTCGAGTTGTCAATATACTATGCATCCGTTGCAAAGTCTGTTGCCGCAAATTGTCAGCCTGCAATGCAAGTAAGGCTTCATCATCGATAATCAAAACATACACACAATATAATGCATATACCATAACATATGCTCGAGTGAAGGAGAGTATAGATGTGCATGCATATTACACGCGTACTATAACACGTTCAATTGATATATCATTGCCATCAATTAGCACTAAATGGTTGGTAATCATTTGCTAGTAACAATAGAAACAGATATGCTACTATACACCATAAACAAAGAGTTGGAGCGGTCAATCTATCACAACATAAATGGAAAGTCGTATATGCTTCAACACGAATTCTCACATCTACAAGTTAATACATCTGTGAACCACAGACAATCTCTATTATGCTCTAAAACAGTCGTCCCCGTTTTCAATTACCTTCTTGTGTGCGCGTGTGGTGGTGGTGGTGGTGGTGGTGGTGGTGGTGGTGGTGTGTGGCTGGCAGAATAAAATGAACGAGGAGATGGGTACTGAATTTACAACTCACGACGGAGTCTTGCTTCCTTCCCTCTAGGGGATAGGATTGATAACAGAAAACAGAAGGCGTGGAAGAGCTAAAAGATAACCTGACGAATGAAGCCCTCGAGAGTTCCCAACTTCCCCATAGCCATTGCCATTTGACCCATGTAATTGGCAACATTTCCTGTTGAAGTTGACGGGCCAAGAGAGGCAGCCAATGTTTCAGCCAAAGATTGCTGCAATGCTTCCATTCCCTGTGACAAGGCGTCTTCAGCCTGTTGAGATGATTGTTGCAAGTTGTTTATTGACATTAACTGCTGCTCAGTCAACGGCTCTAACTGATTTATAAGGAGCTGCAACCAGGCAGGTCAAAGTTTAGAAACTAATATCACACATACAAAAGGTGGCAAACCATTGTAACCATGAAAAAGCTAAACAAACAAGCAAAAAGATATAAACCAAAAAAAATTTACTCTTTCACAAAATCATCATCATTTTCAGGGAATGTAATTAAATATGCACAGTTGCACACCAACATAGAGAATCCAATAGCTATACCCCCTTTGACCATATTGGTTCACAGTGAATACAGTGACTGAGCTCACAATGCAATGCCTGCAAATACATAAAATCCTGATATCCAACAAAGGATTATGAACACAGTAGAACCAAAATAGCACGCAAGTAGAGCACAGAGAAGCATCACCCACATCTACTTCTGTCTATCATAATAAGCATCATGAAAGGATTTTAGTAAGTTTAATATTACTAATAATTTCTCTTAGAACAGCAAACAACCATACAGACATCGAGCACAACTAAAGGCAGAAAAACAAATGAATCTCCCCACATAATTATGGTTCCCTATAATCATTTCTTGCCATAAGTTGCGCTTTAGTTTTGACAGACATGAACTAAAAGTGACATTAATAAAGCTAAATCTTCTGATAAAGTCCACTCTTATCAGGGGAGATCCATAGGGTCTACGGAAGGGGCCAAACTTAACTAGTCAAAGATATGGACATGTTTTGAGTAAGTTTGGGTTTTTGGCGAAGTAGTATTATTGAAAGACTAGTACAAATTTATCAACTAAATGGTACTTGTCTATTAACACTCTTATACACATTCATTCCCATCTCTACCACAGTTTTGAAAAATACATTTCCTTTCATGCATGTTATTTCTTTCTAGAAAGAAGGGAAAAATAAATAAATAACGGAAACAAGAATGGTTACACTCACACGCCACATGATAGAACAGGTTCTCGTACAATTGTTTGTTCTATTCAATAATTATAAAATTTCACTAACACATTTGGTGCATATGTGGTGGAGTTTAAAAGTAGTTTTTTACTTCTTTAGGAAATTATGAAAGAAGTTGGGTAAGTGTGTGATTGAAAACTTGATAAAAGTGGTGGGTCCTACAAAATATGTGGTTGAAAATGTGTTTAGGAAAAAAAGAGTTTTGAAAAAACTAAGCCAAACATGCTCTTAGTTTCCTGAAAAATGAGGGTGCTTCAGGAAGATTGGGTGCAGAGTTTTGGGATCCATTTAGCACAAGTTGTCTGCCCTATCAGAGCCTTGGGAATTTTTAGTCAGCACATTTTACCATTAAACTTGGCAACGAACATCAACACACGAAAGCCATATTATATATATATAAGAGTCTTAAATTATTTACTGAAGATTTTTCGTCCAAAATGCTACGTTTTGGCATTGAACACAGCTGCAATGTTTGACTTGTTTTTTTCTCTTTTTTTTTTATTTGGCTTTGGTTTGTCGAGTAACTCGACAAACCAAAGCCAAGCAAAATGACAATATGCTTATTTTTATTTTTTTTAGATTAAAAAGCAAGCAGCCACAATTTTTGACTTTTTTTTTTTATTTGACTTTGGGTTTGTCGAGTTACTCGACAAATCAAAGCTTTTTTTTAAAAATATTAGAAAGTCCAGCTGCAATTTTTGACTTTTTTTTTGTTTAAATTTGGCTTCGGTTTGACCAAGGCAAAATGGGCTTCTTGACAATACCTTTTTTATTTTGGCTTTGATTTGTCGAGTTACTCGACAAACTAAACCAAAGCAAAATTAGCCCATTTTGACAATATGTTTTAAAAAAAAAAAAAACTCGACAAACCAAAACCAAACAAAATTTAACCCATTTTGAGAATTATATATTTTTTTGCTTATTTTTTTCTTTTACTATTCACATATTTGTCTATATTTTCATTCAATTTTTTACCAATTTTTTTTATTTGTTTGATCTTATAAGCACATTGTACACAATTTTTTTTTTCTTTCTCGAGCAGCTCGACACTGTTTAGATACTATTTTTTTGTCGAGTAGCTCGACACAACCCCCATACCCTTTTTTTGTGTCTAACAGACAAATAAGAGTCTAATAATTAAACAGTGAAAAAGTTTAAAAAAATAAACTAAACAATAAGAGGAAAAAAAAAATTAAATCTTTGTCGAGTAACTCCGAGTTAAAAAAAACAAAATTTACAAAACTTTGTCGAGTAACTCGACAAATACTCTTTTTTTTTTAATTCGACAATTTTTTTCTAGTTACTTGATAAAGATTTAATTTTTTTTTTTTTCTCTTATTGTTTAGTTTATTTTTTAAAATTTTTTCATTGTTTAATTATTAGACTCCTATTTGTCCACTCGACAAAAAAAAAAAAATTGGTATAGGACAGTGTCAAGCTACTTGAGAAAGAAAAATTAATGAAAAAAAGAGAAAAATGGAACTTTTGAAATTACATCCTTGCCAAAAACTCTTTGTTTCTACAGTAAGTGTGTGCCACTTTAAAGTGGAATCACTATTAGTGCTGGAGATAGTGTTATTGAACTGAGACAATGTTTTAACTTTAGTAACATAAATCTCATTTGTTTTAAGACCCTTAAAGTTGACTAAGGATCCTTTAATCACTTTTAACATGCCATCTCCAAACTTACCACACATCCCTAACTCATCTAAATCACCTACAAATATCAGATTTCTATTAAAATTAGGGACATATCTTACCCTATCTAAAGTACATATGAAACCATCTCTTCAAATTTTAAAGTTACATTACCAACTATTTTGATTTCACAAGCCATATTGTTTCCTATTAAAACTTCTCCTGAAGCAATATCTTTAAAATTGTGTATAATTTGCTTATAAGATCAAATAAAAAAATTGGTAAAAAGTTGAATAAAAATATAGACGAATATGTGAATAGTAAAAGAAAATAAATAAGAAAAAATATATATAATTCTCAAAATGGGCATTGCTTGGCTTTCTAATCTCAAGAAAAAAAAATTTGTCAAAATGTGCTAAATTTTGTTTGGCTTTAGTTTGTCGAGTTTTTTAAAAAAAAAAAAAAACATATTGTCATAAATGGGCTTCTAAAAGCCCATTTTGCTTTGGTTTGGTTTGTCGAGTAACTCAACAAACCAAAGCCAAATTTTAAAAAAAAAAAATCAAAATCTGTCGAGTTTTAAAAAAAAAAAAAAAAACATATTGTCATAAATGGGCTAAAAGCCCATTTTGCTTTGGTTAAAGCCAAATTTTAAAAAAAAAATCAAAATCAAAAATTGCGACTGGACTTTCTAATCTTTTTTTTAAAAAAAAAAAAGCTTTGGTTTGTCGAGTAACTAGACAAACCCAAAGCCAAATAAAAAAAAATATCAAAAATTACGATTGCTTGCTTTCTAATCTTAAAAAAAAATAAACACACCAAATCTAAAAAAAAAAAAAACAAGTCAAACATTGCCGCCGTGTTCAATGCCAAAACGCAGCCTTTTGGACAAAAAATTTACAGTAAATAGTTTAAAACTCTTATATATATAGTAGGATATGGGTCATTCTACACTATCACAATTTATCTCCCCTATATATTACTTAAATATATACCATATTCTATGTGGACATACCCAAGAGAAAGGGGAGGACAGAGAATACGGGAATCGTCCTAAAAAAGTAGTCCCCAAGGTTGCTCGTGGGCCAAAAACTGAAACAAACAATGTGACCCTCACCTTAAGAAGTTCAGATGAACGAAAACCACCAAGCCAGAGGAAGCACCTTTCTGCAGGTGTTTTCCACATGCCTGATAAAATATGAAAGACGTCAGCCTTTGCAGCATCCCCTTTTATCCTGAAAATGTCATCATAGTGTGCCAAGATGCCGTCCACAATTATGCGAAGCTCACCATCACCCGCATGTGAATTGACTGCACCTCTTAGCTCATTAACCCGGCGGTTATGTTCCTCCAGCCACCGTGCATATTCAACATCAAAGGCCAAAGCACCTAGAAATATAGGGTTTACAGTTCATACTTCCATGGAACTCAAAGGCGCTGAAATAATTAATGTTTGGTTAAAAAAATATGAACTTATTTTACCAAGTTGGGTTACAAAAGCATTTAACTTACAGGAAAGGACCCAAGTTGACATAAATCATTACATGTACATATCCTTATATTTTGATGGGGAAGCCAAAATTCAAGCAACTAATGTAACATCAGAAATATTTAAAATTGAGAATACGGGAAGCACGAAGACTGTTCAGGACTTTAACTTAATTCCTATTCCCCATCAATTTTTATGTTCGCCCTTTTACCAAAGTTCATCGTTATAATGGGAGGGGCAAGAAACTGAACTCACAATCAGATCCTTAAAGCACAGAAACCTGATTCAGCAAAGGCTTAAAATATTTTCTGTATTTACACAACTCCTTAAGAACATTCTTGCAACTTAGCTCCTCAGGCAAAGGATAGTCCTAGGTCAAGTTTGACCACCAGCACACAACCTAAACTTGTAATCCTGCTCCATCAACTAAATGGATATATGCTTTATACCTTGGTATTCACGAGAGTCACTGTCATGATCATTTTCATATCTTACTTGTTATTCTCCTGAAAACCATGACACCTTTGCTTTCTTTCACCAGACTCATTTTCTCTCTCTCTCTCTCTCTCTCTCTCTCTCTCTCTCTCTCTCTCTCATTCTGACTTCTGAGTAATACACATATTTAATTATATTTCCACTAAAGTAGCTTACTTTATCAATTCTAAAAATTTGAAAAAATCAATTACCATGAGGAATTGATAGCATGGGTCCCTAGCACTATGACCTGCTTATAGAGCTAATATGTTTTATACATTTTAATATATTCATTGTTCATTCCCAACCATTCTTTCAAATAAAGATTCATAAATGTCGGGGCAAAGAAAAGTGAAGTTTATGCATGAAGCTTCAGAAAAGCTGACCCACACAGCTTTTCATCAGATCACCTAATGTTTAACATTCACTAACATCACGCCAAAAGAGCAAAAACAAGACCTTAAAGCACCTCCAAGAATATCCGCCCCTCACAACTTTGATCTAAATTGTTAGAGTTCAACTCCTTTCCTCCAGTTCTGGAGTTTGTTATATATAACCATCAACCTCTTCATCCATAGCAAGTTTAAGAGAAGGATGTCCCCTCTCTGAAACTTCCTACTCCCTTCTAAACTCAGTGCTCAATTTCAATAGCTATTCAATCACCAGGCCCGGAGGTACCTCTAACCATTTCCTGAACCTCTTCATGCTCCCAGTCCATCATTACTACCTCATACAATGCATTTCCCTCTTTACAACCCTCTTGCAGCTTTCTTCTCTTTCTTTTGGCAAATCAAAATATTACAATGGAACATAATTTTATACCTGCTTTGAGAAACAAAACCATTTCATATGAAATTATTAGTCAGATAGTCCAAAAGATGATAACTGTACCATTTCCACCCATAGACTGAGCTTGATCTCCTGAGCTTGAAATAAATATGCCCTTCAGCAAAGAAAATACAGTCACTACCTAGAGAAACAACAAAGACTTACTAGAAATAGGATATTCAGGGGAAAATCTAATATACAGTAACAAGACAGAACAGAACCTGTTGTCTAGCTCGTTGGAGCTCCTGCTCAAGTTGTGTCAACTTCATTCTGCTGCTTTCTAACTGTTGAACATAAGCCTGAAGCCAAAATAGCAAAACAGAACACATAAATATAAGATAGGTTGATGATATTGTCAAATGACACATTAGTTTCATTGGACCAGCATCTCTTGAGAAAGCATGCTAGAATGCAGATTAAGGCTCTAAAATTTCCCATAGAAATTCAACTTTACCAATGCATATGGTTAAATTTTAAAGGTTGGATGGGTGGAGATAGGGTTTCTCTAGAGATGGGGGAAAATTATTCCAGTCAGTTTTGTCTGTATTTTCATCAATTATATGTTGTCCTTCAGGATGCCAAGTAAGGTTGTTGCCTTTTTCGAGAAACTCATAGGAGACAGTTACTGGGAAGCCCTGCCTGCGCGTAGGAGGGTGGATATAGAAAAACCATTTGGTAACTAGGGATTTCGAAGAAAAAGTAGAGGTGGTTTAGGAGAGGGGAGGAAGGACTTGATTCTGAAAAGAAAATGCTTTTGAGGTTTACCGTGCGACAATCTTTCTTATGGAATAGGGTAGTATAAGCAAGTTGGTTTGGACTCAAATGGTTGAGATTCCAAAAGAATTGTGCAAGGTTTCCTCAGAAACCCTTGGAAATTCATATTGGGATTTCTGTTCTTGCTCTAAGTCACAAAATGGAATGTAGGTGAGGATTCCATTCTGGGAGGTCTAAATTTTGCTTGGCCACCAGCAATTGGAGGAAGGCAGACACCTCTGCTTAAGTCATTATGTATCAACTGGAGAATTCTGATGCAACTTTAGTAGAAATGCAAATAGTGATTTATGAATCCTTGTATTATAGGATGTGGAGAATACTTGTTGTGGAATCAGCATTCTAGCTAATTCCTTCCATTTTGTATTTCTATGTATATATAGCTAAGCTATATTTCTCATTTGGATTCTAGCTGTTAGGATCTAATTGTATAGTTGTAGGATAGCTAGATTAGATTCTTCTTTCCTTGTCTAGATACAAAATTAAGTATACAAAATAACATAAACGAAATTTTTTGAACTTAAACCTAATAATTATGGAAATAATCAAATCAAATCAAATAAATCACAATCTATTTCTTAGTTCTAGTTCAAAGTGTATTTCTGGCATGTTTCCATTTCCAATTCCATCACATGCTTGATCATTTCCTCCAGCTTGGAAGAATCGACTTCGGCTGGATGAACTGCAAATAAATTTCCAACGAGGACGATCTTTTCTTCGAACTAAGTATCTACACTAACCACCTAATGGCAACACAATGTACAGATCGTCCAAAATATCCAAAATGACATCAGCTACCTCTGCAAAAACAAAGGAGCACTAGAAATTGGAATAAAGGACTCTCTTATAGCAACAAAAGAAGGCAACACCGGAGGCTCGAATTGACTCTTGTTGACTCTTTTAAGGAAACAAATCTGCTACATTGAAAACAAGACTTATATTTAAATGGCACATCTAGTCAAAGTAAATAAGCATTAATTCCAAGTGATTAGACATCAAGCGAATGGCTTATAATTTTCATTTTTTAAAGCAATTATAAAAATCTAGAATATGGTCAAAACAGGCTTGGGCTTAAGCAACATGACGCTAATTAGTAGGCAATAGGTAATAGGTTGAGCACATGTTTGTCATTGTTTAAATTATAATTTCAGCTGGTCAAACATATTTTTTATCTACACATTTCATAGGACCCACAACTCACAACTCACTTTTTATCCACACATTCACCTACAACTTACAATATAAGCACTACCAAGAAAATCATAGAAGTGGACAATTTCCTTAAAAAACGTGTAGCGAAGTTTGTCTAAAGCCACTAGAGTGTATAACCATGTTCTCAGACAAATTACAAGAGGGCACTGAAAAGCTATATGTCTCGAATAACATTGGTGACACACTATATAGGAAACAGATAGACAGGAGGTTAACAAAGAAGAAACATTATCCTTAATAAAGTTAGGCTTAATCAGGTTCCCTTTCTACTATTTTTTATACAATACAATAATCCACATACCAATTGAAAAGGGGGGAAAACAGAGAGGGAGAGATTTCAGCATTGAAAAAAGTTAAAAATGCATATGGTGATGAATAACACTAGCATTGTAAATTTTAAATGAAAAGTGAATGGGTAAAATCCAGCTGATAGGCCCCAATAGATAATTAAACCCAAGATTTTCCATCCATGTATCAATTTGCGTGTACATGGGTTGGTGGTCGGTTGGTGGGGTTGTGAGTCATTTTGAACCTTTGCTGAATGGTTGCCTCCAGGTTTCATCAGTATTTTGCCCCTGACCCAAATCCTTAGATGATAGTCACTGGACCCAGTTGGGACATCAAGCCATTAAGATGACTATGGGTTCAAATGTTGGATAAAGTGCTTGAAGTTGGGAGTGGGTGGTATTAATGAACTTTAGAAAGAAATTGGATAGCCCATAATACTTGCAGAATTTATAATTTAAAAAAATAAAAAATTTTAAGTTCTTTCACTATTAGATTTTACACAAATAAATTAATAAACTATATATAGAACCAAATCTATCTTCAGAGACGTAATCATACATATTTATATGTTGATTTTGAAAAATATCCTACTGTAACAAAAATACCAAAATAACTTTTACAGTATACATATTCTGACAGGATTATGGAAGTTGTTTAAGCCATATTACAATAATTCAAATTATCAGACACAACCGGCCCATCAACCAGGTCAGGACGCTGGGCCCAATGGATAACGGAGATGGAATGGCATTTGGATGATTAGGACACCCTATCTTTAGAGAAAAAGAAGGGTGTGAACTTTTTATACGTCGTATGTCTACTTTCTTTTGAAACATTACTAATCAAACTACAAATACAAATTATGTTTTTAAACAGAAAGATTATGCATAAATATAATAATAAGTTTAAAAAGTAACGTATGCCAAAAGAAAAGTAATATAGTTGCACTTTTGCAGTAAGAAGAAAATGTGTAAGTATTCTCTCTTTTGTTTTTCTCCAAATCAAATCGAAAACATACTTATTAATTTCTCTTCTACAATGTTCCTTTAGTATATTATAGACAAGTACAATTATTACTTAATTTTTCATTTATTTTGCCTTTTTTCATGCAGTTCCATGAGATGAGACAGATTGGTAGTATATATTCCAATATATATCATATTATCTCATTCCCTGGCTCCTCTCTTTCTAATTTCCTTTTCCCCCATGTATATTATTTGTCATAATCAACTTATGAAATCAATGGCACCACTCCTTTTCCTCAATGTATACAATATATATCGACATCAATTTATCAAGATCGTCAGAATTCTATGAAATCATGTCATGTTTCCATTCCAAATTATATTAATGATTTGCATATTAAATCTAAGGATGCATATAGATAAACGTCAAAACAAAATTATAGTTATTAACATAGAGTATTCTCTAACAAAATTTTAAATAATCATATAACAGATATAAGTTCAAACCTTTGAAACATGTAAGTATGTACTTTACTCAAGTTTTTTCGCCTTCTAGAACAAACCAAATTTTTTTAATTGTTTAATGTTGATTATAGCAGTCATGATTCATGAATTTTTTTCTCAGGTGCCAACTGAAAGTACTTTTAATTAATTAGGAAATTCTTTCTATTTTCTAAGGTATAAAAATTGAAATACTTACCAAAGTGCCAATTTGGTGTAGTTTAAAAGTAGTTTTTTAAGAGTTTTTGATAAAAGTTAATAAAATGTGTGGTTGAAAAGTTGATAAAGTTGTGGGACTCATAAAATATGTGGTTGAAAATGAGTTTGGAAAAAAAAAAGAGTTTAAAAAAAACTTAGCCAAACATGCTTTAAATAAAAAATTTAGTAATCAGGTATGTATGTTTTGGAGGATATTGCAGACATCAAACTAGTGCTGGCTCGGTGGGAAGGAACTGTGGTTATTACTCAAAATGGCCCGGGAGCCCACAAGTGTGGGAGTATGTTTTATGAGCCACCAATTTTTACAGCAACCTGGTCAGTTTCTGGCAAGCTATGACCGATTAGACTGTGAACCAGTCCACCATAGCTAACCGGACTGGATTGCCAGTTTCCATACCGAACCAGCCGCTCGTTCCGGTACTTATAGCACTGCAATAATTTCTAAAAACTAACTATCATGCAATGGAAGTTCAGCTAGTTCGGCAGTTCAACCATGATATAACAAAACTTTAAAAATGTGAATGCACATATGATTTTCGAAGTAGAATTTGACACATGCATTTACACATGGTAACCAGCATTTGAAGCAAAACAATGGCAGGTAAATAATGTGCACAACACGATAACCTACTTTTTTTCTTAAACGGCTTTTTCTCGCAGCTTCACGGTTTTGAGCGAGCCTGCGGAGCGTCTGCAAGATGCTATCAAGATCATATGTCTACACGGAATTAAGGATACAGGTGCATGAAATTTAGTAAAATTTCAAAACCTTTTGATCTCTGGACTTATCGCTGCCATCAGAAGCTATCATACCCTGCGAGAGAGCGTTCTGAAACTAAACAAGAATCAAATGTTATTCTCAAAGAAATAACAAATAATGCAATCTTATCACGCTAAAGTAATGGGAGTAATATGCAAAACATAAGTATATAAGTACGTATCAAAAACAGATAATTTTTTAATATTATATTGGAAGAGCATTTTGGACATTACCCTCAAATTCTTATCTTCGGTGTCAGCATCAGTTGAAGTATCAGTCCTAGGACTGACATCTGCCATACTGGACACTCCACAATGTTCTAGATAAATACTTCAAACTAAAACAAGCATATGTGTTTACTCTTCTGCGGGAAGAAAGGATCAGAACCCAACACGTCAATGGAAAAAACTCAAATAGGAGGAAATTACTCTGCAAAGAGAAAAATCATTCAATGACTGCATAAGAAACATATCTAGTGTTTTCAAAGTAGAAAAGACATTGATAAATATGACAAAAACAGTGAAGCACAATTCCAGCAATTATTCTGAGTTTAAGCAATTATTTTAATAGTAAAATTTTTCATTGGTGGATGATCAAGAAGCATAGATTGCAGTAAATTTTTCGTATTAGAAAACCTCAGCAAAGTAATTCGCGGTATTCCTACTTAGAGAGAACCATGGAATAATTACCGCTTTAAATAATAAATTCTCCCTAGTGAAAAACAAGCATTCGATTTTTCTTTAATTAATGTTGAGAAATGGAAATTGTTGACAAATCCTTTCCTGTCTGTACATATTCCTTGATTCCACCTGAAATTTTCTTTACATATTTGCTAGTATTTTATTCTCTTACTTTCCTATTTTTGAAAGATCTGTTACCGGATTTATAAGAGCAGATTTCTCATTTAGTGACCCTTTTTTCATTGTAGAGCTTTATATAAATTATTCAAACAATACACAGCCTACTCACGTGTTGTATTGGAGCTCTAGGATTTTCCTTACGATTTCAACCAGTTTTTCGACCTTAATGGCCAGAATTGCCAACAAAGCAATCACCAACTCAGTCCCAGAATTGTCATCCTCTTGAATAAAAAATTTCATAACTCTCTGAAATCAACCCCGGCAATGTTGATTCCACTATTGTTGCCTCTCAACATTCATCAGGTGAATACAAAAATCAGCAAGCCTCATTTAGACTCAATGAGTGCAATTTTTGATCTGGTCACAGATGGTGAAAACATTCCTAAAATGGAAGGGAAAGCTAAGCCATGTAATAGGCTCTGCACCCAGTGAACAAAATCCAAAATTTACAGTTTGCGATGAGGATTCCATGTCATGCCTTGGTTATCGAGTGCAATGCAACCAGAAGCAAGAAAAACATGCATATTTCTTACAACAGCAAGGGAAATTTGAGAGGCTGCTAGTCAGACATATTCTAAGGTCCAAGACGTTGCACAATTATATGCAATAAAGACCCAAAATCATAACCACCAAGCAAGGTAATATGTCTGTTAATAAGTATTATGGGACGATGAAAGGTCTGTGGTTTGAATTAGACTATTATTGAAACTTATGAAATGTAGTGAAGATATTGCAACGATGCAAAACGTTCGTCGAAAGAGAGAGAATCTGTTAGTTCCTTGCTGGCATTAATGTGGAGTATGACAAAGGAAGAGTACATGTACTTAGAAAAGAGTCGTTGCCATCATTTAATGAAGTTTTTCAATAATAAGGGCAGAAGAAGGAAGGAGGATGACACAGACAGCTCAGCCCTTGTTGCCATAAAATGAAAAGGCAGCTACCATATTAAGGAAGTGCAGCATCACAAGATACATAAAGCAAACTAGGACATCATTCAACTGAAAGTCTGAGACAATCTCTGGTGTGCTCATCTGTAGAATTGAGGAGAGGACTCAAAGGGGTACATCAAAGAGTCATTTCTCATCAGTAGTGTAGCAATAGTTTACTGGTAATTTGAAGCACCAGAGTGCTAAATGTCTACTTGAGCACAGACGTAGAGAGGCTACACAAGCTCAACTTTCATCTATTAGATCCAACACATTTTCCTCAGAAATGATTTTATTTAAATTTAAATTGGTTTTCGTGAATTCGAATTCCAAGGCCACAATTACATGCCACATAACTTACTCTAAGGCTCCTTACAACACTAGCACTTTCTGCACCACTTTCAATAAATTTTTAGGAACTACAGAATCTTTTAATATAGCATATCCTATATAACCATTTTCACCTAGCATTCTACATACATGTAATATTTCTGCAAAGCAAAACGAGAACTTCTGGAAAGATTTAGAGCAGTAAACACAAGACCCAAGTCAAAACTATAACAATCCTAATATTAACATGAAGTCCCAATAAAATGAGTATAAATTACAATTAAAACCAATAAATTCTTTTCAGATATAAAGGACTCCCATTTCAGTGTGGACTACTTACAGTGAAAGAAGACAGGGTTCATCAAAAGCCCACGTCACTTTTCCCAGTCCACAATATTTCCCTGCAAATTGATAGCAACCCAACAAACAAAACTCAATAAACGTAATCTTCTTTCTTTCTCATCCCTTTTTCTCCCCTTTTATTAATTTTCTTGATTTCTCAATGCTGCTATCAGCCAATTTTGACTTATGGGATCTTTCCAGTTTATTTCCTCTAGCTGGAAGCTTCTACGGATATCCCTTTCACTTGTATAAAAGAAAAGATAAAAAAAGGTGGGGGGAGGGGGGGTGCAGAAAATGTGTATTTAGAGAGAAAATACCTTAAAGAGGGAGAGGGAGTATGAAGATTGAGCAGAGGAAAATGAAGAAAGAAGAGTGAGACAAGAATTGGGGAAATTGCTGAATCAATTGTCAATTGGAACTCTTTTTGAAAATGTTACAAGTCGTTGACTTTTTTTTACTTGTAACTCCAGTCTCCACCTATGAGTGACTATCAGGATGGCAATGACACGGCCCATCTGCACTGTATCGAGATCGAGCTGAACAGAGAGTCAGAGATTAATCTATTTATGTATTTATTTATTGTTTTAAATATGATTTATATTTAAAAATAAAATAAACTAGTATATTGTTTTTTTATAGTGGAATCCGACAGTATGTTCTATTATGATGATGGAATGATATATTTTAGAGATCATCGGTGGAAGAAGATGATTGATTGAAGGAGATAGATTAAGAAGGTGAACAGATTTTGAAGATGGTCGGTTGAGAAAGATAGATTAAAGCTATCGACAAATTTTGACGGAGATGATTTTGTGAGAGTAGAAATTGGAGACGTATTGACACATAGACATTTAACTACTTTTTTCTTTCTGTATTGTAGAAAACTCTCGTGATTAAAAAAAAAATTAAGACATACAAATGATAATAAACAAATGTTGAGATTTTATTGCAATTAAAATATATAGTAGAAAATAGAGATGGCAATGGGGCGGAGCATCCCATTGACCTGTGACTGCACTGGTTAATAATTTAAATTTTTTTTTATAAAGTGAAAAATAAACAATTAAAAAAATTTGGGTGGAAGAATTTGAATATGAATGATTATAAACGTAAAATGTTAGAAGTTAAGGAAATAGGAATTTGTTATAATATTTGTAATAAAAATAAATACAAGATTGGAGTTGTGGTGAAGTGGTTAAACTTTATAACTTGAATATGAATTATTATAAACGTAAAATGTTATAAGTTAAGGAAATAGGAATTTGTTATAATATTTGTAATAAAAATAAATACAAAATTGGAGTTGTGGTGAAGTGGTTAAACTTTATAATTTAACAATTCTAACTTGGGTTCGAATCACATTCAATTATTTCTTGACAAAAATTGTGATTTGTAGTTCAATTTTATGATTTTTGAAGAAAAAAAATTGAGAGGCCTAGTCCAGGGCAGGGCGAGGCAGCTGCGGAGCAGATATTTCTATTTCAAGTCTGCCTCTATTACCCGAATAATTGGGGTGGGGGTGATAGGACGACAAAACAAATTGTCATCCCTAGTAGAAAACAAAAATTGTAATGTGTATGTAAAATATCAGAAGTTCTAACACCCCTATATGTTAAAAAACCTTAAAACTCTTACAATATTCTCAAGGCCTGCTTGAGAGTTTTATAGTAAAAGTTGTGAATTTTTTTAACATATCGATTTTGAGCGTTTATGAGTAGTTAGATTTTTGGTGATTTTTAGTATTGGTTTTTAAAATAGTCCAATACATACTTAGAGTTTATTATTCAACACTTTTGAAAGTTTTTTAAAAGAATAAAATTACATATATGCTCATATATAAAAAAATGTATGTATGTATAAACAATATAGAATAAATGTGTTTATCACTCATTGCAATTCAATATAAATTAGTTGAAAATAACGCCTCTACATGTTTTCCCTAAGTTCTCCCAAAAAAAAAAAAAAAAAAACGAGTAGGTCACTTTGGCTAAAAAGGCTGTGTTGAACCAACTGAATCTGAAAATAACTTAACTCACTTGTATACTGCTTCTTTTCGGTGGGATGTGATTGTATGTTCTATTATGATGATGGATTGAGATAGTGAACAGATTTTAGAGATGATCGGTAAAGGGAGATGATCGACTGAGAAATATGAATTTAGGAGGTGCGTAAATTTTGGAGATGATCGAATTAGGGAGATGGATTGAAGTGCTCAACAAATTTTGAAGGAGATGATTTTGTAAAAGGAGAAATTGAATATGTAGTAATACACGAACATTTAAATACTTTTTTCTTACCGTAGCGGATAAAACTCCATACGATTGTAAAAATAAGAAGTGATAGTGAAGTTGATAGAATGAATTATTTTACCATCTTATTCATAATACATTCGGTTTTAAAATTTAGAATTTAATAAAATTATTTGCTATATATTTTAGCATTCTATATCTACTTACCTTTTAAAAATCGACCATTAATTAATCAAAAAAAGAAAAGAGTGGAGAGTCAAATAGTTAAAATGAGACTGAACAGAGATCAAACGTTTAATAAAAAAATATTAAAAAATAAAAGTATGTGGTGAACAGGACAATTTTACGGGTGAATCGAACTATTCTTAACTTTTTTTTTTTAACAATTTATAATTTTTCAAATTTTCGCATAAAACTACTCCAATTCTCCTTTTTTTCTAATTGAAATGGCCAATTTAGTACAATTTTAAAACATCTACATCTACACAACTCTTGCACACATTAAAAAATACCATAAATAGCCATGGAAGTTTTTGGCCTTCATTTTTGCAATCGATGCTATCTAGTACATAATACTAAGGGTGTATTTGATCGGATTCCATGGAAAAGAAAAGATTTTCAATGTAAGAATGAAAACAAAAACCTCTTAATTTGGTTAGAAAATATTTTTCAACTTTTTCTTCTTAACCATGCTTTAAGTGATTGTACCTTGGAAATCATTTTCATTTTCCATGTGCTTGATTGGAAGATTTTCCATGGAAAATGTCTAATCCATGGAAAATCTTGTCACATCAGTGGAAAATATTTTCCATTTTTTGCTGTTTGATTGCACATGAAAAATGAAAATGATTTCCAAGGTACAATCAGTTAAAGTGTTTGATTGATTCCATGGAAAAGAAAAGATTTTCCATGTCAATAAGAAAAAAAAAACCACATATTTTAGCAAGAAAATATTTTCAAACTTTTCCTTCTTAACATGCTTTAACTGATTGTACCTTGGAAATCATTTTCATTTTCCATGTGCAATCAAACAGCCAAAAATGGAAAATATTTTCCACTGATGTGACAAGATTTTCCATGGATTAGACATTTTCCATGGAAAATCTTCCAATCAAACACACCCTTGGTAGCATGGAAAAAGGGTGGAAAATGAAAATATTTTTCATGGAAGTGGGAAAATAAATTCCACTATCTAGACAAGAAAATTTTTTTCAAGAAAGAAGGCAAATCCATGCTTTAAATGCTTGTACCTAGAAAATGTATTTGCTTTTCTATGTGCCAATCAAACAACAAAGTGAGAAAATGAAAGTGTTGGATTTGACAAGATTTTCCATGGAAGTGACATTTTCCATGGAAAATTGTTTGAATCAAACACACCCTAAGATGAATTTGAGGATATTAATTGAACATAAAGCATATTTGATTTGAGTTTTTTTTAAATCTTTTTATTTTTTTATTAATTTTCAACTAAATGTTGTATGGAACTCATAATTTTTATCAATTTTTTAACTACATATTAAATCAACTTTTATCAAAATCTCATAAAAAACTATTTTTAAACTCCTCCAAACAGACAATCATAGTGTGTTTGATTTTAATGAAATGCAGATTTTTGTAAAAGTTGATAAAAGCTAATGGGAACGTGTGGTTAAAAAATTGTAAAAAGTTGTGAGCCATATTAAATGTGTGACTAAAATTAATTATTCACTTTAACTTCAGTTTTTTTATCAAAATTTTAATTAAAATCAAACAGACCTTAAGTTTACAATAGATAGTCTCGAATTTAATTTACTATACTGAGTAGGAATTATGCACCAATTCATGAAAAATTGATCATGTGAATGTAAATTAAGTGAATAAGTGTTGATCGTATGATCAAGAAAATAGGTTTTATTAACATCAAATATGGTGAGAAACATGGAATTAGTGCATGTCGAGTAGTTAAAGACTCCCAATATCACTATACTTTATTAAACGTTTCTTGAATGTCAATGTACTTTAAAATGTTTTTGGAATGTCATTAAACTTTCAAAAGTGAATCTCACATGCCATTCTACTATATTTTGTTTTTAAAATAGAGTGGTATATGGAATTCACTTTTGAAAATTCAATGGCATTCTTACAACGTTTTAAAGTACAGTGACATTATAAGAACGTTTAGTAAAATATAGTGACATCGAGGATATTTAACTCGTAAGTCGAGAGATGCAAGTTTTGGGTAGAAGCTAGTTGTTTTTCAACCTTCAAATTATGGATGTTAAATTGATATATCGGCTTTTTATTGTTGTGCTACTTTTTAATAGTATTAAATATTTTTAATTTTTATTGATCATCGTATATATATATTCAAATTTTTATCTCATTATATTATTATCATCAATATCTCAATAATTAGCACGTATTATCTATAATGACAGTTTCCGTCCAATAAATCCATTAGGAGAGTGTAAAATAACTTATTTGACCATCATAATTTTAAATAAAAAAAACAACAAATACAAATGTGTGATAGAATATTGTCTCCCATTTCAAAGTACGCTAACAAAATATTTGAACATCAACCATCATCAGAGACTAAACGTACTAATTAATAAAAGATCAAAAATAAGAATCTGACAAAAGAAAATTGGAGACATAAGTGTGCCAGTTAAAAAAAAAACTATTAATGTAATTAAAAAGTAATGCAACAATTAAAAAATTAAAAATTGTAAAATCAATGTAAGTACTCAAATGAATGGTGTACTATAAAACGTGGATAGTGGATATATTAAAATGCTAGCAATTGTAATTAGAGGTGTAAATTGAATCTACCATACTTATTGACTATTTCGCAGGCTAAGTCGAGGTCGAGCTTTCCAGTTCAAAAAACTCAGTTCAACAAGACTCTTATCGTGCTAGCAGACTACTATATTCAAAATTTATTTTTTTTAGAATAATTTTCAAATTTAAAAGACTTGAATGTACAATCCGTGTAGGTTTAAAAGCTAAATACAACAATCCGACTTTTCAAATAGACATGTCAATTTTAAAATTTTGTGCCTCAACAATTTGGTCCACTTTATCTCTCCCCGGAACTTGTATATGACACACGATTGATATAGGTATCACACAAACCATGTCAAGAATAGTTTCACACACTCGTCATGTTTTCAACATTTTTTCTAGTAGTTATTTTCAATTACTACAATTCTGAATGTGCTCATGCTATATGATGATAACATTTTCTTTTGAGTAGACTAAAATTAATTTGTAGAATGATTGGTAAATATTTTTATAGATTATAAATAGTAGGTCTTACAAAATATGTGGATAAAAAATAAATAAAAATTATAAGTCCTACAAAAATATATAGATAAAAATGATATTTGATTAATTTATGAGTATTTATAAACACACACAAATATTTAGTTGCATAGAAATCAAATAAATTATATGTCGTTTTAAAGTATGAAATCATGTGTGGAATAAATATAAAAGAGGGTCTTGATCTCCTACTCATTTATGTTACCCACTTATAATGTACATGTTGAGATGGCATTACATAATTGATAGTTCATAGTTCTACACTCATTATTTTTATCAATCATGTAATGCCACCTCAGCATAGACATTATAAATTAGCAACATAAATTCCAAACTTATTATTTTTATCAATCATGTGATGCCACCTCAGCATGAACATTATAAATAGGCAACATAAGTGAGTAGGAGATCAAGACCCATATAAAAGAATGTGGCAGTTTTAATTTTATTGTCCTGAGAAAAAATTGTAATTAATTCTTGCCCCCCAGATGAATCTAACTCTTGGCTTCCCATTGTTGGTTGTGCACAATGGCTTTAACCCCTCGATATGATAATTTTTGTAGTTAATTCTTGTCCGAGTATAATTTAATTCTTGTCGCTACCACTTTTGCCTGAGCTGGTGGTACAACAATGACTTTAACCCCTCGATCTGATAATTTTTGCTTCTTCAAATATTATATCACCCACTTTTACTTTTTCAACTTTAAATACTTACGCAACTTCTTTATTTACTATCGTGACGATGTTTGACAAATTCTTCTTCATTCAACTTCTCAACTTTTTACAATTTAAGACCGGACAGTTAGTAAAAAAAAAAATTTACACTATAAAAAACGCCTTTTTTCTAGATGAGACTGGGCTATAGTCCAATCGCCCCTGATTATATACATATTTTTCCATGTTCATCAATAGAAAATACAAATAGAAAAATATATTAAATATAACTAAGGTGGATAATTGAAGATCGAAATTAAGTTCATAAAATTACACTTATATACTTTATGGAGTATTACCAAATATCCAGATATTGATAAATTGCTTATTAATCATCATACTTATATTAGTAGTGTGAATGTTTAATTTACTATTCAAAATGGTCAACCAAAGGGAAATTAGCGCAAATGATCCCTCACCTTTGTCCTCAGTGCAGAAAATCATCCATAACATTTGTTTTTTTTACACTGAACATTTCTAATTTATGTGTTTTGGTATGCAATTGGTCCTTATTTAATGAAAAAGATAAATACACTATTAGTTTTAATTAGAGAAAACTGTAATTGGATTTCTAATCTTTGTAAAATATGCAAATGAGTCCAATAATTTTATTTTTTATAAAAAATTAAAAAAATCACGAGTTCTTTTTTTTAATTGACAATTTATTAATTAAATTGATATTGTACTAAATTATTTTTGTATATTTTACGAACTATTATAAAATAACTAAAATTTAAGCTCATAATTATTAATAAATACGTTAAATAAATTATTTTATTATTATTATTAAGTAATTATATTATTTAAATTTAAAATTTTTATTTTATTGTTACAACATAAAAAAAAATTGTCACAAACTTGCTTTTCAAATACTTGTATTTAATTGAGCTATTTGTTTATTAACTACAAATATTCGAGTTCCAATTGTATTCTTCATATTTTAACTTAGTTTTTAGGAAAATTGGAACAAATGGTCCCTAAATAAATAACAAAATGACGTATATAATTTTATTGTCATTTTCATTTTGAGTATTAATGCAACTCTAGAGTATTATTTCTGAAAATTACTTGTTTGCACGATAGCAATGCAAACTCTATTTAGTACTTTAGTAAATTGGTACTTAAGATGTTACTTTTTAAACACGGGTAGTTGTGGAACAATTTTAATTGTAATTAATATGTTTATTGACTTGTTTACTATTTTACACTTTTGTGGCCCATTTTTGCCACAATCTCTAATTTGCATCAAATACATACAACTTCCACTAGCATGCTTGATTAACAACTGTTATTTATTTACTTTTAAAAATCATGTTGTTTTAAGAGTTTTAATTCGAACATAAAATGACTTGATCAATTAACTTATTGATTATCTCCAGAATTTAAAGCAATAAAGAAGATTTTTATTAACTTTTTATTCTGCCACTAAACACCGTGATGATTGAATTGGTACACTTATCGAAGAAGTCTAATTTGTCGTTTTTGAAAACCAAAATCTTTGATGATGTAATCAATTCAACCATTTTTTATCTTTTATTTAAGTTATTTAATAAATTGAAATTAATGTGCAGATATTGTTGTATATACTTATGCTCAGAGACTTATACAGGAGCACATGTGAAATTTCTTAATACAAAAGCATTTGGCTTTCTTTACGTGATTAAAATATTATAAATGAATGAACTCAGACTTTGAGGGGGAATGCAAATTCGGAGAAAATGGTACTTAAGAATAATGGTTTTTATGAAATAAATTGAATTCAATTTTATCATATGTTTCAGTCATCTATTGTAATGAATTTTAATAAACTAAGTTTTAAGTTATAAGCATGCTAATATTTAGGTTTCAATCACATGTTTTTTAATATTTAATTATTTTCACTTAAATTACTAATATTAAGTCAATTCGTAAAAAGAAGATACGATAAACAATATTACGTGTATCGCACGAGCTCACACTAGTGATCAATCAAGTGGCCATTGGATTTGAAGTAAACACGGCTAATGCCTTAAGTTTGGCCATTGATTTCTCGAAATATGTAGGAGTATGTAATAATTTAAGATTATAGATTCCTCCTAACATTTATATAACCTGATACTTCTCCCAGAGACATACATTTATGAGGGCTTGATCTCCTACTCATTGTGGGTAGTAGATACATTGCCCACACATGAGGTGGCATTCCATTATTGGAAGTTTATGGCCCCACACTCAATATTTGTTCCAATGATGGGTTACCACCTCATGTGTGGGGATTGTATCTCCTACTCACTATGGATAGGAGATCAGTACATGTTCACTTGCTATATAAAATTAATTATTTTGAACGCAAGTTACATTTGATTTATTTTCAACAAAAGCGGCAATACACGCGTCAACCAACTAAATAAAAACTAAAAAGGACACAATTGGAATAACGTAACATAATTATAGTTTGGATAAAGGGTAATTATATTCACACGACATTTTTTATTTTTGCACCACATTTTAATTACATTTAACATCGTTAATCTTTGAACATTATAACACTCATGTCCCCAATTTTTTTACCACATTTTTCTCTTCAACTTTTCATTAATTAACACATCTTGTGTTTGATAACGGTTTTCGTCTAAAACATTTGTTGAGAATTCGTAAAAAGACATATTTGTCTATCATATTTTTTTAAAAAAAGAATAAATACAAAAGTAAGATAAAAATATTTTTTCATCACTTCAAAGCACGTAAACAAAATATCTCGTCAGAAACTATCATTGACGATAAAATGTACTAATTAATGAAAGTTGAAGATAAGAATTCGATGACAAAAAATTAAGAACATAATTGCAACAATGAACAAAAATTGAAAATCTTAAGTACAATTAATATGTGGTGCGCTTATAACAAAATTGTAGTGTGAATATAACCACTATTGGATAAAATCTCTATATTGACATCACACATTTTTTTAGTTGTAGTACTTTTTAGTTGCACTAAATATCCTAATTTTTTTCTTATTATTATACTTATGTCTCCCATATTTTTTGTCATATTTTTATCCTCAATCTTCTATTAATTAGCATAATTTGTCACTTGTGATGGCTTCTATCCAAATATTATGTCAATGTACTTTGAAATATTGGGTTAATATTATGTTGCACTTTTGTTTGATGATTTTTTTTATTTATTTAAAAATGTGAGAGGTAAATTTATTTTTTTATGCTCCCCTAATGAAATTTTTAGACGGACACCGTTGCCATAAACCATCTGTTCGGTGGGATTTAACCAGAGGTTTCTATTGTATGAATTTACTCTTGTGTGATTTATGTTGAAGCAGATAAAGTCCTGTTGGGTGCAGCTCCACTCATTAGATAGAAAAGATCACAAATATTTTCGTGATCCACTCTCAAACTTATTCTAATTCCAAGATCTTGGATTGAATCTAGGGTAATTTGCACTTTTGGTCGCCAACCTTTCTAATTTGTAACAAATCTACCTCTAACCTATTTTTAGCACAAGGCATCATCAACATTTCAATTTTTTACAAATCATGTACAATTTTTTGCAAATTACATCCTCATTGACATATTTTAACAGTTTTACCCTCCTCTTTAAATACAAAAATAAAAAAGCTAAAAACAACAAATAAAATAAAATAAAATTGTAAATGAAGTCCCATAACTTTTTAAAAAAATAAAAGAACACAATCTTCTCCAAAAATCCACCCACCACACCTCTCTCTCTAATGGCCACCAAAACTCCACTTTGAGCGCCATTCCATAGATTCTCACCATGACCGCCGCTTCCTATTCTTTTTTTCTCAAACAAACCACCAATTCCACCACCATCCATTCTCCTTTCCACACAAGCACTTTTGCCATCTCCTTCACTCCCTCCTCCATCACCAACGCCACTCCCCCCGACAGTCAAAACTCCACGCCACCCCACCCCATCCTGGGCACACATGTCTTTAACAAGTACCCCTCCCCCAGCTGGATGGCCTTCACCAAAGAGAGTGATATGAAGGGCCTGATTTGTTCACTGAGGTTGCTCAGCCTGCGGAAAAAGTCACCAACTTTCCATAATATCAGCACTCAGGTTGAAATCTTGGCAGGAAGGTAGTAACTGCTGCCAACTTATTGCTTGTCTAAATATTTATTTATGTTCTTGTTTCAATAAACATTGATTACTCTATTAGCTTGACCACACATATGGCAGAGTATGTTTAGTTCTTTTCTGCAATTTTTCTAAAGATATAATGAGTGTATCATCTTAAAAGTTGAAAGTATCTTATCATTGTACTCAATATGTTGATATTCACGCTAATGGTTGAAATTAACTGTGTTTTTGGATTATCTTTGGATTCTCCACCAACCTTTTCCTAAAATGCTGGTTGTGAATACTTCTATAGTGGCCCTCTGATCTTTCATTGTGAACCAAGAAACAGGCAAAGCCACTTTAGATTAAATTTGAATTCTAAAGACGGGTCGGGTGGGGTCGGGTGGGGTCGGGTTCTTTTATATTTTTTAAAAGTTATGGGACTTACAATTTTATTTTATTTTTTGTTGTTGTTTTAAGCTTTTTTATTTTTGTTTATTTAAAGAGGAGGACAAAACTGTCAAAATATGTCAATGGGGACGTAGTTTGAAAAAAATTGAAAGATTGGGGATGTTTAGTGCTAAAAAAAGATTAGGAGTAGATTTGTTACAAATTAAAATGGTTGAAAACCAAAAGTGCAAATTACCCTTGAATCTATATAAATATACCAATATTTCCTAATATGTGTTCCATATGCAATGAAAAACTTAAAAAAAGAATTTGAAGAAAAAAATTAAAAATTTAAGTGTGACACTGAACTTAACTATACTTTAGTATAATACCAAATAATTGTAGCCTTTTAATAAACTAGTATACCACTTTCTTGCGATGTGATTCAATCGTAATCTGTATTGATAATGGATTGTGATGGTGAACAGATTTTGAAAATGATCGATTGATGAGTTGAGCAGATTTTAGAAATAATTGGTATGAATTCAAGCTGTCATGAAAATTTGGAGGAGGTAATTTTATTTGGGGAAAAATTTAAAATGTATCGGTCATGATTAAAGGTGTGTTTGATTTTAATTAAAATCAGATTTTTTGTAAAAGTTAATAAAAATTGATAAAATACATAGTTAAAAATTGTAAAAAATTGTAGGTTGTATAAAATATGTTACTTAAATTAATTGTTAATTTTGAATTTAACCTTTTTAGCAAAATTAAATTTAAAAACAAACCATCCCTAAAAATAAATAAAGGCTACAACAATAAAGATAATTTCCCTGTAGTCTTTTTGATATTCTTCAATCTTCAACGACCATTCATTTAATCCCCGTCGTCCGTGATGGCCTCCTTCTTCTGCAAAGCCACGAGTTTAACACCGCCAATCACAAGCAGCAGAGATGAAGTTTACGTAGCGGCGGTGCCACTGAGGGCGACAAGAGGGCCTGCCCAGTTGTTTACATCAACTGCTTACTCTCTCAGTTGGTGGAATTTGCAGCATTATATGGTCATTATCAAACCCTTTACGTCTCCTCAGGTTCTATCAATTTTTTTAACTTAACCCATATTTTTCCTTGCTGATGTTGTCAGTCTTCTCTCATTTTGATTTTAGTAGTGTTTACATTACAATATATGGGGTTTTAAATTTTCATATTCCTAATGCCGACGATTATTTTTTACTCTCTTCATTTTGCAGGCTTTGGTTTATGATTTTCAACCTCAGGATCCTGAAAATATATCAGTTGCAGTTGCAGCATTATCTGGTAGAAAAGTACCTGGTGAGCCTTTAACATTTTCATTTGTCTTGATTTTATTTCATATTGATTTTTGCACACCGTGCTAGACAGCTTGATCTAAAAGTCTATGTTGTTAGAGAGAGCCACGTTTATATCATTTATATTTTGTATCCCATACACTCAGCGTTCATTTTTTCCTACGTGCACAATTTCATTAAATGGATGGCAATGTGACTGGGACACCTTTGCGTGATTTGATACTATGTTGAACTACTTAATCTAAAAGATCAAAATGTTAGATACTACATCTAAATTATTTAATTCTTGACTTCAATAAAGACAGGAAATAAGAACGTGCATCATCTTAAATAATTTTGGGCGGGGAGTTACATTTCTCTTATACTACCATTGATCGACATAGCGGAACAACCGGAAAAGAAGTTAAGTTAGAAAGCCGTGGTTTTTCGGTATAATCTCTTTTCTTAGTTGGGAGATTGTCGGAGTTCAGTCTTTTGACACAAGAAGATTAAGCACCCGAATTTGCAACCCCTATAGTTACACATAGGATGCCTAGCAGTTTGTGACACGTCCACTTGTTGGCATACACATACTTTTCATAGTTTATCCATTGTAATGTAGCCATACATCCATCTTAACACCCTCGATTATACTTTATTCGTTTGATAGGCACTTTATCCTTAAGTTAGACAATAAGTGCAGTTGGTTTAGCAATCATTGCAAAGAGCTTCCCCTTTTAACTTGATTGGTACTTGCCATCCAATCACATAAAATTTCTATATTCCTTGTCCATTTCGTCCAATCTACTTTGATCGTTTGTATTACATCGTCTTTTAAGTCCTTTTACTTACTAATAATCAAAGTTGTGGCATCCAACAGAGGCTACTAGGATTCATGCTTATGTTAAATTGTTGAGGAAGAAAGAGAATTATATTTTGAAGATGAAGAAACAAATATGAAATATTCTGTGCGACGCTCCAAAAAGCACGGTCTTCTGTCCAATTCAACCGAAAATTTGACACTGGCGTGTGGGCATCTCTTTGCATTCATGTCTAAAATTTGTTTAGGTCTCAAGCTCTATAATTGTTGAATTTATGTGGGACTTTGGTGCGCTCTTCCCTGAATTTTCATTATGCATCTGCGATTTTTAACATTATCCTTTATTTTGAATACATAAACCTATCCTTAATGTCTATGACCTGAGAACATCTCGGAATGACAAATCTGTAAATAAGGAAGCAACGTTGGGAGTTGGGATAGAAGTTCTCAAAACATTGTAGAATAATAAATTCATGTAATGGGATGCTGATGGTGTAAATTAATTTTTGGGTTGATTAAAAACTCATGGGCATTGTTAGATCGAATTTTACAAAGTGTACTATTGAACTTGATTTATTAGAAAATGAAGAATGGTGCCATTAACTTCATTTTTGTGATGCATTAAGAATCCTAAGTGCTACAAGAAAATCGTGACCTGAAAGTGAGTGAGTTCCTTAGGGACCCTAAATATTAGTATGGATTAACTAAAACATGATTGAAAAGATATTTCATTGTCAGGAAAATGTAACCTGTTGGGATTTGAGAGAGGATAAGTAGTGCAAACATATTTATTTGACATAAAAATATTATTCCAAAGCTTTTCATTTTGATAATAAAGAAACTGCAGAATATCCAATTTTGGAAGCATTGAATTTGCTTATTGGAAAAAGAATACATTGGAAGGAAAGAACAAAATGCTGGTCAATATATGACTAGGATATAGATCACATACCCAGTGTGATAAGTTGGGAGCCATTGCATAAACAAATAAAAGAAGGCGAGGAAGATTTTGAGAATGAGTTTTTGCATGTGACTGTTGCATTTGTAGCTAAAAAACTGCCAAAGAGTGAATTTTATCAGAACGAGTTATTGCATGTGACTGTTGCATTTGTTCAAGAACATCTGCATAACTCAGAGATGACATACTGAAATCAGAAATTCCTTTCCTGTATGGCTTCAAGTGCAAGATTAGTCGTGGGGTAGCACATCAGGATTTAGACCTGCTTTGATACCAAGATAAGAAAGGAAAAATATGCAAGTATGGACAAAAACTGATGACAGAATTTGTTAAAAGATTGTTTATGTCCACTCAATAACAATATCGGTAATACAGAATATACATGTTGTGATTCTTATCCTGTATAATTTATTCTAGCCAAAATTCATGTAATATGTTTCCGGCAGCATAAAAGTAGAAGATTAGAAGAGCATAGTCATGGGTACAATTTTTAGATGGTAATATTGGATACTATAATATAGGCGCTGATGGTCAAATACTATTGTTTGTTTAAAATTTGGTACAATAATTTTTTTTTAATTCCTAACCTTGAAGAAGTAAATGCAACATATCTTTGCATCAAAATGGCGCTGACATGGTGAATAGTGGGAGTGTCTGTGGAAAATAGCATCTTTATTTTCCTTTGAAGCTTTGTGTGAACTGTGAAGTGTTTGAGAACACTCTGCACAGGTAGAAAGCTGAGTCTTTTTATGATTTAATATCAGAACCACTAAAAGGATATAGTATTTATTTTCTTGTACAAGCTGAATTTTGAAATTTTGCAAATGTAACATAATTGCTGCAAGATTGATCTATTAGACTTTATGAAGTGAACCAATAACAATGGTTTTACTGGTATTAGAGTCTTATTTCTTCCACTATTCTAACCTAGGTATCTGGGTTTGGTTTTGCTTGGTCCATACAGAGCTAGAGCCTCATTACTTTAAAACCTTAATTTGGTTGGAATAATGAGTTTTCTTACTTTTAAATGCAAATGGAGGATTTAGTTTTTCATTCAAGCTTAATTAGGGTTGTATCTCCTAAACAAAAGACACTTAAATGCTTAGGGCCCTTTAGATTGGGTTGATCTTCGTGTTGTGGATGAGCATGTGACAGCAGCATTGTAATTTTGAAGCTGACGTAATTTGGGCCATTGGTATTCCAAATTGTAAAAGAGAACTCAATTTCATGCAATTATGCAAGTAAATTTGTAAAAGAATTACATGATATTTGTCCAGGAAAAAGGAAATAATTATTAGTTGACTGTCTTTGAAGGACATTCAATGTTCACAGTGCTTCGGAAGTTGTTCACAAGAAAATACTCCCTCCGTCCTATAAAGATAGACTTATTTCTATTTTCGCACATATTAAGAAAATTTAGTTATTATACTTGGAACAATAAATTTTACTTACATTTTTCTTAATATACCCTTACAATTATCAGTAGTTTATATTGGTTGATAACAAGACACATTAAATAAGGGCATATTAGAAACTAAGAAATTAACTACACAGGAAAGTGGCTTATAATTTGAGACAAATGAACAAGGAAAGTATTATGGGATGGAGGAAGCATTATAGTTTGGTAATTTGATTTCAGATTTTTAGTTGAGTTCTAGTACTTTCTCCAATTTATCAGTCCAGATGGTGTAGCATCTAGATGATTGGATTCCTGCCAAGTTTCTAGTATTTGCATCTCATGTGCATGAAAAATGGGAGGTACTTTATTCGTCTTACAATTTTACCAAGTCACAAATTTCTTAATCAAGAGAAAAACCAAAATTGTGCTAAAACAATCTGCAAATTAATTCATTTTTCTTGGTGTGTATTTGCATCAAAATTTTCAATAAAGCTACTTTGCAGTAATACATGTTTCTGAAATTGGACATTTGACAGGAGTTGTTCTGGTGAGGAAGCTAGGGAAACTGCCCAAGAGAAAATGCTGGTTTGTTGGATGCTCTGAGTTAAATGCCATAGATGCAGCGAGCAAGTTCAATGATAGATGGAAAACTGACCTTAGAATTGGCCATCATGATTGTAGACATTATGCCAATGGTATCTATTGAAAGCTGCATGTCTACTTTTGTTAAATAATTGTTCATCATAACTAAAGGTTGATTAATTATAGAAGTAATGCCTTTACTCCTTTATATGTTGTGACTTGACCCATGGTTCTAATGATTTTTCCTATATAACGTTACTTTTTGGAACACTGTGTATGATTACAATAATGCCCGACTGTTATAGACTTAGTCTAGGAGTCGAAATGAAAATTATACATGTTTTATCGAAAGACAAACTTTTCCCTGTGGCTTAACTCATTTTTATCATAATTTGACAGGTCTCGTGGAGTACTTAACAGGTGAGAAAGCTGTGCTTGAGCATCTGAGAGAGAGCAGTTATGGGAAAACTTGAGATCTCGAATTTTGTATCAAAGTATGTTATCTTGCATTTTTGTTTTTGCATCTTGTGTAATTATCTTCATGAAATAGTATATGCACTTATTTATGTTTGTATGTATGTATGTGTAGTCTCTGTCTATCAATCTTCGCCAACCTTCAGTCTTGACCTTTGGTTTTGATTGTAGCACAACTGGCACCTTTTCACTGGAAAAGTAGTCTTTAATGATATATGTTTCTTTGATAAGAATTCACATGCTTTGTTTATCACGACACATGAAATTGTCTCTTTTCTCTTTAACTATATATATATCTCTGTGGTATATATATCTCTGTAAGATGTCGCTCCAAAATTGTAATGACTGCATCAAGTTTGTTAGCCAAATCTTTCACATTTAGTTTTGATGATACCAAAACATAGTAACTGATGCATAATCATGTGATTGAGTCATGATTGTGGAGAGTTTGAAGGAAATTACTAGAGCAGATTTGAAATTTCGAAGGCCAAAATATACTTTGCAAGAGTTCTGATATGAAAAATAACATTTTCCCTTTATCCAACATAGCACAAGTTTCTTTACGTGAGGGAAGAAACAAGTTTCTGTAGCAATGATGAAGAATGGAAGACGAGTTCATGGAAATCAGGGGCCAAGAAAAGATCGAGTTTGAGCAAAGCCTAAGTAAAGTATACAAGTCAATGAAACTTGTTTAAGAGTTTGCGGCTCGGAGAATGAAAGGTGAGCAAAAGCAACTGACATAAGCGAGCAAGCTTTGATTATTTAAGTTTTGCAGTTCAGTGAATAGCCTTTTCTTGCAGAAGTGTTGCTCCTTGTAAGATGTCTGACAAGGTTCAAGGCTGGCAATGACATAAGAAAGCCGAAAGCTCAAAGCCATCTGTCAAGTTGACCAAAAGCAAAGACATAAATAAGACTTTTCTTGTAAAAATCCTGCTGCTCGTAAGCTGTTCGACGCGTAGAGATGAAGTGATGACATAAGCCAAACTTTCATTGGATTAGTCTTTCTGGTCTTAAGCTATCTGATGCACAGAATAAAGGCAATGACCAGAGAAAGCCTTCTCATACAAAGTTAGTGGACTGCCACCACAATACAAGAATCACCGCAACCTGCACATGGTGAACTGCATTTTTAGCATCAAGTCTTACCAGGCATTACTGCATAGCTTAGACCTGAGGCAACTATACCTATTATTTAAAGTGTTCTGTGTGGCAATGCATGGGCCTCAACATGATGATATGGCATGTAGGGAGCTCAATGAAAATGTTACCAGGGGGCTTTCTACGACTTATGGCCAAGATCGCGCTCGGCCGCAATACATGTACAAGGGTTGAAGTGAATGCCCCGAAGCAGTCAAGCCTATTCAGGACTCAACGAGGATGACCAAAGAATGACCTAGAAGACCTAGTAGGAGACCAGCTCAAGTGTTATGAGAACTGTTCAACTCTCCCCATCATCAACTACCAAGATCATACAAACACAACAGTAGCTCGACAAACAAGATGTGACTTGAGGAACAAGTTCTTGTAATTAATAGCAACTACAACGACAAGTTCTTGAGACGGCACCAGGCACAATTTCTATGTGCCAGTACTAGCCAACGAAGAGTTAGAGAAAAAAACTAAGGAAAATTTTTCCTAGACATCCTTCCTATTTACAGTTTTCTTCATACATTTACCAATATGTACCCCCTTTAAACCTTTCACTTACATTTCCTCACATATATAATAACTGACTTTTCCCTCGGAGTTGCATTGGCTATCACCACCTTTTCTGGTGGCCACAACACTAGCCGGCATCTGTTTTGTTGACCTACGGAGATGAAGAACAACCAAATCACTTGACAGATGAGTTCCATCCCACCCGTTGTATCGGGAAGACCACTTCCATTGTCAATAGTATCTATAATGTGTTATCTGTGCTCAATTTATTGACATGAGTTACTATATTCTATTAATCTTTTATCAATACGTGTTTATGGAAGGAAATGAGCTAAAGTACTCAAGTTACCTATTTTGAGAATATTTACAAAGAGAAAATGTGAGTTACTTTATATAGCGGATTCAAGTAGTCGACTTGAGCTCCTATTTATTATTGTAAAAAACACTTTGTTTGTGTTGATTGTTGTTGTAGAAATCAACTATTTGGCTTAGAAGTTCTTTTATTACAACACAAATGTTTGCAAAATCAGGCATTCTATTATCTTAATTTTCATTAGGTTGGACTATTTCCGTCCAGTATGCATCTCATATTTTCTTATCAGCCTTGCACTGTATGTGTGCGTGTGCGTGTGTGTGTGTGTGGAGAGAGAGATCATGCCTAAACCCCTATATACGTGGATATGTGAACATTTAAGTAGATGAAAACTGGAAACCAGCAAGAATGCATCAAGCATCTATTCCTGAACCATGCTTGCATGGTTTTCTTACAGTATTTTTCACATCAAAATGGCATAGCGCATGCTGTCTCTAACCATGAGATGATTCACCTCTGAAATCTGTGGCAGCTCTGCAGACATCCACAAGCCGTCGGTGCCATTCATGGGGGGATCCGATATACATGAAATCAGTGAGAATGGAGCTCGTATGATGCAATACAGAACAGCTGCAAGACCATTACTATGCCATCCTCCTCCAGATCTTCTTCTTTCTATATCGACCGGCGGAAACTCATCCAGATTGTGAAAGATGTTCTCGTCTGCGACCCGCGATCTTTTCTTCATGTTTCCAAGGTTTCTTCTCACAGTTGCCATTATTCTCCACATGTTTTTGGATGTCTATGGTGGTTGGAATTGTGTGTATGATATGCCATTTATGGGTTTGAAATGAAGTGAATGATTACAAGTTAGTGCACGCTGCTGGTGATAGGATTGTTAGTGCTAGTACTTATCACAAAGGTTTATGGCTTCTTTTAATTAGGCCTTTCACTTTTTTGCTAGTGTTGTGGGGTCTTCATTGCCAACTTGCCCACATTGGTGCCATAATTTAGAATTTATGGGTTGAGAATGATTGGTTCCAGAATCTATACCAAATAAATAGACCCAATTTTAATTTATCTTAAACTAAATGAAGAATCTAGAAAACTGAATCAAAAGATAGGTATTGAATTGAAATCAGTTGATGATGGTTGTTGAAGATAATATTTAAATGTTATATACGTAGGATTTTTTGTTTAACTGTTTAAATTTTTAGATTAATTGGTTTAACATCGTATTAGAGTAGATAAATGTCTTGAGTTCAAGTTTTGTACCCACTTATTTAAAAATTGTGCACGTCAGAGTGTTGAAGATAATATTCATATGTTATATATGTGGTCTTTTTTAAGAGCTTGAGTTTTTAGATTAACTGGTTCAACAATAATTTGGTCACGGTCTAGTATTGTAGAGTTTTATTAACATCTACATCAAAGTAATAGCTTGTCTTGATTATAGAAACGGTGACTTTGTGATAAAATACTAGTGCAGTCAAAATGTATTGGACAAGACTAAGAATTAATACAAGGTAAGGATCGTAAAATTAATTTATTTTCAATGGATTGTCAAAACAGTTTAATTTTAAGAGTAATGTTATCTATCACTGGTGGTGATGATACTATTGTAGGTGGCAGTGGGCATTCTGAATCATTGTCTAATGGAGTTGTGATGTATTTTAATGTACTCCCTCCGTTTCAAATATATAAGCTGATTGAGTTTTTTACACGGATTAAGAATGTTATTGAAAAAGTAAATTTTATCAATAATTTTCCTAATTTACCCTTATTTAATGAGTATTATTTAAAAATAATGATTATTCTTAATTCATCTTCAATTCTCAAATATCTATGAATTGAGTGAACATATTAATTAATTCCCCATTGACTATTTACCAGAAACCAAAGTTCCTAACGTGTGGAAACCATTAAATATTTGAAATTTCTAAGCATTGAATAATAAATATGGGTATATTATGAATGTACAATTTCAAGATTAAGTTAAGAAAAATAGTTATAAATAAGCAAATTAAATAAGGGTATTTTAATAAAGGAACCAAAAAAGATACCTCAAAATAGAAATAAGCCTATATATTTAGGACAAGAGAAAAATGAAAAGTGGTTTATATATTTGGGACGAAGGGAGTATTAAATAATGAATTGGGTGGTCTACTGCCACCTAGACAAGTAATGAGTAACATTAGTTTCACATAAATTCTGAGTTAATAATGAGCTCTAGTTGGTGACTTGAGCTTTTCGACGCATCAAATGAATGAAATTATAATATAATAATATAATAACATTAGTCTCTTTATATATTCAAGCACTTGATAATTTAAGAGTAGGTTTAGAAGAACTTATTTCTAAAAAAATAAGTATGTCTTTTGACTTATTTAGAGCTTATCTTAATTGTGAAGTATGTAGAAAAATATTGGAGAAAACGCGTTGAGTAGGTAAATCATAGTTGTGGATGGATTGCATAAATAATTAAGTGGGATGACATCACTCTCTATTGTTGTATGCACATAGTTAATAAAATAATTGTAAAATACTTAGGTAGTTTAATTTAATTCAACTAAAGTGATATTATAACATTCTAGAAGAAATTATAGAAAACATCTCTTTTAAAATATGGCAACTTTTGATAAGATGTGATCAAATGGCTATTTAATTTTTAATATGAAGAAAATACCATTAAATAATTAATTAAAATCCAATCATAAATCTCAAACTCATTTTCAAAAATTTTCAGAACTACAAATTGACATAGACACTTTTGCAAAATCACACACACACACGCACACTCTTCAACACTTCAAACAAACAACAAATCTTGAGACAATATAACAGGAAACGAATTTCACCAAGGTGCCTACTAAAGATTGATTTAATGAAAGCTAATGATTCAATTAACTGGAACTTCCTTTATGGTATTCTTGTTGGACTTCATTTCCCGCACATATTTATTCAATGGATCATGGTGTGGTTCAACACCGTCTTATTCTAATGCCCTAAATGGTCAATTGTTTGGTTTCTTTAAAAGAAGAAAAGGGCTTGGGTATGGGGATCCTCTATCCCCTTTTCTATTCGAATTGTGCCTTGTATATCTTTCTTGGAGTTTAAAGGCTGCGACTCAAACGGAGTTCAATTTTCATCCTCAATGTACTAAACTCCAGATCACACATCTAGTTTTTTCGGATGACTTAATGTTCCTTTCGAGGGGAGACATAATTTCAGTCCGTATCCTTATTGATTGTTTATCAAATTTTGCAATGTGCTCGGGTCTTCTTACAAACACTAGCAAATCGAGTCTTTATACTGCCGGGATTTTTGGCTTTGAACTGGATCAAATCAAGAGAATGACATATATTCCGTTGGGTACTATATGCCTTTTAGATATTTGGGTATTCCTCCAGTGGCTGTAAAATTGAAAATTACTTATTACTCCTCATTCATTGATAAGATAGCAGAGTATATTAATGCTTGAACTCCAGCCTCGCTTTCTTATGCAGGTCGGGCAGAATTAATTAGGGATGTGCTGCAAGGTGTTCAATGCTTCTGGCTGTCAATTTTTCCCGTCCTAGCTGGGATCATTTCTAGAATTATTAGACTTTGCAGATGGTTCTTATGGGGATCAAAGAAACCATTAGTTGTATGGAAAGAACTGTGTTTGCTAAAAACTGAAGGTGGACTTGGATTTCAAGACATTAAAAGATGGAACACTGCCCTTCTTGCCAAATCTTTGTGGTACATTCACATAAAGAAAGATACGCTTTGGGACAAATGGGTGAAAGAAGTTTACTTAAATGTGAATTCAATTTGGGAATGGAATTTTCGTAAGGGTGACTCTCCACTTCTCAAAAAGCTGTTCTCCATTATGGATTTTTTATGCCAATTTGAAGGATCGTCCGTGCGTGCTGCCAGCAGGATCGCTGATTGGAATTGTGCTGGAGATCTTTGCATTTCACACACTTATGAATATTTTCGGCCTAAAGGGACATTTCAGCTATGGGCAAAGGTTGTTTGGAACCAATGTATCATTCTGAAAAACTCCTTTATATTTTAGTTATATGCAAAAGCTAAATTATTAACAAAGGATAGGCTTCAGCACTTGAAAATTGATAGGACCTGTGATCTTTGCGGATTGGAAGATGAAACAGTACGACACATTTTTTTCTTTTGTAACTTTAGCAACCGAATCTGGAAGAACATTAGAGAATGGCTCGGAATTACTAGATCTATGTCCACGACACCTAGTGCATTAAATTGGATTCATAAGGAAGCAAGAGGATCATCGTGGCAAGCTAAATCAAAACGAATTGCACTAGCTCCTTTGGACAGCTAGGAACCGGAAATTATTTGATGGTTTAATCCCTCTTTTTGATAGCATTACTAGAAAAATTAAAACACATGTATACAAGATCATATTTACCTTGTATCCTCATGTTTTGATTTAAGTTTATGTCTTTATTCGGGTACTTCTTAATTCATATTTTGTAAAGTAACCTGGGTATGCCCAACATATTTGTACATTTTTTATCTATACATATTTTTACATTTTCGATAAAAAAAAAGACAACAAATCTTGAGCAATGCCTCACCATCGCCCGCTACACAACCTTGCTGCAACTCCAATATCCGCAACCCATTCGGAACCTATTTCTCTCCTCTTATAATCCTTGTTGTCCATCTCAAAAATAGGTGAAAGCACAAGTGGGTAAAATATTATTTCACAATTGTAATTCGTAGGTCACAGAGCCAAAATAAATTGGTAACCCATTTGTAGTAAACAAAAATTGGCAAAACTGCCAGCCAACTTTGAGACAATTCCGCCAAGAGGAGGAATTTTTTTTTTTTGGGGAACTGTCAAAACATCGACAATTACCAACAAAAAAAAGTTCTCCAATTTGGAACTGTCGATTTATTTTGTTTCACAATAATTGGATTTTCGCCTTCTATTTTAGTTTAATAATGAAAGGATCATAAAAGTGAGATATATCTTTTGACTATAAGTTAATTTGCTTTACGTTGTGTGTAATAGTAACATCCAATTTGATAGCTTCTCTTGAAACCTATTATATAAGTCAAGTACCATGAAATCTGAATTACACAAAATAGTGGGTAATTTTTGCAAAATAATATATTTGACATTTTGCATCTAAAAAAAATTTCATACTCTCAATCTATCTTTTGCTTTTGATCAATTTTAAACTTCCCCAACGTTCTAAAACACTTTATATTATCCACGAAGAGCCGAACCGAGAAGCCACCTAGTTCAACTCCACAAGCTAGTCCTCGACCATTGTGCTTGTGCCACCTTGCTTGGCACAAGCACAATAGCTAACAATGTCGTCTGATATCGACCCCTAATTCATACAAAATACATAGGAAGTAGGTGCCAACCTTGACCACACACCCTTTCTTTGATGGGTTTTTGGTACCTAAAATAGCCAAAACCCAAAATCCATTTGAGTTGGAGGAGTTAGGTATTGTGTATGATCGACATTGACTTCTACTTAAAGCAAAAATAATGTATCGTAAAGATGCAACTTTCCCGTACTTGTCCCATAAAATCTATCCTACTTATGAGTATGTTTTACCGTGCTTAAAACTAAATTAAAGTTGCTTTTAAATTGTTTATTTTAACAAACACGATTTTCAAGAATTACTTTTATCTTACTTTCTAAAAAAGTAATATGTAAGTACAACCAAACATGCTCGTAAGATATTGGCGGGGAATGTTGAAAGATCCGTATATAATTAACGTTTGAAGATGCAATCCGACATCGTTTCAATCTTGAAATGTAAGGGCAGTTGCTTCGGGTGTATCTTCCTATTTTCTTCTTCATGTATTGATGCTTACATTTGGTCATAATTGTGCAAGGAAAGAACAAACTGGTTAAAAGAAGGATATCGTGGCTTTATGAGCATCACCACGCGAAAATTGTTGTGTTACATGCATCAATATTGATGGATTGTACGAAATGAAAATGAGATAGTAAGAAGGAAAACACATAGGTTTATGTGGTTCGATAGTAAGCCTATTCTATGAGAAGCGAACTGGCTATATTTCACTATATAAAAATAATATATACTAACCCTATCTTGTACAAAATATTAGAAAAATTCGAAAAATATCCATGTACCATACTGCAGGGGTGATGCCCCCACATCACCAAACTATTAAGCGTTCCTGGCAAATTAACAGTAAATTACAAGCCTCAAGGCAAGTTGATGTCGTCATTTCGCTCTGTTTCATTAAGTGCGCTCCGCTTCGACATCAACCTGCTTTCCTAGTATACATATGTTCCACTTGATATGAGCCATATACTCCAACAAAAATCTTGGTATTTTGGTCCAAGGCCACGGGATAGTCGAATTACTTTTTCAGCTTCTCAAACTGGTTTATTGATGGCAGCAAGAGTGTCACTTATGAATTTGAATTTTCGAACGTATTCATTGATGGAGAGATAGCCCCTTTTTAAGCCGGCCGAAGACAATTTGGGGCTATCTCTCCATCAATGATAAATACTTAATTATGAAATATACAAGATTGTGAGCAACTCTGAGGAGTAATTGTTGAAATATACAAGTATTTATCATCTTGTAGATGATTTAAAATATACAAAAGTTTGTCTTTTTCAAAAGCATTCAAAAGCAAAAAGGACAAAGCAGCATCAAAGTTCCTACAATTTCAAAGGCAAATCAGCATCAAAGTTCCTACAATTTCAATGACAAATTGTTTATTTTTGATACGAGAGAGAGAAAGGCTAGAGAGACCAGACAGAGACGGAGAGAGATGGAGAAGATTGTTCACCAAACATTGAGCGTAAATGGTATTAAGATGCACGTAGCAGAGATAGGCGAAGGGCCGGCAGTGCTACTCCTCCACGGTTTTCCCGAGCTTTGGTACTCATGGCGCCACCAGATGCTCCACCTCTCAACCAAAGGCTATCGTGCGATTGCTCCTGACCTTCGTGGCTATGGTGACACGGAGGCGCCCCCTTCGGTGACCAGCTACACTGTCCTCCACATTGTCGGGGATCTGGTGGCGCTCCTCGACGTTCTTGGGCTTGAGCAAGTTTTCTTGGTGGGGCACGATTGGGGTGCCTTGATTGCTTGGTCCCTTTGCTTGTTTAGGCCTGATAAGATTAAGGCTCTTGTGAATACCAGTGTAGTTTTTCAACCAAGACATCCTCACATTAAACCAATTCAAGGCTACAGAGCTATGCTTGGTGATGGCTTCTATATGTGCAGATTTCAGGTAATAAACTCAGTTCATCAGACCTCAATAAATATATGCTAGATTCAATTTTCAGTTCGTACCATGAAAGTGTCTATCCCTCTCTCAACACGATATTACAGCAGGCAAAGGTTCCGAGTTCAAGTCTTGAGGCCACCCATTTAATGAAATTGTGGACGTGTTCAACAAAAACTATGTGCGTACCCTTTTGAACTAACTAAATTAGTAACTTCTGGTTCAGGAACCAGGTAAAGCAGAAAAAGCATTTGCATCCACAGAAACCAGTAATGTCGTAAAATCATTGCTATCAACCCGCGATCCAAATCCTCCATGCATACCTGAAGACATGGATATGGGTTTAATGTTCAAGGATCCAGTAACACTGCCTTCATGGCTCACTGAGGAAGATGTCAATTATTATGCAAGTAAATTTGACAAAAATGGCTTTACTGGAGGATTGAACTACTATCGAGCCATGGATTTGTAAGTTTTCGATTATTTTCCAGTATTACTTGTCTACCAATGCAACTAAACCGAACATAGAAGCCAAAAGAATTCATGTAGTTGACCCCAAAGTTATTAAGAATAAGACTTATTTTGTCGTTATGATCATTACTGCAGAAGCTGGGAGCTGACAGCAGCATGGACAGGAGCACAAATAAGAGTACCTGTTAAGTTCATTGTGGGTGACCAAGATTTAACTTACCATTTTCCAAGGGTTAAGGATTACATACACAGTGGTGGATTGAAGAAAAATGTTCCATTTTTAGAAGAAGTGGTTGTGATGGAAGGCGTCGCGCACTTTCTTAACCAAGAGAAGCCGGAGGAAGTCAGTGAACACATTTACAACTTCATCAACAAATTCTGATTTTACACACTCTAGTCTTCATCGTCTGTTCAATAATGTACTCAAAATAATCACATCTATGATGTTGTTTTAATCATATTGAGACATTTTTCATTTCCATAACATGAAGAAATTAAGGTTTGATTTCGATAAATTTGGGTTCAGAATATTATGAGTTAGACATTACCATTGTGTTCAAATCCAGTTGTATGTAAATCAAACCTTTGTATAAACGGCCCGTGCAGCGCACCTGCCTGAATAAACAGAAAAATCGGACACAAACTGTCATTGGGGATTAACTCTGCTAATTTATGGAAGGTTAGGGACAAGATCGCAACTTTTGGCAAAGGTTGGGCACTAAATATGCAATTTACCCAATTAATTATCCTAAGCCTAAAATAAATTACCAAAACGCATAATCATCAATTGACATAAAAACACTGATTTTCTAGGCTTGAAAATAAACTTTCCATATTTTCACTTTGGCCCCTAAAAAGATGCAAAATTGAAAATTTACCCTTAACAAATCTTAGGGATTAGTCCTTAATCACTAAATAACGTTTCCTGGACTTAAAAATTAACCTCAAAATGATTCATCTGCAAATTTTTTCTTTTCATAATGACAATTTACTCTCTATTAGTGTTCTAAAAAGCGTAAAGTGTGGTTAGGTGTGGTGACCAAGTTTCAAGCTTTTCAGCCTAGGCGATGGTGAAGCAAGGATGGAGCCTAGACAAACTTTTTACTACAATGCTCTCTATACTTCTTAGCAATGGCAAATAAGGCCCAACTTGATTCCTTAGCAACTAAGACCCTTCTATCCATTACTTGCAGCCATTTGTCGTTGTCTGCAAACGTTAGAAGTCGTGTATCAACATCCGGTTATTCACTTATTCTCACAAAAATTATTTTTATCCACACATTTAATAGGATTCACAACTTTTACCTACTTTTTATCCACACATTTTGTAGGACCCACTGCTTATAATATACAAAAATCTTTACCAAACATACTCTAAGTCACCTTCCGACATTCTTACGCTACAATCCAACTAATTTTAGTAAATTAAGTTTCCAATTAATATTAGCATAATATTGGTACAACTTTTCATTTATCAATACTGCTGCTGGCCTGCAGACATTGAAAATGTGTTTAGCAGTGGTGCAAGAGGTACAATGATATAGCTAGAGTAACTAATGTAGCAGTAAAATGAATAATGTACATGCTTCTATGTATCCTTGCACAAAATCAGCTTACACATTCTTCCTGGATTTCATTGTCCATTTGTATGTATGTATGGACTTGTATTGTACTAATTTATTCGGTTTTTTGAATGTTTTTCGACCTTAGGCCAGCAGAACTTGGCTTTCTCTTCGATCTTCCTTGTCCAAACAGACTTATCTTCTGGAGGACTTTGAACAATCTATTAGCATAATTTCTCTGGGAAGCAAAATTTACGGTACCTATGCAACCCGCACTCACTTGTCCGAGGGGATTTTTCTTCTTGCTCATTCTTCTTTCCCCCAAACCATATGGTTGTGTTTTCTTGATATTTTTTTCGTTTTTCTTTGATAATTGTTGTAATTGAAGGCTCCTCTTCAAGGACATGAGCTCATTTTCAAGATTCTGGATTCTGAAGCTTGTGGATTCGTACTCCTTTTTTGGTAATTCAGAACTGAACTCGGACTTGGATGATGTCAAATCTTTCTGCAGCATGGAGCTCAGTGGCCTGCTCCCTCTTCCTTCACTTCCTTTTTTATATGGGATTGGGCTCTCTCCTAGATTTTGGGTTTTGGAATTTGTATGTCTAGAGCTTGACAGGCTTCCGCTGCATTCTCCACAATTCGCATATCTAAATGAATCCGAGCATTCTCTAAAAGCTTGTTGAGTATTCAGTTGCTGAACAAAGAGTGCCTGGACAATTAGTCGTAGTGGCATCAGTTCATTTTGAACTGCTTCAATGCACACTTCTTGTGATAGTTTCCGGCAGTTGAGATATTTGCATACTAACCCTTTCTCCTCTTGTGATATATGTGGATGAGACTGAAAACAGAAAACTTCACTTTAATTTCAACTGATCAAACATAATCCCTATGGGCCTACGGCCTACCTTTATTATACAAGTTTCCGATATCTTACCAGGAGGAAGTTGTTCAGTGTCTTGTAGAGATGATCATGACTTTGCCTGCTGGAAATTGGAATTGTTTCGATGAGATCCATGAGTCGTTTACAACCCAACTGCAAATCAGTAGCTATCCGGCTTAGATACAAGTCCCATAATTCTGCAACAACAGAATTGTTTTCTGAAGGAGGAGTATGGTTCGACTCCATGATATACGACGACACATATTTTGAAACTATGCTCTCCATTATGGACAACTCGCGGCAAGAAGAAACGGGCTGATTAATACCATTCTTTGGCAACAGAAAATCTTCGACCTGAGCCAAATGAAGTAGAGAGGCAATCTGATGCTGCAGCTTCTCCACTCTGTCATTTCTCAGATAAAGTTCTAAAGATTTCGATAGCAAGTGGAAGTAAAAATAAACAGGAATCACTTTACTAGCCCTCTCTCCCATAGGCAACAAATCTATGATGCCCTCAAGGATAATTGAAAGTTCATCATCCCCAATTTCGTTCCTTGAACTTGAAAGGATCCATTTGTTGACATAGAAAATTATAATGGGACTGACATATTTTTCTTTCATGCCTTGTCTTCTTAAAGATCCTATTATCCTCTTGAAGAATGGAAAAGGTAGAGCAATAAGATCTTTAATCCACAAATCGTGGCTTATGATATCTTTCAGTCTTTGATTAGTCCAATGCTGGTGAGCCAAAGCCTTTATCGTAACCACTGGATGTTCCCTTCTCCTCTCGGGATCAAGAATCTCCATACAAGCCATGAATGCAAGAGTCTCAATGCACCTGCTCACAATAAGAAGCTCTTCAGCCCAAGGCAGTAATGTTCGGCACTTTTGGAGAACAATTAAAGTGTCATCCCAACTTTGCAACACAACTTGATTGAGATAAATGTCGAACCGCTCACATAGATTTCCAGATCCATAGTCTTCTGTCATTTGAAGAAACTCAGCTGCGCATCGTAAGGCTGCAACATTGAAGGGATCAACGAGTGTAGTCGAACCATACATGAAGAGTGCAATCATCTCAAAGGTTTCTGGTCCACCTGGAAAACTGGAAGGCACCGTAACTTCATTTGATTCATTCAATTTTTCCTTCAAGTATCCACTCTTACAAGTCAATGGATGCTGCAATAAGTGTGACATAGAAAGTAGTTAAAAGTTCATAACAGTTCGATCGTGTAATCAGTATAGAATCTTTCTTTACCTTGTGCAAGTTGAAGGTTCTATCAGCAATCCGAACGCAAACAGAAACAGGCAAACCAGTCTCTTGGCTCCTGAAACGTCGTTGCGAGTTAAAGAAAGCTAAAACTGATGAAATTACAAAAAGAAAAGGCCCCAAGTAATCGCATACCATGAAATGATCTTGATTTTGAGCAAGGCAGCGACGTTCGGCGACGAAAATGGACTCGAAAGCAATGAGCAATCCATCAAAAAATTTCTTTACATGTCAAAGAATATTGGTCAGTAAAGTGGTAGTGAAGCTGCAGCTGAATATTTGTTAAGTAAGAATAAATGTTTAAAATTAAGCAGATTCAAGATTTCTTAAAACATGTGAATTAAGAAATCAAGAAATTAGTTTAATTCATTGAGATTTTCCATAAATCCAAAGTTGAAAGTTGAAATTTTCACTTGGTAGATGCAGTGTATGTGAATATCATCAGCATATTTCACTTTAATGTGTGTTTTCATTACCAAAGTTTTAGACCTCTTTTTCTTTGGTTGACCCGGATTTCGGGAGTGTATAGAATCAAACAAAAAGTTTAAATATGTCAAGATCCTAAATACAGTAATAAATAAAATTTAACCCATTTACACAAAATAGCATAGCTAATGTAGAAGTTGACTCACCATATGTGTCGAACCAATCAAGCGCCGAGACAGCACGCATGAAAATTGCACGTTCTTTCATCTACAACATGAGTTCAGGGTAAGACAACACTTTTCTACTCGAGATGTGACTACTGAACACGACAATATAAGAATTCAGTAAATTGACATAGTAATTTTGCACTTAGTAGTGGTTTCAAATTCTACACGTGTGATTAGCCAGCTGAATCCTCACAACACGATGATTAACCGAAGCTGAATACAACCACATGATATATACATTCGTAAATTCATTATTTTTATATTTACTCCACGTATTTTCTTTTTGAAAACAGATGTATCATCTTCTTTAGTATTATTTTTCTATCGTTATTGATACAATGTGCCATCTAGTATGGTCGATTTATTCAAAAATAAATAAAAAATTATTATAAATAAATGATTATCATATAGAGAGTAATGAAAAGAAGGCCTAAAAAGGTGGACCGGTGGTACTATATGAAATAGAAAAGGGAGAGTAGATGAATTGCTTGCGGAGGAAGTTTTGTCGTAAAAACGATGGCCCAAACGGCACGGCCTCTCAAAAACTGCCTTACTACTTCCCCAGATTTTCTTTGGGGAGGTTTCATGTTAATTAACCTCATTTTTATTTTATTAATTATTTTTTAATTGTTTTAATTTAATTATATAAGAGAATGATCGTCCAAGAATGTTTGATAATTTTTATCACAATTAAATATTTCTAATGTTAAAGTCCACGATCTACTATTCTAGGTTAATTAAGGATTAAACTATATATTTGAAATAATGTTATTTGCAGTCGCTCACTACCGGTATTCATCATACATGACATTACTCAATTGGATGAATTATTTACTTTAATTAAGTAATATATTTATAACCATTAATTATGAATAATTCATTAAACTGAGTAATAACACGTAAGATAACTACTGATAGTGAGCGACTGCAAATAGCATTACTCATATATTTGCCATCCAATAGAGGTGGAAATGGGCAAGGGGACCCTCCCCGTCTTCTGTTCTGCCGGAGATTTTTGGAAAGCGGAGTGAAATTTGAAACATACCATTTATTTATTTTTTTGGTATTATTTTTTTTTTTTTCAAATAAGAAACGCAACAAACGAGTTTGAATTCGAGACAAATACTATGTTCCTGGTCTCTGTCCGAATTTGAGATGAGACAACACGGGCAAGATCTAGATATTTTGCCATCTTTACATGACCGAGCTAAGTGTTTAGATATATCAAACGTAAGATGATAATCGATACACGTGGACTGGAATTGTTTGTATAATCTCTACCACAAGGGTCAATTGTTCAATCAGAATACTCGCTCCATGTACGTTTTATCACTAACCTATGAATTGTGACACCTGGCTTACAAACGAATATTGGAAAATTTCAGACACATTTTGCCGACATACGTTCTCAGCACACGACTTAGACCCCCCAAAAAAAAAAAAAATTAAATTAAATAATTCAAGCTACCTTGACATATCTCAGAAAATTCTAAATTTTATTCAGAGACTTAACTGAACATTTGGAAAAGTTAAGGACTAATACGAGATTTTCTCATTTTTAAAGGACTAAAGTACAAACAATGGAAAATAATCTTTTAATTGGAAAATGATCGTTTTAGGATTTAAGAGTAACTACATAAATAAGCAACAGAAAATAGCAAGCCTAGTTTCATCTAACAATGCAGATAATGTTTCCCAGGAGCCCAATGCACAAACCAACCAAGGACCCTAGAGGCTGGAGCCCTCCTATCATCAAGTACACCCTCTCTGGGAAGATGCTGGCAAGTAATTGCATTTGGCAATACAACAAAAACAACATTCGATACATGTTTGATACATAGCACTAGGATATATTGAATTGTATAATGAACAAGATTCTAACTTATTTTTCTACCTTGATATGTCGAGCAGTACATGATCCTCCCTACCAAACATACCACTAATGATCAGAACTACTAGGTGTGGAAGAACTAATACTTGCCAGAGTCTAGTAACATATTCTTGGTATCCTATAATCCAGTACAGAACCCTGGTACTGAAGAGGTTAAATTCAGCTCTGAGGTTTTGCTCAAGTCATCGATGAAGTTCAGCTCTAGATTTTGCAACCTCCACAAAACTTACTCTTGCCATGCATTCCCTCAATGGCTTTCTTAATACTCCTCCGTGGCGTTTTGTAGGGATGCAAGGCCCATTGGTTTATATGTAATTTTATCCACCACCAAATTTACTTCTATAAGCTCGCCAAAGTTTCTAAAGGCATTTATTAAACTCTACTCACTAGTCCAAAAGGAGAGCCCACTAACAAAGAGCTTGGTGGATGGATTGAAATGGGTCCGTGGTGTAGAAGAAGAAGGGGGTACCGCAGATGAGGTAGGCACTACACTATGTAGAAATTACATTGTCAAAATGAAAGATTGCTGTGGGTGGACAATAAAGGGGAAGGTGAGGAATGAAATTGTCTTTTAACTTGACACAGTATTCTGCTAATTGTTGACCGCAGCGGTCGTGTAGGAAAGCAGTGTGGAACAATATGGCGGGGATCTGCCAATACGACCTGATTGAGTAAAGTTCACCGCTCTCATATTCGGTAACTTTAACACACTACAAGTTACCTTACCTTTTTAGAACATCCCAAGAAGTTCACACTTGTGCTTTTGTACGTTCTTCCAAATGAAAACACATGCACTCATTAGTAGGCACATATGCCTCAGGATCCATTACTACTGAAATGAAATAATTCCTCCACTTCACGAGGAGACCCATAGATATCTCCTCAAGTCTATGTTGAATTCCTCAAACTTCTAATTGTAGACAATAGAACAAATACTAGATGATGTTCCCAAACAATTATCTTCACTAGCACAGGTCACATGCACCTTAGTTCTATCTCCATTGTGTACAGGCACTCTTGAAACCTCTTGAATTAAATAAGCATTGGTATATATGAACAAACAGAAAAAGGGGCCCTAGTTCATACATCCAGCAAACATAGCACTCCTAAACAAACTAAACACAGTATAATCTATAGAATCATATACCTATAGAAGTTATCAAGCAGCTTGTTCTTCCCACTCCGTACCCCGAGTTCCAGGCAATCAAACTATGAAGCAGACTTTTCTTGCTCCATTATTAAATATAGAATCCGATTAGTTTCATTCACTAAAAGATGAAGAAAAGGCAAAATTTTGCAGCAAAAAGACACATTTATTAGCTTATAATCTTGGTTTTCATTTTTGTCAAGCACACCAAGCAATTAAAAAGATAGCGAAGTATACAATCAACACATCAATTCTGATGCACTGGAAAACAGCCCACTAAACAAAGAAAGATATAAATTACAAATTTACCAAGGAGGATTAGAGCCTTCTCTTACAGAAGGTGATGTAGAAGTCATGCTGTCGTCTCTTCCCAACCTTGACATACTTCTTCCACTTTTAGGTGTACTCAACCCAGGGCTTGCGCTGCGGTAACTTGCTCTCAGAGATTCATCAACAGATCGAGAAGACTTTGCAATCGCATTCCTCATAAACTTCTGCGCAGCAGGTGAAAGTGTTCGTGTAGTTGGACTAGCACTTCCCCCTCTGACTGGTGAAGGCAATGGGGGCTTCTGAAACATCTTAGACCTCGCCCTGAGTTTCCGTGCAGCGTCCCTAGACAATGAATGAGCCTTTAAATCCCTCGAAGGTGGCAGTGCAATTTTAAACTGTGGCCCATCACCACTACCCCCAATATCAATGGGAGTGTCTTCTGGCTCTAGCCTCAATGGAGTCCCTTCAATTTCTCCCCATGTAATAAATGGTGATTCATCGACCCCAGGGGCAGGAGATGGCGTCTTCACAAAATTATACCCATTATCTGCTTTCTTCTCAGATTCCACGTAAAATCTATTTGGGGTTTTTCTCAAATCGTCCAAATCATACTTCTTCCACTTATCACCATCTCTATTTGACACCAGAACTGGAGTAGCACCAGCCACAGGCGGATAAAGCACTGCCACATTATCCTCATCATCCATTGAAGCACTAGCATCCATCATCTTGCCATGAAACCGTGTGTTAGATCTTTTAATCTCCTTTGTCAAACCCTTCAGCCTTATGGCTCTCTCCTCCAGGGTTAAGGGTGCTTCCCCTCTATCAGCTGGGTGATACATCAGTAAATTCTTGGCTGTGTACTTCCACCCTTCCAAAGTACTAACGGGCTGATCAGACGTTCCATAACCATCTGTAACAATTTGCTCTCGTTTATTCTCGTCCTCAATCAAATTCTCTGTATCATCCCCCTTTTTCTCACCTTCCAACAAAAACTCATATTTCTCGTTCTTCTTCCTATTCACTTTCTCTATAATTCTCGAAAAGCTCTCGTTGTCCTCGCTGGTGTATTTCCTAAAGAACTCGTCCAAACTCACCGAAACATCCACGCCTTCTTCTCTTTCACCATCACCAGTTACCGCGTTGCCTTCGTCATTAGCAAATCTTTCTTTGTTCTCATTATAAAGGGCGGGAGTAACTGAGGTATTCCTGAAGAAGGTGGATCCGGGAGTGCTGGTCGTGGCCCGGAACGAAGCATCAGCGGTGGGTTCTTTTCGTTGGCGGCGGCGATCGAGGATCTTGAGCTGGGCGTCGCGGATGAGTACGGGGTCGTGGGAGCGCACGGCTTGGAGCCAGTCGAGGCGGTCCTGGAGCTTGGGGATGTCCGGGAAGAAGTCTCGCTCTATAATCTTCTCGATGGAGGCGACATACGTGTCCTCGTCGAGGACGGTGGAACCCCGATGCCGCTTCCGGTTGGGCAAATCGGAATCGGTGTTAGAAACAAGGGAATTATTAGGGCTAGGGTTTTGTGGTGGTTGATTGGACGGGGAGGGGGTGGAGATGTGGCGGGGGGAGTGACCAGGTGATAACAACATAATGATTTGTTATTCTATTACTCTCTCAGGGATTTATCGTATTTGATTTTTTTGAATTTGGGGATATGAAATTAGGGTTTGGGAATGGAGACGAAGACTGACGAGGGGACACGGTTTGTTTTATTTCTAGTAGGCTTGAGTTACCTTTTTTTATTTTCCTTTATTTTTTCGTTTTATTATTATTTTAAATAACTTTCAATTATTTATTATTCCGCCCTTCAAACAATCAAACATGTGAGTATTTACATAATATTCTCTCCCTTCAAAAAAGATAAGGTTGATTTCTTTTTTCGTCCGTTCCAAATTATATATCACTTTATTTTAGTGAGAGCATAATTAATTTCTTAGTCTAATACATCTATATAATATATCTTGTTATTAACAAAGTATGAACTAAAATTCATAGAGTAATAATATTAATATATGGATATAGTAGGTAGAATGTTAAAATTTTTTTTTTTTCAGGTGTCCCAACTTCGCCAGACTAAATCCTGGACCCCCAAGACCCTTGCTCCTAGAACTTTGGAGGAGGTAAATCGCGAGTTATGCCTCAACTGACTCCCAAGTTCCTCTCATCTGACTGTATACTTCTGCGCACAAGGAGCCGCCCTCAAATTGATTGTTCCATACCGAATAAAATCCGGCCGCATGTTCCCACCAGGATTCCAACTCCTACCCTGCCGCTGGAAGCAAGCCTAATGTTGATTGTTTCACCAGTTGAGCTATGCCCTGGAGGGCTATAATAAGTATATTTTCTTAATCTGTGTGAAAATAGAAGTAACCTTATCTTTTTGTGATGGAAGATCATTTTATTTTAATGTTTAAGCATATGTTTGGAGGTGCTGAAATTATAATTTAAGTGCTTATATTATAAGCAGTTAGTGAATGTGTGGATAAAAAGTGGTTGTAAGTTGTGGGTCCCATGAAATGTGTGGATGAAAATTATGTTTGACTAGTTTGACTAGCTGAAATTATAATTTAAGTGATGCCAAACATATGCTAAAAGACTCTTAGAGAGTGCTTGGGAGTTTGGGATTACCGGTTATTGAGTTTTTTAAAGTATCGATTTTTAGCGTTTATGGAAGGTTTGTTTTGGGTGGTTTTTATTAGTGGTTTTTAAATCAGTCGATCATATGTTTGTGAGTTTATTATTCATTGGTTCTAAAAGGTTTTTAAAATATTAAAATTATATATATGTCCTTATATTTTTTAAAAAAAAAGGGTAAATAGCATCAATGGTCCTGAAACTTTGAACCTTGTAACGATGGGTCTTGAATATTTGTTTACTAGCATCCAGAGTCCCTAACCTTTCAAACGTATTTACCTGGGGTCTTTTTTGGACGAAAAACGTCAAAATCGCTGTCAAATCATCACGCGCGCCACATGCGATGAATTTTTGAAAGGTAAAATTATCCACTTTATCTTTATCTCTTTCTATGGAGTTCAATCTCTGCTATTACAGATTTACTCACAAAAATTAAGACTCAAAGGGAAAACCATATGTATACACACAACTTATATATCCATACTTACATTTTCATTCATCTTTTTTTTTTCTTTTGTTTTGATATTGTACTTCTATTGTAAGTACCTTGAACCATACGTATACACACAACTTATATATCTATATTTACATTTTTATTCATCTTTCTTTTTATTTTCTTTTGTTTGGATACCGTACTTCTGTTGTAAGTACTTTGCCGTCGCTAATTTTTCAATGTGAGACTGTGATGATTTTCTCTCTCTATATTTTTGCTGAGCAAAATTCGATTTGTTTAGTAATTTTCGCTTGATTATATAGATCTGAGTTTCAAAATTTTATTTTTTGTTTTCTCCTTTAGTTTAGTGATATTTGAGTTATGTTGGACAATTTTGCCCTTCAAAAATTTATCACGTGTGGCACGCGTGATGACTTAACAGTAATTTTGACGTTTTCAGTCAAAAAATAACTCATGGTGCGTACGTTTGAAAGATTAAGGCTTCTGGTTGATAGTAAACAAAGGTTCAGGACCTCATCTTTACAACGTTCAAAGGTTCGAGACCTCTAGTGCTATTTACCAAAAAATATAAGTATATGTAAACAGAATTATGATCTAATGGTGGGCATTAGATCGCCCCTCTATGTAAACAATATGAATTAAATGTATATGTCGGTTATTGCAATTCAATATGGTTTTACATAGTTTATTCAATCATTTTCTATTGTGTATAGACTAACATTTGAACTAAATTTCTTTTTTTTTTTTCCCTCATTTGCTCATTTAATTGCTTGCATTAAATTTTATTAAAAAAAACTCCAATTTGAGTATCTAAAAAGGAAAATATACATTCGATTGCAAAAAATTTCAAAAATAATTCAATAGCAAAAAAAAAAAAAAAAATTATTGTTTTGAGAGAAGGGGTAAAGTGTGCGTTTGAAGAGAATAGAAAGAATGAAGTATGTATTTTAGGTTTATAATAGATTTATAAATAATTGTTTTAGAGAAGGTAAAATGGGACGAAAATTTGAAAAAGGGTCAAAAACTATGAATTTGAGGGTTGAAAAATACACCACAAATTACACTATACTTAAACCACCCGAAACCAATGACACAAAAAACTATCAAGCATTGATTTTTTCAACCTCTTATAAACGGTGTCACCCAAAATCGGTTAAAATCAATGAAAAAAGAACTCTCAAGCAGACCTTAAATGAATGAAACATTTCCCCGAAGAAGACCTTGAGCCACAAAAATAAAATGGTTTTGAAAATCATTGGTATAAAGTAAAAGTTGAGGACCTACATGCACTATTTTGAGTAGATTAATGGCTCTACATGTAATTTTTTTTATCTTTTTATGAATTGTGCTAAAGTGGCCGAACTTTTACATATCAACCATTAACTCCATAAATTTACAAATATGCAACGAGACACTTACATTTCCATCTAAGGTGTAGCCACTTCGTAGAGTTATTGTAGCAAGAACTCATGTCACTAATTCGATCGTAGAGTTCTATGATGGTCAGGTCCCTCGAATGTCAAATGTAATGATGTTACCACCAAATTTAATTATTTTTATATAATGATAGTAGATATGTATGTAAATTATCATTAGTACTTTTTTTTTCTTCTCGTGTAATATTTAAAATTAAGGATGGATGGTGCCTCCCACTAGTCGAGCTTCACTGCTAAACATTTGAATCCAAACGTAAGATTCAAGATTGGGGTGGTGCAACTCACAAGTCCTTGCCACCACCTAAACTAATTCATCATTGTGGGTGGTATATAATTCTTCAAATAAGATGATAGATTGTGGTTGGTTCACTCATTAGTCTAGTGCCACTGCCTAAACTAATACATTGAATGAGTATTTGACTTTTATATCAAACACTTTTTTATTATCTAATGACCATTAAACACGTGTCCGGTAGTTTTTAGATCTACTCCCATAGTTGGGAGTAGATCATTCCTCTTTTGTATAGTGTGCAGAATTTGTGTGTGTATATGTATTGCTCTTATTTTTGGGCCCCACAAATTTATAACTATTGTACACTTGTAAGAGTTCCAATGATCACAGTCTTAATTGAAAATGTCCATAATTCAGCCAATGGATCCTTATAAATGTTCATCAGCTCGAGTTGCCCACCTTGATATGTATATAAATTTTTCTTATACACATAATAACATCACCCAATTACCACAAGACATTCCCCAAGTGATATTATGAATAGGCAAAATCTCAATGGATTGAATTTAGAGCTGGCAAATGGGTCAGCCCACCCAAAATTGGACGATTCACACAAAATTTGGACTAGGTTAGTCCTGGCCCAATTTTACATGGGTTAGTATTTGCTGGGCCAACCTAACCCGATTTTGGGTAATAGGCCCAATTTGAAAACTCGACCAGAGGAGGAGATTTCTCCCTCTTGATCGCCGACAACCAGAGGGGGATAAATCTGGTCGCGAAACCAGGGATAAATCTCCATGGTTTTGCGAGAATTTCTTGCAAAATAGTCCTGATTTCACCGCGAATAAGGGGGGAGGGGATTTCTCCCCCATTGTTTCGGGCCCTGCGACGGGGAGGGGAGATTTTTCCCCACTTGTTTCCATCCGTAATCTCCCCACGGATGGAAACAAGTGGGGAAAAATCTCCCCCATTTGCTGTGACGGGGGATTTCTCCCCCTTATTTGCTGTGGGAGGATAGGATGGCCACGTTTCACAGGGTAGGATAGGGTGGGGTGGGGTGTTTGAAGTGCGGGTAGGGACTTGGGCCATAAAAATATTTAGCGGGCCAGCCCTCCGATTGGTTCAGTGGATTAGTTGTACCGAGCTAAATTGGCCCGATTTTTATTTGATCAATTTTTTATTATGTCAGCTCAGCCCAAAGACCGGGCTACCTATTTTGCCACCTTTAGGATTGATCATAGACTTCTCTGCGACCGTAAAAAATCTCACAATCAGGAGCGGAGTCCAATGTAGTCCAATGCCGGCAGATGCCTGCACTGGACCTTAGGCTAGCCCATTAAATATACCCATTGCCTGCACTGAATTTGGACTCATGTTGGCAGGCCTATTTTTTTCCAAAAAAAAAAATTTATAATCCTTTAATCAGGCCCAACACTACTGCAACCTGATTTCCTTCATTCCCTGGCCTATTTCCATGATAGCATCATTGTTTTTGTTTCTGCAACCGAATGGGTGATAGGTAGATGAATGATAACATCATTGTTTATGTAGAAAAAGATATATTTTTGAAGATTGATAATAAAATTATTGTACTACGATATCAAAGTATGAAAACTCGCAAGAAAAATTGCATTGTATGTCATTTTTATTATTATTATGTTATTACATTATTTTTATATTATTAGCTTTATTAATTTCCTCCCGCACGGGAGAAAATTTATAGCTCCGCCCCTTAGTCACAATCACTTATTATATGCCTCAATAGCATAAACATATTAGTGTACGATTAGTTTTGTTCGTGAAAATGACATGCACTCATGGTAAACCTTAACTTACTGTCATATTTCATATTCATATAATTATGAATGCACTGCAATATTACTTTATCGTAACAACAAGATCTTACTTAATGTAAATGAATAATAGAGATATATAATCTCTACTTAAGAGATCTTAAACATACCTTTAACTCACCTTAATCAAAGCAAAGAAGTAGTACATATAAAATCATAAGAGATGTAAAGATATAAACATACTTTTTATTCCTTGACATTTCTAATATAAATTCAATTAACCTTAAATAATAGTTTAATTTGTAATTTAACTTGTGATTCTGGTTCGTGTTATAATTACAACGATTGTTTATTTGTTTACCGAGATGGCAATTAATTGTTGTCGCTGGTGCCTAGAAAAGAGAGAGATGTTTAGGGTCTATTAATTTGAGTCCTTTTTGTCGATCAGTGTGACTCTAAAATCTACGTACAAGAATTAAATGACTTCAAGAATTCAATTCAAGAATTAAAGTTGTTGAGATGGGCACCACCAAAGACCCAATACTGATTTTAGGGTTCCTTAAGGCCTTGGTTACATCACCTACTAATTTGGTAGCTGCAACAAAATTGAATTTACATCATTTCTCCATTTCTTCCTCACTTATTTATTGTCTAATTAATAAAGTGAATAAAGAAAGATACAATGTAACTCTTTAAAATGAATCATCTTACTCAACCTTCAATTCTCTTTAATCAATAACACATTGCATTTTTTTCTGTGAAAGGGGCTCTATTTATAGGCAGAGGAAAAGAAGGGATGACCCTAAATCACATAGAGGGTACCCCTTTGAGGCAGATGAGAATCACATATAGAGCTATTAGAGATAAAGGACAATATTGAAAGACAAGACATTTGTATTTTGTAAGAGTATCTCTAATGTATTTTATGGAATGCTATCTAGTTAGATCACATAAATATTAAAAAACTTTTGATCTATGTGACATTGATATCTAATGAATAGACATTGAAGTTCAAATTTGGTCTCCAATACATATAACTATCTAGGTAGAATTTATTTTATTAAAATAAATACTAGATTACATTTAAATATGTATAGAAAATTTAAATATTACTGAGTCAGCATGTCTAATGTGACGTTAGACATTGTCTATCTTTTTTTGACACGTCAGCTTGACAGACTGTCTAACAATTTGTATTGAAAATGAATTTTTTTTACATATTAACTATTTTGGTTACAATATTATTCTCAATTTTCGATTAATTAGCACATTTAGTGTATGATGATTTATGTCCAAATATTCTATTAACGTACTTCGAAAAAAAGGACAAACATTATGTCTCACTTTTGTATTTATTTATTTATTTTTATTTAAAATATGAGGAATAAATAAGTTTTTTTTTAACGCCCTCACATTGAAAGTTTTTGAACATAAATTGTCATTAGGGACTAGATATGTTAATTAATGAAATGTTGATGCTAGAAATATGACAAAAAAAGTTAGATACACAAGTGTGATACTAAACGAAGGTTGAAGACATTTAATACAATTAAAAAGTGGTGAAAGAGAAAGACGTGTTCAATATAATCACCCTACCAGCTTATCTGTTATTTAAAGTAAATAACAGTAAATTATGAATGGCAACTGGATGGGGTTTAAAAAATCTCCATTTACCTCTTCGTTTAATTAATTAATTTATTTTTAAATTTATTTTCTCTTTTATTTTTTAAAATACGATATAAATTCTAAAATATAAAAATAAATTAATATAAAAAAATTCAGAACAAGTTCAGAGATTTCGGAGCAGGGACCATGATTCCCACCTTCGCCCCGATTACCTAATGGGGCGGAACAAGGCAAGGCAGGTCGGGAGCAAAATATTTTGCCATCCATACAGTAAATGTTCCCGAATTTTAGTTTTATTTGTATTTTTATCTCTAACTTTTTTTTCTAGCCTATTTTGTCTCCTTTGGAAAAATAGCCGTTATCTATCGGTGATGATTTCTATCAATTTTTTTTGTCAATCAACCAATTTGACCAATATATTAAAAAATTAAAAAGGTCAGGGTTTTCGTTCTATTATTTTTATTTAAAATATTGAAATAGAAAAAAAATAAAAAATTTATCAAACAAAAAACAAAAGAAAAGAATTAGAAAAATGTCATCTTCTTTCCACACCACCCTTTACCTGCCCAACCCCAACACACCCACTAGCCTTTGTTTTCTGTTTTACGAAAGAAGATGGCATTTTTCAATTTTGTTTTTATTTTATGATTTTTATACTTTTATGATTTTAATATTTTAATTAAGGGATTTTGGCACAAATAGTCTCTAACTTATGCACTTAGTACAGTTTTGGTCCCTAACCTTTTATTTTTTGCTAGAAAATCTCTAATCTATACATTTGATTACAAAACTGGTCCCTATAGATGGAATCCGTCCAATTGTGTGCCGTTAGGGACCAATTTTGCAACCAAATGCATAAGTTAGGACTTCATAGCCAAAAATAAAAAATTAGGAACCAAAATTGTACTAAATGCATACGTTAGAGACTATTTACGCCAAAATCCCTTTAATTAAAAATAATGGAATGACAACTTTACTCTTTTTAATTTTTAAATATGCTGGTCAAATGACTCAAATTGATGGACTAACAAAAATTGAAAGGAAATTATTTATTTGGATGAATCACACTTAGTTTTTCAAAGGTTGTGGTCAAAGTAGTTAGAAAGTAAAGTTGAGGACGAAAGTCCAAATAAAACTTACATTTTTATCACAATGTATGCTATAGGAAAACAGTACCCATGCCTTTAACTTCTTTTTCACAAAATCAACTCTTCCATATCGCAATTCGATATAACTTATTCCAGATTACTCTAAAGTTCCAATCAGCTGGATAGATTTTTCACTCTAATGGCTTCGTACGAGAAATTCGAGATCCGAAAGCGCAATCCGGACCCGAATACCGCGGTACTCTTAGTCATCGACATGCAGAACTACTTCTACTCCATGGCTCGCCCTATCCTGCCATCGATCAACGCCACCATCGACATCTGCCGACGCGCTTCTGTACCCGTGTTTTTCACGCGACACTGCCACAAGTCCCCCGCCGACTACGGTATGCTGTACGAGTGGTGGAACGGTGATCTCATCATGGACGGCACAGCTGAGTCCCAACTCATCCCCGAGTTGGATCGGAGGACTGGTGACTCGGTACTTGAAAAGAACACATATAGCGCCTTCAGAGGTACTGCTATTCTGATGGTTTTATAAATTTTGTACTTAGGAATTTCAAATAATACTGCTAGGTTGTTTGAATCAAAATTCAAATATTACTTATTGCCAATCTAAACTGATTATTGTGTTGATTTAGGAATAGTAAAACTTTATGGATTATATTTAGGAAATGGAATTTATAGCATGTTTGCCTGTGCTTATATAAGCACTTATAAGCTGGGTCTAGCCTTTGAATCAGACGTGACATTAGAGAATCTAAATGAGATTTTTTGTTGTCATAATCACTGTTTTGAGCACAATTGCTCTTAGTTTTTGCGAGCAAAGCAGTTCATTATGTTGCAGTTGTTTCTCAAATTATCAAAACCAATGAAGCTGACGTATAACGATGTGATGCGCATCTTCAGGTACAAATTTAGAGGAGAAGCTGGTGGATATGGGAGTGAAGGAGGTTATAGTAACTGGGGTTATGACCAATCTGTGCTGTGAGACCACGGCTAGAGATGCATTTGTTAGAGGGTTCAGAGTTTTTCTCTCAACAGATGCGACAGCGACATCATCATTGGAGTTGCATGAGGCCACCTTGAAGAACATGGCTTATGGTTTTGCTTATTTAGTTGACTGTGAAAGGCTTCGTGAGCCATTTTCCAAATCTTAGATTGTATCTAATAACAGCTTGACATGGATGGGTTTGCCAAATAAATGTAAAAAATTTGGCCGAACAGTGATGTATGATGTGAGTACTTGATTTGCTAGAACATAAACACTGTAAAATGTAAATTACTAGAACATAAACACTGTAAACACTGCAAATTAGCACCTATTGCCAAGTAAAGGCTTTCGTTTTTTCCTCCCTATGTAATGTGTACTCTTTCTTTGTCTCCCTGTACCCTCTCACCCCCACCCCCTCAAAGTTTGAATGAAATGATTTTGAATAATGAAAGTACTGCACATTTATTATGCTGGTAAACCTTGATGGACATTTAAGTTTTTGAGGATTAGAGAAGGTAAGATATCATGGCAATGCTTCCTGGTTAATGATAATTTGTGCCTAATTGTTTAAAAGAGGGTTGGCTATAGGCACAGACGTAAGTCGGTAAGTGACTTCTACTCATGTAGCATTGCTCTCTCTGCTTTGTTTTTGTGATATGCTTTATGATTATGGTTTACCGAAATATGCAGATTATCTAGCAGCTGGTACACTCACATACTTTATAGGAGCCGGCTTGCCGCTGAAGCATTCTTAGTTGCATTTGGATGTCATAATTGGAAAATCACTATATTACAATGCAGACGGAAGAGTGAAAGCAAGATAGTAATCTACTTCGGTACATTGTCAAACACTCTTTTCTATTTTTTTATTTTTTATTTATTTTTTTTTTTTTGGAGAACAAAGGGAAAACCTGTAGAGGCATTATTTTCTACTGCTTTTGTGTTCTTAGAAGACAAAAAGGCCAGGAGTTTAAGTGAATACATACTAATAAGACTAGATTTCTTGATCATCACATGTACTCAATTGTTTTGGCTTTGAATGATGCAAACTTTGAGAGAGGATTTTCTTGGAAACTTTAGATAGGATATATACTTGGATTTGATAAGTAATAGCTTTCTTGATTTCTTCTTCTGTGGCTTTGAACAATGCAGACTTTTGATTTCTCTTTGTAATAGGTCTCTATCTTAATAGTTTTTGCCATGTACACAAGTCGAGGTCGAGGGTTGCTGAAAGAAGTTGCAGAACTAAGAAAGCCACTTGAATACTGCACCTGCGAGTGAGCAAACAAGGAAGAGGCACTTCAAGTTAATACAAGAGCAAGTATGAAGTTATCAATTGTCACAGGTCCAGACACATGATAGAAAAGGTTTGTTGAATTCTAGAGGTGGTGGTTGGAGACGTGCACGGACGGGTATTCAGTAAAAAAGGAAATGCTTTCTACGAGAGAGACGGTTTGAGAAAACGATACTATTTTGGAAAAAGAGTACTTTTCCAAGGCAGGAAAAGAAGTTCTCACATAAGCTCTATCCTTGCTTGTTATATGAGTTGCTTCAAACAATCTTGTGAGTTGTAACTGAATTGGGATTTGTGGAAAGACTATGATTTCACTGATTAAAGCCATTATAGTGATATCTATATTGATGGAATTCTTTTTACTTTATGCATTCATGAACAATGACTTGTTTAAAACTCGTTATTACACCAACTATACGGTGTTATTGACTGCGAACCAATATTGAAATTTGTCCTACTTTGTTTGAATTGGAACTATTAGCGGTTACTAAAAGATTTGGATTAGATTATACTTGTAGTTTTGACAATAAGGGTATGCTTGGGAGTTTTCGATTACCATTTATGATGGTTTTTTAAAGCACTGGTTTTGAGCGTTTATGAGGAGAGAAATTTTGGTGGTTTTTAGTAGCGATTTTTGAAATAGTCCAACTCATGTTTGGAAATTTATTATCCAGCGGTTCTAATTTTTTTTAAAAGAATCAAATTACATGTATGCACATATATTAAAAAAAAAATTAAACTTTAAAATTTTTATATATCCACCTATCATTGAAAATATAAAATTAAATTTATCTTCTTGCATTTTTTTTTTTTTTTTGCTATCTTCTTTTATTTTTACAAATATTAAGTTTATGGTAGTGTGAAAATAATTGTTTGAAAGAGGATAAAATTGGAAGAAATTTTGAAGAACGGCAAAAAACTACCGATTTGGAGGATTGAAAGATACACTTTAAATTACATTACACCGATTTTTTGAGGTTTAAAAACCGAAAAAAACTGGTGCTCTAAAAAACTAACAAGCACCAATTTTTTCAACATTTCGTAAAAGGTACCATCCAAAATTGGTCAAAACAGGTAAAAAAAAAAAAAAAAAAAAACTTTCAAGCAAGCCCTAAGTGTATGTTTGCTACGCAGTAGTGGAGATGACGACTGTAATTGTCCATTGCCTATTATGTGAGTATAGTTTGAATTTGCATGATTGTAAGTCAAGAAAATAGTCTCTGCATGATCAGACACAATCGAATTTGGACAAATTTATTGTTTATAATATAATTTTAAAGGTAATATAACAATTTTGTCGAAGCGTCAAGTGCTAAATCAAACATAAATAAATAAATACACATGTAGCGCGCTTAGAGCATCTCTAATGCTTCAATGAATTGCTCAAAAACATTTGTCACGTAAGCGAAGTGAATGTTGTTTTGTGGCAAAGAAGAAATAGATATTGTCAAGAGCTACATCTATATTTATAAATTTTATTAGACAAATTGACTCGACAACAGTTATAATTTCTATACGATTTTATATTTTTATATAGATTTAAATGTGATATTGTTTTTATTATTCTAAAAAAATAAAAGAATATTTAGACAATTTTTAGAAAATAAAAGAATTTTTATATAGATTTAAATGTGATATTGTTTTTATAAAGTTATTGTTAAAATCTGTTTATTATCCTTGTTAGATAGAAATATAGGTGACTCCTCTTAATATATCAAGTTGCGAATTGTTGAAGAACTCTATCTCTAAACGTTTGAGCTTCTTAATTAAACATCTTGTAGAATAACTTAAAAATAGAAATATTATTATCAAAAGACATAAACTAAGTTAGAATACGTATCATAAAAAAACAAAGACTAAGTCAAAAGACTTATCATAAATTGGTATCATAAATAGGCAAAGACTTATCATAAATTGGTACATAAATAGACAAAGACTTACCATAAATTTATTACTCATTTTTAGTTTAGGAAAATCGTTTCATATTTATGAGATTTCCAATTTCATATAAATATTTTAAATCTATAAAGCAACGAAGACTAAGATAAACTTTAGTTTATGGTTTTACATAGTTTATACAATCATTTTCTATTGTGTATGCACTAACAATTGAACTAATTTTTCTTATTCTTTTCTATTTTGCTCATTAATTGCTTGCAGTCAAGTTTATTAAAAAAACTCAAATTTGAGTCAGCAATATCTGAAAAAGAAAATATATATTTGATTGTAAAAAATTTCCAAAATAATTCAATAGCAAAAAAAAAAAAAAATTCTTGGTTTGAGAGAAGAGACAAAATGTGCATTTGAAGAGAAGAGAAAGAAGGAAGTATGTATTTTGGGTTTATGGAAGATTTGGAAATAATTGTTTTAGAGAGTGTGAAACATGACAAAAGTTGGAAAAACGGCAAAAACTACTAATTGGGGGTTGAGAAATATACCACAAATTATACTACAATTAAGAGTATGTTTGTGTATACTTATAAGCACTTATAAGTTGGTTAAACATCATTTTTATCCATACATTTCGTAGGATTCACACTTTTATCCACTTTTTACCCACATATTTTGTAGGACCCACTACTTATAATTTACAAAAATATTTACCAAACATATTCTAAATCATCCAATACCAATGACAAAAAAAATCAACAAACACTGATTTTTTCAACTACTAATTATAAATGGTATAACCCAAAATCGGACAAAACCAATGAAAAAATAACTCTCAAGTAGACCCTAAATGAATGAAACAGTTCACTTAAGAATACCCTGAGCCACAAATACAAAAGGGTTTGAAGATTAAATTGGTATAAAGTAAAAGTTGAGGACCTACATGCTCTATTTTGAGTAGATTAATGGCTCTAAATGTAAATTTTTATCTTTGTATGAATTGTACCAAAGTGGCTAAACTTTTGCAAATCAACCATGTTGTGCCATTTAAATTCCGCAAGTGGACGGATTGTTTACAAGTAATAAAGTAGTGTGTAGTGTGTAGAGTGTCGAACCCACGAAGACTAGATACCAATTTAACCTATTAATTTATAATTCAAACTTTAACAATATGAATAAACATAGATTTAAATTGTGGTTTTGTGATTCTAATACTATTTTAATTAAACCTAATTATCAAACAATTAACTTTAAAATAGAGAGAACGAATTCAATATTTACTAACACTAGGATTCATAAATCCACCTACACGCTTTATAATGAATTATCCGTTAATCACTTTTTAACTTTTAATTACCTTGGATTGAAAATCGGCGTTCCTAAAATAATCAAAAGCCTCTCTCGATTATCAATCAATTCTATATGTTATGCGAACATAATTATCTCTAATTAAGCTTCGAACATAAACACATGCATTAAAATCTCAAGAACACCTAAATGGATTTCATAAAGCATAATAGTAATCTCTATCTATTATTGGACCCTATGTTATTCAATACCACGTGCTTAATCTATATTGAATCTATCGACTTCAATATAGATCACAATATATTATAATGGTGTTCAAGCATTAAAATAATAAAAATAATGAATAAAGAATAATCAACCCAAAAGTAATTAATTACTAAAAATGAAAAACTTCTAATTAATTAAAAACGCGAGGTTTCATCGTTCATCCTAGAAAAAGTAAGTTTAGCCGAACATGATTTCATCAACTATTATAATAATTGAATTCATCATCATCCGGCGAAAGAAAAATAAAAAGTAAATAAAACCCGTAATCCCGACTCAATGATCTTCAATCATGTGCCTTGATCTTCGATTATTCGTTTGTATCTTGTTCTCCCCAATATGTCTATTCTCGGCCTTTTATATTCGTCTCAAAACCCTCCAAAGCATGGCTTAGGTGGTTGAATTAATTTGGACTTGGTAGTGTTGTACTCCAATCAGGAAACTGCCATCTGGTGCCCGTTTGATCCATGCGATCGCAATGTTGCGATTGCATGGTTTTCACTAAAAGAGTTCTGCAGATTTTTTATCCTTAATGCGATCGCACCAAAGTCTAACCATGCGATCGCATGTTTGATTTTGGTGCTAAATTTGAATTTTCTTCTTTGATATTTGCACGTCAAGCCCCTGAAGTATCTTTTCTTAATAGTTTGAGTCTTCTTTTCTTCATTTTACTCTCTTTTCATCCGAGTGATACTTGAATTTGATTATTTCCTAAATTAATAAGAAAATAACATGCAATTAAACTGAAATCAAATAATATGATTCATAATCGTCCATTTTTGTGAGCTCCAATCAGTACAAAATTGTACTTATCAAACATCTCCAAACTTGAGCTCTTCTTGTCGATCAGTGCAACTCTAAAATCTATGTACAAGAATTAAATGACTTCAAAAATTCAATTCAAGAATCAAGGTTGTGATCGCCTGTTTTAAATTACAAAAAATAGTTGAAGAAAGAGAAAAGTTTGTTGAGATGGGCACCACCAAAGACCCAATACAGATTTTAGGGTTCCTCAAAGCCTTGGTTGCATTACCTACTAATTTGGTAGCTGCACCAAAATTGTATTTACATTATTTCTCCATTTCTTCCTCACTTATTTATTGTCTAATTAACAAAGTGAATAAAGAAAGATACAATGTAACTCTTTAAAATGAATCATCTTACTCAACCTTCAACTCCCTTTAATCAATAACACACTGTATTTTTTACTGTGAAAAGGGCTCTATTTATAGGCAGAGAAAAGAAAGGGATGACCCAAAAATCATGGAGAGGGTATGACCCCTTTGAGGCAGATGGGAATCACCAGGGATAAGAGATATAGAGCGATAAGAGATAAAGGATCATGGCGAGATTGACAATATTGAAAGATAAGACATTTGTATCTTGTAAGAGCATTTCTAATGCATTTTATGGATTGTTATCTAAGTGACATAAATATTAAAAGACGTTCGTCTACGTGGTATTGATGTTTAATGAATAGACATTGAAGTTCAAATTTAATCTCCAGTGTATAAACTATCGAGGTAGATTTTATTTTATTAAAATAAATAGTAGATTACATTTAAATATTACTGAATCAACATATCTAACGGAGCGTTAGACATTGTCTTTTTTTTTTTTTTTGACATGTCAACTTGACAAACTGTCTGACAATTTGCATTGGAAATGAATTTTTTTACATATTAACTATTTTGGTTACAATATTATTCTCAATTTTTAATTAATTAGCACATTTAGTATATAATGATTTATGTCTAAATATTCTATTAACGTGCTTCGAAATAAAGGACAAACATTCTGTCTCACTTTTGTATTTATTTATTTTTCTTTATATAAAATATGAAGAATAAATAAGTTTTTTTAACGCCCTCATAATAAAAGTTTTTGGATATAAATTGTCATTAGAGACTGGATATGTTAATTAATGAAATGTTGATGCTAAAAATATGACGAAAAAAGTTAGATTCACAGGTGTGATACTAAACAAAGGTTGAAGATATTTAACACAATTAAAAAGTGGTGAAAAAAAGAAAGACGTGTTCAATATAATCACCCTACCAACCTACTTGTCATTTAAAGTAAATAACAGTAAATTATGAATGGCAACGGGACGGGGTTTAAAAAATCTCAATTTACTGCTTCGTTTAATTAATTAATTAATTTTATTTTTTATTTTTTAAAATACGATATAAATTCTAAAACATAAAAATAAATTAATATAAAAAAATTCAGAACGAGTTCAGAAATTTCAAAGTGGAGACCATAATTCCCGCCCTCGCCCCAATTACCTAATAGGGCGGGACAATGCGAGGCTGGTCGATGACTGAGTATTTTGCCATCCATACATTAAATGTTCCCGTACTTTAGTTTCATTTTTATTTTTATCTCCAACTGTTTTTTTTCTAACCTATTTTGTCTCCTTTGAAAAATAGTCGTTATTCAGTGATTATTTCTACATCAATTTTTTTGTCAATCAACCAATTTAACAAATATATTCAAAAATTAAAAAGGTCAACATTTTCATTCTACTATTTTTTATTTAAAATATTAAAATAAAAAAATAAAAAATTTATCAAACAAAAAACTAAGGAAAAGAATTAGAAAAATGTCATGTGCTTCAATCGATGATTATTATAATAGAGTATACTATGGAATGAGAAGCTTCTCTCAACCATATCGCAATTCGATATAACTTATTATAGTTTACTCTAAAAAGTAGTTTACTCTAAAAAGTCCCAATCAGCTGGATAAATTTTTCACTCTAATGGCTTCGTACAAGAAATTCGAGATCCGAAAGCGCAATCCGGACCCGAATACCGCTGTCCTCTTAGTCATCGACATGCAGAACTACTTCTACTTCTACTCCATGGCTCGCCCTATCCTGCCATCGATCAACGCCACCATCGACATCTGCCGACGCGCCTCTGTACCCGTGTTTTTCACGCGACACTGCCACAAGTCCCCCGCCGACTACGGTATGCTGTACGAGTGGTGGAACAGTGATCTCATCATGGACGGCACAGCTGAGTCCCAACTTATCCCCGAGTTGGATCGGAGGACGAGTGACTCGGTTCTCGAAAAGAACACATATAGCGCCTTCAGAGGTACTGCTATTCTGATGGTTTTATAAATTTTGTACTATAATATGAATTATGAATTTCAAATAATACTGCTAGCTTGTTTGAATCAAAATCCAAATATTAAACTGATTATTGTATTGATTTAGGAATAGTAAAACTTTATGGATTATATTTAGGAAATGGAATTTATAGCATGTTTGCCAGTGATTATATAAGCACTTATAAGCTGCTCAAGCCTTTGATTCAGACGTGACATTAGAGAAACTAAATGAGATTTTTCATTGTTATAATCACTGTTTTGAGCTGAATTTGCTCTTAGTTTTTGCGAGCAAAGCAGTTCAGTATGTTGCAGTTGTTTCTCAAATTAACAAAACCAATGAAGCTGACCTACAACGATGTGATGCGCATCTTCAGGTACAAATTTAGAGGAGAAGCTGGTGGATATGGGAGTGAAGGAGGTTATAGTAACTGGGGTTATGACCAATCTGTGCTGTGAGACCACGGCTAGAGATGCATTTGTTAGAGGGTTCAGGGTTTTTGTCTCAACAGATGCGACAGCGACATCATCATTGGAGTTGCATGAGGCCACCTTGAAGAACATGGCTTATGGTTTTGCTTATTTAGTTGACTGTGAAAGGCTTCTTGAGTCATTTTCCAAATCTTAGATTGTATTTAATAACAGCTTGACATGGATGGGTTTGCCAAATAAATGTACAAAATTTTGCCGAACAGTGATGTATGATGTGAGTACTTGATTTGCTAGAACATAAACACTGTAAAATGTAAATTACTAGAACATAAACACTGTAAACACTGCAAATTAGCACCTATTGCCAAATAAAGGCTTTCGTTTTTTCCTCCCTATGTAATGTGTACTCTTTCTTTGTCTCCCTGTACCCTCTCACCCCCACCCCCACCCCCTCAAAGTTTGAATGAAGTGATTTTGAATAATGAAAGTACTGCACATTTATTATGCTGGTAAACCTTGATGGACATTTAAGTTTTTGAGGATTAGAGAAGGTAAGATATCATGGCAATGCTTCCTGGTTAATGATAATTTGTGCCTAATTGTTTAAAAGAGGGTTGGCTATAGGCACAGACGTAAGTCGGTAAGTGACTTCTACTCATGTAGCATTGCTCTCTCTGCTTTGTTTTTGTGATATGCTTTATGATTATGGTTTACCGAAATATGCAGATTATCTAGCAGCTGGTACACTCACATACTTTATAGGAGCCGGCTTGCCGCTGAAGCATTCTTAGTTGCATTTTGATGTCATAATTGGAAAATCACTATATTACAATGCAGACGAAGAGTGAAAGCAAGATAGTAATTTACTTCGGTACATTGTCAAACACTCTTTTCTATTTTTTTTATTATTTATTTATTTATTTATGGGAATTAAGGGAAAACCTGTAGAGGCATTATTTTCTACTGCTTTTGTGTTCTTAGAAGACAAAAAGGCCAGGAGTTAAGTGAATGCATACTAATAAGACTAGATTTCTTGATCATCACATGTATTCAATTGTTTTTGGCTTTGAATGATGCAAACTTTGAGAGAGGATTGCTGAAATAAGTTGCAGAACTAAGAAAGCCACTTGAATACTGCACCCGCGAGTGAGCAAACAAGGAAGAGGCACTTCAAGTTAATACAAGAGCAAGTATGAAGTTATCAATTGTCACAGGTCCAGACACATGATAGAAAAGGTTTGTTGAATTCTAGAGGTGGTGGTTGGAGACGTGCACGGACGGGTGTTGTGCGATTTAAATCTTGCAAGTGGACGGATCGTTTACAAGTAATAAAATGATAAATAGAGTGTCGAACTCACGAGGACCAGATATTAATTTAACTAATTAATTTAACAACTTAAATTTTAACAATAAAAAGAAATACAGATTCAAATTGTGGTTTTGTGAATCTAAAACTATTTTAATTAAATCTAAATTATCAAACAATTAACTTTAAAATAGTGAGAATGAATTCAAGATCTACTAACACTAGGATTTTCGAATCCACCAACACTTTCCTTAATCAAATATCCGTTTAACCGTTTTAGCTTATAATTACCATAGATTGAAAATCGGTGTTCCTAAAATAATCAAAAGCCTCTCTCGATGGTCAATCAATTCTATATGTTATGTGAAACTAATTATCTCTAATTAACCTTCGAATATAAACATATGCATTAAAATTTCAAGAACACCTAAATGGATTTCATAAAGCATAATAGTAATTTCTATCTATTATTGGACCCTATGTTATTCAATACCATGTGCTTAATCTATATTGAATCTCTCGACTTCAATATAAATCACAATATATTCTAATGGTGATCAGGCATTAAAATAATAGAAAAACTGCATAAAGAATAATCAACTCAAAAGCAATTAATTACTAAAACGGAAAAACTTCTAATTAATTATAAATCATGAGGTTTCATCGTTCATCCTAAAAAAAGTAAATTAGCCGGACATGATTTCGTCAATTATGACAATAATTGACTTCATCATGATCTGGCGAAAGAAGAAGAAGAAGAAATAAATACAACTCGTGACCCTGGCTGAAGAATCTTCAATCCCGTGCCTTGATCTTCGATTCTCCTCTTGTATCTTGTTCCCAAAATTCGTCTCCCTTCTTCTGGCTATTATCAGCTTTATTTATAATGTTCTCCAACCTTCTAAGACGTGTGTTTAAGTTGTTGTTTTATCTTGGAGTTGTAGAGTTCTAGTTCCATCAGAAAACTGCCAAAACTGGTGCCCGTGGTGCCTTTTTCTTCTGTTTGCGCTCTTTTCCGTCTTTTCGTCATATTGACACTTGAATTTGATTATTTCCAAAAATAATAAGAAAACAACATGCAATTAAACTGAAAACAAATAAGAGTATTCATAATCATCCCTTTTTGTGAGCCCAGATAAGTACAAAATTATACTTATCAAATACCCCCAACCTTGAACTATTATTCGTCCTCAAATAAACTAACTAAAAACAATCATGCACGTACTGATAAAAATAATCATAACATAAATAGCTTGCCGTTCTTTTGTAACAATTTATAATTCATGACGAGTATCCATGTATTACTATTGCAAACGTGATCCTATTTAAACCATATTTGATACGTGTGCGAAAGCAGTTAATCTGATTTACTTAATTTCTATGATGATGGTAGCCCAACCATTTGGTCAAATTTTCCTTTCCCTCTCGTAAGGTACACTTTCTTCCAAAATAATTTTTTCTTTCAATTTCCGAGATTTTGGTTATAAGGTTATGGTTCACATTCTTTTTTTGCTTGAAACTGGTTGAGATGGCTAGTAATCGTAAAAACCTAGGTTTATGAAGATTCTCCAATTTATGAGCACTTTTGACCAGAAATTTTCTACTAAGTAAGTCAAATCTATTAGTCATCTAATCCTCATGTTTACTTTGCAAAGGAATTCATTTTTTTTTTAAATCTTATTTGCAGAACTCAATTCTTTAAGCTTTCTAGATGACTCATGTAACGAGCTTTAGGTCGATGACTCCCAAATCTTTTGAACTTTAGGGCATCGGGTTTTGAGAAACCCATACGGGCCTTTTCACTCAAATAAAATAGGCTACGAAAAGAGTTATAAGATATTAATAGGGTGCCAAACTCAGTCCATTCAACTTTCTAGATGACTCATGTAACGAGCTTTAGGTCGATGACTTTATCACTCGAGTCAAAAAGGCTACGAAAAGAGTTATATAATAATATTGTTGTTTGCGTGCAATAAGTTTATGCTAGGGGATTAGATACCTAACATTCGGTCATTACTTAGTTTCCTCTAACTAGTCTAAAATGTTCCACACAATTTTTTTTCAACATACATGGAATCAATCATAACCTAGATAGCCACTATCACAGCTTAACTACCACACTTACTCACTCTATTGGTTACTTGGTTGAAATACAATGATTCTTAGATTCAAAAAGGGGTATTCTATTGTTTTCAACATAAGTACACCAACATAGCTAAAAATCATCTTAACTGACCGACATAACACAATATTAGACATGGTCAAATAGCCTCACATTTAAACAAAAGTAATAATATGTTTACAAGTCATGGATTACAGCAAAATTTAAAAAAATTCATTAGTAGCCGGCAAAGCTATTCATATCACACAAACATGCAAACAATTAAATAAAATTTTTTTTATTAACTAAACTAATTTAACAATCAATATCAAGTATTATTATCAGATCAAACATTTTTCCACTACCCCCACACTTGAAAGATACACTGTCCCCAATGTAAAAATAATTCAAATGAGTATATAAAGATCAGAGACTACCCAGATGTGGATTGGATGGTGTTGGAAGAAGAAGTATGGTATGATCAACTGGTGGAGAAATCTGTTCAGGTTGGTCAGCAAATCTTTGCTTCAATGTCATCTAGTCAGTCTGCAGGTTGTAACCCTAAAAAAATAATAAAAATAATAAGAAATTATTAAAATTTGTTTTTTTTTAAACAAATTTTTTTTTTAAAAAAACGAATTTTTTTTATTATTATTTTTTAAAATTAAAAAGAAAATGACGATGATCAAAGCCTCATTACTTAAGAATTGAAAGCCTACTTTAAAAATCTTAGAAAAATCCTAAAACGTGCAAAAATGTCAATTGAACTCCAAAACTAAAATATACGAAAATTTAAATAAAATGGTAGAAAGATGGGTTGCCTCCCATTAAGTGCTTTTTTAAAGTCATTAGCTTGACTTTGTTGTGGTGATTGCTCAAGACACTTTGAACAGATCTTTGGAAGACTTAATTTGCATGGCTCGATTTTCTTTGCACCAATTTTTGTTCACCTTCCAGAGTTTGATTTTTTCCTTATCATATTGATAGGACTCTATTTTGCCACCCTGCTCGAATTCAACTAAGAAAATTTCAGCCTCATCATCAGCTTTGATCACAGAAGACAGATGAAAGTCCTCTTTCTGCACATACTCTTCTTCTCTAAGTGGTGCATCCTGATGTTGGGTAACTTTATCATCTAAGCTCCTTGCCTTCTGGTCAATGACATCAATCTCGAAGCAGGAATTTGAAGAGCTTGGAATTTTAATTGCTTTGAACACATTGAATGTAATGTGTTCATCATTCACTTTCAACATAAGTTCTTCTTTTTGAACATCAATTACTGCCCAACCAGTAGCCAAGAAAGGTCGACCCAAAATGAGTGGTACATCCCTGTCTTCACACATATCCAGAATAATAAAATCAGTAGGGAATATGAACTTGCCCACTTTCACCAATATGTCTTCAACTATTCTCCTTGGACGTTTGATTGTTCTATCTGCAAGCTGTAGTGTTACTGTTGTTGGCTTTGCTTCTCCTAAACCGAGCTGCTGAAAAATAGAGTAAGGCATTAAATTCACATTAGCACCCAAATCACATAAAGCTTTATAAAAAAAAATAAACTACCAATAGTGCAAGGAATATTAAAACTCCTTGGATCTTTTAATTTTGGCGGTATCTTGTTTTGCAATATGGCACTGCATTCTTTAGTTAGAGCGACTGTTTCATGCTCTTCCAACTTTCGCTTATTTGCAAGAATGTCCTTCATGAATTTGGCATAGCTAGGCATTTGAGCTAAGGCATCAGCGAATGGTATGTTGATGTGAAGCTTTTTGAATACATCCAAGAATTTCTTAAATTGTTGGTCTAGCTTATGTTTTCGCAGCCTCTGAGGAAATGGAATTGGAGGGACATAAGCCGGTGGTGGAATATAATCTGGTGGAGAGTCCCATATTTCTTGTGCAATTTTTGGTTCTGATTTGTTTTCTCTCTCTTTGCTGGACACAGTTTCTTTTTCTACACCTGGTCTCTTTACAAAAATTTCTGGTAATTCAACTCCGCTTCTTGTGGTAATTGCATTTACTTGCTCTTTTGGATTGACCTCGGTATTACTTGGCCAAGTGCCTGGTTGTCGCTCGGTCAATAGTTTAGCCAACTGCCTAATTTGATTTTCTATATTCTTTATAGCAACATCCTGTTTTTTCTGCATCTCCTTGAGTCCTATCTCCATTCGTTCTGACAATTTAGCAACTGTTTCTTCGAATCCCCCTTCTGCTTCTTGAGGTCTTCCCTGATTTGGCGGATTTTGTATTTTGGGTGTTGCCATATGAGAAATTTGGATGATTTATCCATCCTGGATTGTAAGTCTGTGAGTATGTATTGTTCTACTGTCGCTGAAAATTTGAGCATATGCAACTTGCTTAGGGGATGACATATCAACTTTGGTCAAAGGACACTCTGATGATTGATGGTTTGCTCCGCATGTTACACAGATTGGTGGAGGCATCTGAACCATATTAGCCGAATGAGAATATTTCATTGATTCCATCTGCTTTGTCAATGCATCAATTTTTGCTAATACAAGCGAATTTGTGTCCACTTCGTGTAATCCTGTTGCTTTCTTCTGCAATCCTCTTTCTGGCCACATAATAAACTGTTCACTCATGGTTTCATATAGATCATAAAGGTCACTGGTGGATCTATTTTGGATAGAGCCATCTGCTGCAGAATCCACTGAACAACGACTGGTTGGAGCTAGTCCAGAGTAAAAATAATGATTCTGAGCTGCTAAGTGGAAACCATGACTTGGACACTTTTTGAGCAGTTGCTTGAATCTTTCCCATACCTCGTGAAAATTTTCCAACTCAGATCGTTGAAAATTGGATATTTCATATTTCAGTCTGTTCACTCTGGCCGGAGGAAAATATTTCAATGTAAATTTTTGGATCAGATCTGACCAAGTAGTGATACTCCCTGGTGGTAGAAAATCTAGCCATTCTCTAGCTTTATCCTTCAAAGTATGTGGAAAGAGCCTCATCTTCAGTGCTTCTTCATTAACACCGTGGTATTTGAAATTTCCACGGTATTCATCGAAGCAAGAAATATGGTAATGAGGATTTTCATCTGTCATCCCATAAAACGACAGATTGTTCGAAAATAAATTCATCACATCTGGCCTCAACTGGAAGTTGTCGTGTCCATAAGGCGGATAGACTATGCTGGACCGATTCTCAACAATCGGTGGCATCATATACTCACCCATAAGAATATCTCGTTCATTAACTTCAACTAGTCGAGCTATTGGTGCTTGATTATGTATCAAATCTACAGGTAGTTGATCATGTACTTGGTGGTCGGCCATTGTGTCTTTTTTCTGTATTTTCTTTTCTCGTTTTTCACGTTGTCGTCGGTGAAAGCTTCGTTCAATTTCTGGATCTAAATCAAATAGATCAATATCTTTTGTACGGGGCATGCACACTTAACACTTGAAAAATTAGAAAACATATACAATTCAGCAGTATCACGAAGAACTAAAAACTAAAAATAAAACTAAAATAAATAAATAACAACAAAAAATTGTTAAAACTAAACTATCAATTAATGTAGTAATTAATAAACTAATCTCCGGCAACGGCGTCAAAAACTTGTTGTGCGATTTAAATCCCGCAAGTGGACGAATCGTTTACAAGTAATAAAGTGATAAATAGAGTGTCGAACCTACGAGGACCAGATATTAATTTAACTAATTAATTTAACAACTTAAATTTTAACAATAAAAATAAACACAGATTCAAATTGTGGTTTTGTGATTCTAAAACTACTTTAATTAAATCTAAATTATCAAACAATTAACTTTAAAATAGAGAGAACGAATTCAAGATCTACTAATACTAGGATTTTCGAATCCACCAATACTTTTCTTAATCAAATATCCGTTTAACCGTTTTAGCTTATAATTACCATAGATAGAAAATCGGCGTTCCTAAAATAATCAAAAGCCTCTCTCGATAGTCAATCAATTATATATGTTATGCGAACCTAATTATCTCTAATTAAGTTTCGAACATAAACATATGCATTAAAATCTCAAGATCACCTAAATGGATTTCATAAACCATAATATTAATTTCTATCTATTATTGGACCCTATATTATTCAATACCACTGCTTAATCTATATTGAATCTCTCGACTTCAATATAAATCACAATATATTCTAATGGTGATCAGGCATTAAAATAATAGAAAAACTGCATAAAGAATAATCAACCCAAAAGCAATTAATTACTAAAACGGAAAAACTTCTAATTAATTATAAATCATAAGGTTTCATTGTTCATCCTAGAAAAAGTAAATTAGCCGAACATGATTTCGTCAATTATGACAATAATTGACTTCATCATGATCCGACGAAAGAAAAAGAAGAAGAAATAAATACAACCCATGACCCTGGCTGAAGAATATTCAATCCCGTGCCTTGATCTTCGATTCTCCCCTTGTATTTTGTTCCCAAAATTCGTCTCCATTCTTTTGGCTATTATCTGCTTTATTTATAATGTTCTCCAACCTTATAAGACGTGTGTTTAAGTTGTTATTTTATCTTGGAGTTGTAGAGTTCTAGTTCTATCAGAAAACTGCCAAAACTGGTGCCCGTGGTGCCATTTTCTTTTGTTTGCGCTCTTTTCCGTCTTTTCGTCAGATTGACAATTGAATTTGATTATTTCCTAAAATAATAAGAAAACAACATGCAATTAAATTGAAAACAAATAAGAGTATTCATAATCATCCCTTTTTGTGAGCTCAGACAAGTACAAAATTGTACTTATCAACAAGTATTCAGTAAAAAAGGAAATGCTTTCTACGAGAGAGATGGTTTGAGAAAACGATACTATTTTTGAAAAAGAGTACTTTTCCAAGGCAGGAAAAGAAGTTCTCACATATGCTCTATCCTTGCTTGTTATATGAGTTGCTTCAAACAATCTTGTGAGTTGTAACTGAATTGGGATTTATGAAAATACTATGCTTTCACTAATTAAAGCCATTATAGTGATATCTATATTGATGGAATTCTTTTTACTTTATGCATTCATGAAGAATGACTCGTTTAAAACTCGTTATTACACCAACTATACGGTGTTATTGACTGTGAACCAATATTGAAAATTGTCCTACTTCGTTTGAATTTGAACTATTAGCGGTTACTAAAAGATTTGAATTAGGTTACACTTGTAGTTTTGACAATAAAGGTCTGCTTGGGAGTTTTCGATTACCGTTTATGATGGTTTTTTAAAGTACCGATTTTGAGCGTTTATGAGAAGAGAAATTTTGGGTTGTTTTTAGTAGCGATTTTTGAAACGGTCCAAACCATGTTTGAAGATTTATTATCCAGCGGTTCTAATTTTTTTTTTAAAAGAATCAAATTACATGTATGCTCATATATAAAAAAAATTAAACTTTAAAAATTTTATATATCCGCCTATCATTGAAAATATAAAATTAAATTTATCTTTTTGCATTTATTTTTTGTTTGCTTATGTTCTTTTATTTTTACAAATATTAAGTTTAGGATAGTGTGAAAATAATTGTTTTTGAGGATAAAATTGGAAAAACGGCAAAAAACTACCGATTTGGAGGATTGGTAGATACAATCTAAATTACATTACACCGTTTTTTTGAGGTTTAAAAACCGCAAAAAATCGGTGCTCTAAAAAATTAACAAGCACCGATTTTTTCAACTTTTCGTAAACGGTATTATCCAAAAGTGGTCAAAATAGGTGAAAAAAAACTCTCAAGCAGGTCCTAAGTGTATGTTTGCTACGCAGTAGTGGAGATGACGACTGTAATTGTCCATTGCTTATTATGTGAGTAGTTTGAAGTTGCATGATTGTAAGTCAAGAAAATAGTCTCTACATGATCAGACACAATCGAATTTGGACAAATTTATTGTTTATAATATAATTTTAAAGGCAATATAATTGATTTGTCGAAGCGTCAAGTGCTAAATCAAACATAAATAAATACACATATAGCACACTTTGAGCATCTCTAATGCTTCAATGAATTGCTCAAAAAGATTTGCCACGTAAGCAAAATGAATGTTGTTTTGTGGCAAAGAAGAAATATTTATTGTTAAGAGTGAGAAAAGATATGGACCCCGTCACGGGGTCAGAACCTTTTTTCGAATGGTTGCATGTCGCGCAGCCATTCAACAAAAAAAATTTATGCCACCCCCACCCCCCTCAAATGTCTGGCGCCCTCACTCAGCCAGTCGAAAAAAACAACGCTCCCCACCCCCCAATTTACTTTTACAGCCCCCCTTCCCCATTTAATTTACCCCCCCCATCCACTCCCCCCCCCCCCCCAAAAAAAAAAAAAAAAAAAAAAAAAAAAAAAAAAAAAAAAAAAAACCATTTCATTTCTTCGTTTTCTCACCTATTTTATACACTATTCAACAAAATAATTTTTCTTCATCAAAATACATTTTTTTCCCTCCTTATTAGAATGCATATTTTTTCCTCATCATCAGAATACATATTTTTTTTTTGAAAATTGGCCAACTCAATCGCTTTATTTACTTTACCCAAATTTGGTCAACATCAAACGTTTCCAATCACTTTTGTTCTCTAAATTTATTTTACCAAATTTGTCTTTCACTTATTATTTTTCATATTTTTCAAAGGTTAGTAATAAATTATTAATTTATTTTTTATTTTTGTTTATTTGTACAGATTTATTTTAATTTGCAAGTTATTTGTAACATTATTAATATATTTTTTTAATTTTTTTATTTATTTGCACGTATAAATGATGTATTTTATTTCGGTACATTTTTGTAGGGATAGAATTTGAGAGTGATGATAATGTATATGTTCTTCAAGTGACTATTAGTGTCATTCCCCAGGTTGGTCAAGAATTCGAATTATCCGATGAGACGTACAATTTTTACAATAAATATGTACGTGAAGCGGGATTTAGTAGGCGAATAGAAAACAGTAAATTATTTATTGCAAAATTTATCATGCACGCTTTATTTATTTTTATTTTTTAAGTAAAATTTAATTTGTTACTCAAATATAAACTAATTAATTAGTCGTAATCTTAATAATAAAATTAACGTTAACTATATCTATATCTATATTCTATATTCTATATATATATATATATATATATATATATATATTATAATAGGATAATCGTCGAAAATTTCACGCACACATTTTCCCTCTATTTTTTATTTCCAAATTTGATAAGTTTCGCCATAAATACTGCGTAGAAGTTTGTTTTATTTAATTGGTTTTACACATTGATTTAGTAAGTTCCGCCATAAATACTGCATAGGAGTTTGTTTTCTTTAATTGGTTTCACATTGATTGTTTATTTTTTTTTTCTTACAAAAAACGATGTGTAGTATTAATATTATATACGATAAATGCAACAACTGTTCAGATTTTTTAATTAGTTTCACACATTAATTGTTTATTTATTTATTTTCTCTTTTCTTGCAAAAACGAATTGTAACATTTAATATTATATATGGTGCAACAACTTTTCAAAATTTTTAATTGTTTTCACACATTGATTGTTTATTATTATTTTTCTCCTTTTCCTGCAAAAAATGAAGTGTAATATTTAATATTAAATGATAAATGCAACAGCTTTTAAAAAATGCGTTGGACTCATCATCTTCATTTTTTTTTACTGTGTTCAGGTACTTTCTTAATATAATCGTCGAAAATTTCACGCATATATTTTTCTGTTATTTTTTCTTTCCATATTAGGTAAGTTCTGCCATAAATGTTGCATAGGAGTTTGTTTTCTTAAATTAGTTTTACACATTAATTGTTTATTTATTTATTTTCCTGTAAAATACGAAGTGTAATATTTAATATTATATATGATAAATGCAACAACTTTTCAGATTATTTAATTGTTTCACACATTAATTAATTTTTCCTAATTTTCCTGCAAAAAACGAATTGTAACATTTAATATTATATATAATAAATGCAACAATTTCAGATTCTTTAATTGCTTTCACACATTGATTGTTTATTAATTTTTTCCCATTTTCCCGAAAAAATGAAGTGTAATATTTATTATTAAATGATAAATGCAACAACTTTTCATAAACGCGTTGGACTTATCATTTTCATTTTTTTTGTATGAAACCGTCTTTTGGTTCCTGTGTTATTCAAACAATTTATTTGTTTCCTATTTTTTTGTTAAAATCATTTCTGTAAATTATTTGCACTTTTGAATTTTGTTTGTTTTTTTTAATGTGTTCGGATACTTTTTTGTTTTTATGTTTAATTTAATTTAACGAAATGCACCAAATATAAATAAATGCAACAACTTTTCAAAAACTAATAATTGGACTTATCATTTTTTTATGAAACCATCTTTTGGCATTCTTAGTGGTATTCAAACAGTTTAATTGACATTTTTGAAGGGGGCATCACTACATCGATCTGCGTGTGATTGTGCATCTGAGAAATATACTTCGTTTTGTAAAACGTACAATTGTGTTTGAGCTATATATAAGAGATTTATTCTTAATTTACTTTTGGATCACGATATTGTTTTGTTTCTTGCACTGCTCCAATTGAGAACTAGCTTTTGGTAAGTAAATGATTATGCTTTCTTAAATATGCATTTTCATATGCGCATTTTTATAAACAAAACAGTTGTGTATACGTATTTTTTTTTACATAAATAATTGGAATATTTGTTGTTGGTTTTTGTTTATATTTATTATTACTTTGTAATTTTAGTTTACTTTTTGTATTGTATTTGTCATTTCTTGCTGTTATTTTGTAGTTTAAATTTATCATTATAATTTAATATTGCATGAATTTCAATAATGATTTAGAAATAATTTAGACTGTATGTTTCATTTATCTGTAGTCTGTTTTTAAGTACAAGTTTATATAATTTTTTTTTGTCTTGATTCCTACATTTTCTGAGTTTTAATAAAAATCAATACAATTCTGTATTTTTTAAATTGTTATTATTGTATTTACGTGTTGCTTCTAGGATGAGCGTATTCACGCGTCCATAAAGCAATCATTAATACATACATTTACGCATTTGCTTTGAGAATGGGCTCTTTATGTGATACGACATTTTATTGTCGGGGTCAATAACTTGAATTACAAAATTACCCGCCATAAGTAGAAGATCAACTTCATAACCAAGACTCACATATATGATATAGGCGATGATAGGTTCTCCAACCACGTTTTTCAATTAAAGGCTTTCAATGATATTCTATCTACGAATAATCTCGATTACACTGAATCGTTCGTTAATACTTAACAATATACATATTTTTTTACGCACACAATGTTTCTTATAGATTCTTATTGTTGTTACATTTTGCTGTCAAATTTGTTGTCAAATTTGTTGAATAATTTACTAAATACAAACTAGCATATACGCAAAAATACATTATTGGCAAGATTGTTACCAAAGATACCCCGAAGACTAAGGATCTGTCTATATAAACCACAAAATTTAGAATAGTATATTATCGTCGTTTCTTAGTTACATATATATTGTAATCAACAATATGCTTATTATGTGTAATTTAATTACTGGAATTAATGTTTATATACAAATGTAACAAATATTAATACTCAGTTCAGATAATTAAATTGAAAACGTTCAACTCCGTGCATCGCACGGGTGATATGCTAGTTATTTATTATATGATATAAATAATATATAAGTTAATGAAAATTAATATATATTATATTTTTTAAAAACAAATACAATGAATATAATAATAAATAAATTTATTTTTAATTTAATAAATTTAATAATATTAATAATGTGGATATAAATTTGGTGGTAAATAAATATGTTGGGATTGAAAAAAGTGGGGGGGTTAAAGTATAAATAAATGAGGGAGTGGGGAGGGGTTATTACATTTGTTTGCATAGAGGAAGGTGGGTGTTTGCGGTGCGGTGCAGTGCGGAAGGTCTCTCACATACGGGAAAATGATATGGGCCCCGTGACGGGGTCCAGATCTTTTATTTGTCAAGAGTTACATATATATTCATAAGTTCTATTAGATAAATTGACTCGACAATAGTTATAATTTCTATACGAGTTTATATTTTTATGTAGATTTAGATGTGATATTGTTTTTATTTTTCTAAAAAAATAAAAGAACACTTAGACAATATTATTGGATTGTAGATAGAATCTTCAACTTGCATGTGACCTTGATAAAAATCCATAAAATGCATCAGTGACGCTCTTACAAACTTACACAAGAAATGTCCAATTACTAATTATTTAAATACAATTATTCATCACCAGTCTAAATAGTAGTGTACTCTCCGATTTATTATGTAATGCATTACAAATCTATTGTACAATAAATGAACGATACACTGCCACCTAAATTAGTGATCACAATAAATAACATTGTTCTAATTATTTAGTTATATATGGTAATCTTTTTCAATATTATACAAAACCAATTAAAGAAGCACCAATTGAAAACTCAAACGCATTTTTCTATAGTTTTGATTTTTTTCCCTACCCTTAGAAAAGTTTATAAGCAAATCAGATTAATTTTTTTCTACCCTTATTTTTTTTTTTAAATTTCCATATTTTAGGGGTTTATTCTACGTTCGATTTTATTTTCTTAGGCACTAATATAACGTAAAATGAACGAGTTTTTAATTATTTTACACTATTCTAAAAAACTCGCTTAGGTGGAGCCTAAGCTTGCCCTAGCCACGCCTCGCTCTCGCTTAGGCTCGAAAAGTTTGAAGTGAAGTATCTACGTCTAGTTATGCTTTACACTTTTTACAATACTGTTATTTTATTAAATATTTTTTTTAACAATTAACTTGCAAATGGAGCATGATTTATTTTTACAATTTTTTTTTTAATTTGCTAGAAATATTATGCCATACACATTTCAAAATATCTTCAATTTTTTACTCCATCTTTAAAAGACCAAATAATTTAATTTTTTTTCCACATGACTAAATTATAAAAATAGCTAGAGTCGATGAAAAACCATATAATTTTGTAATTAATAGTTAATTATGTGTTTGATTGAATAATTTTTTCCCTTAAATAAATTTCAATTAATTAATTTAGATATATATATGTGATTGATTGAATAATTGTATAATTAATTTCCAACTAATTTTGATTTAACAATAATTTATAGATTTAATTTCCATATAAAAATGAGTCCATATTTGGATATGGATATGATAGATTCTTGTACATTCATGTACAATTCACTATATAAATGCTGTTAATTTTCGATTATAATCTACAAATTAATTATTAAAAAGAAATGGATTTTCCAATTTCTCTCTTTGTGTTTTTGTTCATTTCTACTGTTTATATTAATGTTCATGCAGCTGAAATTTTCAGTGTGACAGAAAATGGTGCCACTCCAGATGGAAAAACTGATTGTAGCCAGGTATATATGTGTGTATATTTATATCTATATGAATGAGAATAATCCGCAGCGTTTGACGACCGTTGTACGTTGCAGGCCTTGTTGAGTACGTGGGAGAAAGCGTGTAAGGTTGACGGGGGAACGATTTTAGTCCCGTCCGGTACGTACTTAGTGAAATCTGCACTGTTTGAAGGTCCATGTAATGGTCAAACAGTTTTTAATGTGATTGGAACTCTAAAAGCTTCTACGGCTTCTTCAATTGGGGTAGAAAGTTGGATCGAATTTAATCATGTTAATGGGTTGGCGATGATTGGAAAGGGTGTTTTTGATGGTCAAGGAGCTTCCACTTGGTCTCGCAGTACCAATTGCAAGGCTTCAGGCTCTTTCAGTTGCTCCAATCGACCTCCTGTAAGTTATTTCATTAGCATATGGTTCAAAACGCCTTGTTACGAAATAGTAAGCAGATTTTTTGTAATGTATTTTTGTTTTGACTAAAAAAGCGTGATTTTCTTTGTTGAACAGTCCGTGAAACTAAAATTTGTGACGAATTCAACAATCAAAGACGTAACTTCAATGAATAGCAAGATGTTCCATTTTCATTTGAACAACTGTGACAATGTAGCGATGGACCACGTGTCGATATTGGCTCCAAAAGACAGCCCCAACACGGACGGGATCCATGTCGGATCGTCGAATAATGTGCTTCTCAGCAACTTGAACATTGCCACCGGAGATGACTGCATATCATTGGGTCCTGGAAGTACAAACATCAACATTTCTGGGGTTACATGTGGACCTGGCCATGGTATTAGCATTGGAAGCTTGGGAAAATACCCTAATGAGGAAAATGTTGCTGGAATTACTATTAGAAATACCACTTTAAGCAAAACTGACAATGGACTGAGGATCAAAACATGGGCACCTTCTCCGCCAAGCACGGTTTCCGATGTTACTTTCCAGGACATTATTCTAAACAACGTCAATAATCCCATCATCATTGATCAACAATATTGTCCCCACAATCGCTGCAGCCAACAGGTACATCTATCTATCGTACGCTTTTAAATAATTAGATTTATGTACGTTTTAAAATGCTTAAGATTCATGTTTCATCATATATATAGGGCGATTCGAAAGTCCAAATCAAAAGCGTGAAGTTCATAAACATACAAGGGAGTTCATCATGCCCCGTCGGAGTAAATGTTGTATGTAGCAAAAGCATGCCATGCCAAGATATCGAGTTTTCCGGCCTTGACATTACTATGTATGGGAATGAACAACCAACGACAGCTTCATGCTCCAATGTCAAAGGAAAATTTCTAAGAAATGTAGTTCCTACAAGTTGTTCTTAAACATTTTCACACTATTATTAGATGCATTTAGTTCTTCTAGATGTAATATTATTGGAATAAATAGAATAATACTCATTTTGGGACTTTTTTTTTATATCGTCTCTACATGCATTTTTACACAGACGCCCATGATTGAAACCAATTAAATCGAAAGCCCTCAAACGAATAAAGATATTTTGAATTGCAAATAAATAATTACATCAGTTAGTCCGAATTTGTGATCATGTATTGAAAATTAAATTACTCGAAATAAATCATAGAATTTGCCAAAAAAAGGCAATTGAATGTTGTATTGTATACGATTTACTTAAATTAAGTAAGAGACACGAATCAAATTTATCAATTGCTAAATCTAATCTTACTCGATAAATGGTACTCAAATTGACAACAAAAATTAAATTAAAAGTTCTTAAACGAATAAAGATATTTGTTCAATTAATCAAATATTTAAGAGGGAAAGCAATAAATTTGCTGAAAAATGGTAATAAATTTAATTATCAATCCTACCATAAATATACCAAATTTAATTTTAAAAAAAAAAAATTTATTCCGTTGCAAGACAAATACAACCTTAAGTATATAATATGGTCATGGCATGATTTTTCACTAATGTGATTGCACGAATTGTAGCAATGATTAATAATAACATTTATTGACGTCAAAATCTGTACATTGAATATTGACAAGAGATCACAATGTAGGCTAGGCATGACGCAGCTTTCACCACTTGAATATTTACATGTTCAACTTAAATAATTAATCAATATAACAACAAAATATCTAGAAGAGAAATCCTACTCGGTAATAACGAGTCATTTAGATTTCTTCTCGAATAATAAAGGTTGTATGTATTTCATATTACTTAAACTTAGTGGTCGCTCGGTTGGAAATATTAATCTAAAAATTTTACGTGTCATTATTAAATTCAAACCCAGACACAAATGACGTTATATAATAGGCTAATACAACATGTGAGACAAAAATTCCACACCTTCAAAAATTCGCCAAAAAAAATTGTAAAATTTAACCAAATGATTGCTTATTAAAATCGAGAGATGGAGAAAATGTGTTTGACAATTATATTTTTTTACTGCAATTAACACATACTTTGTTTGACATGACATATTAGTTAATGACCTTTGTGTCCATGTTGAAATTTAACAGTGATACATAGAGTTTTAAGTTAACATTTTTAGTTGATTGACCAATAGTATAATTATTAGAAACTTGGTAACTATTACTATAAGAAAATTACTTCAATAACTATTTTGAAATTTTTAAAAAATTTCAGTGACCGTTGAAGAAATTAACCCAATGAATTTATTAACTATTGTTTAGATGTTTTATTTATTAATGTTCAATAATGGCCAAAAAGAAGATGAAGAGAAGATTTTAGGGTTTTTGTTGGAGAAGAAGATCAAATCCTAGAATGAAGGACTTTATGAAGATTTGGGAAAATTAATCTACAAGGCTTGTTTGGGAGTTTTTTTTTATTTTTATTTTTGACTGATATTGTTTATGAGAGGTTGAAAAAATCAGTGTATTGTAATTTAAGATGTATTTCATAGCTTACCGAATTCACCAAATCAATGGATATTTGCCATTTTTCAAATTTTTTTTCCAATTTTACTATCTCAAAAACAATTATTTTTAAATCTACCATAAACCTAAACTACGATACGTCCATCTTCACATGGTTCAGCCGCAAAAAGAAAAGAAATTTCAATAAAAAATAATTGGCATGGAAGAGCTTATTTAAAACAATATAATTGGTTCAAAGGTTAGTCCAAACATAATATAAAATGATTAAGTAAATTATGTAAGGTCATATTGAATTGTAAGGAGTGATATACACATTTATTCTATATTGTTTATACATATTTACATTTTTTTAATATATGAACATGTATGTAAATTTTATTATTTTAAAAAACTTTCAGAAGTGCTCGATAATAAATTTCCAATTATAAGTTGAACTATTTTAAAAATCACTACTAAAAATCACCCAAAATCGGTCACTCATAAGTGCTCAAAACTAATATGTTAAAAAATTCACAATCGGTACTCTAAAAAACCCTGAAACAACCCTAAGACTTTTGATATATACAAAAACTCTCAAACAAGCCCTAAGACTTTTGATATTATTTTAGGGTAATTATATACACATCACACTTTTTGTTTTCTACTAGAGACGAAAATTTGACCTGTCACTCCGAAATCGCTCAGCGCTCACCCCAATTATTCAAGTAATAGAGGCAGGCCTGAGGCTAAAATATCCGCTTCCTAGCGGCCTCGCCTTGCCCCAGACCGGCCCCTCAATTTTTTTCCTTCAAAAATTATAAAATAGAAGTACAAATCACAATTTTTGCCAAGAAATAGTAAAATTGTGATTCGAACCTGAGTTAGTGTTGTTAAATTATAAAACTTAACTACTGCACTACAATTCTAATATTGCATTTTTTTCGTTTGCTATAAATATTATAACAAATTTCTATTTTCTTAACCCTAACGTTATATGTTCATAATCATTCTTATTCCGATTCTTCTACCCATATTTATTTAATTGTTTATTTTCATTTTATAAAACAAAAAATTAAAATTTTAACCAGAGCAGTGATGGACCAATAGTATGTTTCGCCCTTGCCTTGCAAACCGGCAAGTTTGCCCCAATGGAGGAGCTTCAAATCCAGTGCCGAATTTGTTTTCAACATTTTTGAATTTCGTCTCTCACATCAATTTATCATTATTGGAGAATGTTCTCAAAGCATGCCTTCATTATCACCCTTAGAGCATCTCCAATGCAATAATGTCAAGCACAATGTTTAGTACTTTTTTTGACAAATGGCAAAAATTGCTTATGTGGCACAATTAATGCTAGAAAGTGTCTAGTACAATGTCTAATTCTAGACATTGTCACCATTAATTTAAAAATTTATATCCAATCAATAGATTTATCTCTCTTTCATTTTTTTAAAAAGCTAATAATAATTTGCCACATTTGCACAATGAACATTGTTGCATTGGAGAAGTTTTTTGATATAATGTCAATGTCTTTTGCCAAATATACATATTAGACATTGTTGCATTGGAGATGCTCTTAGAGTTCGACCTCTAAACTCTGATTAATTAATAATATTAAGTTTCTATTGAATTTGAATTATATACGGTTAAATCTCACCACCACGAATAAGTGACATATGCTAGTTTATCTTAGGTCGAATCCCACATCGACTAGAATATGATGGGGAAAAAAAAATACTGGACTCCAATAAATGACTATTAAGGTAATTACCGTTCTTCTTTTACTAGAATAGAACTCGTCCACCACAGCCACCCCCACGCCACTTTTCACACACACCCCCATCTATATTCCAATACCTATACATATATTGCAGATAGATCCATCATCCATGATCCGCATTGAAATTGTTATGTGTTCGTGATTAATTATTGGTGTGTGTTCATTCGGGGATTTGTCTCATAATGTACCAATGGAGGAAATTCGACTTCTTCGAGGAGAAGAAAAGCAGGATTCCGGACGAAATAGAGGGAAAAATTAAGTGCTGTTCCAGCGGCAGAGGAAAGATCGTGTTGGGTTGTGATGATGGCACCGTTTCGTTGCTCGATCGTGGCCTCCAGCTCCTCTACTCCTTCCCTGCACACTCCTCCTCCGTCCTCTACCTCCAGCAACTCAAGGTTTACTTGCTCTATCTCTTCTTCGCCTTTTCTCCCGCCTTATGTATTTTTTTTTTTTTTAAATTGATTTGATCACTTGATGAGTTTGTTTATTATGGAGTTAAAAGTATGTGGGTTTTGCTTAATTTGGGAATTACTGTCTACTGAGGTATGGGATTCTGAGTTGCATCAGTTATGAATTCGGAATATATGAGTTTATTTATTATGAAGTACAAGTTACAATCTTTCTTTTATTGCTTATCCGTAATGTCGAAACACGTTTTGAAGATTGTTGAAAAAATATATTACTGTTGCTCGAATTTCGCTAATTGACAACGTTGTTACTGAACTGGCGAATCAGCAACGCAACTTCTTAGTGACGGTAGGAGAGGATGAGCAAATATCACCGCAACAATCAGGCATGTGCTTGAAGGTTTTTGACCTTGCTAAAATGCAAGATGAGGGCTCAAGTACGTCAAGTCCAGAATGTGTTCAAATTTTGCGGATATTCACCAACCAATTTCCTGAAGCTGAGGTATTTACCATTTACACGTACTGTTCATCATCTAAAATGTAGATTTTATGTAGGCTGTTTCTTTGAATTGTTCACATATCAGCTTTTGTTACTGCAGTGGAAAAAAGAAAATAACATCAATTCCTCTTCTGCAGATAACATCTTTTTTAGTTCTAGAAGAAGCTCCGCCTATAATATTTATTGCCATTGGATTAGACAATGGTTGCATTTATTGTATCCAAGGCGATATTGCTCGCGAGCGCATTAAGCGCTTCAAGCTTCAGGTGGATTATGCTCATTCAGACAAAGACGACTCTCCTATTAATGGTCTTGGCTTCCGAGTGGATGGCCAATCCTTTCAACTGTTTGCAGTCACTCCAAATTCAGTTAGCTTATTTAACTTGCAGACTCAACCACCTCAAGGGCAAACACTTGATCATATTGGATCTACTGCTAGTAGTGTCGCAATGAGTGATCGCTCGGTATGCGTCCCTATGTGCTTTTTTCTTTTTATTTTATTGAAGCATTTTCCTTTACAAGTGTTTTCAAGCATATTAAATAGCTTTCTTACTGTCTTGGAATCAGGAACTTATCATTGGTCGGTCTGAAGCTGTCTATTTCTATGAAGTTGATGGTCGGGGTCCTTGTTGGGCATTTGAGGGAGAGAAAAAATTCGTTGGGTGGTTTCGTGGTTACCTTTTATGTGTTATTGCAGATCAAAGAACCGGAAAGAATACTTTCAACATTTATGATCTGAAGAACCATTTAATTGCTCACAGTCTAGCAGTTAAAGAAGTTTCTCACATGCTTTGTGAATGGGGTAACATGGTACTTATAATGGCAGACAAATCTGCTCTTTTTATCGTAGAGAAGGATATGGAAAGCAAGTTAGATATGCTTTTCAAGAAGAACTTGTACACTGTGGCCATTAATCTCGTTCAGAGCCAGCAAGCTGATGCTGCTGCGACCTCTGAAGTGCTAAGAAAATATGGTGATCATTTATATAGCAAACAAGACTTTGACGATGCTATGTCTCAGTACATCCACACCATCGGTTATCTTGAACCTTCATTTGTCATACAGAAGTTTTTGGATGCACAAAGAATCTACAACCTTACCAATTACTTGGAGAAGTTACATGAAAAAGGGCTTGCTTCCAAAGATCATACCACGCTTCTGTTAAATTGTTATACCAAATTGAAAGATGTTGAGAAGCTGAATGTTTTCCTTAAAAGTGAGGAACAAGTGGGGGAACATAAATTTGATGTAGAAACTGCGATAAAGGCATGCCGAGCTGCTAGTTACCATGAGCAAGCGATGTATGTTGCCAAGAAGGCTGGGAAGCATGAGTGGTACTTGAAGATTTTACTTGAGGACCTAGCTAGGTATGATGAAGCATTGCAATATATAAATAGCCTTGAACCTGGTCAAGCTGGGGTAACTGTCAAAGAATATGGAAAACTTCTTATAGAGCACAAGCCAAGGGAAACAATTGAAATACTGATGAGTCTTTGCACTGAAGAAGGTGAACTGGTCAAGAAGGGAGCCTCAAGTAGTACCTTTTTAACCATGTTGCCATCTCCTGTTGATTTTCTCAATATTTTTGTACATCATCCGCAGTCGCTTATGGAATTTCTTGAAAGATACACCAACAAAGTGAAGGACTCACCTGCTCAAGTAGAAATCCATAACACTCTATTGGAGTTATACTTGTCTCATGATTTGAACTTCCCATCTCTTTCACAAAGTAGCACCAATGAAAATGGTGATCCGAGAACAGATCGACTATCAAGTACAGCCACGAACTATGGAGTAGAATTTAATGGGAGGATAGTTTTGGATGGGAGTGATGTAAATGAGGAGAAAGATCGCCTGGAGAGACAGCGAAAGGGTTTACTCTTGCTTAAAAGTGCATGGCCATCTGAACAGGAGCAGCCACTGTATGATGTTGATCTCACAATAATTCTGTGTGAAATGAACGCTTTTAAAGAAGGGCTCCTATATCTTTATGAGAAGTTGAAATTATATAAAGAAGTGATTTCCTGCTATATGCAGGCACATGATCATGAGGGTTTAATTGCATGCTGCAAAAAACTAGGGGATTCAGGAAAGGGTGGTGATCCTTCCCTTTGGTCAGATCTATTGAACTATTTTGGTGAACTTGGAGAAGACTGCTCCAAAGAAGTGAAAGAAGTTTTGACTTATATTGAAAGGGATGATATTTTGCCTCCTATTATTGTTCTTCAAACCTTGTCCAGAAATCCATGCCTTACGCTTTCTGTGATTAAAGATTATATAGCTCGAAAGCTGGAACAGGAGTCAAAGCTGATTGAGGAAGACCGGAGAGCTATTGAAAAGTATCAGGTTTGGGTTCTACAAATTAAACACATTGCTATTATATCAATTGAATTTTCTTCTTTCAGGGTTCAAATCTTGTGTTGAGAAGAAGCAAATGGGGGGTTGTTTCTTTGATAAATGGCCTTAAAATGTTTCATAGGCAGACATTCATAAGTATCACCTGACTAAAACTGCCTGAGGTTATAGCACATCATTGTTGGTTATTCTGTTCGTTTAATCGTGCAAGAATTTGCCTTGCATTGTATAAATTGGAGACCACCATAAATTATCAGAGAACTTGCAGTGAGGTAGAGTTTGGTTCAAGATTTAAAAATACCAGACAGAAAAAAGAGGCTAGAGCTTGTTTCTAATGTGCTTGACTTAATTGACCTGATTCCCCTGTTTGAGCATATGCCGAATGTATTTTGAGAACAATGACAATACTATATATGTGAAATTCTCTAAATTTTTCATTTGGAATCATATTTTGGGTATTTGGATCAGGATCTAGGGGATAGTGTTGCCGTGCTTAAAATTTACATAAAAAATTTCTTCTAGTTTATTAAATATGAGGCTACTGTATTGCAGTATATCTTACGCGTGTTCTGTAGTTCATTTTTTTTATGGTTGTAAGCGCATGTTTGGTAGTGCTGAAATTATTTTTAAGTGCTTATAAGTTATGCTTAAATTATTTTTAAGTGCTTAAAGTTTAAGCTTTGACAAACATGGGGTAAGCTACAACATTCATGCACAGTGATATCAAATGGCCTGCTGGACTATTTTCATGACAATCATTGTACGGATATATGTGTAAGCTGGATGGTTCTTGAGTGAATCCGTAACCATGCACTTTCTAAGCCACAAAAATCATTTAGATCTTGTATCAGAGATACAGACTATACATCATATAGACTACCTGATTAAGCCTCTGTTTGGTATAGATTATAAACTGGTTTATGGTTTATTTGACTATTTTTGGTCAAAAATGTCATGCTGTATAGGCAAAAAATTTGGTCAAATAAACTGTTTTTGGTCAAATAAACTATTTTGGTCAAATAAACCAGTTTATAATCTATACTAAACGGAGGCTAATACTGCATGAGGTTATAACACATCTATGTTGGTCATTCTGTTAGTTTAGGGGAGAATGTTTTCATGCTTAAAATTTAAAATAAAATTTTTCTACCAGTTTACCATATATAAGGCTACTGTATTGCAGTATATCTTGCACGTGGTTGTAGTTCCTTTTTTTATATTGTTCTAAGCTACAATATTCATGCACAGTGATATCAAATGGCCTGCTGGACTATTTTTATGACAATCATTGATTGGATAGATGTCTAAGCTGGATGATTCTTGCATGAATCTATATCCATGCACTTGCTAAGCAACAAATCATTTAGATCTTTGAATAAAGAGATACGACTATATATCAGTTTGACTACCTGAAGTTGAGCTTATACTTGAAAATTAATATACATTCAATTGAAAAGTAGTTTTACCCCTACGAGGTTTTTGTTCTTCTACACAGTTGTTTGGTCTTGTAGCTCATGATCTGTTTGGCAAAGCCAATATATTAATCTTTTCATTTGCTTGACCCATGTAAACAGCAATGATCAAATAACATAAAAGTATACATTCGGCAGATGCTGTAATAACTCAGTTCTCTCTCTCTCTCTCCCTCTGTGTGTGTGTGTGTGTGTCCATCTTCTTTTCCAGCTGGGCCTTGAACTATGTATTTGATTACCATCAACAATGAGTAAAGAAAACATGCATTATTCTTTTCATTTTGCAGGAGGAAACATCAACAATGAGAAAAGAAATCCAGGATCTTAGAACAAATGCAAGAATCTTCCAGCTTAGCAAGTGTACAGCTTGCACTTTCACCCTTGACCTTCCCGCTGTCCACTTTATGTGTATGCATTCATTCCATCAGCGATGCCTTGGTGACAATGAAAAAGAATGTCCTGAGTGTGCTCCTGAGTACAGGGCTGTTCTAGAAATGAAGAGGAACTTGGAGCAGAATTCTAAAAACCAAGATCAATTCTTTCAGCAAGTAAGAACTTCGAAGAATGGGTTTTCTGTGATTGCGGAGTATTTTGGTAAAGGGATCATCAGCAAAACAAGCAATGGACATGCGGAAACTCTTAATTCAAGTAGCGATCTCTGAGAAATTTTCACCGTGGGTAGCAAAAGGTAACAATGAGCTGTGATCTCATTTGTTCAGTAACCCCCGAGCATACGGTAGAAATAATTGGTTGTGAGGGTGACATGTCTAAAAGAACATCCAGGAAATACCCATGTTGTCCCTTATTAATGGAGTTAGCTGGTCTTTTCAAATAAATATGTTACTTGGTCTCCTTGAAAGCAAACTTATGCACATGGGTGAGTGCAATTCAAGTTTTCTGTAAGAAAAAAAGTGGTGCTTCATTTGGCTCAACTCATTTGTGGTTTTATTATGTGCGCCAGTTAGTGATGTTGTAATTGGGTCATGAGCTTGCAAATCGTCGTTTCTCTTATCATGTATTAAAATAAATTCGTGTTTTTGGTAGACAAATGCTAACTTGTGCATAAAATTATGGTTTGCTTCTGTTATGTCTATGCATTTATGATTTGTTCTTACAAAAGAAATCAAAATTTTGTTTATTATACTATCTACTTCAATGTTGCATACCTTCGTATATGTTCTAATTGTATACGGGAAAGCTTTTAAATCTTCTCTGTGTGGCATAGTGCTCCCTTCTATCTACTTACATCATGTCCCAACCATGTTGTCCACGTCATGACTTGACATCGATTAGAAATAAAAGATTAAACACTGTACTCTTAGGACCTCCAAGGGTCACCTGACACCACGGAGAGCCTTGGCATATTTTGGTCCAAAGCCAAACACGGACCTCCAAACCATTAACCGTCAACCCGTGGTGTTATCTGTGGCAGTGGGCTTGACTTGACCCAACCTCCCCAGAAAAGAAGTGAGCCTCCGAGCATGCCCAGCCGACCATTTGACCATCAAAAGATTCTAAATGCAATAAGATATTATCCCTTAAACGACTTAAATCGATAAGTGACACATACACTAACATATACTATCTCAGTTGTAGGCTTTCTTTGTCACGTAACTTTCCAATGGGGCAAATGCAATCCATGATGCAGATTTGGTACTGAGAAAAACGAGGTGAAGAGTTCGATTTTAGTGAAAGAAAGTGCTGGTTAAATGCGTTTAATGTGTGTTTAGTTGGATAAAATGATGTGAAAAGTAATGGGACTCTATTTGTAATTTTCGCTTATATTTTGTTATTTTATTGCTTTTTTTACTTTTATTTATTCAAAGACGAGGGGGGTAAAAATATAGGGAATGGTGAGTTTTGATACATAATTGAAAAATTATGGATGAATTATGTTAAAAAAATATTGATAGTAGATTTGTTATATTTCGTAAATGTTGGAGATGAAAAGTGCAAATTTCTCATTTTTTATAAAATATCATAGCTTTTAACAATTATTTCTTTCAATCAATTTGTATTATTGTAATGTTTAGGTTTATATTATAATGTATATTGAATTTAATGTTGTAGTGGTTTAATTGGTTAAGTGGGAATTAGGAACAATGGAACATAATTACAAAAGAAAATAGCAGCATAGATCCTCAAATTTGACTTATGTTTATCTTGGTCCCCAATCTTCAAATTTTATTATTTAGATCCCAAAAGTTTTCATTTTAGTAGAATTTAAATCTCTGTTAGATAAATTTATATTGTACTATCATTCTCTTTAAATAAACAAAAAATTAAATTAAATAAATAACAAGAACAAGAAAAAGAAATAAGAAATTCTTCCTTTCTGCCCGTTCCATTTATTCCACCCATTCCCGTTAACAAAAAATTGGAAAAGTAGAATCTATATATATATATATATATATATTTTCAAAAAAAAAAAATAGCTTGTAAACTAATAATAAGGGTATAATTGTCCACTAAGGCCCTAACTGCTAATAAAATAAAAGATTAAGGATGTAAATGCTCCATTTCAAGGAATACTGACCAAGGTGTAAAATTCATCAAAGCTTGAAGACCTTCGCTGCTATTTCCCTAATTCGAAACATGTCACGTAAAAGTAGACCCATATGTATTGACTAATAATTCAGCACAAAGTAAAACGGTCCCATTTCCATTTGATTTGACAATAGAAAAAATAAAAGCTAAATTGTCACTTTGGTTCAGTTTAGTAGGCCAAAGTACTCATACACTCCCACCTCCCTCACCCCCAATCCCAACCCACCCCCACTCAGGCACCGTCAAATGGAGAAAATTATAATTCTTAGTCGTTAAATTTATTCTCCGCAATTAGTTGCATGTAATATGTATGTAGAGTGAGAAAATGATTATGATCTGAAAGGCAGTTTGATTGTAGAATTTAACTTCATTTCTTGAGAAAAGGGGCCCTCGATACTGGTTTTTTTTTAGATGAGTAAAGATAAAGAGAGGTCACCAGAGCCTCTTGATTTCTTCATTTGGACTGTTGAGGTAATTTAAATTTTGTTGATTTATTTGGATCTTGTTCTTAAATGGTATAATTTGGTTAATTAAATTGTGTTTGACTTACTTGTTGCTTCTCATGAATTAGGGCTAGCTGGTCTGTACACAGAATGGGGGGTAAAAAGAAATAATTAAATTGTGAAAATAAATGTTCTTTCAATAGATAATCATGGGTTTCTAGTCTTTTTGAGGTACTCTATTTTTTCACAGAGTAGGTCTATTGGATGTGGAAATTTTTTGTTATTGTAAATTATGGAACATGGCAACAAACTGTGCATTTGTTCGGTTGTTCCCATTAAGTTTTACAGCTGCTGTAACCCTAGTAGTTTGTGCGCGGATATTTTTAATTCGTTGTAAAATTGATACTGAAAGGTGTTAACTGTTAACCAGGGAGTGGATGTAACCTTCCCATCATTATTTAGAGTAATATGTTGTTAGTGGACAGGGATTTTATGGAATTTTCTTTTTTCGGTTGAATCTGAAGTCTTTGTCTAATGGAAGGGTAAATAGTTGGTATAAAACCTATACTTCTATTAAGGTTTGGCGTAACATTTGATTTACTCCTCAAAGCACTGTTAGTTAATCGGTAGTAGATTTGAGTTATGAGATTTTTATAAGATTGTGTCTTGACATACTGTCTTAGTGAGTTGCAAGAGTAGATTTGAGTTATTAAGAAAAGAAATCAACACACTTGGAATCTCTTTCCCAGGATTGTGATCCTTTGATTCTGTTGAAGGCAGACTGAACTCGGTGATGCCTGGCATTGCTTCTTCTTTTTTCTTTTACTTCTCTTTCCTTTATTTAGTAACCCAACAAGTATATCCCCCTTCGGTCCTTCACAATAAATATTTTTGATGCCTAACAACCTAAATCACCAAACGTAATCCCTCTTTCCTCAGTCAATGATTCTGTAAAGCCAAAAACCCAAACATGAGTAATTTCATCGGCCTCAATAGTGTAAAATAGTCCCATTTCACTTTTTAAATAAGTGGATGGTTGACTAGAGTACTCACACGAAATCCTTCAATAACATGGATTCCTATTTTTGTTTTATCATGCCCCAACACCGTAACCTTCCAATCTTAAATCCCTTTGAAATTAATGTCCTAGTGAATTCAGTTCCAAAACTGAAAAATAGATCAGCCTACAATTTTCTATAGGTATTCATAGTTGACTTTGGTGCTAAAAAGTAGAGGAGAATACCATAGTTGTTCCCCATAAGGTGTAGTACTGTCGGAGGCTTTTGTTGGAAATATGCCAGCAACTTGATTTTCATTATTGTAAATTTATTCAAATAACCAAGACAGATGGAAGAAAAAGCTGAATTATGAACAGACTTAACATATCACTGCCAAAAATGATGTCAAAAGCATGCATGGACCTCTGTGTTATTGGCGGGAGCCTAAGGAGAAGAAATAGAAAACTTTAGTTAAAAAATGGAATTTACTAAATTTCGAACTTTTTAATTTCTCTTATTTCCCTAGGATGTTGGCTTGTGGCTGGAAGAGATCAATCTTGGTGGCTATCGCCAAATTTTCAAAGAAAATGGAATCAATGGGGAGTATTTAGAAGGAATGTCCATGTTTACAACCGAGCAGATACTCCGGTTCATAAGGAAGTGCCACATGAAATGGGGGGATTTTATAACCTTGTGCAAGGAGCTTAGGCGAATAAAAGGTCTCTCTCTCTTTCTTTACATCATGTTTTGAGTACTAGAATGAGCTGTATTTCATTGCCTGATAGCAAACTTGTCAGCCAATCTTTCGAGTTTGTAATTTTTACCAAGTTAGTTGAAAAGGCACATCTTTCACTTTTTGAGGGGTAAATAGGTAAACATTTAATTTCAATAAAAACATAAAGGAAAAGGAAAAGGAAAAGGAAAAGAAAGAAAAAAGAAAACCATCATCTTCATCCCCGCTAACCCCCTCCAGCCCAAACTGCACCACCCCACCCCCAACCGCCTTAAACTGATGGGCAGGGCAACAGGGCTTAAAAGCCGTCATCATTTGAAACGCACAATATCTTAATTCTCTTTTCCCTTTTCTATTTCAAACAAGATGGTTTTAGATTGTTGTAAGCAAACTTTGACCTATTTAATATTTTTCCCATTTTTACAGGTTTAAAATTTTTACCTAGCTCCTAATCCAATAACCATAGAAGGGGGATGGTGTGGGGGCAGTGGGGCTTGGGCTTTTGTGGAGTGGCAGAGTTGGGGGAATAGGGTGATGGTGATAGAGGGGGTTGGTCCGTTGGAGAGTGGGGTGGGTGACGGGGTCTAGGGGATTGGCAAGGATGAAGACAATTATTTACCTCTTTTTCCAACTTCCTTTTTTCTTATTTATTTTTTATGAAATTGAGTGTACCTATTTTTACCTTTTACAAAAGTGAAATGTGCAAATCACGAGTCTGTTTAATGGTCAAGTGGATGACAAACAATCCATTGAAAACTAATTTGCTATAAACTTGAATGGTGGGGGATGACTCTTGTCAAAAACTTAGATTACTCGCATAGGTTTGGGGTCCTGGTGCAACTTTTTTAGCGATTTAGCAGCCTTTTTATATTTTTCTTTCTGATATGAAATTGAAAATCTTTGTTGTTTCTGAACTTGTGTTAGTGGCTTGCTTGAAAGGGGAGCAGAAGGTTCGCCGGCCATGGTGGGCCCCATCTTGTCTTTCAATTGTATTTGTCAAAGCTGCAAAACGTAACAGGCAGTCCCGAGTTGTTTCATTGAAGCTGGAACCTTAATGTAAATTTGCTTGTATGTATGTACTCCTAATTTTTATTTTATTTTTGTGGCAAAAAGAAAGTAGGAACGAACAATGTTTTCCTTTTGTCTTGGGTTTTCCAACAGTGTTGTCGGTTCTTCTTTGGAGAACCATTTATTTTGTCTAAACCCTTACCAGATCATATGGTAGTTTGCTTCTTGTGCTTGGAATTTGTTTTGGAAGAAAACTGGAACGATGCAAGTGATTATGTCCATTTAAGTTGTTCATAATATCACTTAAGCATGTACCTTGACAAATAAATTTTACGAGCTCCTTTTGTGTATATGTTTTTCCCCCTCAAGGAGGGGTTCGACAGTCATGTCAGGCCCCGAAGCCTGCAACGGAGGGGCGAAAGACAAGGAATACGAGTTTGATATTTTAATGGTACCAACTGCTTGCTTGGTCTTTAGGTTGTATTTGACGATTCCGTGTACTCATAGTTATTTGTTACTAGTATCAACTGTTCAACCACCCTGTTAGGTGCCACTTGATCTTGATATGCTTGATAAAGATAGTTTGCTTCAAGAACAGGTTATGTTTTGTTCCTACTTCTACTCTAATTCTATTTCGAGCTACTTGCTTTTGAAATGTTATGCAATCCTCAGCCAACACTGTTTGTGCAGCTCTGATGAATGTTTTTCTTCCATTGGCCATAAGTTTAAGGGTTGGTTTGGTAGGAAGGATTGGACGAGGATTGTGATTCTGATGAATATATGATATGCATTTGTTATCGTTACATTTTGTTTCCTTTTCTTTGTTGTTATATTGAGCTCTCCACGAGACGTGGCTTGTTGATCTTAGTATTAGTCGAGAGTACTGCATAGACAAGTGACAAGGACTCTTGACGTCAATTTTCGATGTATTGATCACTACATGTCTTGAGTCTCAAATTATGTATACTTTCTCCTTTGGCACGATGAATTGTCAAGCTAAAGACCAAAGGTAAATAAATAAATGTTGGTTGATGTGATCCAAAAGGAAAACACAACGAGTGAATTTTTGAAATGGCCGTGTCAAACTTGATGAATCGCAGAAGAGCCTAATTTATACCAAATAAGTTTTAAAGGCCTCTTTTAAGTAGAATAGACAAAAATACCTTTATTTTATAACATCAGTTAACAGATCATCGGTTAACAGACTCCAATGGTTTGTTAACAGGCCCTAAGGTCTGTTAACAGGCCTGATCATCGGTTAACAGACTCCAATGGTTTGTTAACAGGCCCTAAGGTCTGTTAACAGGCCTGGGGCCTGTTAAGGCCAAAATTGGCTTTAACAGACCTTGGGGTCTGTTAAGGCCAATTTGGCCTTAACAGGCAATGGGCCTGTTAACAGGTGTGTTAACAGACTATGTTTGTTAACGTAGATTTATACGATTAAATCTGATTTTTTCAATTAATTCATATCAAATCAACTCAGAATTGCAGGAAATTAAAGTAAAAATCATAATTCATACTCAGGTTTATACATTTTTTCATGATTTATATTACAAAATCCACAATTTCAACCGTGAATTAAAAGAAAAAGATGAAGAATGATGAATTTCTACTTTGAAATAAAATTTCTTACATAAATGAAATGAATTGGATTGTTACATTGAAATGAGTTAGATTCTAACCTTGAAATCTTCTCTTTTTTACAGACAAATGAATTTGAAATCATTTGAAATGGTTATAAGCGGGGAAGAAGGCAGGGTTATATTTGGTAATTTACACACCAAAATTGGTCAACGGCTATTTTGAAAAATTTGCCGGGTCACCCGACCATTAAGCACTATTCCCACAAACACAACAGAAAGAAACCCCCCAAAAAAATCAAATCAAATATATATTTAATTTCAATTTACAATTCACACCTCGTCTAAGGTGATTATAAGAATCAATTAGAAATTGAAGTAACATCTTTTGACACGGGAGTGCAAAAGTCTGTGTGTATTTAGGCAAAAGGGGAGCTTCGACAGAGTGCTTAGTTTATCTTTGGGGCAAGAGCGCTTAATCAGTGAGCAATTAATTATTCTTTTAAGAGTTGCTGCTTTTAGGTAAATTTCATAGTTGTTTTTCTACCATTATCTCCTCTACGACTGAGCAATCTTTCAAGGGCCTTAGATGGTCATCTGGATTGTTTCTCTTGATGATGTTTAATCTTGTCGTCTCACTAGCCGACCTTGAATGTGAAGTCATAGAAAATGTGAGAGGTCAAAATGGTAATTGTGCTCCTTCAAGATTGAGGAAATCACGTATTTTGATCTTGTTAATTCAAGTACAATATCAGTAAGGGCATGATTGTCCAATATGGATATAGATACAAATGTTATAGATATGGATATTTTAGATGTTTTCGACTTTCGTGTTGAAAATACTAGTGGAGCAAATTGATATTAATCTCAAACTGCAGGGACCAAATCAAAAGTACAGAAAGAATTGGATCCCCCATTGCCATCCTCCTCGTTCTCACTGGTATTTTTCTGGTAAATTGAAAAAATTAACCCTAATACTTATACTATTTAAAAGTCTTACCAATTCAAAGGAACAATATTTCGACCCTAACCCCCTAACCCCTACCCCAACCCCAACCCACCCCCAAGCCCCTCATTGGTGGCTTCCCCATTTCCACGTTCCCTCATGACCTCTCCCATCAATGCGCCACCACCGCCACCATTTATACCATTGCCCCGAAATGCTATTTGGATTCTATTCTACAGCAATAACTCATGAACTCTGTAATCACCAATATCGTCAGCGGCAGCGTCATTTCTCGAAATGGTAAAGGCCCTCAAATTCAAATCCCCACCCCTGATTCACCTTCGCAAAAACTCTAGACGTTGCTGCCCTTTACCCATCTACCTCTTTTTCTCCTCGCAACCCGTTCAACAACAAAATCTAGAACAAGAGCATCATAGCTCATCCAACTTGGTATCCAGTGTATGCGAAATCCTATCCAATCGGCGAGTTGAATGGCGGGGAAGCTCGGAACTCAAGTCCTTGAGCTTGAAGCTCAAACCTCACCACGTTGCCAAAATAATCGAAACCCATAATAGCACTGACTTAGTTTTGCAGTTTTTTTATTGGGTTTCTAAGAGGCCTTTCTACAAACATGATATGAGCTGTTATATGTCTATGTTGAATAGGCTGGTTAAAAATAAGAGTTTCACGCATGCTGACCATGTTAGAATTCTTTTGATTAAAGCTTGTAGAAATGAGGGAGAAATTAGAAAGGTTCTTGAATTTTTGAATGAGATTAGTAAAATGGGTCTTTGTTATAGTCTGTACAGTTTTAATACTCTGTTGATTCAATTGGGCAAGTTTGATATGGTGGTCATGGCTCAGAATGTGTATAACGAATTGTTGAACAGTGGGATCAAAACAAATTTGTTGACTTTGAATACCATGATTAATATCTTCTGTAAGAAGGGGAAGGTTGATAAGGCTGAAATTATATTGAGTCGGATCTATCAGTATGAAATGTGGCCAGATGTCTTCACATTCACGTCATTGATTCTTGGGCATTGTAGAACTAGGAATTTGGATAAGGCATTTGTAGTTTTTGACCAGATGGTAAAGAAGGGTATCGATCCAAATTCGGTAACATATACTACTCTTATCAACGGGCTGTGTGAAAATGGAAGAGTAGACGAGGCACTGGACATGATAGAGGAGATGATTGAGAATGGGATTGAACCAACCATATATACCTACACGGTGCCTATTACAGCATTGCTTGCAGTTGGGCGCGTGAATGAAGCTATCAATCTTGTTGCTAGCATGAAAAAGAGGGGTTGTCATCCCAATGTGCAGACATATACTGCCCTTATCAGTGGGTTGGGAAAATCTAGCCAACTTGAGGTGGCAATTGGGTTGTACCACAAGATGGTGAGAAAGGGCTTGATTCCAACGGCAGTCACATATAATGTTTTGATAAATGAATTGTGTGATGGTGGGAAACTTGATACTGCCTTTAGAATTTTTCATTGGACGGAGGGACATGGTTACTTGCCGAACGCTCAAACCTATAATGCAATAATAAAGGGACTCTGTATGATTGGAAATATTGAGAGGGCGATGATTCTATATAATGAAATGCTGAAGGTGGGTCCTGCACCTACAGTGATTACATACAATACACTCATTAATGGATACCTTAAAAGGGGTTTTCTGGACAATGCTATTAGATTGTTGGAGGTGATGAAGGAAAGTGGTTGTGAACCAGATGAATGGACATATGCAGAACTTGTTTCTGGGTTTTGCAAAGGGGGGAAGCTTGATATGGCTTCTGCACTATTCCAGGAAATGATGCAACGAGGTTTGAGCCCAAATCAGGTGAACTATACCACTTTGATCGATGGCCTTTGCAAGGAAGGGAAAGTTGATGATGCATTGATATTATTTGAAAGGATGCTCGAGACTGGTTGTGATCCACATATTGAGACTTACAACTGCATTATAAATGGTTTGTCGAGAGGGGACAGGTTTTCTGAAGCAGATAAACTATGCAATAAGATGGCAGAAAGTGGGATTCTTCCAAATGTGATCACATACACAACTTTAATCGATGGCCTGTGTAAGAATGGTGGAACACATCTTGCATTCAAGATTTTCCATGAAATGGAGAAAAGGAATTGCCTACCAAATTCGTACACTTATAGTTCACTAATCCATGGATTATGTTTGGAGGGCCAGGCTGATCATGCAGAGATGTTACTTGACGAAATGGCGAGTAAAAAGTTATCTCCTGATCAGGTCACATATACTTCATTAATTGATGGGTTTGTAACCCTGGGTAGATTAGATCATGCATTTGAACTCCTTCATCTGATGGTACATGCGGGCTGCGAACCGAACTACCGAACGTATTGTGTGTTGTTGAAAGGGTTGCAAAAGGAATGTCAGATGCTTTCAGAAAAAGTTGCAGTCCAACATGAGACAGTGTACAGCTGCAATGCAGATGAAAAGGATTTTACATATGATACTTTATGTAATCTCTTAGTTAGGTTGTCCGAGATTCACTGTGAACCTTCTGTTGATACATATTACTGTTTAATTGATGGCCTCTGTAGAGGTGGCAAAACATACGAGGCAGAACAGTTGGTTAAATATATGAAAGAGAAAGGGCTAAGTCCCAATGATGCAATTTATTGCTCTCTCCTCAGTGCTTACTGCAAGAATTTGAGAGTGGAGCCTGCTCTAGAAGTATTTAATTTGCTGGTTGACAGAGGTTTCAATCCTCCTTTATCAATGTATAGACAACTTATATCTGCTCTTTGCAAGATAAATTGGGTCAAAGAGGCAGAAATTTTGTTTGAGAACATGCTTGAGAAACAATGGAATACTGATGAAATTGTTTGGACTATTTTGCTTGATGGATTGCTCAAGGAGGGGGAATCAAAAGTATGCTTGAAGCTTCTTCAAACTATGAACTTTAAGAATTGCTCTATTAGTTTGCAGACATATATCATACTGGCAAGAGAATTATCCAAAGTTGACAAATCTATTGATTTGAACGAAGTTGCAGATACATTGCAAATCCTAAGAAAGAAAAAACCTGGCTGAAGTCTCCTTAATGAATTGAAGGCATAGAAAATACATTGCCTTATCTTGGAAGACAGATCCTCATGTACATCTTCCCTGCTATTTCACTTGATTCCAATCGCCTTTTTTGCAGCCTATGTAAAAATAATTCTGAGCTGCAATCTATGATCAATTACTGGTAATCATATTATGCATTTTTTTGAGTATCTTGATGGCCCCGCAGTTCTATTTTGTCTTATTTGGATGCTTTTATTGAAGCTCATTAAAAGAAACAAAATTAGTTTACCGAGGTTGTTACTGTATTGTTGGTCTGTTATAATATGTGAGTTTTCCAATGGTAATACAGGTCATTACAGTTTACAGAAAACTTGCTAAGCAAGGATCACCAACTCTTGGAGTCTGATTCAGGGAATTTGTCATGATGACAGGACGAGGGAGATGTAGCCTTGAATGGATTTAACTGATCATTTCAGGTAAATGCCGAGCAGCTGAATCTCCGAATTTAAGTTCCCCTTTAGAATTTAAATTAGCTGATAGAATGATGAGAACAATATTGAGGTTCCACAATATCTTAAAGAAGCATGGTAGCTGCACCTGTAAAGCAATATGCTGGAAATTTATTGATAACTGATGAAATATAAATATAATAATGCGACTGTTCAATATCTTTCCGGTACTTGATAAGCTACCATCATAAAGTAGCCATCTAAAACCAAATGACAAGTGAGAACTAATGGAGAGTTGTTGCGACTCATTTTCTTGTTTCAGAATCTGTAACAAACAAATTTGGGACAGGCTGCAACCTTCTTATTGATGCAAATGCAAACAAAGAAGCAGCTCAGAATTACATATTTACTTAGGCTTGGCTTAAGATTTATGAATTATCTATGTTAAGCTACTGTAAATTCCTTAAGTAAGTGGTTAAGAATATATTTTGTAGTTCGGAGTACTTTACGATTTTTATTAGTTGCTGTGAGGCATAATAATGGTTCATGCCTCTCTGTTTTCTGTTAACTGACTTGAAATATAAGTTGTCTAGAGTATATCGATTTGGGAAATTACACTCCCACCCCTCGTATTGTAGTCAGTGACTCAGTTCAACTCGGGCACCATGAATTTATGACACACCAAACACACAACCTCCTTATATTATCACATCTCAAAGCATCACTAGCACTGTTAACTGACATGAGTAAAAATACTTGTTTGTCCCCTGAAAAACTTCTCCATGCCATGCCCTTTACTATGCTTTTATTAATGTGTTTAGTTAGTTTACGATTGCTGGTCCTTTGTAAAAGGTCACAATAGATGCCTTCACCATGGACATAACAGTGCCCCAACGCACAAGGCTGCTCTCCGGAAATGGAATTGTAGGCTAGTTACTCAAGGTTAGATTAAACTAGCTATGGTACCATTTGGAATTTTTAAAGTAAAAATAATTGAGATAGAAATAGGGAGGAATGGAGAATTTATATAACAATTCTCTCTTTTGAATTACGAAGTGAAAGACCTATTTATAGGTTTACAAAAAACCAAAATAGGAATGTTATAACTACCTACCATAATATATCCTATTAATACCTACCATAATTTGTTCTATAAAGAATTACCAGAATCTGTCTTGTAAAAGGACTCCAATGAACTAGGAAAGTCAGAGCTTCCAATACTATATAATTAGGTCTAATTTTGGTTACAACAATTGGTCGGTAATACCATATCATGAGCCTCTATTTTGAGAATTAGGGCCCGTTTGGTAAATGGTCAATGGATAAAGATAACGGATAAAACTTGTCTTATCTTGTTTGGACAGAATTGAATTCTGGATAAATTTTTATCCGGATAACAATTTAATTCAAAAATGAGGAGAGGACAAAAAAATTTATCCGCATAAAAGTTCTCTCAAATTTTAAAAAGACGAACGTACTCTTTATAATATACAACAAATTTATTTTTGGACATCTATATCTTAGGATAATGCCATTGCCCCCTGCCACTCGTCGTCCACCACCCGTCGTGTCCGCGGCTACTATCCACCTACCCTCCTCCTCCCTTGCCACTTTGACCGCTCCACCAATTTTTTTATTTAATTTTTTTCGTTTAATTAAGAATAAGGTAAAACTGTCTTTTTACGAAAAATTAATTTTTTAACAGTGATTTTTTTCATTCTTATACCTAGTATATGTTTGAGCGTGCTAAAATTATTTTTTAAGTACTTATAAGTTATAAGTCATATAAAATGTGTGAATAATAAATAAGCAGTAAATTATAGATCATACAAAATATGTGAATAAAAATTTGATCAATTTAACTGACTTAAATTATAATTTAAACTTAACTAAACAAGCTATAAATTGTTGGCTTGGAAAGGGACTTGATGAAACCCTTGATATTGTACAATTAAATTCTGTATCGATCCAATTCAACAAGAATATGATATATAGTATCTTCGGATCTGGTAAAGATTTCTGTAGATTATAAGTAGTAGGTTTTACAAAATGTGTGGATAAAAAATGAATAAAAGTTATAGATCTTACAAAATGTGTGAATGAAAATAATATTTGACCAACTTATAATTACTTATAAGCACACACATATATGTTTGACAGGTTGTGCTTTTGAAGGGGTTGAAATTATTTTTGAAGTATTTATAAATTGTGAGTTTTACGGGATGTGTGAATAATAAGTGGATAATAAGTTGTAATTCTTACGAAATGTGTGAATAAAAAGTATATTTGACCAATTTCACCAACTTAAATTATAATATAAGCAGATGCAAACAATAGCCTAGTTGAACCAAACAAAATAATAATAATCTGTTATCCGGATGATTATTATCTAGATACAAATCAAATGGGCTCTTATATATACACTTCCAAATTATAACACCTAAATCATATATAGTAAAATTGACACGTATCATGTGAATATGCATGTTAATGATGTAAAATAATAATATATATGCGAACACACAATTAACGACTTCTATGCTATTACAGTATCATATTACCGGTTATCATAATTTCGTCAATTAACTTCCTACTCAAGCATTCAGTCTATGCTAACCTGTTTTCAGATTGATTTCTGCTCAGGTCAATTTGGACTGTTTGATAGTTGATCTAATTGTTCTAATGGTTAGATGATGATGATTAGACGTGTATAATCTCATAGTTCTCTTTCATGTTATTTTTGCCTCTTCTTCCTCTATTTTGGTTTTCTTTGAAACTCCTTGAAAGAAACAAGGTAATTTAGAACTCTTAATTTCTGTTGCAGAGTTCTCTTGACCTACAACAACCTTTGCATTATTCTGCAGTACTCTGATGAATGCGCAAATGAGCTTTGCTTCCTCGTTGATCAGTTGGTAATTTACAGGTGATGAACTGAACGCTTATCCTTAGAATCTTTTCGGTAACATTGAGAAGCATGCTAATCTATCTAGATTCTTTGTGGATATGTTGCGTTTGTCTTGAAAACACTGTGTGACCTGAAATGCTATACCTTTTTTTGAAGTGTGAAAGTAACTTTGACTACATGGAGTAGCTAAAGAGAAATTTCTAATATCCTTTCTGTGTTGGAAATATTCACCCTGTAGTTGCATCTAATAGGATGATAACTCGCAATGAGGTTCACTAAGACACTAACAAGGATCCATATTGGAGAGTTTATTAGCTGCTTAATTATGTCGTACACCACTCTTCACGTTCACTCCACCATCCAATGGAAAAGCCCAGTTCTCTACTGGTAGGTAATGGGAAGTGGGCTACTCCCCTTTGCTTAACACCAACTTGGCAACTTATTTCCTTATCTGACTTGCATCTTTCATTGGTTTGCATGTTATTCGTTTCTAGGTTGGTGAAGGGACGGGGGAAAAGAAATAATGAAATGAAATTAAGAAAAATTTTGAGTTCGTTTTTCCGTTGTACACGCATGGTTGGAAAAAACAGGTTCGGGAGGAAAGTACTTTTTCTTTCCTCTGTCCAGCTTAACTCGAGTGTGCATACTATTAGGGGGAATATAGAGTGATTTTCTTTGACACTTTTCTTTTGCAGGTTCCTATGCTACTGCTAGGATTTCACCTGTATACGCAGCTTTAATCTCGTCACAAATCCTACAAGAATGACAAGATACAATCAACAGTGTACAGATTTTTTCTACTCTTGCATTGCCGGGACAAAGCTTTATTATTTTCTTTTATTTTTAAATTTAGGAAATTATTTAACACATTTATACAAAAATTATAGCTCCCAAACGGATAATAGTGCCATCAAGGGGAGGTAACACTATTGTTACAGTCTTGGCTTAGTAATTTATTTTTGTTGTATTTGAAACATCTTGTAAAGCTTAAATCAAGCTTTGTATGTAACATTTCATGGTATTCTTTGATTAATCTTAACCTTCAGATTCTGTGTGTCCATTCCTCGATGGACCGACCGAGAAATAGAAGGTATAGTCTTATTTTACGCGAAAACATTATAGAATTCCAAAAATTTGAGAATAAAACTACAATGAAGAAGATGATTCACTCGATTTCAATGTTGACAGCTTTGCGGTTTTAGTGAAGTTAAGGAATATATTTACAAATCATTATCAAAAACGAAATCTATAAGCATGCTTGTATTTAGGGAGTATTTACACGATATATATGCTGTCTTTTTAAAAATTATGAAGTACTAGCTCATTTTTGTATGGAATAATGCTATTCATAATTGTTTATTATCGGTAGTTATTTTACGTGGTATTATTCAATTGGATGAATTATTTACTCTAATTGAGTAATGTATTTATAGCCATTAATTATGAATAATTCATCCAATTAAGTAATACCATGTAGAATGACTACCGACAGTGAGCGACTATGAATAACATTACTCTTTTATATATACGGTAACAAGTGACATGTTATGTTAAATTTTCATTTGAAGTCTTAAATATAACAGATGTCATTATAAAGAGAAAATTAGGGTTGATTTTCTTAACCTTTTATATAGTATGGTTTTAAGTCCTTAATTAAGTGAATTTGGGTCTTCAAGTGACGGAAGTTATTAATGTAGACGATAAAATTACATACGACTTTCACGTGATTTAAAATTAAAGTGAAAATTTATCAAATCACTTAATGTCGTAAAACTCACGTGCGATTTTAATATCCAAATTGTTGGTTTATGTTATATAGGGATGTAAATTTATAGATTTATTAAATATGTTAGAGATTCATAACTTTATTTTTGAATATTAAGAATGCAAAAAAAGTTACAGAATTCAATCCTATTTTTTCCCGTTATAAATGACTCAAATAGATTAAAAAATAGTGTATAATAGTTCATAGGAGTATTTTGAAATGTGCCTTAAAATAAATATTGAATTAGAAATATGACAATTTTTTATAACGTTTGTAAGTATATTATATTTTAGATACAAAATTTTAAATATATCATTTTGTAAAAATGACTATTTTTTTGTGTAATTAAGTTTTTACGGTAGTTGACAGTTATAGCTTCTAAGAGAAGCTGTCAGTCCAAAAATTAACAGATATTTTGTTTAAAGAAAATAGACTAATGAGTCTAAAAATCAATTTTTTAAAGATCAACACTTTGGTTAAAAAAATCGATGAATATATATATTTGTGTCTATGGGATAAAATGGGCACAAATTGACAAAAACGAAGAGACGAGTTCCATGTCCACCGTTTTGTGCCCATATTTTTGCCTGTGTTTTGACCAAATATAACTAATTTAATTCTCCGTACATCGACAACAAAATATACCAACAAATTAAGTCGACAAAATTTGTAAATTAAACTCAATATCTAATACATTCCACTAATATACTAAATCGAAAAAAAAAATTATCCAACAACATAAAATATATCGAAAAAAATAAAGATACAATATATCAAATTTAAATTTCATATAATCTACAACTAAAATACACTAATTTTTTCAATTTGAATAGCTTATAATTAACTTCAAGAATTTCAAATTGGTTGACTTCTTCAAATGGCTCAAAAATCGATGACATATCTGTCAATGTATTTGAATCTAAGATATGAATAAGAGAATCTAACTACAAAAATAACAAATAGGTTTAAAAGTTGGAGCTAAGGGACGGCGACAATGGTGGAGAAAGTAAGGAGATATAGTATTTAAGTTAGAGAGAGAGAATTTGATAGTAGAAAGATAAGAAAATAGATATAATGTATTTTCAATCAGTCATTGGGTGTAATTTTGTCTAATTTTTTAAAATTTGGTCAATTTGTCAAATATTATAAAAATAGACATATTTCAAAACATACTAATGAAAAGTAATAATTTGTCCAATTTCCTCTCGTTTATATACAATTTTTACAATTCTTCTGACTTCTAATTACCAAAAAAAAAAAAAAATTTATCAACCTTGAAGATCATGGAGATGATCATTACCCGTTCTTGATGAAGCAAAGGAAACCCAAAATCAAGAAGCCCAGAAAAGCCAACATTTGTAAATATGTCACAATTGGTAGAATTTATTAAACTATCACTAAAATAGCAGGGTTAGAGAAAAATATTGGAAAAATTAGGATAGAGCTCGCTAACTTTTTATTAGTGTGATTTTGGGTCTCTAATATAATTAAATTTGTAAATTTGAATCTATACAAGGCAAAAACCGTCAATATAAATATTAAAATTACATGCAATGTTCACGTAACTTAAAGTTAGATGGCAACATTGTCACACCACTTAGTATCAAACTTTAAGTCACGTATAATTTTAACGTCTATATTGACAGTTTCTGTCATATAGGAATTTAGATCCACATATTTAAATAGAATTCAAGATACATAACTTCAGTTTTAAAGATTAAAGAGTTAAAACTATGCTATCTAAAAGGTTGGAGAGTTCGACTTTAGAAGTTGATTTGCAGTTGGCTTGCCGTGGTACATATGCTATTTTTGTGCACGAATCTTGCATTTTTCTACTCTTTCATGCAACCTCGCATCGTCTTATTTATAAAGAAAATACGAGAGCTAACATTAATTATGAGTAGTAGACAATTATGTTTCAAATTCAAACATAAACTCCACCCTTCAGTCCATTTTCATATGGTTTGGGTTAGGTCAAATTATATGGACGATTAACATTGATTGATCTATCGTATCATGACCAAGTAACGTGTATGTTATATTGAATCTAACATGCCTACTATATTAAGACTATTTGATTTTGCTTAAATATCTGTTAAAAGATTATGGTCAAAATCAATAATTAATTTTAACCACGTATTTAGTGGGACTCACAATTTTTTTTTCAATTTTTCAATTATACATTTTATCAACTTTAATCAAAATTGCTAAAAAACCAATTTCACCCAAATATATTCTACAAACTTAACAAGCTAAGATTAAATTGTTGGGTAGGGACAAAATGACAAACACTCTAAAACAAACTCTCCAATTATCAACTATTTGCACAAAGATAAAATATAATTTTCCCAATATATAGAAAATAACAGTAAATAAAATTTTATTCCCGATACATTTAAAAATCAAATTGTATGATATTTTTTTTTTCAATTCATTTCATAAACGATAAAACTAAACCTTTCACGATCAAGAAAAGACATGTTACATTTCACTTACTTGGTTATTTATGAAATCGAGACACATTCTTGATGATAAAACATTTGGATAAATCCAAAAAAAAAAAAAAAAATCTTTAATCTTGATTAGTAAAAGGGTTGTTGTAGTAATGGTCAAACCAATCATGGCATTAGTGCAAGTGATTATTATATTTACTATTTTATTAATTAGCACTAATACTAATAATCTTTATTTATTTGGTATTTTCATATTAAATACTTTAATTTAATAAAGAGGGAGAGCAGACATGCATGGCCATGGCTGGCCACATCCATCAATTATTATCTTATTAAAGTGTAGTTTAAGAATCTCCACTACTAGGCGTATTCTAGCAACAAGCCGCTTTCCCAATTAATTACTATTGGGTAAATTACATGTTTCTTCTCAACCTTTTACTCTAGTTGCATCTTTGTCCATAAATTAATTTTTCATTAATTAGTGCAATCTATTTTAAAAAATGGTTGTTAATTTTTTATTATTTATTTAAGGGAAAATTAAGACTACATTTTTCAACCTTTCATCGAGTGTAGTTATGGGTTCACAATGGATCCTCAAACTATTTAAATCTGGAAATCGAGTCTCCATGTTTCGAAATTCAACTGTCACTTTTGAAACTTTTTCTTTTATTTAAATTAAATGAGAGAGTATAACAGTCTTTTCCTTGAAACTTTGAATATTAGAGCTTGTTTGGTTTGAATTTATTTAAATTCTTTTTTTTTTTTCAAATTTTTTTTTCAACTATATATTTAATGGGATCCACAACTTTTATTAATTTTTTAACGACACATTTCACTAATTTTTTTTAAAATTTCTTAAAAAACTAATTTTAAATTCCATCAAATAAGCACTAAATAATGAGTTGAATGGAAATTCTGTGCTAGGACCAAAATGTTAGGGATGATTCCAGTTAAAAAATAGATTGGGGGACCAATTTGCTACAAATGTTATAGGTTGGGGACTAATACTGTAAATTTCCATATTTTTTGGTAAAAAGCATAGATGCCTATCACTCTTTTTCCTCTTTCAGAAGTCTGAACTGAACAAACAAAAAACACAGTGGGTGGCTTCCTTTTAACAATCTTTCTCTCTCTATGAGTCTCTTTTCTCTCTCTATACTTATAGATTACAAGGCATCTATATAGCATAGGTCCTGTGACTGCAGCAGTGGGAGAAAAAAACAAATACCCATCTTTTAATGCTGCTGAATGGTTGGGTCTCTTTCATCATTTCTCAAAAGCAAAAGAAATGCAAAATAGGGACTTTTTTCTTTTTTAATCAATTTTTACATTTAATTTTTTATGATATTGATAATGATAATTTGTTTTGTTTGCTTTTGCTTAACCTCCCCCACATAGATGATGAGATAATGATGCAGTGTACCAAACCTTCACAAGGCATATGCTCAAGAAAAAACTCAGGAGAGAGAGAGAGAGAGAGAGGAAAAAGAAAGGGACATCTTTTTTATCCCACATTTTGATAATTGATTCCAGTTGGATTTTCAGTGAGACCGACTGGGTTTCTTTAATCCAATTCCTCTTGATGATTACTTCTCTTTGAAAAAGTTTTTATTTTGGTTGCTTCTCTTGTTCCATTTTTGCTTTAAAAAAATCTCTTGCTTCCATAAGGGCTCTCTGTGAAAACCCAGTTTGGCAAAGAAAGGGTCTGTATTTATTGTCCCATTTCTTTGATTCCATCACAGCTTGCCAATTCAATAACTGGGCTGTTGTTTGTTTGGCATGATTGTCCTTCTTCCAGTTGTTCACCAAATCAAGCAAGGTTTTGATGGAATTTTATTGCTGTCAGTGAGTGAATCACTTTATTCACATGCTGTGTGAAAAATTGGAGTTCTGTTTTTCTGCAGAATCTACTGTTCTACTGGATGCTTACAGATTTTGATTCTCTGTGCAATTCCTGTTGGAGGTTTCCTTCTTGAGGGATATTTTCTAATTTTTGGTGAAATTGTGAGGCTTGTGCTCAAGAACATGCAATCTAACTTTGTGGGCTCTCTTATGGTGGGTTTTTCTTGAAATTCTGCTTGAGTTTTGATGAGCTTTTCTACTGTGTCTGGGTTTACTTTGAAGCTCTGGAATCTGTTTCTCAAGATATGTAAGTGGGTTTTAGTCAAGATGTCTTCAAATTGCAAGCAATCTAGCTCAAATGGCAACTTGTGTTCCTCCTTAAAGCAAAAAAAGGCTTGGGAATCATTACACAGAACGGCAGATGGTAGGAAATGGAAGAGAGTGGTTGTCTTCTTATGGCTTGTGGTTGCTTTGTGTGGGTTAGTTTGTGCCCTGACTAGCTCGAATGGTGGTAATTCAGAGCGGAAAGTGGAGACTTCAGTTTCAAGTGAATTTAAAACTCAAGTCTCTCTCGAATATTGCAATGTGAGCAAGGAAGAGTTTCATGCTTTAGATTCTTTATTCATTGAAAGCGATCGGGTATGTTGTTTATTGCTTCAGAAATCTGAGCTTTGGTCTTATTTACCATGGCAAATGTTTGAAACTAAATCTTCTTGATGTGTTTTCATTTTGAATAGGGCCAGTAGTAAAGTGTTACATAAATGGTCAAGATAGGAAATTGCATATCCAAATGTTCTGAACAACCTGAAAATGTTTGTCTAAATTGAACTTTGATGATTGAAACTTCTGTGAGAATAAATTCTTAGCACTCTTTCACATCTTGTGGTAATATGGGCCAAATATTAATAATAAGTGGAATACATTGCGGAAATTTGATATGTAAAACTGGAAATAGAGTTTTGGGTCTACAATTAGGTGATGGGAAACTACCAAATCTATTGAGCCCTGTGCTATCTTTGAGTAAGGCAATATAAATAGGAAGTGCCACAATGAGTTTGTTGATGTGATGATAATGCTACGATGAGTTAAATAGTTGTTTTCATAATGATATTCCATGTTTAGTCTTGATTGTTGTCTGATCGTGGGGATATATTTCTTGATGTAGAACTCTAAAGAGAAAGAGTGGAGAAATAAGAGAGAAGAGGACTTGGGAGATATTTTCACTTATATTGAATATCACAAAAATCAATGTTTTGATTATTCAAAAATACTAGTCCTATTTATATGTGAAGTCCCAATAAGAATACAGGTTTACCAAAATAGCAAATTGGAAAATTTCTTAACTTAAGAACTAAAATTATTACAAAAAATAAGTAAATATCTACTTTCTTTTTCAATGCTTAGAATAAGTGAGTATTTTTCGCATGTGATATGCCGCATTAGGAGTGTAAGTTTCTTTTCTAGGAATGTAATCTCCAATGTGATCTCTACTCCTTCCGATTGAATAATATACGAGAATGGCAATCTATGCAACAAATATTGTTTCAACAAATACTGATCAAGACTTGGACACTTCTCTTCTATTATTCCAGCACCATCAGATCTTTCCATCAAATGTGGAATCTACAATACCTCAAGATGGCGAAACAGTATAATGATCCTCTAAAACATTCATAATGGCATTAGTTGGCTCCGTATGTGTGCAGAAGGAGCTTGAGGGACTATAACAGACGGCAATCCTGCAGAAACAAATAAAGGAGCACTCAAGGCTCGAATGTGGCCTGCGGAAGAAATAAATTCACCATTGAGAACATTGCTTATAACTATATGTGATGACAAGTCCAACTAATAAGCATGTTGTGAACTATTGGCTTATATTTCTGAATAATACAATACAACATTTATAGAGAATTAGCTTATACAAATAAGAAAAATATCTTATACAAATCAGCCTACAAATTTGCTAATAAAGAGTAATAACAACTTACTTCCTATAATTCAACAAATTAGTGACTTCCTATGATTCAGCGAATCATATGTGATCTGTCAATTCTCCTCCTCATGGTAGAGAATAGATGTTTTTTATTCCCAACTTGCTGGTGATCTTCTGAAATGGATTGCTTGCTAATCCTTTAGTTAGAATATCAACAAGTTGTCCCTTAGGTGAAACACATGGAGTACTAGTCAAATCGCTATCTAGTTTTTCTTTGATGAAATATCTATCCACTTCTACGTAATCTGTCAACAATCTCCCTTAAGGTGGGAAATAGATGTTTTCTATTCCCAGCTTCCTATTGATTTTTTGAAATAGATTGCTTGCTAATTTTTTAGTCATAATATCAACAAGTTGTCTGTTAGTTGAAACATATGAGTTACAAATCAAACTACTATCTAGTTTTTCTTTGATAAAATGCCTATCCACTTCTAAATACTTTGTTTGATGGAAAGGATTATGGGCAATATTTATTGTTCTTTCCCATTGGATCCTAAGGTCGTTGAGAATAATTTGTAACCATAATAGTTCACAAATTCTATGAGCTATTACCCTGTATTCTGCCTTTGCACTAGACCTTGCCACAACTGCTTTTTTCTTGCTTCTCTAAGTCACCAAGTTCTCCCTTAAGAATGTATAGTCTGTATGATGTTGATCTTTGATCCACCATAGACCTTGCCCAACCTGCATTAGTGTAAGCCTCCAAACTTAATTCTTTATTCTTCTTGAAGAGAATTCCACTTCCTAGGTGAACTTCAAGTGTAAACTGCTTCTAAATGGATCTCCCTTAGTGAGTGTATAAATTGGCTAACTACACTTACTGCATAGACTGTGTTTGACCTTGTGCGAGATAAATAGATTAATCTTCCAACTAGCCTTTAGTATCTTCTACTGTATCTTTCCTTCTTCAAGACTTATCTTCTACTGAAACAGAAATTCCAACACCTAAGATCACAATATTAGAAACACCACCAGCATCTCTACCTGAAATTGAAATACCACAAATACCACCGGTGAATCACATGTTTACTCAAGAAGGAAATTACCTCTTGAACTATAAGATGTCCATGAAATCAACCCTCTAATAGGTTCAAAATCTTATCTTGATTCTCTCAATACATCTAATAATTTACATTTGCCGATTGCTGTTAGAAAAGAGACCAGAAAATGTACTCAACACCCAATATTGAACTTCATCTCATTTGACAAGTTGTCTTCATCTCACATAGCATTTTTGACAGAATTAAATCATATTCAAATTCCTCGAACAGTGCAAGAGGGATTGAAAGAAGAGAATTAGAAGAAAGCAATGGCTGAGAAAATGAGAGCTTTGGAAAAGAACCATACATGGGAGATCGTGGAAGTTCCAAAAGGAAAGAAACTAGTAAGGTCCAAATGGATGTTCACAGTGAAGCATAATGCAGATGGTACTTAAAAAGATACAAAGTCAGATTGGTTACCAAGGGTTATACTCAAACTTATAGTGTAGACTATCAGAAACCTTTGCAGCAGTAGCAAAGATAAACACTATTTGTGTACTTCTTTCGTTGGCTGCTAATCTAAATTGGCCTCTACAACATTTTGATGTTAAAAATGTTTTCTTATACGGTGAATTAGAATAAGAGGTCGACATGAAAGTACCGCCTGGATTGATAAGAAGTTCAAAGAAAGCAATGTTTACAAACCTAAGAAGGTGATTTACGGACTCAAACAATCTTCTAGAGTTTGGTTTGGAAGATTCGCTAAAGCAATGTCTAAAATAGGATATAAACAGAGTCATGGAGATCACACATTGTTTATCAATGATTCATCTACAGGTCTAGTTACTGCATTAGTAGTTTATGTTGATGATATAATTGTGACAGATAATGATATAGAGGAAGTTGATTTGCTCAAAAATTTGAAATAAAAGATTTAGGAAGACTAAAGTACTTTCTAGGTATTGAAGTGGCTCACTCAAAGAATGGTATCTCTTTGTCACAACAAAAGTATATAATTGATCTCCTCAAAGAGACTGGGATGATTGGGTGCAAACGAGTGGATACTCCAATCAAGCAAAACCACAAATTGGGAGAGGCCACATAAGAAGCCATGTGTTTTTCATGGTGTCCTAGTACCTTGTTTGGTTGTTAAGGCTTTGAGTCTCAATTCATATATTTATGAAGCATCTTGTACTTGAAATATGTCTGGCGAAGTGTCTCCCAAATTTCCTTTGCAGATCGTAGAAACAATCAAATTCCTCTGATTTTTGGCTGCATGGAGTTCCATAACCAAGACATCATCATAGAATCTTCTTCATCCCAGACAGAGAATTTCGGATCATCCTTGCTTGGCAATAGTCCAATAAATGGCTAGTTTCCCTTTTCCTTTTAAGAAAGTCTTCACCAATTGAGCCTGTGAAAGATAGTTTCTGCCATTCAACCTATATGGAGCTTGAATAATATGGTAATCCCCTTGTTGATGAGTGATTGGACAAAGGTAGGTTTGTGTTAGATACTCGAGATGCCTCTGACATGGTAATGGAAAGGAAAATAAATCTGAATGAATATGCTACTTCATTTCTACGAGAATAAGGAGGAAAAACAAGGATTTGCCAATGGAGGCTGTAAGGATAATAACCTTAAGGCTCTTATACAATGTTAAGACTTGGAGTTCTATCTTAAAATGTCAACCTTGTTAAGAGGAGTAGTCCAAGTTTTTATATATTGGTTGATATTTTGGTATTTAACTATTGTGTTTATCTTTTAACATGCTTCCGTAAGATAGTGGCTCATTTGAGAATACTAATCTTGAAATCTGTGTGCTCGTTTTGAGTTTTAGTCGGATCGAATTGCTCGTTAGAATTTAATGGGCTCTGATATCATGTTATGAAATATTGACTTATATTTTTGAATAGTACAATACAACATTTATAAAGAATTAGCTTATACAAATAAGGAAAATATCCTATATAAATCAACTTACGAATATGCCTAATAAAGAGTAATGACAACTGTACAATATTGGAATTACAGGAATAATTGACTTATTATAATTCAGCAATTCATTGATTTCCTATGATTCAACGAATCATATGTGATTTATAAACAATGCATTAAGTTGTAAGCAAACTACAATATGTTGTAAAACAAAATTTGAGTTGCCTAGCCCCTCATAAAGCAAACACCCAAGTCAATCCCCAAGACTACAATAACAACTTTCCATTTGACCATCAAATTGAGAGTGGAAAGCAAATGAACATTTTGAAATGGTTTTAAACAATCGAAAGTGTTTTCCCAAAATAACTAACAAAAGTGACATTTCAGTCATATGTAGCGGTGTAAGACGAACCATAGAAGCTGACACTTACTTTAGAAAACAATTTAGCATGGTAAAATTACGTGCTTCATCCCAAGAAAATGAACATTCTGGTTGTTGTTAATGTTGTACCACTTAGGTCGACCTAATGAACACGCGCTTCAGGAGTAATAGCGAAGCCAATGGCAAATATTGAAGAAGGAGAAAAGAAAAGTATATAGAGAGATCGAATAAATCTCATGAGCAAGTCTACCATCACGTTCTAATTCTTCTAATTTGAGTTTCCTTTAATCCTCACTCATCTCCCCTCATAATTATTTTTATCTTGATTGTGAGGGTATTGGCAAGGCAAGGCAAGGCAAGGCAAGGGTTGACGCGTTTTTCACGATATCTACCCTAGGGTTCCATTTGTTGAAAAGAATTTCTAGGAGCTTCATTGAAATTCGTATTTAGGTTCACAGAGCATTGAAAGCGTCACCATCACAAGTATCATGAATTGATGATGCTTTTGTGGATCAACATGAAATAGGGGTGTCAATATAGGTAATCTATAATGCTTATATGGTTTGGGAGAACGCCTAACACACTAAGTGTAGCTGGTATCTTTTGCTGGTTTGGAATTAGTTGTTCGAGTTCAAGGATTTTCATCATGAAAATAAGTTATAAAATGTGGCAACACGGGCAAATTATGAAAAGAATGGTGGTACTGAAACAACGTGAAATACTCTACACAAATATTTTTAATATGGTTGTTTATTCAAATGTTTTTGCAAATAATTATAGTAAGTATGGGAATTTAATGCCAAATCAAGAATCCAAATGTTTGTGCCGACATTGACGCAAGACATATAGTGGGTCGTGGGATCACTTCCAACAAAAGTTGGTGAAGGAATTGACTCTCTAGTGGTGTGTGGGTCTTTATTTGGAGGCTATTGGTGGTTTCTGGTGAGTGTCTTGTGAAGCACTGCAAGAGTCAGTCTCTTGGGCTGGGTGGTATATATATGATACATGCGCAGCTTTCTGTGATGGAGTCCACATGGATAGTGGCTGATTATGGATTGATGATTAGGTTGAGGATTGGGTGAATAGATTTGGATAGCGGATGGATTAGACAGATAGTAATGCTACTGTGCTGAGAAAATGGGGTTGGGCTAGTAGGGTGGTAGACTGATTGTCGAATTGAGAAGAAAAGTTTCTAATTGGTAGAGAGAAATTGGATTGGGATGTTGAAGTGCTGTGAAATGGACAGATGGTACCAGAAAATGAAGGAGCCAATGATGTCAAATATGTTACCTTGAGGACCCGTTTGATTTGTGGATAAATAGAAAATATCAATGTTAAAGAATCAGTTTTTATTGTTAAAAAAACAATTTTACTCTTATTCTTAATTAAAGGAAAAAAAAGTAAATAAAAAAAAATTAAAAGAGAAAAAAAAGGTGGACCGGCGGAGGTTGGTGGTGAATATCCTAATATATGGATGTCATACGTTTGTCTTTTCAAAAAAATCAAGTGAATCCGTTTTCAGATGAAAAATTGTTTTCCTCTTTCCTATGATAAAACTTCTCTTCATTTTTGGCTTAAATTGTTAGCCGGATAAAAGTGTATTCGGATATCAATTGCGCTCAGACTAAATAAGACAAATTTTATCCGTTATCTTTAACCATTGATCATATACCAAACGGGCCGTGACTACTAGTTCTAAACAATGTCTAGAGGGAAGCAAAAAACCACTTCTGCTATTCCCACTGCCTTCTCAATTATTTCCTTTTCTTGGGGACCTTTAGTTGGAGGTTGGTGGATCTTTTTTTCTCGGGACACGTTTGAAGGATTCACTGTTTTTTCAAAGGCATAATCCACCTCTGTGATAGCTGATGGGGTTGTAGCCTCTGGTGCTCATTTCATTAATGTACATACACATATTTGGATTTATATATGGAGTGAGGACTTCTAAGCCTGTACCAACTCTTGGTGGATCACTATGATGGATTAATCGTCAATCTCAAATCTGTTATGTTATCATTTGTCAACAGGAAATATCAAAACAGACATGAAACATTGTTTAGCCTCTAGAGAAAGCAGCTGTCATCTTCTATATTTATCACAAGTAATAGCTAGAATCTACTTCTTGAATGGCAAAACATAATACCCTTTTATTGTGGCACAATATACACGTTAAAAAATCAGCATGCCTCACAATTATGTTAGATAAAGCACTGAAGGAAAAATATTTCATCAGTTTGCAAAGCACATAACTTGCACGGGGTGATCTAGCTAACCAAGGCTCGCTACATTCATTAGGTACTCAATCACACAATTTTAGCTCTTCCCCTCCTTTTCCAAAAGAAACCCACAGAGAAAAAAGAAACAGAAAATAGATTAATGATATGCCTGCTTATATATTTACTCTGAAGATCATGGTTTTGCCGATCTTAATAGATTACCCTGGATTTATCCCTAGAGAAGAATGGCTACCGTCAAGGATTCTGCGATCTTCAAATGTTTTAGAACAAGAAAAATAATGATATGGTTTCAGTGGACTAATAAGAACAATTGTGGAGTCGTTTATTAATCACATGTCCTTGCATATTCTTTTCTCTTCTGAAATTATTTTAGCGCGGTATACATTAAACTAGATTGTATAAAAAATTTCATCCTACGCCTTTCACATCTTCTGTCGAATGTTCATATTTTTTGTCATGATTTTGACTCCACTGAAGGAAAATTTCTTGCTACGCCACTGGAAACTATTTCTTGCTGCAGTTTGGTTTGCTAGACCCCACTGAGGGAAGTTATTCGATGTTCCACTGCTCTTATGGGACAGTTATTTATTTATTTAATTTATACAGGTACTTATCTTGCCATCTCCATTTTGCAGGTTGCTTCTTTGGCATGCTGCAGAGAATCTGGCTACGAAATGCCTTCGAGTTGTACCTCCACATGTCGTCTCAAGATGAAAGGTTCAGAGAAGTGGCATAAATTGGTAGCCGAAAATGTAGAATTCAATGCCCATTGCCCATCTAGAGATGAGAGCATTTCAACCTATGTTGGCCTTCCATTATCAAAAAACAAGACCATGTCTTTCATTTCACAGTTGGCATTTTCATCAATCTCATCTGGTCATCTTTGTTACAAAGAGGTAGGATCTTTACCAAAAATCAATCAATCTTAGTCAATATATGCATCTGGCCTTTGTAAGGATCTTTTTCTTCAAGTAGTCAATTGAGAAAATGTTTAACAACACAACTAGATTCTCTTGCTCATTTTTGCTGCATGCAGTGAGTAATGCATGTTCTTTGTTACATTGTTAAACCTAACATCAGCAACTGACTGCTAGAAAATTCTTAAATTAATATTATTGCCTGGAGTTGGATATGGTGATGTGGGGAATGCCTTTCTCTTCATGCATCATCTATCCCTTTAAAATAATTTCATCTTTGTTCGTAGGATTTCACAAACCATATGTTAATCGGATTGCTTTCTATTTGATGAATGAATGATTTTTCTTTGTTTGTCATATTGTCAATGTTAAATCATCTTTTACTAAATGTTGATTTCCAAGATAGATATGGCACGTGGGGGTGGGTTCTCATCATACATAATCTATTCTTCCTTTAACTGCATTCCTTAGTTGATTTCTCTAATGAGCTGTATAGTCAACAGATTTTAAAAAGGATTTAGCAAATTTACTTAGATCCTGGCTTTGCTTCCTGCAGAATGAATTGCAAATGACAGAACTTCATAATCATGCCACATACAATTGTGAGAGCATTTCCTTTTGTCTCGCGAAAATATGCTTGTGGATTCTTGCTGGAGTGGTAGCAAGCTTCAACATACTTAAGTTACATGAAAAGTTTTCGAGTCAAAAGCATGAAATAATTCAGGAAACACCACGTGCTCAGCAATCTCAGCTGCTACAGCCGTCCCAAAGTTCCTCCAGAAGTACTGGGAAGTGGAGGAAAAAAATTTTGGTTGTTTTTGTCTTAGGCGGTGTTGTTTTTTCCTTTTGGTTATTTTGGTACTTGGATAAAGATATAATCTTGAGAAGGAAAGAAACTCTGGGTAGTATGTGTGATGAACGTGCTCGGATGCTCCAGGACCAATTTAATGTAAGCATGAACCATGTTCATGCATTGGCCCTTCTTGTTTCCACATTTCACCATGGAAAGCAGCCTTCAGCTATAGATCAGGTAATAATGCAATAATGCCTAATGACCTGTTACCTTTCACTTGTACCGTGATCCTTGAGTTCCACTTGCCAAAAAATTGAAGTAAAAGCCAGTTCACATAAAACTTACATGCATTGAGTTGATTGGTCTATCTACTTATTGTTGCCATATGATAAGCCTGGCCAACTTGTTGGATTCTGCAGAAAACTTTTGAAGATTATACTGAGAGAACAGCTTTTGAGAGACCACTTACAAGTGGTGTTGCTTATGCTTTAAGAGTTCGTCACTCGGGGAGGAAGGAATTTGAGCAGCAGCAGGGATGGGCAATTAAGAAAATGGAAACCGAGGATCAAACTTTAGCTCAAGATTGTAACCTAGAGAACTTTAGCACTTCACCAGTCCAAGAAGAATATGCACCCGTCATTTTCTCCCAGAAAACTGTATCTCATATTGTCTCTATTGATATGATGTCTGGAAAGGTTTGCTCCGTGCTTTATAACTTTATTTTACATATAGTTTACTTTGAATTACTAGTTTAGAGACTTCACATTCTCCCTTAGATCTATTAGCACCATGAGTCGTGACTTACAAGTGCAAGAGTATTACCTTTTAGCACGATGCTGCAAGGAAGTGAAATCAATAATTCTTAAAGAAATATTCTACTGAATTCGTATTCTTCTGCGCATCTCCTAGTGATTTTGACTAGTACAAAAAAGTAAATAAATAAATAATAGTCCCATTTAGTCTGAGGCTGTGGGGATGTGAAATAAATAATTCTTGCTTAAAGGAAATTTAATGCATTTAAAGATAAAAGGTTTCACCTGAATTCTTGCTAGGAGAATAATTGTCTGTGTTGAGCTTGAATCTTTATGGGTAACTTTAACTTATAACTTAATTGTAGTTGGCAAACCCTGAAGCTTCTTTCAGTATAAAGGTGAAGTTTTACACTTAGCTAGTGCATAAAAAACCTCAGACTCAGCGGTACATTTTTAAAGTGGTTTACATAATATATGGAACCTTATGTGGTAATCTACAAGCGAATTGGAATATAAGTTAGAGTCCAGCATGATTTAAAGCTAAAACTTGTTCACATGCATTTTAAGTCTTATAATTGTTCTCATTTAGGAAGACCGAGAGAACATCTTGCGGGCTAGAGCTTCTGGAAAGGGAGTCCTAACATCGCCTTTCAAGCTATTGAAATCCAATCATCTGGGTGTTGTACTTACTTTTGCCGTGTACAACACTCATCTTCCTCTCGATGCCATACCTGAGCAACGCATCAATGCTACTGTGGGGTAAAGAAATACTCAGTTTTTGTTATAGTATATGGAATGAAATGTTGTTCTTTATAATTTTCTTCGTATTTGCTGCTTCTGGATTGTTCATTTATCTTTGATTGTGTGATGTTTGCTGCTCCATAAAAGGTACCTAGGTGCTTCTTATGATGTTCCGTCACTAGTTGCAAAGCTTCTACATCAGCTTGCTAGCAAACAGACTATTGTTGTAAATGTTTATGACACAACTAACAAGTTGGCACCAATTAACATGTATGGAACTGACGAGGCCGACACCGGGTTACCGCATAGTAGTAACCTTGATTTTGGAGATCCAACTAGGAAGCATGTGATGCAATGCAGGTCAGACATTTGTTGTATTTGAAGTTTACATAGATAAAAACTGAGAAATCTCAAGTTTATCTAATTTATTTTAGCAATTCACATGCTTCTAAATAAATTATTCTTTTCTTTTGGTCACAGGTTCAAACAGAAACCTCCTCCTCCCTGGCAAGCAATAACAGCATCTGTTGGAGTACTGGTTATCACTTTACTTCTTGGTCATATCTTCCATGCTGCCATTAATCGAATAGCCAAAGTGGAACGTGGCTATCGAGAAATGATGGAGCTCAAACATCGTGCGGAGGCTGCTGATGTAGCAAAATCTCAGGTTCATGTTGGATCATGTGCACTATGCATTTACATATAAATTTACACGTTGTCATGAATCTGAAAGTATTTGACTGAATCTCTTTTATTTAGTTATTCAGAGGATGTTGATCATTTATTGTCTTCTTTTGATCTTTGATGCTTTTTCCATCTTTCTTTAACATGTTATTCTCTTTCTGTAGTTCCTGGCGACAGTTTCACATGAAATCAGGACTCCAATGAATGGAGTTTTAGGTAATATTTGAACTTGAATTTCCAAGAACTTGCCACAGTGGGGACCTGCAGGTGGGGGAGGTTTTATATTTTCTGCTATTGTCATCAAAGTAACCGAAAATTACAATGCAATGCAGGTATGCTACAAATGCTTATGGATACGAATCTGGATGCCATGCAACTGGACTATGCACAGACTGCTCATGCTAACGGAAAAGATCTGATATCGTTAATCAACAAGGTTTTGGATCAGGCCAAGATTGAATCAGGCAGGCTTGAGTTAGAGGCTGTCCCTTTTGATCTGCGAGCTGTTCTTGACAAGGTCCTATCACTTTTTTCTAGGGAATCTCAGGAACAGGGATTAGAGGTAGAAAGCCACATTCCTTTCATCTCTCCCCTTTTACATACTTTCTGCTGCCGTCTTCATAATTATGGCTGTACCTGACATTATTTCTTGCTTTTTTGTTTTTGTTCTTTTTGGGGAGCGAAGTTGGCTGTATATGTATCTGATCAGGTACCAGAAGTGGTCATTGGAGATCAGGAACGGTTCGGGCAGATAATTACTAATCTTGTTGGGAATTCAATTAAGGTTGGTTTAGAACCTGCCCTTTTGTTTATTTAGTTTTTCCCCAAATACTTTGGCTTTATTAGAAATTCATGGGCCCAAAAGGCGTATACCCAAGTATCACTGCTTGCAATTTCATGTTATAAAAGATGCAAAATATACTTCAATATGTTAGCTTCTCCCTCTCTTGAGTGCCGAGTTCAAACCCTAGAATTTCATGTAAGTCCAAATGTAGCTACATCTTCTACTTTCAAAAATCACAAGACCCGACTCAAAAGAAAATAAGTGAAAGAGAGCTCTTTGGACTTAAATGGGTCCTTGACAACAGTATGGAACACTGGTTGTGCCTCCTATAAAACTATTTGTATTTACAATGACAAGTTTGACTGGTTTGTAGTAGAGGTTACTATCTGTGTTCAGGTTTCTAATAAGAGATGGACCAAATTTACCTAATTGCTCCTCCACTTGATGGGAACACTTGCTTCCCTGAAATCTTTCCTCCATCTTAACTCCTTTATTATCAGAATAATGATTGCTACCTCCACACCATGTGAAAAATTGTCATGTTCATTTAATGCCTGTTTGGTAGAGTTTAAAAGTAGTTTTTTAGGAGATTTTGAAAAGAGTTGGTGAGATGTGTGGTTGAAAAGTTGATAAAAGTTGTGGGTCCATAAAATGTGGTTGAAAATGAGTTTAGGGAAAATAGCGTGCATGTTTACTTTTTGTTGTCATGGACAACTGGTGCACTATGAATGGTTGTCTGTGTGTGCTTGCACATTTTCTATGGGTGTTTATGACATCTCTGCTGTTTCTGTGCGTTTATCAAAGAGGCTTTGTATGTAGGCACATGACTACTTGTACAATATAAAAGGGCATAAATTTGTCATATAGTGGCCACACTTTTAACACTTTGATGTGGTTTGAGAGGTTGGCAAAATATTTTCTCTAGGAAGAGGTGTTATTATAGAAGGGTAGGAAGGAAGTACTTGTTTGAATTGAAGCAGAGTGAATGTAGATGTGAAGAAGGTTTAGCGCTCAAGTGTCTGTCTCTGTGGTGTGAGTTTCAGCTGTTTGGCAATGGAGCATGGTCATTACAACTGCAAGATAGGTTTTCATCTTAAAAGAATGGGAGAAAGGGGTAAATAATAATATTATGTGTATTTTATTAATAATTCAGTCCATTATACCATACATTTCAAGTTGACTTCATCATAAGTATGACAAGACTATTGTAATGATTTAGTTGTCGTCTCTGAAATTTGGGAGTAAATTCTTGTTGACTACGAAGGTTTAGTTGGTATTAGGCCCAAGTTGTAATGTATGTTCTTGAAATCTCTGTGGGACTGATTATGATTAATTACAAAGCTCTTTCGGTTCATGGATTTTTTACTTGTTTCTGGAAGATAAATTATCATCTTGCAGGTTTTTAATTAATCATCTTCTGTTTATATTGCAGTTCACACAAGACAAGGGGCACATATTTGTCTCTGTGCATTTAGCAAATGAAGTGATGCTTCCACTTGACGCGAGGGATGAAGTTCTAAGACAAAGCTTAAACATTGTTCAAGTTGGATCAAATGCTTCTTATAATACGTTGAGTGGGTTTCGGGTAGTTGATAGATGGAGAAGTTGGGAAAACTTTAAAAAGTTCAGTGGCATACCAGAGGAAACTGAAAAAATCAAATTGTTAGTGACTGTTGAAGATACTGGTGCAGGAATACCTCCGGAAGCACAATGCCGGATTTTTACGCCTTTTATGCAGGCTGACAGTTCAACATCACGGAAATATGGTGGAACAGGAATAGGACTGAGCATTAGCAAGCGTTTGGTGGAGCTTATGGGTGGAGAAATCGGTTTTGTGAGCGAACTTAATATTGGCAGTACCTTCTCATTTACAGTGACCTTCACAAAAGCAGAAGCCAATTATTTGTATACAATGCAGCAGCAATGTGATCTGGCTGTTCCAGAATTTCGAGGACTAAAAGCATTGGTCATTGATGAAAGAAGAGTCAGAGCAGAGGTCACAAGATACCATCTTAAAAGACTGGGAATATCTGTGGACATAACTTCCAGCATGGAATCTGCATACTCTTATGTTTCCTGCTATGGCAAGACAAGGTAAACTCATTTCCATAATATGCCATGGAGGATGCACAAAAACAACAAGCTATCCCTTTTTCCCAATAAAGCCTTTTAGTTTTAGGATATATTCATGTGTAACCCTTGCCTCGTGGGTTGTAATATGTCCTGCCCAATTGTATTTATTTACATAAATTCAGAAGATTTTTAGCCACTTCCTGCTACTACCTCTTAATCAAGAAGAAAATGACGAACACAATGATATGATTATCATTTTTTATATAAGAAATATGGAAATTAAAATAATTCGCTTTTCTCTGCAAATGACTAGAAATTTACAGAGCCTTCGTAGGCAGAGGTGCCAAAATTGTTGTGTTTTAGTAGATATTCTTGTCTCTGCTACACTAATTTTGTTCAACGCGTCATAATGATAAGGCTGCACTTCAGTAAGATGCGCACCATTATTCTTGCAAAATAAAAAATAAAAAAAAAAAACTTTATGACATGCTTAAATTGTAGAAGAGTTGGAACCATGATATTGTGCTTTGACCTAGTTTTTGCTAATGGCTCTTATTTATTCTGTCTACAGTGTGTCGGAGCATTTAGCTATGGTTCTCGTTGATCAGGACAGTTGGGGTAAAGATATTTGCTTTCCTTTCCATAACCTGCTAAAGACGATAGAAAGAAATGGCTCCAAAAGTAATTCAGGGATCCCTCTGAAAATATTCTTGTTAGCAACCTGCATAAGCTCTACACAACGCAAAGAGCTGAAATTGGACAGGCTAGTGGATAATGTGATAACAAAGCCTCTAAGGATAAGTGCATTGGCATTCACCTTCCAAGAAGCTACTGGATTTGGAAAGATGGGGCATAATACAAGGGCTAAACCATCAACACTAAGAACTCTACTCAAAGACAAACAAATTCTGGTGGTGGATGATAATGCTGTTAACAGAAGAGTGGCAGAAGGTGCCTTGAAAAAGTATGGAGCAGTTGTTACCTGTGTGGAGGGAGGAAAGGTTGCTGTAGGGTTGCTTAAGCCTCCCCACAAGTTTGATGCTTGTTTTATGGATCTCCAAATGCCCGGAATGGATGGGTAATAAGCTTTCCTGAATCTTAGCCATCATGTTTCCTAATATTACGTAATTTAAATGTTGTGCAGTATACTCATGAACCCTAGGATGATTTTGAAACTTAAATTGGTATATAGTTGCACATTTGTCTGGGTCTTAGGTTTAGATCCCTGGCATGAGCTAATATTGTGAAGCACTTCAAGTACAGATGCCAAAATTGAAGAAACGCCCTTGCAGTGCTTTGTTATTGACTAGACTGTGCTTCATTTGTATCGGCTGAAACCAGTTTTGAATTTGATCTTGGGTATAAGATGATTGCGCTCTTGAATCTGTATGTTTCTACTAATTTCCTGACCGAAGACCGGGTTTGGGAATTGTTCCTATTGATTTCATCTTTTGAGGAATAACTGATAATTTTTTAATATTATTGATCTCTGTCTTGCAGGTTTGAAGCAACTCGACAGATCCGGAGTCTTGAGAGTGAATGTAATAAAAAAATTGATTCTGGTGAAGCATCAGTTGATATGTCTGAAAATTTTGCTCATTGGCACACACCGATATTAGCTATGACAGCAGATGTGATTCAAGCAACAAATGAAGAATGCATGAAGTGTGGGATGGATGATTATGTATCTAAACCATTTGACGAAGGGCAGCTTTATTCAGCTGTTGCACGCTTTTTCGGGACTGAATGATTTAGATTTTGGCATATTTGGCTTATGATGGGGAGCCTGGGTTTCATGTTCATTGCTGATTGGTTAAGGGCCTAGTCAGTTAAGGCATCTGGCTGCCACCAGTGACTTCCCTCTTGCTACCCAACTCTGTCATGACTTGTCAGAATCAAATCCTTGTTCATTTCATGTGGTAATTTCCCACACTTCTTGTTTTGAGGCTTTAAAATTTATTGTGCGTGGTGCATTCTTGGAGTGCTTTCCTCTCTCTCTCTCTCTCTCTCTCCTCATTGTGCGTTATCTAACAACATTCCAGTTGTAGGGGTTTCTTAAGTTTGATCTACTTAATGAGCTATTCTGAAAAGACTTGGGTCATGGTTTCCCCTATTTTTGTTTCCCTGAAAATTTAGCAAAATATGTGATTACAAAATATGACGTGACGTAAATGTTAATCAAATTTAGCTGCTGTCTTTCATGCAACTGGCTTTAAAATAATAAATGTAGGACTGGTTTTTGATATTTATGACCATGCTTCCCTATAATTTGTTTCCTTGAGAAGTCTTCGAGATACATATATAATGGACCCTTTAATCTTACAGAGTAGACAGTACTTTACGATGGACTACCTCCATAGGAAATGATATACTCGCCACATAGGTAAGTGATACGATGCAGAGTAGAAATAGGTGGAAAAGTAGTTGTCTTCTGTACTATGCATACTTGTGTATTGAAAAACTTGTTTGAAACCCGGATATGGATGCAGTGATCATTATAATTTATATTTCCAGGAATTGAGGCTGGGGGACTTTCGGAGTGCAATGGGGGATATTATGATCAACTCAACGGCAATAAAACAAGAATATCTGCCAACTTCATGTCTATCCCTGTTTTCGGGTCATATGTATTGTGCAGTGCCACTTCAATCAGAGCCATATACTTGAAAGATGAATAATTAGCTTTCATCTTCTTGAGCTTAGGTTGGAAATTGTATTGATTAGTAATTTTTTCTTTAGCATCATATAGTGCCGGTTTCAAGGTTCATGTTGTAAAATGTAGTTACAGTGACATAAATAAAACTGATTCATGTTCATATGGAAAAAGAAAGGCCTGTTGTAGTATCAGCTATATTACTACTTTTCTTTTGCATTGCCTGTTGGAAGTTTTCCTTTTTTCTTTTTTTCAGTAATTATTTGCAGCCTGAGATTCTGTATATAGATTTGTAACCTATTTTTGGTGGAAATATAAATGAGATTTTTAATTCTTTATCTGATTTCTGTTTTTTTAACTGGAGACATTGTCTTTGAGTACTGTTATGAGCAGTGTTGTAAAAGTTCTTCTATGCGTAAGTGTGGCCTCTACGCCTAGTCATGTTTCACTCTTTGCTCTCGCCTAGATCTTAAAAGTTTGAAGCACGATCTATACGTCTAGTAACATTTTACACTTTTTAGAACAAGTGTTAGTTAGAAACCATCTCATAGCATCACTGCATTGTATGATTAATTTGGAGTGATATCGAGTAAATATGGAGAAGCAATTGACACGGCACCGGCGGATCCCAAGTGGTTGTCATATATGAGAACCAGGCTTGCAGGGGACAATTCATGTTGAAAAGCACCTGACATGAAATCGCCCTTGTGCTTCCTAGGGGTGGCAAAACGGCTCGTAAAAGCTCGGCCCAGCTCGGATTCGGGCTCGTCGAACCACGAACACGAGCTAGGGCCGAGCTGGAGAAAAAAAAAATGAGCCGGCTCGTTGGGCTCGTGGGAACGAGCCCACGAGCCAGCTCGTCCGACGAGCCCACACGAGCCCATGAGCCGGCTCGCCGAGCTGGCTCGTGGGCTCGTGGCTCATCCACAACGGTCACGATTTCGTGACCGTTGGCCAACTGTCACATTTGTGACCGTTGGTTGCCTTTTTTTATTTTTATTTTTTATTTTTTTTGTTTTTTCCTTTCTTGATTTTCCTATAAATACCCTATTTCTAAACTCATTTTTTCACACCTCGATCTTTTATCTTTTATTCAATTACATACTCAATCTATTATAAATTCTCAAATCTCAATATTAGTGTTCTAAGTAATTAGTATCTAGTATCTTATTATCTAGAAATTACGCTATAATTTTCTACTTCTACTAATTTTCTACATTTCTATTTTCTAATTTCTACGTTCTACTAAATCTTCATCTTCTCCTATTTTATTTCTCTATTATTCCAAATGGCATACAACCGAAGTGATGATGATTTCAGTGGTCTTAATGACATTCCAATTCCAGAAGACATTATTGATCAGTTTGGTGGTAGTACTGATCCAATTGATTTGGAAGACATTCATGACGACGCCAATACACATGAAACTACCATTGGCTCTAGCACTAAACGAAAAGCCACCAAACAAAAGGCTAAATGCTGGGAGCATTTTGAGTTGGTGCCGACTGATAAACTAGTGAACGGAGTCCCTGAGTTCAAAGCACAGTGTAAACACTGTCAGGAGAAGTTTGCTTGGCAGAAGGGGATTGGCACGACCCATCTAAACAGACACTTCAAAAAGTGTCAATACAAACATGGAGGTATGGATGCAAATCAGGCACATCTCCAGTTTGGATCTCCTGGGGCCGGGTCTAGTAGTCCTACTCTCAACAACTGGATATACTCACAAGAACGTATGCGACACGAAGGACTACCGGAATTGATAGCAAATGTCTAGTTTCCACTATGCTTGGTAGACAATCCTCATTGGACTACATTCATCCAAAAATATCTACAACCAAGGTACGTTAGTATTTCTAGAAATACACTTCGTAGAGATACTATTGTTAGATATAATACTAAAAAAGAAGCTATTATTAATGATATTAATAATTACAATAGTGTTGTATCTTTTACATCAGACTTATGGACAGGTTGTAACCAAAAAGGATACATGGTAGCAACTGCACACTACATTGATAATAATTGGTTAATGCATAAAAAAGTAATAGCATTTAAACAAATAGACTATCCTTATAATGGAAATAATATTTATCAAGTTTTATTAAGTGTGTTACATGAATTTAAATGTGATTCTAAAACTCGTAGTTTTACATTTGATAATGCAGGCCCAAATAATATAGTAATTGAAAAATTAATGCAACATTGTAATCCACAATTTGATGGTATTTTATTTCATATTCGTTGTGTGTGCCATGTGTTTAATTTAATTGTACAAGATGGATTACAATTTATACGCCCACAATTAGAAAAAATTAGATTTGCTATTAATTATATATCGGTTTCACCATCAAGAAAACAAGTTTTTGCTGCTTTATGTATAGAAAATGGGCTGCAATCAAAATGTTTTGCAACTGATGTTGGCAATAGGTGGAATTCAACATATCTTATGCTTGAATCGTGTGAAGGTTATGAAAATTGCATTACTGTATATTATAATGACCGACATTCACACGGCTCAGAATATGATTTAGAATTACATGATTGAGAAATATGTGGTCATGTTAGAAAATTTTTAAAAATTTTTTACGACGCAACAAATGCATGTTCTGGTGTTTATTGCCCAACTACTCCAATTGTTTTAAATCATTTCTATTATATTGCTAACAATTTTCATAAGTATAAGAATTTTGCTCTTTTTACTAGTATTATACATGTCATGGAAGCTAAATTTAGAAAATATTAGGAACAATTACCTATGTTATTTCCATTAGCATGTATCATGGATCCTCGACTTAACTTAGAGGGTACAAAAGTAACAATAATGGCAATTTCAGATAAATTAACTTTTGGAAATCCAGTCACGTGTTCTAATTTAGAACAAACTTTATGTTTTATATATGAGATTTATGCTGAAAAGGCCGGTACAAACGTTGTACAACCTTCTAATCCAACATATACTTCGTCATCAACTGATGACATTGACTTATGGAGTTACGTCAGTACACATAGGACCACTCAAAGTCAACAATTAGTTGGTTCTTCTTCTAGTTCTTCCCTTCCCTATTCTAATGATACATCTGTAGAGTTAGGTAGGTATTTTGGACATGATGTGCTTAGTATGTTAGATGAAGAAGAGAGAAAAAATTTTGATATACTTAAATGATGGAGACAACATCAACGTAGTTACCCAATTCTTTCCAAAATGGCACGTGATCTACTAACACCTCCGGTGTTAACTGTAGCATCGGAGGCTGCATTTAGTATAAGTGGCAGGGTTTTATCTGATATCAGGTCAAGACTCAAAGCCGACATTTTAGAAAGTTTACTGTGTCTAAAGGATTGGGATGATGCCGAACTTCGAATTCAAGACAAAGTGGACAGAATAATGTCTGAAGAACTTGAAGATTTGAATATGGATTAATCATATTCGTAGAATCGTAGTAAGTATTATTTTGCATTAATATTTCTGTATTTGAAGAATTTTTCTTATTTTAATAAAAAATTGTACACGTAACATCTTGTTCGTGTATAATTTTAACTCCGCCTACTTTTAAAGTAGCCGGTCCCAAGCCCGGAAAAAGGAGGAAGGTTTTTAATTTTACATTTTTAACATAAACGATTTTCGATTATGTATTCTTTTTTATTTTCAAATTTAAAAAAATGTAAAACACAAAAAAATAGAAGTGGATTTTAAATCTTTAATTTTTAACATAAATGATTTTTTATTTCTACTTTCTTTTTTATTTTCAATTTTTTTTTTATTTTCAAATTCAAAACAAAAACTTAATCAAATATGAGGATTTTAAAAAACATAATCAAGATGATTCAATAAAAATTTTAACATAAAGATAAATATTTAATCTTTAACATAATGATAAAGATAAATAAATGATTCATTTTAAATATTTACATTTTGTTCTTTAATAAAATAAATAGAAATTAGAATATAATGATTTATTTTCAAATTTTAAACAAAAAAAAAATTAAAAAAACAGGGCTGAGCCGGCTCGGCTCGGCCCGGCTTGTTCGGCCCACGAGCCGTGGGCCGAACCGAGCCCATGGTTTGGAGATGAGCGTCTCCAGACGAGCCGAGCTCGTGATTTATGGGCTGAGCTGGCTCGGCTCGGCCCATTGCCATGGCTAGTGCTTCCCATGGTCCCGACGATCATGTGGTAGAAGGTCGAGATAGACTTGACTGTCAGATTATGATGCCTGGTATGGTCAAGGCTTATGATGAGTGGCTCAACCTGACGTTCGTGACGACCCACAAGTGGGTTGTGGGAAGCTTGAATATCCAAGGCTCGATGATGAGTAGCTCAACCCAACGTTTGATAACTATATCCAAGTATTGGGATGTCTAGATAGGGTCGATAGGACTATGATTGATATGAAAAGACAACAATTTACCTTCATATTTTGGCTTACACCGTAAGTACGGATAAAGAACACCATTGGACATATCAAGTTATATATATGATAATTAGGGCACAACATACAATAATGAGAAAACGTAAGAGAGCCTAATGAATTTAAAGAATGTCATGATACATATAAAATTCAGTATTCTAAAAAGCGTAAAGCATAACTAAGCGTAGAGACCCATCTTCAAGACTTTCGAGCTTAGACGAGGCGTGATGCGCCTCTACGCTTAGGCGAAACATAGGACCGCCTAGACAAATTTTTTAGAATAATGATAAAATCACATTAGCACTCAATGTTTCATTCATTAAGTAACATTACTCAATGTTGGACCCAGATGACTATAAGACTATTTTTGGCTTTGTTTTTTTAAAATATATTTGTAATCATGTATTTTGTGGGATTTATAATTTTTATTAACTCTTCAATCATGCATTTCATCGATTTTTTTAAATTTCTTAAAAATTTACTTTTAAACTCCGTATAACAAATACTAATAGGTGGAACATAAATAGTGAAGTTGGAGGATGATGAGCATCATTGGATCCAGGGGCGGAGCCAAAACAAGGCATAGGATTGGGCCGTGGTTTAAAATGGACTGGACCATAACATAAGAAATTTTTTTTTTTTTTTTTATTTAACTGCATTTTCAGGAAAAGTTTTAGGATAGGGCTGGGCCTGGGCCAGACAGGCCCAGCCCTGTCTGCCTGTCTGGGCCCCTGATTGGATCACGCAAGTAGACTTGTGGTTATAGTAGCCGCGTAACCATGTATTTATATTCAAGAAATTGAAATTTTGGCAATAGTCCTTAACCTTTTTTATCTGTATAAAAGTTATTTTTTAGCACAAATATCCCTATCCTATATATTTTGGTACACAATTGGTATTTATTTGATGAAAAAGACCAATATATCTTTAATTTTGACTATAAAAAATTAATTTAGCATATTAAATATATCATTATAGTCGTGTCAATTAAATTTTTCATAACAGAAAAAATGTTAAATTATTATGCTTTAAATATATGTAATTGCTATTAATTTGAAAAACTTGAATATAACAATTAAAAAAAGATGTACATAATTTTTATGATATTGAACCAATCTTGTTATTTTTTATTTAAGATAAAAATATTAATAAAAATTAATTTACAAATTATATGTTCTTTATTTTTGAATAATAATAAAACGATAAATAAAAATGTGAAGAATACTGTTGAAGCTCTAATATTTGTAATTAATAAACGAATATCTCAAGTAAATATAAGTATTTAGAGATCAAGTTTGTGACGAGGTTTTGTTTTTTTTGTTTTTTTTATAACCTTAAAATAAAATTTTAAATTTTAAACAATGTAATTTCTTAATTACAAAAATAATAATTTCATTTAACATGTTGTCAATAATTATGAACTTAAATTTTAGTTACTTCATAATAGTTTGTAAAATATACAAAATAATTTACGTATATTAACAATTTGATCAATAAATTTTAATTCAAAAAAGAAAAAGAAATACCGGATCAACACAAAAAGTTAGGAACCAACTACAATTTTTTCTTATTACAAGTAAGGACATTTTGATAATTTTCGTCAAATAAGGACTAATTACACACTAAAACATATAAGTTATAAATTAAAGTGCCAAAAAAAAAAACAAATATTATGGATTATTTCCACACTAAAATAACAAATTATAAATCATTTGTGCCAAAATTCCCCCAAAAAATTACTATTACCTTATATGGATTGTTACCATGCCAAGAATATGCATATGGGTATGGCCTCCAAAGTTCACGTGAGTAGATATATAGAGAATCTCACTAGAATATGCATATATGATGTAGCCTTCAATGTACTGTAGTTCTCTCGTCTTTAGAGTAACAGACAAGAAGTGAGTGGATTCTGAAACTCACCAACTCAGCAGCGCAACACCCAGTGCCCAGAAAAGCACAGCAATCATCGCAAAGATGCAATCTTTTTCATCATTTTCAATCTACGCTCTTCTCCTTCTGAGTAAATTTAAATGCTTTCGTCTCCACTTTTCATTTTGTTTGATAATGAAAATTTGAAGTTTTTGGTGCTTATGTTACTGTCAAACTGATTTCAGGTCTTTTGAAAATCTCTTCTTCCAAAGAAGGGTTTTGCTCTGCACCATCAATCTTGAGTACTGGCCGGCCGCTCTATTGGAAAGTCACAAACCCAACGCTCTCGCCCTCTCATCTTCAAGGTTAGTCCCTACTCTTTTTCCTTAAAAGATATAAATTTATAGATAACAAAATAAATGACAAAAGATTTTCAAATTTTGGAGTTTATATGTGGATGAGTGTTCAATTACAGCGATTGATTTGGTATCTGTATGTAGAGTTAAGAATATTATGCTAGGCTTTTCTTGACTCATTTTTTCCAATAAAGACTTTTCAGCGTTTTGTTCTATATGTAGTTCTGGGTTTTAATTATCAACAAGAAGAGTAGTATGGAATTTTTTAAGATGACAGCCTAAATTTGAACGAGGGAATTTCAATCAATCGATCATAAATCCATTTTTGTGCATTGGGATACTTTATCCATCATGATGAATAAAAGAAGATTTCGTGAATATGATAATAATAAAGGTGGGATGGTCGCCAAAGCTGATTTCGACTTCTGTTCTTTATAGACTTGCCCGGGTTCACTCGCAGTGTGTACAGTAGGGACCATGCTTTGATTACTCCTGAAAGTCATGTTTTCAGCCCTTTACCGGATTGGTATGTTCAAAGCTGGATTTTTCTTAACTTGTTGATGATATAAGCCTTTCTTCTTTTCTTATTTAATTTGATTGGACTTACAGGGTTAACACAATGGGTGCTTATCTAATTACGCCGGCAATGGGATCTCATTTTATTATGTACTTGGCAAAGATGCAAGGTGAGGTTTGGAAATTTACTGACTTCTGTCATGTTAAAATCAAGTTATTGTTTCAGGTGTCGTGCAGTAGGGGCTCTGAATTAATATTTTTGGCATGTTTTATTGTTTTACTGATTTAATGCTTCAGTGATTTATTCAATATGGTACAAAACAGATTTACTGATTTATTTAGCAATTTTTATCGTTTTCAAAATCATTGCTCATTCTTCTGCAGAAAATTCAAAATCGGGGCTTCCTCCAATTGATGTTGAGAGGTCTGGACTCTTTTACATTTCCACTGTGAGAAATTTGGACTAGAGTTTGTTTTTAACATCCTAAATCACAGACAGTTTGCATAAGATCGTATTAGAGGTTTTCTTTGCTTTTGATAAACTATATGATGTCTGTCTTGTGCTTGCGCAATCAGATTTGTGTTTGTGCTTCAAGGTACGGTGACTCTCATCGATGTATCAGACATTAGTCACAAACTAGAGGTAAAAGTGCTAACTTGTATTATGTTCGATCTTTTTTTCATTTTCAGGATTGCCATGGTTTAATGACAATTGAACCTTGTTATTGATGATGAATTGTGTTAGAGTTAGGAGTAAAAATCGCTTAATTGCAACTGGTGTTTTAATCAATAGAAATTGTTTGCATGTCACCTATTTTCAAGCAGGTCTTTATATCAAATGTCTTAGGAGCTGCTGTACTTAATTCAATATTCGGCATTAACACTTTATTGATTTTTTCTAGGTTGAAAAACCTCGATTAGCTTATGCCACTTGACCTGTAAAACCAAGAAAAGTTGGTAAATATTTTATGTAAATTTGCAGGTGGATTCATATGCTTATCTTCCTCCAAATTCAAAACATTCCTTGAAATCTGATGCATGTGCCACTCTTGTTGTATTTGAAAAAAGGTTTCCTCTTCTTGTCTTTCAATATTTCTATCTTATCCTAGAATCCAATCGTTGGATATCATGCACATTTAAGACTTAGTTGCTTGTCCTCTTGGACTTGTGTCTTTGCAGACTGCACTTCTAGTTTTTTTATGATATTATAGTGGCATAATTTTCATTTTTTCAGGTATGCGTATTTAGAAAATCATATTGCCGAGCATATTGTTTGTTCAACTGATAAGCAGCCCCTTCTTGAAACTCCAGGCGAGGTAAACTTTGTTATCTTTGAGTTTCTAGAACATCAAGATTTTTTACATACCTATTTATAGCTTAGGTTTTCATTTAAAGCATGCATATATGACTTTGGCATTTATAATGGAAAAACTTATAGCCACGTGATGGAATACTCATTGAGTCATTGTAATTAATACTTATGTCCCATCATTTCGCCTTTCTTCTGTCCCCTCAGGTTTTTGAGCTTAGGAAGCTTCTTCCGACTTCTTTGCCTTATGATTTCAACATTCATGTAAGTTTGGACTTAATCCTGGTAATGAATGATTACCTTCATTGTGTTGGACCCATCTAAGCATATGTTTGGTAGTGCTAAAATTATATTTTAAGTGTTTATATTATAAGTTGTGGGTGAATATGTGGATAAAAATGAGTTGTAAGTTGTGGGTCCTATGAAATGTGTGAATAAAAAATATGTTTGACCAATTTGATCAGCTGAAATTATAATTTAAACAGTGGCAAACATGTGCTAAAACTAATGTCCTACTTTTCACCTAAAGTTTGTAACATAGTGCCAATAACTCAATGTTTAAACAAGAATTTCATGCAGAATGTAATGCATTAATAATGAGTGATTTGATGCACAAATTGTTAACTCTAAAGTCAAAAGGACTAGAGTTCTTTTATGCTGCATTATCTTTCTAATTTTGCGTTATTGTTAAGCTTATGTAGAATTGAAGTTGGAGAAAGTGTCTTGAATGAACCTTCCTCTTTCTTCTTCTCCTTCTGCTACTCCTTTCATGTCTTAAATGTTAGATTCCCAAATTCGGCTACTTATTTTCATTAAATTTATTCATCTGACAGATCATGGACTTTCAACCAGGTGAATTCCTCAATGTAAAGGTACGAGGCTGCTGGTTCTTTCTTGGTCAAGTCTATGACAAGATATTTCTTTACTTTTGGAAAATTACTGCTTATAGTTTCACTCGTTTTGTGGAATATTACTGAAACAAGGATGCATTGTTTGAAGTTCTGAAATAAAATATCGAGTCAACAATGTTTTGAAGTTGTAATATTGATTTGTACAAAAACTATGTTGACTAGTTTTATCATACGGATTAGATCCTATCCAATTTCTATTTCCCTCCAATGCAATCATCAATTATCCATTGATGTGTTGGACCTACTTAAATTTGATGGTTTCATGTGAGTTCATCATCAATGCATGGTGGGTACTTAGAAATTGGAAGTAAATAGAAATTTGGAATTGGAGTAGATTAATTCCTTTTCCAGCATTATATTTATGGCTGTACATATTATCTTGATTCCAAAAAATTTTAACATGTGTTTTTTTGTATGCGTCTGGCGTGTTGGCAGGAAGTTCACTATAACCAACATGGATTATTGCTTTTGGAAGGGCAGGGCATATACCGACTGGGTGATAGCTGGTACAAATTAAATTATGCTGCATAGACTTTTGAAATGGTCCGGACGGATGGATTATTTTGCTAGAAAATTTTGCTTCTGGTAGTTTTTCAATTCGAACACAAGATTGGAAAGACTTGTTTGATATGCTTTCTCTAGTGAAAATATTTTCATCTCGGAAATTATGGTTAGAAAACTAAAGTCTCTTATCGTCTTCATTGTCTAAATATCATCAAAGATCGTAGGTCTTATGACTTTTTTACGCATTTCTGCTTATGGTAGGCAAGATTATACATTAATCAGTCTGAATATTTTCCAGTTCTATTATAGGTGGAATTAGTGTAGTACGATAGTTTAGAAAGATCTGGGCCGTGAGATAAGAATTATGGTAATCAAGAATAAATAATGATTCTCATGCGACCAGTTTTCTAAAAAAGTGTAAAGTGTTGTTAGGTATTGACACACAAAATATTCCCAAAATAAATGCTTAAAACAAATGCCCAAATATAGAGTTTGAGCGAATTGTCAAGATAAGAATCGCCCAAAACGTACAAAGGTATGGACGATAGAGCGAAGAGGAAAGGGATTTGGACAAATGAAGTGATAACTGCATCGCACAGAGAATGAAACGGTTTTATACGTGGCCTATGATCCAAAGAAACCGTTGGCCTTCTGCCATTACAAATTCCTGTTCTTGACTTGTACCTATTTTTGTTTGTGAAATAGGTATCCAGTGCAAGCTGGTGATACAATTTGGATGGCACCATTTGTGCCTCAGTGGTAAGTAAAAGGGTACAGGAGCTCTTCTTTACATTGATGGCAGAATTAAGACGCGACAGTGACTCAATTTACTCGTTTTTTCAGGTATGCTGCTCTTGGCAAGACGAGATCACGCTATTTGCTGTATAAAGATGTGAACAGGAATCCCTTGTAACAACAATTTGACAGTCTTCAGTCTTGTTAATCCATTTTGATGTGGTCCTCACAGAAGTATGTTTAACTAAACCTGATACTGGTTTCTTTGTCTTAGCGCGCTACGTTATTGCATTAGAACCTAATGAATGGAACGAAATTATTTCAAAATATGGTTTATTCTAACTTGAAATATTCTAATATGATATTTTTGGAATATGTCTAGAGCAATATGATCTCGAAATTAGCTAAACTCCAGGGTTTCCTTGATTCCGATTCGATGTTGAGTTGGTTGACAAGCTTTTCAAGATCCTTGGGGAGCATCTTGTTGCAGGTGGTGCATTGCATTGTCTTTACATGTCTAACATACTTTTGAAAGGTTCTTGGATTCCTGGTGTGCATTGTCTTCCTTCAAGTGTTGAAAAGGTTTTTGGCGAGTCTAATAGTGAGTTCGCCGAGACATCGTGGATTAGATTAAGCCTGAACTTTCATACTTGGTGATGGTATCTGAAGTATCTAGAGTGTCATAGGTTGCATTTTCTCGTTATCGTTGATTGGGGTAGTCTCACTGTCTTGTTTAGTAGAATTGACAGAGGTGATATTTCATCCTTCTATCTACAATATGTAAACAATGGCATCCTTCACAATTTATGCCCCATGATGGGACTTAGGGCATGCTACAATCTATTGGGCCAACTCTTGAAGGCCATTCCAATAGTGTGTTTTTGGCTGGGGCTATGAATCTAGTCGATAGATTTCATCTGGTTAACATGTACTCTTTATGTATTCACAAGTCCAACTCGTAAAGCACGCGGTAGTAATCACATTATAATCTCAGTCGTTAAGTTTGAATCATCAATCTAGGTCTGTTACTCACTCAAACTAAGATCGATTGTATCGAAATTTTCTGGAGAATGATCAAGTCAAAATCTCTAGAGCTCTAGCGATGTACAAAAGTTCAAACAAGATGAGAGTAGGCAGATTCGTGCCACTCAAATACCATAAAAGGCCTAGCTAGGGAGGTTGATACTTGCATTTAGGTATTATACACGTGGGGTCAAATAGAAGAGCTCGATGAAGCTACATATAGAAGTCAGTACAAAGCCAAGGGTCTAACCTTATGACAGACTAATACAACCTAGAAGATGCTCGACCGAGTATTAGCATGTTCACATCCTGGTAGGGCATGGCATATCCAGAATTTGAGAGAACTCAGTATATGTTTGGTAGAGTTTAAAAGTAGTTTTTTAAGGAGATTATGAAAAAAATTGGTAAAATGTATTGTTGAGAAGTTGTGGGTCCCATAAAATATGTGGTTGAAAATGAATTTAAAAAAAATGGCTTATTTTAAACCCAACCAAACATGCACTCACTTTTATTAATTTCGATCATTTGATTGAGGTCATAGCATATGTTACTTCCAATACAATAAGAAAAAAGTAACCAGCATTGCATATTCCAACTCACTCAGATAACATATCTCCTTCTCCCCCCTCTAACTCAAGTTCACAGCTCACAATATTAAAAGGAAAAATGATATTTCTCGTTCATAACTCAAGTCCACAGCTCACAATATTAAAAGGAAAAATGATATTTCTCGTTCGTAGATGGCCAGAGACACGTAAGTCTTAACCATATTTTCACAGTTGCCTTTATATGGAATGCCCTATGCCATGTTATTGCCATATCAACTCTCAACAAGAGTACCAAAAATGATCTGTAACAAAAAGTATTTTTTATCTACATATTTCGTAAGACCTACAACTTATTACACATTTATTATCAATACATTCTATAGAATCTACAACTTATAAGCACTTAAAAAATAATAAATAATTTCAACACTCCAAACATGCGGTTAAGTAAAGCTCGAGGTTAATGACAACAAATTCACTGATTGCTGCATTCAGAAGTGAAAGAATTGAAGTTCAGTTATCAGATTTTCCATTATAAGTACACAAGGTAAAACGGGTTCTTGTCAAAGTATACATTCTCGAAGACCATCAACTTTACATACATAGCAATTAAGAAACTTGTTGCAATCTGTTGAAGCCAACAATTTTCTCAAAACATTAAGCTTGCCCAAGCGCCAATGAAAGCAAATCCCCCCAAGGGAGCTAGTTTAGCATATGTCCTGTCTTCTAAGTATGCAACCGTATAACACCTGCAGACCAAAACCAGCATTTGGTTTCACAATCTCAATTCTACTAGTTATATCAAGATGATCAACAACAGTATTCTCAAAGAAAAATACAATTCAATGGGTAATTTGAGTGTTCAATTTGCTTGCAATTTATTTACCCTATCTAACAATGCCATTTTGATCAATGAGCAATGAGCATCAAGAAGAGGATTTCATGGTCTGGGAATTTTGTGCAGATTTCCCCATAAGCAACTATGAAAATAGAACAATAATTACAGAATCTGATAGAATGCCATTGCTCAAAGCTGAATTATATTCCATTGAGCACTCCATGAAGTACTTCAATTTTGTGCAGACGTCGAGCAAGTTAGATTTAATAATGACAGTAATTTCTTAAGGTTGACAAAAGCTTAGAATTTAATGTTGAAATATATATGATAAGTCAAGCCAACCAAGATAAGCATAGGTCTTGAAAGTCAAGCTAATGGGAGCCATAAGAATCATCAAATATTTGCCAGGACTTGAATTTTCAAGTAAAATTTATTAAGGTAGACATTCTAGACAGGATAAAAAATCTGATATCAACTAACAAAACAAAAACAGACGGTCAATTTTTTTGTTTTGAATCATATATTGATTCACTTATTAGCCCTGACTTCTAGGAATCATTCATTTGAAGTCAGAATACAAATTTGCATTACAAATTTATCCCGTTGAAGCATTCTAGGTGGATAATCAATGTTAAATAACGAATTTAAAAGGACAATTTCAAATCAGAAGATGTACACAGGCATATTGTGGGAGAAAAATAGACGAGTCAACCACGAGGCCACAAGTCGGCACTCTCCAGAACATAGAGGTAAGAGGGGCTCCAGAATAGATGTATTACCTATACCCCCATTTCCCATTTATCGAATCATTGAGCCTAGTGATAGTTTTGGTTATGAAGTTTTTGGTGGCCCATTGCTTATTCCTCGTAAGTTTAGGACACAATTTGTAAATTCACGCTCTAAAAATACCTTTCAACAGATAGTCCCTTGGATAGATGGCATGATAAATGAAGTTCCCTCTTACCTTGTCAATACCCTTAGGATCAAGCTAGAAATAAATATGATAAGGTGAGTGATCTCACTAGGAAAGTCAAGTTACGATTAATTCATGGTAAACTTGATCATCATGCGTTTCTTGAGAGTAATGCTCCTTGGACGACAACTTAGACCGAAACTTAAACCACTATAAAGAAAATGTCAAATACGCCCTTTGGGTAGGAGGATTATACAAATTCCCAATTATGTCTTTGCAAATGGCGTATTTGACATTTTCTCAATAGTGGACTAAGTTTCAGTCTAAGTTGTTGTCCAAGGAGCATTACTCGTTTCTTAATTAGATGAGAGTCTTGATAGTACGATGGGTACTTTGAGTGGTATGGCATGAACGACACCCAACGTTCATTTTACTAGGATGAAACTCATATGGTCTACTAAGCATTGTTGACAATCCATACTGCATAAGAATGAGTGCTAGGTTAGGACCCTCTCGCTTTGTAGGCTTAAATGAAATTAAAGATAAATCTATTGTAAAGATCAATAGATAGATCAATTCTTATTTTCCATTACAACAAAAAAGTAAAAAAGCAACTCACTGTTAATTACTCGAACACCACCAGATCTGAAAAACACTTATCCTCATACCAAATTGAAATGCTTTCACCAATATTTTATTGCAATTCATGAATTTTGGTATCCCTTCTACTCAATCTTTCTCCGCGGTTAACAATTTCAAACGACTAGTTTACTTCTCTGCACTTTCGGGACAATTCCCTTCAAGCAGAATAGAAATAATTGCAGTGAGTTTCCTTAGGTACTAACCTCTTCAATTTTCATTCAGTTGTTGAAAAAGGACACCCTGCTTGACATGATTTCCAGTCCACTACTTGACATGATTTCCAGTCCACTTTATTAACGAACCGATAAAATGTGTAGTGGAATTTAATTTAATTTTACAATAATGTAGAATATTCAAATTTTGCTTTATCTGTTAAGGATTGAGTAGTTGAATATTCTTCCAATTATGCTTTAATAACAGATTTAATGTTTCAAATTAAAAAATAAATAGATTTCATCTAGTATTTTCTTTTATTGTGTTTCTTTTTCCTATCGTCTACAAAATAATAGCACATTGAGTTACAAATGGATACAGCGCCCACGAAATCAGTTCAATGATGCTACAATGAAGTAAAGATAGGAAAATAGATACTTACGAACCGGAGAATGCCAGGATTCCAGCAGTCAAAAGGCTTCCATACTAGAAAACACACAAATGACAACTATGCTAAAATTATCCAAATATACTATCAAAATAGGCATCTCAAATAGAAATTAATGAACACTCACAATGTTGGGGTGGCTGGTAATAGGGGCAGCAACTAGGGCCGCCGTGTGAACCAAATGATACAGAGATGCTGTGTGCCAAACCTTAAAAAACAAAAACAAAACCAAAAAAAAAAAAATCCAATTTTCTACATTTACAACCAAATAATCCAAAGAATCATTTCAATTTCTTCAAAAACAAAAAAATTCATTTATTCAAAATAGTCAAAAAAGAGAAAATATAGAAATCATAATAGAAAGAAACCTCTTTGTAAGAAGGGTTTTTGGGCTTGAAACCATGGGAACCGTATGTTCCCAAGCCAAGAGCCGCTATACCTGTGAATTGTCCAACCGAAACCAGAAATTATAATAACAATTGACTTCATAGCAGTTGTGCATCATGAACAAAACGAAAACACAATATCTTTAGGAGTACAAAAGGGGCAAATGAGTTAAGAATATCAATTTCCAAAAAATAAAAAATCCGCAATTAAGAAAACTACCAGAGATTGCAGCGACTTTGTGCCAGAGACGAGGATCCATTTGAGTGCCGTTTGGTCAATCCTTCTGGTATAACCCTTCGTATACCTCCACAGCTTTTCAGTGTTTACTTGGTGGCAAATAAAATTGGGTAAATAGGACCGTTCGTCCTCAACTTTTGAATATTGTAACGACTGGATTTCAAATCTTTTATTTCTAGCAAACATCATCCCAAACATTTATAATGTTGTGCCGAGGTCTTTTGTAAAAGAAAATGTCAATTTAACTATTAAATAGTTAATTTTTTATTAAAATAACAATTGTACTTGTATTTTAATTTAGAATAAATAACACCAAGAGTCTCTAATCTCTAAACTTTGTGATAATAAGATCTAAAATATTTGATTTCTGCCACTCAGGACTCCAAACCTTTCAAACTTTTGTGTTTGATATCATTTTGTAATGAAAAATATCAGTTTGTTCGTTAAAAGATCAAAATTTTGAGTAAAATGATTTGTGACAACTTGCCTCAACCCCAACGGCAGCGGTATGTCATGATAATTAGTTTGTATTTTCCAAATTGTTGATGAAATTATTGATTTGAAGAAGTGGGATGATTTTTTTTTAACGGTCAAACTGACGTTCTCCATCACAGAAAGACCTAAAGCGTAGACGTTTGAATAGTTTTGAGATTTCGTGTGCTAAAAATCAAATATTCAAGACCACATTGTCACAAAGTTTAAATGTTATGGACTCTCAGTGCTATTTACTCTAAATTAACATAAGAGTCCAACAGTCATTTCACTAAAAATTTCACTATTTAACAATCAAACTGACATTTATGTTACAAAAGACTTCAAGCGCATATATTTGAAAATTTTGGGAATCTGAGTACTAGAAATCAAAGATTCAAGACCCCATTATCAAAAAATTTAAAGGTTCGAAACCTCTAATGCTATTTATCCTATAAAATATGTTCACTATTTTTCTTTAGAAATAAATGTTTACTATTCATAATTTAATAAAAGATGTCTAAAATAGTATGCAAAAAATCTAATTTGCCATAAATATCTACATTATGCGATCGAGATGTCATTTACCACGGAGTTCACACACTAATGTGCAATCGAGATTTCATGTACAATAGTGGCAGGTGCACGTAGTTCAAAGCCCATACACAACTTAGTTTCTCTAACAAGTTATCTTCTTCGCCCCCACAATAAAAACTCTAATTTGTAAAGAATACTCATTTACTTTGCACCACAAAATGCACTTTTCTATTAATATGCAATCTCATTCCTCTTGTAATTTCATAACACGACATATTTGCTAAGCTCAATAATTTTCGTGGTAATAAATTTTCTTGCACTCACATGATAATTAAAAAGTAAAACAAGTTGTTAGTCAGTACATGTTGTGTGAGTTTACATCGATTGACATGATTTTCATGTGTTGCATGGTATTCAGTGAGCTATTATTGAAAATTGTTGGAGATCTATAAATTGAGCTGTACAATCATTAGTCTCGTTTCTCTATTAAATATTGTCGTTTAAATACTTACCAAATTAAATGAAATCATTAGAATGGAGTAACTGATACTTATTAATCTTTAATTTCATTTGTCTAAGAAGTAACTAGCAAGAACACAATGGAGGTTTAAATTTATATTTAAAAATAATTCTTACACAGCCGATTTTAATTAATTAAATGGATGGATTTTTTAGTACGTAAATCTTATTAATTTAGTTGTACAACACACTCATATTTTATAATGGGAAATAATCTCTTGCCCCTTGGGGGCAAGAAATCCTTGTCCATTAGCAAGTAGGCAATCCAAGATCAAACAATTCTTGATATTGGATTGCTCACCTGCTAACACCTCAGCAGGTGGGCAAGTATTTCTTGCCCCCAACGAGTAAGAGATCAGAACTCATTTTATAATTTGTCTAGCACTAGAACAAATACGACCTTGTCACAATTGACGGGCAATCAAATAAGAATCGAAAGAGCTTTTACATGAAAATGTTTTAATTATTCGATAAACAGATTTCTTTAATTAATATGGATCAAAGGTTCAGTTATTGTAGTAATTAGTTTCATATACTACTTTTAGGCCTTCAGATTAATTTATGTAAATCATTCGAGTCAACATATATAAATCTTTCGGGATATAGGAGCTCTAAGAATTTTTTTGGTTGATTAACATGATTAATTGTTCTAAATCTATGAAATATTTTGGTATGAAATGTAATGAATTTTTGTTGATATGATGTGTGAATAGAAATTTTTTATTGGTCTAAGTGCTTGTTTGGTTATGTTTTTAAGTGTTTCTAATCAGTTAGTCTTATTAGTCTTACAGATGTGTGTGGGTCCTACTAATTGTGTTGATAAAAAGTATGTATGACAAATTTTTAAAAAAAAAAAGTTAAACTTTGCCAAACATGCTATAAGTATTAGTCTTTTGATTTTACATATAAATACCTTATAGACGTGGAATCAAAATACCAACATCGCTTAAATATGTTCTTGATAAAGAGATTCTATGGTTGGTGAGTATGAGCAAAGTGAAAAAATTGTATAAATAAAAAAAAAAATTGGCCAATATTCTTATTTTTAAATTTTGATCAATTAAGATAATAAATACTTCTGATAATGAAGAACTTGCCTCTAATTTAATCCAATATAATAATAGTAATGTAATACACCCACAAAAGCTTGCTTAGAAGATGAAATACCTCAAAATCCAAACTTGACTTTTAGATGGTCACAAATGATCGTACCGCCTCTTTTTATATTTCCACCTCTTTAAAATTTGATGGTGGAGATTAATCATATCCAACGATCTAGATTTATTATATAGAAGTACTACAACAACAAACCAACCTAGCAACATATGGAGATGGTGGCATATACTGAAGATAGCCTCCAAGAATTGATAAATCTTCAAAAGAGCCTTTGACCAAATAAAACCTAAAATACCCTTAACATATAAAGAATTTTTTAAAATACTCTTAACATATAAAAAGTTTCAATATTGTTCCCTATAATTAAGATTTTAAGTTTCCGCACCCAAAACTGGTATCAAAGCCTGTTAAAAATATAATTATGTCAAATAATTATAACAAAATATCAAAAATAAATATAATTGAACAAATTAATTGGATAAAAACTTTTTTGATACATAAATTTGGATTAATTGGAGAAAAACATATTAGAAAAGAAGATTAAGAAATTCTAAACGAAATTCTGCAAATTGAAATATTAAATAATACAAATAAACAGAAATTACAAAATTTTAGGAATAAACTTTCTGAAGAATATAAAGTATTAAATGATCAAATAAAATTATTAAAAACTCAACAAGAGTTAGAAGAGTTAAAAGAAAAAATAAAAATATTAAGAAAACCTTTAACTCTAGAAGAAAGAATAATAAATATAGAAAACGAAATAATAGTTTATAAAGAAATAATTACTGAAATTGGGAAAAGATTAGGATTTCAATTTGAAGAAAAAGACAAATTATTAATAAAAGAAAATATTGTTATGATGAATGAAGTAAAACAAAATTTTCTAACAGAACAAGAAACTATAATAGAAGAATTTCTTGAACAAAATAATAAATATTACCAACTACTTGAACCTTATAACCTAAATCCAAATATGAATACTCAATTAAAAGATATTTCAGAAAATCTTTTAAAAATTAATGAAAATATTAAAATATCAACAGCAATAGCAATAACAGGAAAACATATAAAAATCTATACTAGAGAAGAACCTCAAACTCTAGAGTCTGTATATAATTTAATGAATGAAACCAAACAAGATCTTGAAGAAAAATTCTTTGAAACTTCAGGAGAAGATGCAGAGAAATACAGAAAAATGTTAGAAGATTTAGAAATACAAATGGCCAACATAAATTTAGGAAATACTAAAATGAATACTAGTACCACAGGAGTTAGTAGTTCTACTACCCCTCCTACAGTAAGACAACCTCTATTTACACCTACTACACTACCAAAAATTGAAGGAATATACCCTACAGTATGCTCAGGTCCTGTACCACCCGTTGCACCAAGATACGAAGGACCAGGACAAACTAGTGGTGTAAATAAAGAGAAAAAAGACGAAGAATATGATAGTTATAGATATCCGACAGATGAAGGTGAATTTTATACTTGGTATAAATTCAGTCCAAAAGTAGAAAGCCCTAACAAAAGAATAAGTCCTAGCAAATTAAAAGGCAACTTCAAAATAACTACCAAAGAAGAAAGTCCTATAGAAAATCTAACAGAACCAATACCAACAACAGGAATATGGTTAGATCTAGATTCAGGAGATAAAGATAAAAAGATATATGCTTGGGTTAAAGCCTCTAGCCTCGCTATACAATTTAGCAAAGGATGGGATACATATACAACCTTCAATTTTCTTGAACATACCTTTAGAGGAAAATGTTGAAGAATTATGGAAGAAAACCCCCGACCAAATAAAAGGTAACATAAAATATGGAGAAGAATTGATAGCTAATACAAGAAAACATTTAAATAACCAAACAATTATGGATATATTAAAAAGATTAGAGAAATACTTAAGAGCACAATTTCTAGGAGAAATTGCAGAAGAAACTAGTATAGAAAAAGAAATAAGGGAAAAATTAGAAGCACAAATAGAATTAGAAAATCTAAGAATTTGTGATATGTGTGAGCTAAAAGGATACTTAAGAGATTTTGAAAAAATCTATATAAAAGCTTTAAATAAAGATATGAATTATAATGAAAAACTAAATTATCTCAACATAATGTTCCTAAAACTTCCTTACCCTTGGAACATAAAAATACACCAAGAATATGAAAAGACTAGGTCTGTTATGACTCATCCAGAAATAAATGATACTTTTGGCAATAGAGAACAATTTATTATCAACACAAATAATAAATGGTGTAGAGAAATAGCTGATAACAAAGCAATAAAAAAGATGACAAAGAAAAAACCCCTTTGTTGCAATCAAGATATCTTTCATACTCATCAATGGGGATGTTATCCAAAAGGATATAAAAAGAAAAAGAAATTCAAAAAATTTCTTAAACCTTATAAAAAGAAAGATTTTAGAAAAAGAAGAGATAATTGGAAACCAAATAAAAAACCTTTTAAAAAGAGAACGAAACATAAAGGTTGGATACCTAAGAAAGAATATATTAAAAAATGTAAATGCTTTATATGTCAAAAACCAGGACATATAGCACCAAACTGCCCAGATAAACATAAAAATAAGACCAATTCAAAATTTTTAGAGGTATACGAAGAAGCTATATATGATTCAGATTATGAACCTTATGAAATTAGTGAAACTGAATCAGAAGTTTCTACGATATATATTTATTCCGATAGTGAAATAGAAAGTGAAGAAGATAATGAGTTCATAAATTATAACTTTATGAATAAAGTAAGAATAGAAGAAAGTATGGAAATACAAGAAACTAACATAGAAAATATTGAAGGAGTAAGCCAAACTGTTACGTTCGAAGAAGAAAAATATGATGAAATAATGAAGAAGGTTTTATCTTTGAATCAAAAAGATGTCTTTAAGAATAAAACATTTTGGAATATACTGCCAAAGCTAAACAAAACTATTTATGTTATAAAACATAATGACGTTCCTATTTATATAGAAAACGTAAAAGGATCTTCAACGATTCCCATACTAAATAGAAAATGGGTAAACGAAGAATTAAGTAAAATAAAGCCCGATATTAGAAACAAAATTAAGAATGTAGAAATTGGAGGAATCCAGATTCTTATGAAATGATTTTTTAGATAAGGAATGGATATACCGGTCAATATATTCTGCATGGATAATAGAATATTACATGACCCTATAGACGCCCTTTTAGGAGCTGTTTCAGGAAATTTAGTATACCAAAAACTAATATTTACCTTAAAACCAGGATTTGCAGTATCTCTATTAGATGAAAATATAGATATATCTTTGAATCTATATCATAAAATAGACAGATTAGAAATGCCAGAAAAATCTAAGGCAATAAGCCTTACTATAAGATCTATATTTGCTTTTACTACAAGCCACCATTAGGAAATAAGGAGAAGCTTTGAAGAAATAAAAATTGAAGAAGGATTTGAAGAATTAGCGCAAGCTATTCCACCTAGAAAATTCAGATCTCACGAAATTGAAATACCTGAAGAATTTGTTTTAGATTTCAAAAGAAGAATTAAAACAATTGGAGAAACAGGACAAACCAGTAATCTACAAGGCAATGTTTCTATAGACTCAATAGGAAATATGATAGCAAAATTCCCTCCTAGATGAAGTCTCAGTCTTCCTAGGAAAAGCTATATAGGAGAGACATCCACTCCAAAAAACTATTGGAAAAAGAATATACCAATACTTGCCAAACTAGATAAACATGGAATAGAAGAACAATTCTATATCCTAACTGAATGGATAAAACCTACAGGAGAAATACAAGAAATGATTGCCCTAATAAATACAGGAGCAGGATCAAGCCATGTTTAAGGAAATACAGTTAATATTCTACCAGAACAAGACTTACCTCAAGGATATAAATATAAAGATTATCATGGGATAGAATATGAAATCAGAAAATTTGTAGAAATGAATCTTATACTTACCAACATAAGAGGAGAACAATTCCCTATAACTATAGTTATACATAAAGATCCCAATAGGATAGAAACAAATGCACCAATCCTATTAGGAATGGACTTTTTAGATATGTTCAAACCATATAGCATTCAAAATAATAAATTACAAGTAACAATTAACCTTGAAGAACAACATATCCCAAGGATTACTAGTGAAAAGAAAAGATTTACTAACTATATGATGATTAGTTATAAATCTATAACAAAGAACATAACAAATCCATTAAGTCCCTATGTTGAAATAAAACTCAACCTACCTGAATATTGTAGAATTACATTTCATGATTATCTAGATACAGGATCAACATTATGTACAGCACAATACAATGTTTTACCAGCTTCTTACTGGAAAACAGACCCTAAAAAGAAATACTATGCTCAAACAGCTAGTGGCCTATTTGAACCATACTCTTTATATGCTGAAAATATACCATTTTTACTAGGAAATAGAGAAGTCATAGTTAGAGAACTTTACTATGCCCCCAAAATAGAATGTGATATTCTTTTAGGACAGACATTCCTCCTAGAAGATTATGCACCATTTACACAATATAAAAATCCTACAAGATTTGAATTTACAACACCCTGTAACCATAAAATAATTATACCACAAATACAAAAAGCTGTATCCATAGCTCAAAAACCAATAAATTATCAGAGATCCTCAACCCAGCGTGGTGGATGTTATACAGAAATAGAAAAAGAAAATTTCAAATCACTATTATACAATAGTATAAACCTCCAAATAAGTGAATCAGAAAATGAAAAGCTAGAAAGAATAAAAAGAAATCTCAAAAATAACTTTTCAGAAAACCCATTAGAAAAATGGTCCATAAATAAAACAACGGAAAAAATAGAATTAATATAACCAAATGTCATAATTAGAGTTAAGCCTATGACATATAGTCAAGAAGACATAAAAGAATTTGATATACAAATAAAAGAATTATTAAAAGCAAAAATTATTAGGCCAAGTAAAAGTCCACATAGTAGCCCAGCCTTTATGGTTAGGAATCATGCCGAAATAAAGAGAAATAAAGCCAGAATGGTTATAAATTATAAGAAACTAAATGAGAAAACCAAATTTGATGGATATTATTTACCAAATAAAGATATTCTCATAAAGGCCATACAGAATAGCAAAATATATTCTAAGTTTGATTGCAAAAGCGAATTTTGGCAAATATGTCTAGATGAAGAAAGTAAACCACTAACAGCATTTAGTATTCCTAATCCTTTAGGACAATTCGAATGGAACGTAATGCCATTTGGATTAAAAAATGCACCCCAAATATATCAAAGAAGAATGGACGAAGTATTTAAACCAATTAAAAAATTTTGTGTAATATATATTGATGATATACTTATACATTCTACTACTTACAAAGAACACATAGAAAAATTTGCATATATTATCAACAAACATGGAATAATACTCTCAGAAAAGAAAGCTGAAATAGCTAAGACAAAAATAGAGTTTTTAGGACTCATCATCAAAGAAGAAGAAATTCAATTACAATCTCATATTGGAGAAAAATTACTTGAATTCCCTGACGAAATAATAAACAAAAAACAGCTAAAAAGCTTTTTAGGATTATTGAATTATTCTGAACAATTTATCGAATGATGTGCTTTACTTAAAAAGCCATTTCTAAATAAACTAATAAAGGATCAAGTTTGGAACTGGACCAATGAAGATACTAAGAGAGTCCAACACATTAAAAAACACTGTTCTAATCTTCCTAAGCTATCTATAGCAGAAGATGATGACTATTTTATTCTTGAAACAGATGCTTCTGACTATTGTTGGGGAGCAGTCTTAAAAGCAGTATCAAAACATGGAGAAAATTACCCATGTCATAAAGATTGTTCAAAAACATGTCCTGAAAAATTAGTTGCATATACTTCGGGAACTTTCAAAGACGTTGAAACTAGATATGACTCAAATAGAAAAGAATTACTTGCTGTCAAAAAAGGAGTTGCTAAATATGAATATTATTTGATTAAAAAATTATTTACTATTAGAACAGATAATACTCAAGTCAAGTATTTTCTTTAAAACAATTTAGAACCAAATGTTGCTAATAAGCCATTAATTAGAATACAATCTTGGATGGCTAACTTCAAATTTGATATTCAATATATTCGTGGTAAAGATAATTTTCTTCCTGATTTCCTTTCCAGGGATGGAGCAAATCAAGCAAGAGTTACAATCAATGAAACTCAAAATAAAGGAGATGGAAGAGAAAATATACAAAATGGAGAATGAAAATCTCCAAAAGGAAGATATTCCACGAAATATTCAAGATATCAAAGAAAATAAGGAGGCTTCCTCCTCTCAACCTCCACCAGCCATTAAACAAGATATATCTGAAATTAACAAAACTAATGTCATCCAACTTTGCAACAGTCTTCTATCCTTTGGGATAAAAGATGAAGCAGGATATAAATACAAAATATGTCTTTTCAATCTTGTGGCTTGCTGGTTTATTGAAATTGGTAATAAGCCATGGATGAAGACTTTGAACTATGGAAAATATAACAAGGTGAATTTCTATCCCGGAGCACCACCAAATTGGATTCGCCATATGTATGATATTGGAAATATACTCTGTATTTATCCTAGCCAAAATCTCAGAGAAATTTCCATGCTGCCAGCAAGAATCAAAATAGCAGTCGAAGAGTTCGTCCGAATTACTAAACCGACCAACATTTATATCAGATTCTTCTCTGCAGTTCCAGAATGGGATATTTTTTATCATTACCTCATTCCAGTCAAAAATGTTATCAAAATTGGATTAACAAGAAAATTGTTCGATCCAAACAGTCAAAATACCCATGAGATTACTCCTCAAGAAATCTTGAAGATTGAACATATCAGAAGAGCCAAAGGATTCAAAGACCAATTTGATTTCTTAGTTGACACCATGAGCAAGAATGAAAATATCTGGATATACCCATGTGAAGATCACATAATCTTCAGCAACTGTACCAGAAAGACTCGTGATCAAAATTAGGCCCTACTTGACCACTGGTGCGACAAAATAATGAATAATGAAAATGATGGATCACCAAACTTTCTTTAGGAAATGTGCAAGATTATGGTGAGTCATGCTGAACATAGCTATCCGAATTGCATTATTGAAGATATGGACCACGTCTCCCTCAATGAAGACGACATGCCACCAGACTACTTTGAAGGAAAAATGATCGGATAGGACCCTTCACTCACTACCAACAGTGATAATCTTATCACTTTGGAAAAGCTGTGGTCCCTATTTACCGACAAGATAAAAAGGAGATTCCTTCTTGATAAGGATCAATTATTGAAAATAAGTTGTATCTGAGTCTTTATATACCACAGACATATCGAGTTGTAAGGTATCGAAAAGTTGAGACAATCACTGAGTTTTCTCATATTTCTCTACTATCATACCAAAGTCCTGCAGTCTTTTCTTCAAGAGTGAATAAAGGTAATCCCTATGGAGTTCTAAACTTCAAACATAGGGAGTACCAAGAGTGTTTCTTATTTTGAGTTTTTGTATATCAAGTGTGTACTTGTAATATGCTCATAACAATTTCTATAAAAGTATTTGGAATGCTTTCTTATTATCTCTTTTCAAAAGAAAACTTTCTTTGATAGCCAGTCCCCGGCGGTAGTAAGATAACCTTGTGTTATTTCCTTTAAATCTCCTTGTTTTCCCGTTTTGGCTTATGTTGCCTTGTTTGGGAGTGGTTGGAGTGTCATTGGAAAAATCAAGTAGGTTCTAAACTGAAAGATTTGTTACAATAGGGGTGAAAACAGCTTGTCTGAATTTCCATGGCAGGGTTGAATCTTTTTGGATTTAAATCCGTTAGCTCGAACTATCAATGCAAAAGGAAGAAGTTGAAAAGAAAATAAGCGGAAGACATGTTGGACCCTTCTGTTAAAAACCTTATGAGCTATAGACAAAAGCAGATCTTGTTTTGATTAACACACACTTATACACAAAGACATGAAGAAGATCACTCAAGGGAAACCTAGCTTTCTTTATTGAAGAATAATTCCAGGTTTGACGTTCTTATTTTCATGAACACTGCACAAGTATCCACATCCACTGATTATAATCTTAAATTGTATTTAGATGATAAATATATCTCTTTTTTATTAACTCTGGTTAATAAATTAGAAAAAGTTTATCCTACTGGTCAATCTAAACTCAAAGATATCTATACGAACATAGATCTTGCCTGTAAAAATAATTTAGGAATCAATTCTATAGAAACATCTAGAAACATAAAAAAAATTGAAGATATTATTTCTGAATATAAAGATTTAGAAAAAGAGGTATCAGAAGGAATTGTTTTAGGATATATAACTCAAAAGGAACATCCTAACGCATTTAAGAAATTATCTGCATATATAGATTATTTAAATGCCAGGATATAATTTAAAAGGTTATGATAACCTTGAAAATCATATATTAGATTTATTAGAAGAAGAATTCACGAAATTAAATAATATCCAAAATACAGTATCTTTAGAATATTTAGAACAAACTAGAATAATAAATAGATTATTAGCCAGATACGAGGTTATTCTAGATACTAAATTAGAATTGTTGAGAAGGTTAAGTGACGAAGAAATAAATAGACATAGGAGAAGTTAAAAAGGCAATTTTGTCACTTTATTTAAAAAAGATGCCTTTACAACTTATTTGTAAAGCATTAGGCTATTTCTTTGTAAAGCTTGTTTGACAAGGCTATTTAGAAAAATTCCCCTATAGAGATGTTCTACAAGTCACCTATATTACCATAGATCTTTATATAGACTTTATTCTAGAATGCTCCTAGAAGTTTTTAAAAAATCTAGATTTAGTTATCTCCACAATGTTCCACAACGTTCTAGAGTCTTCCACAAAAATCTTTCAAGTCATTCCAAATGTAAAGGCTGTCAGTTGACACTTTAGGCCAGTTGCCTTATTGCATCTCTTGCATCTAATCTTTGCCTTTGAACTGTGCCACCCTTAGCCTACATGCTTCTATGCTTTCGTGTGCTTGACCCACAAGCTGTAATATTGTACACCTTGCTTTTGTTTCGCGCCTTCGACCTATTACCTTGGCATTGAAGCGCTTATAGCCTTTGACCTCATGTCTGTAGCTATCTCGTCAATCTTCACCCAAGACAAGTATCAAAAGTGGAGTTGTCATCTCTAGAATGTAAGGACATATTGTTTACAATTGTTGTTGGGATTGTTCATGTCATAGTGCCAGAGTTTAAAGACATACTACGTTATGGGTTCACAAAGAAATTTTACTGAAAAATTTGTTCGCTTGCTTGTTTTCAGTTGGTTTCCATATTGCTTACTTTTCATCGTCAAATATATCTCCTTGTCAAGTTCAAGTCTGTTTGATAACCCCAAATAACTGTAAGACCGAATTCATGATTCGACTCTTTCGTACTTGTGGTTTTTTTTTTTTTTTTGTATGGTAGCGGCATACATCCCATTGTATTTTCAAGGATACCTACATTTGGGTCTTTGTTGGAAATGATTGTCATTTACTTTATTATGAGAGCCTTGACACTTAAAAGATCTTGTTTTATTAGAGCATCTCCAATGCAACAATGTTAAAATACAATGTTTAGCATTTTTTTTTTACAAATGGCGAAAAAGTGCTTATGTAGCACAATTAATGCTAGAAGGTGTAGCACAATGTCTAATTCTAGACATTGTTATTGACAATGTCCATCATTAATTTAATCATCTCTATCCACTCAATACATTTTTCTCTATTTCTTTTTTCTAAAAAGCTAATAATAATTTACCACATTTGTATAATGAACATTGTTGCATTGGAGAAGTTTTTTAATATAATATCAATGCCTTTTACCACATATACATAGTAGACATTGTTGTATTGGAGATGCTCTAAGAGCATCTCCAATGTCACACTTTCTAAAAAAATCTAGGTGGCAAGAGAGAGAAGAAATGTGGAGAGAGGGAGAGTAGAAAGAGGAAAGAGAAAGAAAAATATATGAGAGAGATAGACACAATTTAATGAAAAAATAGTGTAATATATCTAACAGAATGTTTAAAACTAGACGGTCTGTTAGACGACCTTCTACAATAAATACCGCCACATCAGTTTTGTCTCCTCCACCTAATTTCAACGTCAGCTGGACATTGTTGCATTAGAGATGTTCATATATAATATCACTGCAATGTGTATTGGGATAAGAGAAATACTATATGTACATACTCATTCACGGATTGTTTGACAGATGCTGGCGTTGAGTCACTTTGCCCATTATACCCTCATATTGCTTTTCCAATTTTTGTAGACATTGGAGAGATAATCACCTATCAGCGATAAAAAAGAAAATCTCATCCCATTCAAAATTCCAACACGCAACCGGCGATCGTTAACAGCTCTAGTGACCGACGACTCAATCACAGCTTCGGTGTCTGGTGACTCATTGACATATCTGGTGTATTCTAGCTCCACCGGTAAGTATATCATTATATTGATTTTATTTGGGTTCTTGATGTTTTCATTTCCGGCGCGCCATATCATAATTAGGGTTAGCTGTATCTTTGTATTAACTTCTTCCATTTCCTAATTAGGGTTCTTGATATTTTCATTTCCGACGCAACATATAGAAATAATCAACTTCTTCCATGGATGTATTCCTTATTTTCTGCTTAAATAAAAAAAAACCCACCAATTGCACATATAATTTTTTTTTTTGTTGTTGTTTAAAACTACATCAGAATGTGAAACGCTCCAAAAATTACAATTGTTGTACTGTATATAGGAATTACAACCATCTACTTGTTTAAAATTACACCAGCTAGTTACAATTTGTTGTATATAGGAATTACAATTTGTTGTTGTTTATATACATTTACAATGATTGGAAAAAACCAAAGAATTTGTTATAGTTGTAGACGTCCAGGGTACTACTTGCCGGAATGCTTGAAAAATCAACGATACCCACTCTATGGAGTGGGCTTTGTGAAATATATGGAGGTGGAGAAGAATATTGTGAACAAAGGGAGGCTATTTTTTTGTTGTAGTAGCAACTGTTGTTATTTTAAGTGGAGTGAAGGTCAATCGATTGGGATGTATGATGAAGAAGAATCAAGTGGCATTTCATTGGATAAATCTGCGGCCAAAGACGAAATTGAAGATTTATCTCGCATATTCAAAGTGTTTGCTCGGATATTCAAAGAAGAAGATGTGGAGATATCACTCAATATAACAATTTGCAAGGGTAAATGAAATATAGAGATTATGGGAAAGGAAAGGGGCAAGAATAATGCAAATCACTCAAGAATAACATTTGTGCTGTATTTGATGATTGAAAATCATTTTTCTATAACTTTCATGTACAATTTAGATTTCGTATACGAATGCATGAATGTAATATATTATATGAATTTATCATATAGAAAATTAGAGTTGTGTTTTTAATTGATGAATATGAAGCTTTTTTGCCTCCTATAGTATAATGGTACATGTTCAAACATTGAAGCTGGGATACTAAAGTAGTTGTCAACCGGGTTTTTGAAGCATTCTGAAATACCAAACATTGTTATTGGAAGAACATTTAGAATTGTTATTTTTTTAGCCAAATCACTGTATGATCAAAATCTTCAAACATGTGCATTATATCAGAAAACGCCGAAATACCAAACACTATTATTGGAAGAACATTTAGAATTGTTATTTTTTTTTAGCCAAATCACTGCATGATCAAAATCTTCAAACATGAGCATTATATCAGAAAACTCTGAGAGGAGGAACTCATTCCTCAATGCAAATATTACTGAAATGGGTGGGGATTTTAGGAGAAATTTGCAACTCTCCTTATTCTTCTGAAAATTTTAGGAAAATCTTAAACTCATGTTTATCTTCAGTTACAGTTGGTAGAGCTTAAAGAGGCTGAACAAAAGTTATTTAAGGAGTCTGAAAGATTAGAAAAATAAATTGCAGATCAGAAAAATTACACATTAGTACTGATGTACTGGGCGAACGCCCATTTATAACGTCCAGCCTCAACCTTAAAGAACAGAAGCGAAATTGTTCTTCTGGGAGAACATCCAAATTTGTACTGGGCATTTGCCCAGCCTCAACCTTCAATAACAAAGGCGAAATTGTTCTTCTCGGCGAACTCCCAGCCTCAATCTTAAATAACAGAACCAAATTTGTTCTTCTGGGCGAATGCCCAATTCCTGTTGGCTGAAGCTTGTAAGTGTCCCTCCAAATCAAGTAAAACACAATTTGTAGCATGTCAAAGGTGCCTAAAACCACAAAAATAGATGCTTTACTAATATTAAACTAATCAAAATCTATGTCTCCACAATAAAATGACGTTGATCTCATCAAATATGCACCAGTACAAGATAATGGAACCATGGGGAAAAAATTCATTACAAGCATTACAACTACAAAACAATGCTAGATTATAGAACCAAGGCAAATAAAAAATCCATTACATGTAGACAATTGGTTTACAATTGCTGAAATTATCCCATACAATTGGTCTTAAGTAAAGATGAATTCTTATTGCATAGGATATTGTAATCCCTCAATTGGTCTTAAGTAAAGATGAATTCCTATTACGTAGGATATTGTAATCCCTGCAAATTCACACCATATGCTGAACTCCAAGATGGATAATGTAATCCCTGCAAACAAAGGTCCCATCATTAGCATTTGATATCGAAATTTAAAATTGAAAGGCCTATGAAGAATATGCAACAACAATCGAAATGGGATATTACCAGTAAGTGTTATGAGAAAGAAATGAGAGTCGACATAGGATATTGTTCTTCTTGTGATGCTTGAATGAAGGTGGCTCCTTCTTGTGTAGTACTTTGGCTCGGACTCTTGCATTTTCCCGATTTCGAACTGGACTGCACATCAACCAAAGGTTTAATTATTAGAATCTAATATGTGAAGACTGCTGCTACAATTAAACTAAGGAATGGTCGAAAACATACCTTTGATTTTCTCGAGTTTTTTTCCAATGGGCCTTTTCAACAAAGTTATTTTGGAGCTCCCTTAGTTTTCGAGCAATTTGGATCCATAATGTTTACGCTTGCATTTTTATCCACTTGTCTGCAATCAGATCCTACATATACACTACTATCGCAGTGGGGATTACTTCCACAATTTGGTCTTGATTTTGATTGTAATAAATTACATGATTAACATTCAAGCTACCCCATTATCTCCCGGGTTCGTTCTTCATCGTCCGCGGCCAAATCAGCTACCTTAGCAAATGCATGACACAATTCATCATATCGTTGCTGTCCTGGAGTACTGATCCAACCATCATAATAGATTTTGACCCTCGTATGCGGTCTACTCACATCTCACATCCATCTCTTCAAAATATACATATTAGGAAGTGTTTTGACATTATTACGGATCAATACTGAGATAGCATGCCTGCAAATTATTCTCCTAAACTTGAATAAGTGACAGCTACAACCAATTTGACATTTCTCTATTTGAAACAAAACTGTAAATATCTTTTTCTTCACGCCTTCATTCAATATTATATCCTCTCGTACCTCATACTTCATTCCCAAACACCCCTCTCCTGTAGAGATAACTTCACAATATACCTTTCCCGTGAATTTTTCTTGAAATTCTCTAAATTTTGATATTGTGTAGATATCCTGAATTGCTTCTCCATTTCATACTGTGTTGCACATGGTACCATTTGTGAAAATGATTTAAAATCTGTTTGGAACTCTTTTTCTACTTTACTCCTCAACGCTCTTTCATATTGTTCAACAAATTGTTTTAATGCGGTTTTTGCATGGACATACCCATCAAAAAAGGCATTCATACTCTCACTCCGTTGGGTTGTTGACATCCTAGCCCAAAAATTGGTTTTCAAGAAACATGGAATCCAAAGGCTTCGATCTCTGTATAGTCCTGACCATTTTCATGTAGTACATACATATCAATCATTGAATTCTAACCTTGTTCAAAATTTTCAAGAGTTTGTGATTCATATACTACTGAATGTACAGACGACAGTATTAAAACCATTCTGCAAATGGTTGCCAAATTTTTCGGGTAATTTCTTCAGTATATGCCACAAACACAATCTATGTTTCGTCTTTGGAAAAACAATTTGAACTGAATTTTGCATAGCTCTATCTTGATCGGTAATTATTCTATTGAGAGCTTGATCATGCATGCATTCAAGACAAGTCCTAAATAGCCAAACAAAAGTCTCAGTATCCTCATTGGACACTAAACCACATCCAAGCAGTGTTGATTGCCCGTGATGGTTCCCACCAATGAAATGGGCAAATGGCATGTCATATTTATTAGTCAGGTATGTGGTATTGAATGTGACAACATCTCCAAATTCCTTATATGCTTGTCTACACCTATTATCTTTCCAAAATACATTCTTCAATTGACATTCTTTGTCCAACTCTTTACTAAAGTAAAAACTAGGACAATGTGCTTGCATTTTTGAAAAGTAAGCTTGTATAGTAAGAGCAACCCATTCTCCAAGCCTTAATTGTCGAACTTTTTCAATGTGGTTTCTACAATCTTTTTCGACACATGTCATATTGTCATATCCACTTGCTTCAACAACAATTGAGTTATAACTTTTGTGTAAAGGAATTCCAGCTGTATCGCCTACTTCGAGCTTTCGTTTCACTTGTGCACTCAATTTTCGATTGCATCAATATAACCTGGATTTGGAAGGACTTACTTTATGATTATGTTCAAGATGGACTGTATTAATTCGCCATGTTCCACAAACCTCTGAACACGTTGTCATCCTAGCTTTACACCCCGTTTGACTAGTTGGTTGAGGCTTTAAAGAAGTGCTTGTAGTATTAGTTCTCCGACCTTCCCAACTACGTGTAAAGATCACATATCTTACAACCCCATCATCACCCTTCTTCGAATTTCTTTTTTGAAAAGGAAATCCTACACGATATGCATAACTTTTGTAAAATACATACACTTCGCTATCGTCCTTAAATTTCATCCCAACCTTTGGCACAATCTCACCATCTTCTCTACACATGTCATCATCTAATCCAGAACCATTATCCTTTCTTATCTCATGACTGGAATCTTCAAAACAATCACCATCCACCTGTAATACATTCTTATTCACTACCTCATTATCCAAATATGATATTTTATTTCCTGGATACAAAATACGACATTTCGAAGAAAATAACACATTTTAGTGAAGGTGTTTATTTGGGCAGTTTGAGCAACAAAAAAATAATAACACTTCAATATTATTAATTTTAACTACCACTACGTTCAAATTAAAACCATGACAAAGGCGATTATCAAAAGCTATAACCAATTTCATTGTAGATAACAACAATACGTGTTCTTCATATTTAACAAAGAGTGAGACTCAAGGTTTAACATCAATCTAACAAATAGCAGGACCCAATAAATACATGTTTCCGTCATTGTTGTCGACTTCGCCGATGATGATGGTGGAGAAAATATACCTTGCCTTTGCTGTTTTTTTTTTTTTTTTGGATTCTAAACCATTGTTACGTTTTTGGCGGAGAAAAATTACAAATGCTGAAATGTTTTGAAATGGGCTGACTTCGCCGAAGATGATGGTGGAGAAGAAGTGTCACCGGTGGTGGAATGCTTTCCCTGTTACGTTTTCGGCGGAGAAGAGAAATTTTTTGGCAGACAAATTTTCTTTCTGAAAATGAAATGGGCCTCATACTTTTTACTTCAATATATCATGATATTTTGGCATTTTAAATATCTTCCATCCATGTCAGCTTCTGTAAAATAATCTGTGAAAGGTAATGTACATATAGCATTTCACTTGGGATAATAGTCTACATCAAGCATCACTCTTTTGTGTTTACCTTGTTGGTTTCTCTTCCATATGGGCTTCGTAATGTAATCCCAAGCTTCTGCAAAGAGTGGGATAAATGTATAAAACTTTGTGTACGCGACGGGAATGAACATTTACAATAATACGTATCCTTGTCAATGATTCAAAGTTCTTACATCTGATTCATCACTCAAACATATTGAGTTTCTCTGTGTAGCAGTTGCATTGCCAATTGCTATTTGTAAATCTTCATAGTCGACAATGGTATTAGTATGAATGGGCTTTGATTTGGGTGAGACTAGCAAAGAACAATTACATAATAGCACCTGTTTGACACAGTTTATAAATCAAAATTTGTTCATTTCAGTCATTATATTTGACTTTTCAACTTACTTTTAATATGAAATGACCATATTACTCTTAATCAATGAAATTTTATTTCAAATTAAAAAGGACAATTTTGTCATTTTACATTAAAATAGTTTGAAAAGTCAACAATTTTACTTCAAATAAACCAATATTGGTTTATAAACTGGTTTATAATATCTGTCAAATGGGCTCAATTAATAAGTCATCATTTATTGTATAAAAAATTATATCAAAATCTCACCTCAAAGTAATTTTCCCACAAACGTTTTTGTGATTTAGTTACACTCGAAACCAGGGCTATACCGCATAAGCTTAGAGTATTTGTGATAATTTTGCTTAAACCAGCTTAATCGACTTTGGTACATAACTTAGTTCTTTTGATATCTAAGCCTATAATTCAGAACTATTTATCTACTTAGCATCACATTGCTAACGCCATCCACAATTTGGCGGTATCAATCATAAGCCCTAACAATATAGAGCTCTCTTCCATGCTCCATGTATTATATTCAATTATATGTTTTCTTTGTGAATCTCTCATTTATAATCTCACTATATTGTCCATGATATAAATCATGAGGTGTATTTTTTATATGTCAGTTAATACAAATAGTACATATACACATTTTGAAAAAATATAATAATACCTCTTTGAGAACCAGTGTTCTAAAAAGAGCGCCTAGATGTAAAGTACGGCGGCCTCCACACCTTGCTTAGGGCATATGCGTGCAATTAAGCGGTCGACTATATTTTTTAATCAAAAAGTGTACGCCTAGCTTCTTCTAGGCGCACGCTTTTTTTGTTCATTTTTTTATATTTAAAATAATACTAAAAGTAAGAAAAATCATTTTCACGCCTCGCTCTCACCTCGACCCGAAAAACTTAAAACTCGACATCTACGTCTAATTACGCTTTTTAGAACACTGCTAAGAACAATTAAGGAAGTGATGCAATGTATTCAAATTCAACATGTGAATAATGGGGTTTTGATGAATATATGGGTGAAATCATGAAAAGATATAAACACATATATTTATATATGCCCATGTACGTATATGTGAATTTGAAATGTACAACTATTTACATAATTTAATCAACAATACAGAGTCCCAGAGAAGGTCATACAATTTGCAATCACATGGGTATGAGTTGAATATCCCTTCATTGTCAACCAATGCAACATCATTTGGTCAACAAATTGAGTCTTTTCATGAGCCAAAGCTACAAAATGTAGACAAATGATCAATCCCAATTTGTAGTTATATGTGGGATCTTCGCATTTGTTGAAGGCTACCTTCAATTCATCACTTTTCACAACCTTCCACCTACCAAAGTGATCTATATTCAGCCTACGTATCCTTTTTAGGCGTTGCACTTCTGGACTCCTTGGTAAAGATCCACACCACAAGCCTGTGATTAGGACAAACTCTTGTACGTCAAATTTGGCTACATTACAGTTAAACATAAACCATCTTTGTTCCTACTCATTGCACCTAATCATAATTTGAATCAATTTGTACACAAGCTTCTCACAGAACTTCAACTCCGTCACCATAACAAAACCGCAAAGCAAGATCTATCAAATTTCACCATGTACTCGTCGCTAAAAGTAGACCTTATTGTCTGAATTGTTTCCAATTTGCTCTACTTGCTCTATTGCATGATTTGTCCATGGAAATGATGTTCACCATCAGACCCAATATTCGTATTCCATCTATATGTCACCGTGCAACACAAAATTAAATTTAATTCAATATCGACACGTACATTTTTTTGTGTATTTCATGCTATACTAAGATATATATTGTAATATATAATCATGCAACGAGAATCCATAGCAATTGAATCAACATGCAAAGTAACTAAAAACATACAATACTCTGTAAGTAATCTTGAACATAATTCGAGCCGAGCTAATCAAATTCAGGATCATTCTTCAAGACAATGTTTCTCTCTTGGAGCCCAAGGTCTTCGAGCAATTATCTCCCAAGATAGAACGTATTTCATTCCGAGAATTAGCACCGTCGGTGCAAATGGAGTTGACTAACTGAACTTTTTGATTTGTAAATCGAACTTTCTTGGAACATGAAGATAGATTTCATGAAGGAAAGGCTTTCGAAAACACGTCGCCATAATTCTAATTGCCGAATTATATTTTAGAAGCAAATGCAACACCTGTGTTCACTATCTCGAATGCCAACACCAATATCAAACCACCACAAATGATCAATAAAATCGAAAATAAACATGTAATGACTAACGAATTCTTCTACGCAAGCCCACCCAAATACCATATATTTTCAATATAATGCCTTTGAATGTGTACATCATTTTTCAACTACAACGAAAACGGACTATCTAATGGAACTTCGACAATGGACTAAAAATTCGGTACAATCTACTCATGAACCCTATTTATAATGATTTCTAAAACAAATCAACTAGGGCTTTCGACAACACTTCACCTTCATTTCAATTGCTGAATTACATTTTAGAAGCAAATGCAACACCCTTGTTCACCTCTCAACCGCCAATATTGAGACCACCACAAATGACCAATAAAACTAAAAATTAACATGTAATGACTTGTAGATTCTTCTACAATAGCCCTCTTGAATACCATATATTTTCAACACAATGTCATCAAATGTGTACATCGTTTTTCAATCACAACGAATACGGATCATTCAACAGAACTTCAACAATAGACTAAAAATTTCAATACAATCTACGCATGAATCCTATTTCGAATGATTTCTAAAATAAATCTACTAGTGTTTTTGAAAACTCTTAGCCCTAATTCCAATTGCCAAATTACATTTTAGAAGCAAGTGCGACGCTCATGTTTATCCTCTCGAGTGTCAATATTAGACTACAACAAAATGACCAATAAAAGAAAAAATAAGCATATGATGACTGACGAATTCTTCTATGGAAGCCCACGTGAATACCATATATTTTCAACCCAATGTCGTTGACTACAACAAAAACAGACCATCCAATGGAACTTCGACAATAGACTAAAACATTTTGATACAATCTACGCATGAACCCTATTTTGAATGATTTCCAAAACAAATCGACCAAGGCTTTCTACAACACTTAACCCTAATTTCAATTGTCAAATTACATTTTAGAAGCAAATGCAATGCCCGTGTTCATCCTCTCCAGAGTCAATATTAGACCACCATAAAATGACCAATAAAATCGAAAATAAACATATACTGACCAGCTGATTCTTTTACGAAAATTTGTTTGAATACCATTTTTTTTTCTACACAATGATATTGAATGTATCCATATTTTTTCGATCACAATGAAAACTGACCATTCAATCGACCTTCGACGATGGACAATACAATTTATCCGTACAATCTATAAACCCTAATTCGAATATTCGAACATGCGAAAAATTCAACTCTCTTATCACAATCAGAGTCATAAATTCCTACATCGGACCCACTACAACATTAACAATACCACTGAAAATTTGGGAAAAAATGTAACGAATTGCATATTCAACGTTACGTATCGCAAAATAAGGATATTTTGAATGTATTTTATTTTAAGTATACGCCGAAATTATGCTCAATATATCTACAAGAAAAGGTGATCGAGCACATTAACCACACTAAATAATAACAAAAATATATATATTCTTGGTTGATAGAAATCGACGAGAATGAAAGATGCGAAATGAGGTCAATAAGAGGTGGTCGACGATTTAGTCGAATAAATCAGGACGGAGATGGTTTTTAGTACCGACGACAGTTATCACAAACAACATCTTGCCTATAGGATGTAGAATGAGAATATAATTTTTTTGGAGGGTTGTTTTCTTTTGAGTCAATTTTAGCAAATATTCTAAAAAGCGTAAAGTGTGGCTAGGCTTCGAGTCCGAGTTTCAAGCTTTTCAGGCATATGCGAGGCCTAGGCGAGAGCAAAGCGAGAGCGATGTGTGAGGCATGGAGGCCAAGCTTCACACTTAGGTGGAACCAAGGCGAAATTTAAGCGGACTTTTCAAACGTGATTTTAACCAGAGAAATACAACATAGTCATGTCAAGAGTATTATATGTATTGTCCAAAAAATTGGACATTTTTCAAAAAATTATATATAATAACCCTTCTCAACTCTAGTTATCAAACAAAATTTCTGCTGCAATTTCCTCAATATTAAATACTTTAATTTACTTTTCAAATTACTTGCTTTACTAAAAATAATTTTGATGGAAAATAGCAGTAGAAGTTCCCAATCTTTTATCCAAGTTTCACTTTGATCTCCACTCTCCAAAGAGTAAATTTGCATCTCCAACTTTTGGTTTTGATATCAATTGAGTCCTCAATCTATTTTTCCAGGAAAATATGTAAGTGATTAATATTTTTCCACACATACCCGCGCATCTTCAATTTTAGAAACTTATGTCAAACTTTAATCAAGGAACCTACAAACTCCTTCAAATTGTATCTGATTAACTCCATATTTTCATCTTTGAGAATTTTTATTTTCCATTTACTAAAAATTTCTATTATTGATGCATTCTCCATCAAATTAAATCGATTATCTAGCGATGGTGAAAATTCTCTGAATCACATGAAAATTTTCAACTTCATATTTATAATGGAATGTATATACTACGTATAAACAAAAGAATAAAGCTACTTAAATTGGAATTTGCAATGGATCTAGATTTTGGTGTCGAGTGGGTCAGTTCGGGTATTTCAATACTCGGAACTGTTAGTTCGAGTTTGGATATTTCGTAAATGAAACCATTCAAGTCCACGTAATTTTTGGAACCAAACCCAAACCCGAACCCGAACCATCGGTTCGGGTTCGAGTTCGGGTTCGTGTTCAGTTCTACCTATAACACTTTTTAACACTTTGTTAATATAATGCACAAAATATGAATATAGCATCCAATATCTAATATACAATACAAATTAATGAAAATTTGTAAATTAACCATACAAGTGTTAATAAGAAAATTTTATTGAAGAAATTCTTAACAAGATTGACTTCAAAAACCTCAATTCAACAGAAATATTACAAAATCTAGCACTGCACTCAACGACCCTTCTTAATTTCTTATTGCGCTCAGTCTAAACCTTTATAAACTTAACAACCCAAATCAATAATAAATCCGACTCGAATAAATTGTAAAAAAAAAAAAAAAAATTAAGCGCTAGAAAATAATTTAGAATAGAAAGATAAAGCACAACTCAAATCAATAATAAATATGCTTGCAAGTACAATACTGAACATACCTTTATTTGCATAATCAAGTATTAGAAAAAGTGCAGCACAATTTGGGACTAAATATATTGGAAGTGTGAAAAAGTGAAACTAGAGGCGGAGATTAGGTTTAATATTTGGATATCAATTGGGCCGATGAAAAAGTGAAACTAGAGGCGGAGATTAGGTTTAATATTTGGATATCAATTGGGCCGATGACGTGATGATTTGTTTGTGAACTTTATTTTGGGAATTAGGTATATAAATTTCAGCCAATTAAGTTTGGGCCTAGGTGGTATGTTTTTGGGCTTTAATTTTAAATTTTGGATATTTTAATTATCTTATTTAGTTGGTGTTGGGCTATTAAATAAATTGTAAAAAAAAAAAAAAAAAAATCGATTCCAATTCGGGTACCCACGGTTCTTATTCAAGAACCAAGAACTAACCCGAACTCGATTTCGGTTCTTAATTTATTTTTTTTGGAACCGGACCGGAACCTTCGATTCTGATTCGGGAGGTTCGGTTCCAGTTAAAAATCCCACCCCTAAACGGATTCAAGGAAAGGAATTGATAAAACATTAAAAATTGGAAAATTTTAAATCCAAAAAAAAAAAAAAAAAAAAAAAAGAAAAAAGATTGAGGATCCATTTGATACTAAGTGAATAGGTTGGAGACTAGTGCTGCAAGTTCGCTAAAAATTCCCTAGCTATTTATTGTCGTCTGTGCGCCTCTTCCGTCCTTCTTCATCTTCTTCTTCATCTTCTTCTTCTTCCCTGATGGCTTCACGAACGAACATACACACTTCTATGATGGGTTCGAATAGCAAAGTTCTTTTAGACTTGGAAGCCAATAATAACACCTCCAACTCCTCAGCCTCATGCTTAGGTTTCTTCTATCTCTATTCTGGGTTTTTTAGCTCGTTTTGTTTTCTTTTTTCTGTTGTTTGTAGCTATTGCTGTATTAATATTCTTTTTTGCAGAGTCAAAACTTCAATTTTGCGGCAACGATAATCTCTTTTTGCAATCTGGAACTACAAAATCAAATCCACCTGAGCAGAAGCCCACAATTTGTCCTGTTCCCAAGAGCAATGGTAACGATAACCTGCTTTCTTTCTGTTTTCCGTGATTTTGAGATTAAGAGAGATTTATATGTAATTATTTGTTTTTTGATAAGTAGATTCGTGACCCATGTTAATTTGTATATGGGTTCTGAAACTATTGGTGTATTAACTAAAACAATGTTTGCAGTTGAGAATTTACTTCTGGCAAAGCAAATATACTCGAGTGCCTGTACTTTACTCCGCAAGGATGAAAATGGGGCACAAAAATCTTTGTCGCTAGTATTTTGTTGGTTATTATTTCCCAGTTTATATGTTTGTGCACAGTGTTTGAGCTGAAGTCCAGACCTATAGTGGCAAAGAACAATTTTTATCTATCTTACTTTTGACTACATATAAAGGGGATAGTCGTGTCTTTCATACGCTCTGTTCTTCCAGATTTTGCATTAAATTTGGCTGGCTAATAAATTTACATGGGTCCGATGTCAGAGTCATCTGTCCTTGGTAATGTCGAGAAGTCTGTTTTTTAGCATCGATCCGAATATGTCTTACTTCTGATAATTTTAAGATAGATGTTTATGGATATGTGTGTATTCTATGTATTGTGAAATTTTTTAGGATAATCATTCTAGTCTGGCACTAGAAGAATACGATAATCAAGAGGCTCACTCCCACACCAAGTACATGTTTTTCTCTTCTAATTAATAACGATGATTGCAAGTCTGTATATATAAGCAAAAGATGTGTATTGGGATCCCGTGAATAAGCAGTTGTGCAGCTTCTTTGATGACTCTGCGTCATGCATTCATGCTAAACCAATTAATGGCATGATTAATATTTTTGCTCCACAAAAAGAATTAGAATCCCATACATCTTGACCATTGATCGCTAGCAAGCTATAAAGCATAATGTTTCTCAAGTCAAGTGTGAACTTGGCCATTGTCCATGTTGGCGTGATTGACGCCGTCAACTTTGCTTCCTCGAGTGGTGCTAATGCAGTTTAGAATTCTTAATAGTGCAGTCATGCAATGGTTGCAACATGAATTTCTCTTATGTTGCATGCCAATCGACCTTCATGCATAAGTCTTCATTTCACATTTTATTGCAATGTTGAAAGATAAGCATCTGATTTCGTGCTTAATGTTTTGGGTAGAGCGACCATATCATTGTGATCCTCGCCAAGATGCTGCAAATAAATTCTTTTTCTGAAAGCATCGTGCCTTTTCCAATCAGTTTTTCTTTCCTCGTTTAATATATCCCACTGTATGTTTATTCAATTAGATTTTAGCTGAGTCCTTAGTTCGGTGATAATTATACTTGAATATATCATTCTCTTCAGAGCTTTAAAGATGTTAACATGTTTCAATAGCTTCAGACCAACAGGTTGCTCTAAAATCTAAAGTTTCTTAGATACAATCAGTGTGTTTCATAAATTATGACAATGAAGATGTAGTTTAATAATTGCACTCTTTCAAGTGGCAGTAATTCCATCATATGTGATTTTTCTAAATTACTTTTTTATTGTTCAAATTAATTTAAATTAGAACTTTGAAATTGCACTGATATCGTCTGATAAATTACATGAACTAGTAAACACGTCTTGTCTGATCCGTACATTCATAAAACACCACCCAAAGAGTATCCCTTGGAATGCCATACAAGTGCCCTGTATAGATAATTGGCTGGGTGCCTCCAATGACACCTACCCCAGCCACACCCCTTCCCCACCCCCCACCCAAAAAAAAAGTAAAATAAAAAATGATAGCTGCCGGAAAGAAAAAGGAGATCGTAGTCTAGGAACCATACAGTTTTGTTTAGAAGTTGGAGAAAAATTCTGCTTCTCCAGATATAGAGGCTGAGAAACTCAGTAAATAAACAAAATGATATTTGGTACAATAGTCTTTAATAAACCATTTCATTGCTGGCAGTTTTAGGGAAAGTGAAGGATTTCTTAGGCGTTATATCAGAGTCAAATAGAAGTCTGGTGCAAGAAGCGAAGGTATAAATAGTACTGAGTTAAAATTTGGATCTTTTTATTTTTCCATCTGAATCTCTGTTGCACCAAAGTTTTTACTTGTGCTCTTAACTGTAATACAGGAGAATCCTGAAAATTATGATATTGAAGTCCTTAGTGGAAGAGAATCTGAATACATAGAAATGGTAAAGACTGTCTTCTTTTATTTGTTCATGGTGGGGGAGCAAGTTACTAGAGTAATGTTTACTACTGATTATTGGATGCATATGTTCCCAGGACTTGATGCTGGGCGTCGCTGATCTTCATACCCCAGAAGCCATCGCTGCTGCAGAGTCTGCAATAGCTGGTTATCAACCTATAATTCCTTTGGCTGCCAATAGTAGTAGCGGATCAGAATCTGAAGATAGCAGTGATGATGATGACGACAACAACAACAACAACGACGTTAAGGAAGAAGAAGAAGCTGGCGAACATTCTGCAAAATTTAGCTCCAAGGCTGCTGAGAAGGATTCAAGTAAAGCATCGAGGAGTCAGAAATCAAGAAAACGGCCAAACATTGTTGAGCTTTCTTAGATTCTGATGCTTTGTATTTGTAGGATTCAAAATTTTGTTAGTATGTCACAAGTTGGTCACTCTTTCTTAGTTTATGCGTGGGTCGAACAAGTCAATATTTTAAAAGTCAACTTTGATCCATGTATCATAAGAGAAACGACCTCAAGATTAGCCAAATGTTGTCAATCACCAACATCAACATTATGTGTTGCATGAATAGTCTATGTTTGTCAGTGTTTATAAGTACTTATAAGCTAGTCAAATATTATTTTTATTTATATATTTTGTAGAATCTGCTACAACTTTTATCTACTTTTTATCTACACAAGACATTTGGCACCTAGAGAGAAAATGACTACCATATTATATAATATAATGTCAAGATTCATAAAATATGGTTGGCGTATCGTTTTAAAGACGTAGATCTGAGTCGAGCCGCCCAAATTTGAAGCAGCTTGATTCTTCTTTGGATCTTGCAGCATGTGAAAGTTTGACATTTTTTTCAAAAATAACCAACGAAAAACAAAAAACTAATGGTTCAACCAGGCCCAAGTCCGTGTTGAGCTCATGGACGACCTGCACTAAACAACTCGAAAGACATCCCACTCCCGAGCACTCCTATCTACCTACATCGCAATTGAGTCAAGAAAGCCGGACTGTGATCTCAACAAAAAAATCTAAAAAGTCGGTTTGTTCAAAATTTGGTTGCGCAGCCACCTATATAATATTCACCACCCAACTCCACCACCTATATAAATTCACAACCTACCTCTCTTCAAATTCTATTTCCATTTCTCTAGTTACTCTCTTTTCCTCGCTCGTCCCACAGTATCCTTGATTCTCATACAGGTATCAAATGTATAAATACAATTCATTCTTGCATTTCCCTTAACTGTTTTAGCAGATTTAACATCTCGTAGAGCTTCCGTTTCTGCAGATTCATCACTCATTTTAGATTCCTAGTTGTTTTATTTGATATAATTTTCGATCAGTTAATTCATATTTGAATCTAGCACTCAACTGTGTAATCGTTTTAGATCTATGCTTATTCTCTTTTTGCTTGACAAATTAGAATATATTGTGCTTTTGATCTCTTTTCCCAAAAAGTTTGGGGGTGGAGATAAAAAAAATTAGTTGATAAATTAATATTTGATAATTAATTAAATATTAATGCCACCTAGCCTCATGCTTATTCTGTGAAGTAAAACATCATAAGGAAGAATTTGAGAAATTCAAGGATGACGCATTCTTAACAATCTAATTTTGCTTCTGCGATGAAATCGATCAACTTTGAATGAAACAGGCAATATTTTGATCATGGCACCAGCTGCAGCAACAGGGGATTCGATTAAGCCCAGAGGTATTATATTTGCTATTTTCATTTTTGTAGTTGAAAAAGAAAGAGCTAATATACAATACGTTCCATGAGATATTTTACTGTTATGGTGCATCCATACCATTTAAAAAATTATAGAACTTCCTTATGTTAAGGGTAAATCCTATGTTGAATAAAATGGAATAAATACTACTCCTTTTTAATAAGGTTGATATATATTAAAGTCCATTAAAGTCAAACGAACACACGGATTTCAAGATTGATGTTCTTATTCACCATCTTGCGGGGCAACGTTAAGGATAAATCCCACATCGAATAAAAATGAAATAAATATAGAATATATAAGGTTTGTGCCACTCCACTTAATAAGTCTCACCTTTTAAGATGAAACTTCAAATCTTAATACCTTGTACTCATTTTATTCTTTTAAGTTTTTATCTATACTTCAGATTTGAAACAAGCTTTTTTACTTATTTATTGTTTTTCCTATTTTTTTGGCTTTAAATTTTAATTTTTAATTTTGTATTGGGTAAATTACATTCACAATCCGTATTCTTTCAGCTTCGTAATAATATCATCTTCATTCAATTTTATTTGCAAATATCATCCACATCCTTTCATTTATTCGTACAGATAGTTCCCAAATAATTTTTTTTTGACAATTTACCATTGACTTAAAGACATTAAAGAGAAAATAAAATAAAAAAATTGCATTTGAAGTCCTCATCATTTTTTAAAGTATAAATAAATCACAAATTTTTTATTTTTACAAATTTAGCAAGACCAAAAAGGGATAATCTTCCCCAATCCACCACAGAAATTGGGGAGGATTTCTTCCCCCTTTTGCCGGCCCGCCTAAACCCTGGTGGTTTGAGCTGGCAAACGGGATGAGATACCTTCCCTCTCGGTTTCGGGGTGGGGTAAGGTGGAGAAGATGTTTTTTTCTTTTATTTTTTTAAAATTATTTTGAATAATAGAATGTAATAAAATATTTTGTCTTTGTTAAATTGGTCAAATTTAAGTTACATGTATAATATTTTTATCAATTAATGGACCACTGAACGAAATTTGTATGACTTCAAATGTCCTTTCGGTGAACATAATTAGAAGTTTTGGGACTTGATGACACATTTTTTATTATTTTAAGTAAAAATCCGTAAAAAAAATAAAAAGGTTTGTGATTTATTTGTACTTTTGAAAAAGTTAGGGTCCCAATTATAATTTTTTTATTGCAGTTTATATTTTGTCAATTTAATTTATTTAAGTCAAGGGCAAAAATGTTAAAAAAGTTATTTAGGGATCATCTTTGCGAGTAAAATGAAAGAATAAAGATGATATCTACGAATAAAATTAAATGGGAATGATATTGTTATAAAGCTGAAAAAATGGATATTGTGGGTGTAATTAACCTTAAAAAAAACAAATAAAAAAAATTCATTTTTTTCCTCAACCCCAACCCCATCCCCATTCCTTTGATCATCCCTGATCAGGTCGTGGGGGTGGGGGTGGGGGTGGTGGAGAAGAAGATAAAGTTTTTTTTTTTTTTTTTAAGAATGTAAAGAGATTATTTTGCATATTTGATAAAGTTAGGGATCCTAATTGCATACATTTTCTATTTTTTGCTATTTTAATTTATTTAAGTTGAGGATAAAATTGTCAAAAAAATTATTTGAGACCATCTGTGCGAATTAATGAAAGGATGGAGACGATATCTGCGAATAAAATTGAATGATGATGATATTGTTACAAAGTTGAAAGAATGAGTATAATTTACTTTTTATATTTTGTTCCTTATTTTAATAGTGTTTTTTCAAAAAAAAATTATTTTTAAAAAATAAACCAAATTGATTCAAAATTTTAACTAGAAAAATAATGGGAACGATAGTTGCAAATAAAATTGAATTAATGAAAGAATGTAGATGATATTTTCGAATGATGATATAGTTACAAAGTTGAAAGAAATGTGACTGTGAGTGTAATTTACCCTTTTATATTTTGTTTCTTATTTTAATAGTGTTTTTCAAAAAAAAAAAAAAAAATTCCTTTTTTTTTTTAAAAAATGAACCAAATTGATCCAAAATTTTAACTGGAAAAGGAATTGAAATCCAAATTTTGAACCTTCCTCACGCCTTAGTGTCAACTTTGTTTTTAGTATTATGTTAACAATACTTTAATTTCCTAAACTTAACATTGTACAATGTTACACTATAAGAAATAAAAAATTGTTACCAATCAAGTGATATAAAAAATAGCCAAAAGAAAATAAAGAAATTTGTTGTCGTTTTTCAAAAGTAAATATGGAAAACCAAGATTAGCATTTAGAAGAAAAAATGTTTTATTTCATAGTATATAGCAAATGAACCAAATCAATCAAAACTACAAGTCTACAAGTAATGCATTTTTCTTCTCTTAATCATCTTTATTAACTTATTTAAGTATGTTTTTGTTTATTTGTTAATAAACAAACTGTTCTCACTGCTATGTGAAAAGGCATAATTTTGTTTTTTTTTTTAAAGAAATCATTTTAGTTATAACGATACTTGTTGTAACTAAAAACAATGCAACCAACTAAATCTATCTTCTTCTTTTTTCTTATTCTCGTTTCTCTTTTTTTTCCCATTTTTAATTTAGATAAGAACTTCTTTATAGCTCAAATAAAACTCATTTAATTTTTTTCCCATTTTGTACTAATTGATTATATCCAATTTCAATTTACCTTTTTTGTTTTGAAAAAATGAACAAAATGATCCAAAAAATTTAAATAGAAAATGGGGTAAAAAATAATTCCAAACTTTGAACCTTATTTAGTTGCAACATTGTTGCATTTAATATTATGATTATTTTACATTAATTTTCTGAACTTAACATACTATAAATGTTACTAGTATAATAAAAATTAAATAAAGTGTCACTAAATCAAAAAACATGTTTTAGCAAAAAACAATAAGAAAAAAAAAAACATGTTTTATTTCATAACAATTTACTAGGATTGCAAATAAATGGAATCTATTTATACTTACAAATTATTAGAACTTGACTTGTTGTGTTAATGCATTACTTTTTCTGTTTTTAATCATCTTTATTAAATTATTCTAAAATATCTATTTCTGTTTATTTCTAAACAAACAAGAAGTTCTCAATCATATTTGAAAAATATATAAAGAACTTTAAGAAGTAAATTATATTTCATAATTTTGTTTGGACGTTATTACGAAAATTTACTACTGTAAGTATTTTAAGTAAAACCAGTGCTTTCTTTTAATTCAAAAAAAAAAATGATATGACAAAAGAAAGTATGAAAGATAATTTAAATAATCTTTAATAATAGTTTCAAATATAGTATTAAAACAAAATGATAAATGGGTAATATGTCTTTTTTGAATGGGAATTTTTTTCAGAAATAAAATCTCACTGAGTTTCTATGATATTTGAAAAGGGAGGGGTGTTCAAGTATTTTGCTCAAATAGAAAGTATGTTTAGCAACTTTCTAGTCTTCAATGAAACTTGAAATTCTGACATTCATTTTTATACAATTCATTGTTTTAAGCATAAGCATGTTGGTAAATATATTATTCTTTAATACGAGTTTGAGTACATTGGTCGATAAGTTTGTATACTCTATTTTGTGCTCATCTTTCAACATCAATCATAGCAAACATACTTAGGAACGCGATTCAGGTAGCTTAGCTGGTTAGAACAAAGGACTGTACTTTGCTAAATAAAAAATGTGGAAAAAAGAATTTAAAATAAGAATAGAAGAAAGAAAAGATAGTCTAAATATTTTCAATTTTAGTATAGTGGCAAAAGGGTAAAATGGAAAATATATAATTATTTTTGCTGACTGAGGAATCTATTGTGGAAAACAAAACTCAAAGATTTTGTAGTTTATGAAAAGAATGAGTCTCTCTCTCTCTAATAGTCAGTTACATCAAAAGGGGTGTTGTAATTTGCTCTATCCTTCAACAAAAGTTTCATAAAGATTAAAGAGTAAAATGAGAAATATATATATTTTTGGCAGACGGGGAATCTTCTATGGAAAACAAATCTTAGGGTACATATCTGTAATTTTTATTTTTTAAAATGGTGTCCATGTAGTAGTCAGTTACCTTTAGGGGTGTTTCTGGAATTAGCTTGAAAAGAAAGTAGCTGCTAGTACATACTACTTACTGCACTGTCTTGTTTTGCATCAGCTTGTGTAGTGGTTGTGGTTTTCGTCGTTTAGTCTTGGTGATTTAGGCTTAGCAACCTTATAATCTTCAATCATACTTGAAATTTCGGCAATCATTTTATTGATAATTCACTTATATAATGGATAAGACTGTTTGTAAATACACAATTCTTTTATAAGTGTTTTTTAGTACATTAGTCCGTATGTATAATTTATTTTGTGTTCATCTTCCAACATGGGAAAGTAGTTCGGGTAGCTCAGCTGGTTATGGCAAGGACTCCACTTTACTAATCTTATTCTCTAAATTATTAGATCGCTTTGCAAATGAAAGAAACAATAGCAACCAAAAAGGGCAACCATTATCTTTTCCTTGAAATACTTCTTCCTGAGAAATCATTGAAGATTAATGGGGAAGTTAACGGATCAATTGAAAAACAACTATCTTTTTGGAGTTTTACATCAAGCCAAAGACTGGATTATTTTTTTTTTTTTTTTATATATATATTTGAACAAAACAATAGACACGGACAAACGTTGTGTATTACTCTCCCCCTAACACTCTCAGACATTCAGCTTGTCATGTAATTTCGACATGGGCTACAAAGGAATCATGCTGAATTCTATTACTGACATGCCATATATCCCCATATTTCTGCACCTCTATAATTAAGTATCAGTTTTGTTTCATGTTTAAATGTTGTGTCTGTGTCTGTGTCTGTAATTGTATCCTTCCCTTTGCTTTTTCATGTGAATCATATAGTTACATAAATGTAGCACTTATACATAAACCCACACTGGTAAAAACTTCCTTTTGATTTATTGTCTACATGTTCTTGAACAGCTGAAAAGCTTGCAACACTTCGTGGTCAATATTTTGTTGTACTTCAGTATCTCTATTCATATGAAGTTTTTTCTTCTCTTAGGGCTTGCTTGGGAGTTTTAGAGTACCCATTATGATGGTTTTTTTAAAGTACCGGTTTTGGGCGTTTATGAGAAGTCTGGTTTTTGGTGATTTTAGTAGCGGTTTTTAAAATAGTCAAACATATGCTTGAGAATTTATTATCCAGCAGTTCTGAAAGTTTTTTAAAAGAATAAATATTCGACTGTAAAAAATTTCAAAAATAATTTAATAGCATATAAAAAAATTATTGTTTTGAGAGAAGAAAAAGATGAAGTATGTATTTTAATTTAAGTTTATGGTAGATTTAGAAATAATTATTTTAGAGAAGGTAAAATTGGAAGATAATTTGAAGAACGACAAAAAACCACCGATTTGGGGGTTGAGAAATACGCTCCAAATTACACTACACAGTTTTTGGGTGGGGTGGTTTAAACCGGTGAAAAAAAAAAGAAAAACTTCCAAGTAGCCCTTAAGAGTGTTTAATGCATTGTGACGCGTTCCCCTTGATATAATGTTTTTGCTTAGTAATTAGTAAGAACTTGTCAAGATTTGTTTTGTTGGCATGAAATCCTTTGCTTTGATGTGAATAGATGTTTGCATTGTTGGTGTTGCTCGAACACCGATGGGTGGCTTTCTCGGCTCCCTTTCATCATTGACAGCGACCAAGCTTGGATCTATAGCTATTGAGAGTGAGACTGCAAACTTTATATTATGTCATTCAAATGGAGAAACTTGTTTATTACAGTTTAGTTCTAATATTGTTTGTTTAACCTGCCAACTTTTAGGTGCTCTTAAGAGAGCAAACATTGATCCATCACTTGTACAAGAAGTTTTCTTCGGAAATGTACTCAGTGCAAACTTGGGACAGGCTCCGGCTAGACAGGCATCATTAGGTGCTGGAATACCCAATACAGTGATTTGCACTACTGTTAACAAAGTCTGTGCATCAGGGATGAAAGGTTTGGTTCTTACCATAAAAAACAGAGATCTTCTTTCAAACAAAATTATAATTTCTCTACAGAAGAAATAGGAAGGAATTATATTCGTGAGATTACATGCTCTGTTATCATTACAGCAACTGTGCTTGCCGCACAAAGTATCCAGTTGGGCATCAACGATGTTGTTGTGGCTGGTGGCATGGAAAGCATGTCCAATGTCCCTAAATACTTAGCCGAAGCAAGGTTGGTGATCTAATAGGAGGAGTCATACTTTTGTTATTTACCATCTGATTTGACTCACATGACTTTTCTTGCGTTCCCTAGAGATTAAGAAGAAAAAATAGTAATGAATGTGAAACTGACAAGTGATGCTGTCATATTGCATATAGGCTGAATATAAAGGCAGAGATCTAGGTTTCTGGTATGAGCTAACCATAATAATGTGCACATTTTGCCACTGCTGAGCAAAATAAAGGAATCACAGCTAGACTTTCCAATCTCAAATACTATCTTAGCTTTTCCTATATGTTGATTCTGCCTAAAAAAAATTTGGTACATGGATCACGATCATCCAATGCTACCATCCGTATTTCCTCTGTGTGGATTCCTCCGAACAATGAGATATTCATTAAGCTTGATGATTACAATTTCAAGACTTTCTTATCCTGTGATGCACATTCTCACTACAACAGTTAAAATTTCTAGCTCTGTTGCCTCTGGCTATATAAAATGATTGGATTCTCCATGTTGCATCTTTGAATGATGCATATCACATTCATTATTGTTGCTGTTATGATTACAGTAGATTAACTAGTGCGCTGGTGTTGCAAAATAGTCTAATATATAACATATATTATGGATCTTGACATATTCCAGGAAGGGATCGCGACTTGGACATGATGCTCTTGTTGATGGGATGTTGAAAGATGGACTGTGGGATGTGTACAATGACTTTGGTATGGGAGTTTGTGCTGAATTATGTGCTGAACACCATGAAGTCACAAGAGAGGAGCAGGTTTGTGTACAAATACCAATGAAATTTTCATTGATCAAAATTGTTCAGTCAACTATAATATAATTCTGATTACCATCTTCTTTTCTGTTGTCAGTCATGATGTGCTAAATTATTGTGATATTAATTCTTTCCTTCAAAAAGCATAAATATTCATTTTCTTTTATCCAATTCTTCTCTTCCATTTTGTCGGAAATTTTCCTCAATATATAGCTGAGTTGTGTTTACTTCTGTATTTTTCTTAGTCTAAACAGGGGAGAGGAAGAATCTCTTTATGGGTTTCGCTGTTTGCAATACACATCTTCTGCTTTTATTTCATGGAATCCGTTGTCCAAAAACCTGTTGCTTATGTCAAGAGTCTGATGATAGTACCTTGTAACTTATGCAGGACAATCATGCAATTCAAAGCTTTGAGCGAGCCATTGCTGCTCAAGATAGTGGTGCCTTTGCATGGGAGATTTCTCCAGTAAGATAACTAGAGCTTAGCTTCTATATGTAGCTTACCCTGAAACATGTTATGAACTGTAATCTGGTATCATGCAGGTTGAAGTATCTGGAGGAAGAGGAAGACCATCTACAGTTGTTGATAAGGATGAAAGTCTAGGAAAGGTGAAAATTTCGTCTACCATACCATCTAGACGTATAGAATAATGTACTTGTTTCTGTGCAGATCTCACCCAAATCAGTGCTGTAAGCCTGTAATTCAGTGTATTTCTTGGGGGGAAATTGCATTTTGAGAAAAAAGTGTAGATCATACGTCTATATATATCATTGGACGCTGTATTTCTGTCACCATAAAGTGTACTGGAGTCAAAGAAACTTTTGGATTTCCTTTCCTACTGATATGGAAACTGTTTCTCACTTTATAAATTGTCAAACTATTCTGCCCCTAAAACAAAAAATAAATTCACATGGTAGGCATTACTGTTATACGTCCAAATCCACCCAATATCAGAAAGAAGATGCATGTTATCCATTAGCATATTCTTATTTGTGTGTGTGTGCATGTATAAATTAGTATTGCGTAGAAATTATTATTTATTGCTACTCATTCTTCTTTTGGCTGGTCAGTTTGATGCTGCAAAGTTAAGGAAGCTTCGACCAAGTTTTAAGGAAAATGGTGGTACTGTCACAGCTGGCAATGCTTCTAGCATAAGGTTCTTTGCTTTTGCTGTCCTGCATTCATGTTCAGTTCTATTTAGTTACATAGGTGCCTGATTGAGTAGTGACCTTGAAGACATGTTTTAGGCAATTCATAACCCCCCCCCCCCCCCCCCCCCCCCCCCCCACCTTCCCACACACACAGATGTTCTTTTCAATTCCATTTGAAACGAACAGGTTTAGAAACACAAAATATCGGACATCGTGCAAGGATGGTTTTGACCTCCTGCAGTAGACCTTCCTGAAAATATTATATCCTTAAAGTTTTGATTTTCGAGGATGGTGCATAGTTGAGAATTTTTTGAAGTTTATTCACAAGTGAATTTAATCTTAATTCCAGCGACGGTGCTGCTGCTCTGGTCTTAGTGAGTGGAGAGAAGGCTATCAAGCTTGGGCTACAAGTCATTGCAAAAATCAGCGGATATGCTGATGCTGCTCAGGTATCATGCACACTTGTGTCGTGTGATTATAGAAGAAGTTTAGCTTTATCAGTTCTACCACTAAGGTTGAAAACATGAAGACATTGACGGATCCCTATTTCTATACGGCCCCGTATTCTCCTTAAATACGATAAACGGTTGACTTTACAACATTGATGTTTGAATGGAGGACACTTTGCAGGCACCAGAATTATTCACAACTTCTCCAGCTCTTGCCATTCCGAAAGCTATTTCAAATGCTGGTTTAGAAGCTTCTCAAATAGATTATTATGAAATTAACGAAGCCTTTTCGGTATATATGTCTTTCACTTTAATTAGTAAATAAATAGTTCTTCAAATGTGAGTATGTCCTTATTGTGCACACATGATGCATGCAGGTTGTAGCTCTTGCAAATCAAAAGTTGTTGGGGCTTAATCCGGTGAGTTGTTCAACTTCGACCTCTCTTTCTATCGCAATAATCTGCTTCCTCCTGCACAACATAATACAAGTGTTACTATATGCACATGTGTGCCAGTGTTTTTGTTGTCTGCATTGACTATTTGTGCTGATGTAATCAATGGGTAGATTCCACAATATAGTGATATTACTGATATTTTGCAGGAGAAAGTAAATGTACACGGCGGAGCTGTATCCTTGGGACATCCTTTAGGTTGCAGTGGAGCACGTATATTGGTCACACTTTTGGGGGTATGTTTTCTTCTCCCCTAGAGAGATAATCTGATGTTACTGGAACTTTGAAAAAAGAAAACCTTGGTGACAGTTAGGTATAGACAAATGTTACTCTTCTTTATGAAGAATTTAGGACTACTTTATTTAATACAATCCGGGTTTTGTATGTCATGGATGGTTAATTGATCATGTGTTTGAACGATTTGCATTAAATGAATCATTGTTCTTAGAACGAAATGATAAGCTGTTTTATTGTCATGATCGAATTGCATTGTTTCAGGTATTGAGGCAAAAGAACGGAAAATATGGAATTGGTGGTATTTGCAATGGAGGAGGAGGTGCTTCAGCCCTCGTGATAGAGCTTGTTTAATCTTTCTTTTTCTGGCAAGTCTAAAGGTTAAGAAGGTATTGAAGAAACCCATCTGCTTCTTGTTCCATTTTACACCAGTAATAGTGTAAGAAACTGCTTTTTGCGATTAAATATAGTCAGGTTTTGAAGAACAACCTTTGCGGAATTAAGCACATAGGTCTCCACTGCATGAAACCATTAGTTTTTTGTTCAAAGTAGTTCATTCCTCGCTCATGGACTCCTTTTCGAGGGATTACAATGTGGTTCACTCTCAATGCCGCTTCAGAATTGTACTATATCGAAGAAGAGGAATACAATGTGTTTCTGGACTCATAGCTCTGTGTGTTCTCTCTACTTAAAAAAAAAAAAAAAAGGAACTCGGTCGTACAGTATATTAGGCTCCACCCATTCAATATTTGCCGACTTTTATGCTGGTTTGTGTGATGGGTTAACATTTTTTGTGACTAAGAAGTTCCTGCCCAACTGAATGTTGTCGCAATTGCAGGCTACTTTCAAGAGATGCATATACCTTGAAGAGATGGACCTAACAAAGGAGTAGATTGTGTGTACTGTGTATTGTCTTTCAATTTAGAAATGTTGTAATTTCTTAGTTTTTCTTTTCCTTTAGTTCATGTAATAAATGGAAATGTACTTGGATTGTGCGAGGGAATGTATTTTTGTGAACCGGAAAATGAAAAATATGTAGAGCATTTAATTTCACTCTTCGTCTCTCCGAATTTTCCATAATTGTAAAACAAAATCAAATAAGAATGCTGTAAAATAAATCTCCAGTACGTGCACTCTGCGGGTAAAAAGCCAAAAATTGGCCAAGGCAAAGTTTCTCCAATGGGTCTAAATATCTACAGTGGGTAAAAAGCAAAAGTCTAAAGAAAATATCTCATAGCAGCTCTATGCATTTATATACGATAATAAACAAACTTAACTACTCCTCTATGACAAAAATCAACGAGCACTTGGGAGAGTTATGATGATAGGTGATTTTAGTTAAATTTAAATCAACTTAAACACACATTCTCTCGCTTTTTCCCTCTTTACAAAAAGCAATCCGTATAGTCAATTTGTTAGAGACATAGACGGTCACGTCGAAAAAACTCCAAAAGCAAGCTAGGGCTGCCTCGATGAAACCCGACCCGACCTCTTCCTAAAGACGATCTCAAGTGGTCATGTCCCCCAAGGCTCCAGGTCTCGCGACATCTATCCTCCCCTTCGTACATCTACCACCACATGTCCTTAGTAAGTACCTATGTAAATAACTCATTGTATTCAAATGGCATTAATCTTTTTATATACTTCATACTTTGTTCTAGATGGTACGGAAAACTTAGTCCCCGTCTTTCTTTGCAGGTATTGGAACAACTTGGAACCATTGCCAGATGGATGCTATCAAATAGGACTATAGTCAAGAGGTAAATCTTAGTTTCTATAAAAAAGAACTTGTACGAAGACATGTCAAGAAATAATTACATATCAAATAAAAGAAACAGGTAAGAGGTGGGTCGAGCCATCTCTCCTCCTCTCCTTCACTCACTGCCTATGATATCAGGGAGCTTGTCAATGTGTTTCCTCTCCTTGCAGGTTATTAACTTAAACGATTAGAGAGACAACAAAATTTATTTATTTAAATTATATGTAACAGAGTAACAAAAGTTCAATAAATTTGTACCAACTAAAAAAAAAAAATTTCATCTCTAGAATTTACAAAAAATAAAGAAGAAGAGAACTAAATAGTTAAAGATGAAAAGAGAAGAAATACTTGATAATGCATGACTATATTTCTTGCTGATTCTTGTATAAGATGTAAAGATGCATTTGCATTGGTTTACTCTGAGAAATTTTGGAAGTTTCAGACTCGAGATATTCCGCGCTTGTACTCAAAAATCCGTCGAAGAAGGTAAACTTGTAGAGCACTTGATCCGATAAGTGCTACCGATTCCAAAATTGCCTTCTGGATCGCTCCCCGTCTAATACCTTTGTTAACTGCATCAATTAAAATAGAATGCATTTCATTAAATCACACAAGATGAACAAGAAAATTTGGGGAAAATAACATGCATTGAGTAGGTTATAGATTGTTTGATATAGCTTTCAAAAAAGATTTTTGAATTGTCACTAATAACTGGTGCTTTCACCATAATCTACCACAAGAATCTGTACATAATGTGCCATAAAGGGCTTTTAGAGATGATATATAAATTAACACACGTAGTCTTAACTAATAACTTGAGCTTAGTTCAACATCGTATCAGAAACAGACAAAAGATCTGGGTTCAAGTCATTCCACCCTCATTCAAAAATTGTGCACGTGTTAAGTCTTTGATGGCAAAAAATGAACTCTTATACATAAAGGAAGCGTGTTGAAGAAATATATAAATGAATACACGTAGTCCTGTCTAACAAGAGGAAGAGTGGTTAGAGTTTCGACTGATAAATAAAAACTCTTTTCATGCAATCTAGCATTATTTTTGTGAGGTATGCAATCTAACATATAAAGCTTAGGGTCAAGCCAGAGACGAGATGAGCCTATATCAATAAGGTGGGCATTCAATCTCATATCCAAGGACGATCCACGAGCCATCTTATCGGCCGGCAAACCAGATATGCATGTCCACAGTCCCAACCTTACGAGCACCCGAGGTATCAGTAGAACCAGGCTAGTCTATGGGAAAACAAGTAGAGAGATTTAGGTAGGTACCAAATGTCTGGCGGTCACTCTGTGCCTCTAACCAATGTTGTTCAAACTGGATGCTGTACAGAGCGTCTTCTAACTTTGAGATCAGTTCCACCAATGGCCTAAAATGTTCTGCCCGGAAACATACATATTCCAACAACAACAACAACAACAAACAAATGTTATCAGATCGGTCGATCGAGCTATGTGGACAGAGTCATACATACGTACCGTCCTTGACGTGTTGATTATCATAGACAAAATGAGTAACATGAACGTCGAAATCAATGGTTTCATGATAAGGCGACTTGTTTGTGAAGCAAAACCGGTAAAGCCCTTTCCTATGAGCCAGAAACTTGTACTTCTCACTCGTCTTGTCTCGGAATTCATAAATTTGCTCACCCGACGGCCCCTTTATCTGATAATTTACGACGTAACTGTCACAGTTGTGATTTCTTCAATAGAAGGCAAGATGCATCACAAGAAGGGTACAAAGTGACTCAATGTAAAGTAACAGAGTATAAAAGGCAAAAAAACAGCCTTTGTAACAGAGTGAAAAAAATACAGTAAAAAGTTATAAATAAAATTTCCCCATTCATCTTCTTCAACATTCCTTCACTAAAATTAAATAAAATAAAAACATGGTATCAAGATTTGGTATAGAAACTAGAAAATTAGACCATTTCAAGTCGAAATCCCGTGACTTGGATTGTATTGTACTTAAAATCTTTGTTAATTATATTCTCTAATCCATAATGCGTACCAAACATACATCTTTAGTTCACATTTGCATGATTCACACAAACTTCTTTGTTATTAAGACTTGAAGTTCTATCTTAAAAAGTCAACCTTATTAAGAGGAGTATCCCAAGCTAGTTAATATTTTCTGTGGAATTTATCCCTTGACATATATCACACTCAAGCACAAACTCGAAAGCAATCGTATCGAGTTCTAAATCACATTTTCATGTATATCCTCTATCAGGAACCATAGATTACCGAAGCTAAAAGATCCTCGTCAAGAATTTAACTCAACCCATCAAAACAAGATGCCTAATCTTACAAACCAAACACCTAAAAATCAATTGAACAAAGAAATGACACCAAAATCGATGAAGAAACAACATTCATTAGACGATGAAAATGAAAAGAGATTACCGTTAGATCGACACCGTGGTCCCCATAATGCCAAGGAGCATCAGCTTTGACTGCAACAAAGGAGATATGGACAGTGTCGCCTTCATATTCAATATTGTGAGAAACACATTCTTCTCTGTCTACAACAAATCTTATTCCAAAACCTCCTTGCATTGATAAAACAACCACCATTAATATAGCCTTCGCGTAATTTTCCGATCCCATCTGTACCAATTAATTTCAACACACCGGTGCATTATGTATATGATTACGTGTCTACATTGCTCAAAAGATCCATGAAAATATAGACATAAAATTTGGAACTTACTTTTAGATGTTGAGACTTGAGAGAGAGAGAATGAAAAAAAAAGTTATAGAATTGTTTGTTTTGCATGTTTGAGGGGAGGTGGTTATAGTCGTTAGAAAATTTACTATATAAATGTTTTTATAGTGTTTTTTTATAGGTACTTGTAAATAATATTGGTGTCCCCAAGTGCGACTCCCTTAGTGTTGTTTAATTGTCAGGTTTTAACTTGGCGTCAATTGCAACTATTTTATTTGATATTCTTACTTTCTTAAAGTTTAATATTCTTACTTTCTTAAGTGACTTGAATTTTTAGTTCTTTGTCGGTTCGTTATCAATTATCAAAGATGGTAATAAGGCGGCCCATAAGCTTGCGTCGATTTTTACTGTAGCTGTAGATTCGATTAGTTGGACTTATTGTATTCCTGGCTTTATATTGCCACAAATTACGGCGGTTTTTTTCAAAAAGAAATGATCACAAGGTTAAATTGCAACTACAGTCCTCAATCTATAGAACATTTGTACTTTTAACCCCAAGCTTTTTTTCTTAGCATTTTGCTCCTTAACGTGTCATTTTAAATAGGCAAAAGAATACGAAGAATGGTGAAAATCATTATAATTATACCACATTCGAATTTTCTCATACACCGTATGCGTAAGCATAATTCATCCATTGTGGAATTGTAGGAAATTTGAACATTTTATACAGGCTTTTGCATATCATCTTCCAAATAGAAGGTTTCAGGAGATACAAAATGTACATAATCTATTCACTTGTGTAGCAAAACCTTCACCATCAGTTGATACTGAACACATGTAGATGCATTTCCTGTGTTATTCATTTGAATAACTTCCAGAAACCATCAAAAATTCTAAGAGCCCTTAGCTCGCCGCTCCTTATATCTCTCAATCTCCTTCTCAGTATCTGGAATAAAAAGAAGAAGTATGACAATTCCATCAGATTCCAGAAAAAACACCACGACACATGGTTTTTAGTGCTGGCAAAAACGAGGTAGTTAGAGACGTGCAAATGGCATCATGTTATTGAAATAAATGTATGAGAAGCTGCAGTATGTTACATCACTTCCAAAGGAGTATATAGAAGACGACGACTCACAGACCACAAATCATGTCTCAGTTCCTCTATACTGGTTTAATCAACAACCACGTCTTCCCAAGATTTGCATTAAAGAAGAATACACGTGTAAACAATTAGAGCGTGCAATGTGATCAATAACTATATAGTTTCAAGTAATATAATAAACTGGGGAACTTTTGCCCAACTCTATTTATTGAATCTCAAAGACAATGAACATAATTTCTTGATTTATGTATGGGCTGCAGAATAAGGGCATCATGCAGTGAGAAAAAACCCAACAAAAGATATTTGTGAGATTTAGTCTGCTGCAGCTTCCCTTCACTCACGCTCACAAATTGTTTATTGTACATTAGATCTAAAATGATGTAAGGCTAACTGACTTCGAAGACAATTAGCTGAAAATGAGAATTTTGTGTAGTAATTATTTGTGCAATAGGCCATTGAAACACCACTATCAGGTAAAAGTGTGAAGTAGAACAGAGTTGAATCATCAATCAGCCAATGAAGGCACCTTACGCATCTAGTGACCTATGACTCAAGTTTCAACTGCAAAATCCTTAGCCTATAAAAGTGTTTATCTTCAAATTTGTGTGTGCAATCTGTGTCATGAGCATTACAATATTGTTACAAAAAATTTCTTCATTTCTTTTCCAAATTGACCAGCATATACTAAAAGAGTTCCATATCTTGCAAAATTAGAGTGATTGCTTACATATTGAGCACGAAACAGTATCCTCTGTTCACTAGTGCACAAATCCACTGCTAGCTGTTTCAAAAACAATTTTCGATTCAGGATCTTTGGATTTGTCACATCCAGATCCATTGACCCACTTGCCTGTCATAAGGGAGAAAATTAAGCCATTAAAACTAACATGAAGAAGAAAACTCTCACATGGATTCATATCTTCATAACATGATTTCCATAGAGAACTCTTGTACGAGATTTTAGTTAGCAATGAAATTCACTCGCCTGAAGGAATTTGGAATACTTTGATATGCTGGACTCACAAGCATCCAATATGAATTGCAGTGCATCTTCTTCTATTTCAGGGTATCTGATATCCTTTTTTGATGTAATCTTATTTGATGCTGCAGCGGCCATCTGGAATAAATTTGATGTCATGTTTCACCCAAAATGTAAATGAACAATTTTCTCTCTTTTAGGTTACAAAACTACCAGACCTCTTCAAACTGTCTGTTCATACTTGGGGGGCTTACTGCTAGATAGGCATACGCCATCAACTCCGAGGGCCAACCAGTAATTTGTAAAGGATAACACTGTGACCTGTTAACAGGTGACAGTAATTAGAAATTCAAATATTTTCAACAGGAACTATTACAAAACCTTTCATTCGTAAATGAATGATACGATCCAATAATAAAGTACTCACACTGATAAACCATACTTCTTCAAAGCTTCCAACTTCTCTTTGTAACATCTGTCAGATTTCCTAAGTGATAATGACAACTCAACAGAATCACGAGGGTTGGTGCCTTCTCGGGGAACAAATCCATATGAAAGCAACAGCTCCCCATTAGATTTCCTTCCATATGATATGAAAACCTTCAAGAAGTTGACAGCAAGTTATACTCCTATAAAGGGGATGCCTTGTATAACAGGCGAAAAGCGTCAAATTGTTCTATAAGTTAATTTACAATGGCATGATGACAGAGCAACGAGAAGGAAGAAGAAATCACTGCCATATTTGTCTCCTTAGAATTCATAATTCAAAGAAGTGAATAAATAGTAAGGAGTTTGAAACATCCCTCATGCAAACCCATCAAAGGAAGAGGTAAAACAAAAAGAGGTCTTACAAGGATGAAAATTTGTTCAAAGACAATCATGCTCTCTCCAACAAAACAACAGTTGAATAGTGCATTAAACTTTTTCTCTTGGTGGTGGACAAATTATTTGAAGTAATTATTAAAGGAGAGAATTCAATGGCTCCAAACAAAATTTAAAAGCATTAGAATCTGGCATATTCGTAACATTAAAGTTGGTTCCTCATAAGATCTCTCCCTGCTGTTACATTCTTATATAAAAATGTTAACTTGTCAGCAGCTAAATTCCTGAAGCTTGTGTACCTGCTCACCTGGCTCATATGCTCGATCTGTTGTAAAAACAACTCCCTGGGAGGATTTATCATAATCCAGAAACGTCTCCACCTTGAAAAAACAAATAAAACTGTCAGAGCTAGGGTTGTGGTCATGTAAGTATGTAAATATAACACATGGTTATCCAAATGTCGGCTTGCCCATAAAAACCATACCTCACAACTATGATTCAGCATATCTGCCCAAGGAACCAAGGCAACCCTTCCATCCATTGCGGGTAAACGGACCTGTTTTAAGATGGATATAACTTCTATATCATTGATTTTAATATATTGATATATGATTGACATTGTCAAAAGATTTTTGCATCAAGAATCCGAATCTCCCCCTCCCTCTTTCTCTCTCTCTCATTGAAAGAATTACCAGCAACTGCGTTTGTGCAACTCACCAAGCGAGAGAAAAGAATTCCAAATGACCATTTAAAAGTCTCCATGTTGAATACCTGAAATGATATGCAAGTTTAAACAAGATTGGTGGCTGCGGAGAGGCATAAAATAACATTTATTTCTGACAAAATTTAATAGCATATTATGCCAGTTTATTATGTTGGGAACTACCTTATTCACACAAGAGTGCCAAGTGACTTGCATAGAATTGTCAAAACATAATGCAAAACAAGATTAAGGAAAACATGCATGGGTACATCTATACTAAGGAAAACATGATGAAAATTAATATATAGTATAGGTTGGGTGGACCTATAGGTCAGGCCGATGGCGTGCTAGGAACAGGAGGGTCCGTACTGTCTTGATTCAAGCAGTGGCAATGGCAACAACCCTTTCCAATAAAGACCAAATTTAGTTATATCATCTATGCTGAAGACATCCATAATTTCCTTTATTCATGACTCTATTCCCTTTGTTATTTCAATGTTGAATATTTGTAATTTTCACTGAGGAATTTTGTCAGTTGGCCAAATATCATGGAGTTTCTTTTCCATTTGAGTGATAAATCTCACCTTTTTCATTATTTCATTAATTCATATTGATTCAGTTGACCAAATATCATGGAGTTTCTTCATATTCATATTCCTATTTTGTAAATCTGTACTCCATAAATACTGTAATTTTCTTCACAAGTACATGGATGAATGAGTGCCTATTTACATGCACATGCTCTACCTATACCAATCAATAACAACAACATAATAATAGACACGCAAAGTGGAAAAGCCATCATCTTGCTGTCTACTACACTGTATTTCTTCTCTTCTGAATAAGCCCATATTCCCCCATATCCATAGAAGAAAGAGGAGGAATGATTCATATCTTCTAATAGAACAATGGGAAGAAAATAAGAAATGGTAAAAATTGGAAGCCTGAAAATTTCTGGAGTAAATTGATACAACAAATTGGTAGGGGTCCAATTTCTTTTTTTTTTTTTTTCATTTTTGCATTTTTTTATTGCATTTATTAATGTGGGCTTGAGCAGGAGTTTATTTAATTATATCTTGTTCCGGCCTCTCCTACTGGAAACCAAACAGCTGAAGGGAGAGTTGACGAACTTTCTCTTCTCTTGTACCTTCCTTCTATATAAAACTGACTTTCAATATCAAATGCCATCGTTCATCTCTGAACATAAAAACTGAAGAGCTCAACTAGTTACAGAATAGCATACACATAAGTATTGCCACTTCATTAGGAGACTGCAATATGGAAAATGTACCTCTTCTGGAAATAAATCAGGATACTTTGAAAATATCCTGAGTCTCAAGTCATTGTATCTGCACAAGAGATAGTGTTATAGCTTATCAATTAGAAAGTGAATTAGCAAAACTTAAACTTAATCATGTAACTGTAAGCAACATTAAGAAAACATAAACCCAAATATATATAGATAAAAGAAGCCATACGTGCCAGTAACATCATTTATCCTTTCGATTGCCCGCTCTCGTATTTGTGATGCCTCCAGATACCTATCCAGTTCTGAACGAGTCCTGAAATGACAAAGAATGGCTGTAGGAAACCTAGGGAAGGAAAAACTCTCAACAAGCACCTCCACGAGGTCATTTATTAACATGGAAATGCTTACCAATACAGAAGTGAATATGGCTGTCTCGGTAAGGCTGAAATATAGTTATTCCACCTTGAAGAGTTTATGAGACTTGCTTCGCTAATGAGATAGGTTGCAAGCAATGGCCAATCTGGAACATTATACTGTTGTAACACCTTACCAGCATCGGGGCAGCTCCACTCCTGACATCCATAGCTCATATCAAGCAAACAAAAAGCAACTCTTATTGATAGACAAACTCTATAACAAGTGAAACAATCCTAGCAGAAAGTAAAATGACCCAACAATAAGTGTTCTAAACATAGAAAATACAACTTTTTTAGGTAATTAATCCTTTTTATTGAAAGAGAGTCCTTACAAACAACCTACAAAGAAAATTGCCCGAAAAAAATAAGCAAACCCTTGTAGCCAAGACATTCATATTTGATTTAATATGGTGCTAGAATTTGAGTATGAAAATAAGCATCGGGTCGATAGGATTGAAGGTACTTCTGCACTGCTATTTTACTGTAGTGAGTGTAAATGTGACAGTGTGCATAAATTTGGGAGGTTGCATCTTTGTGACAAGGTTCCCAGTAAAATTTCATTGTTAATGGTGTAATTTAACTATTTAAGTTTGCATTTATATCAAAATAAAATGTTCCCAGTCTTATCCACTTTTATTTGTTTTTGTTTTCTTATAGATATATTAACACCCAACCATCACTCACCCCCCAGAAAAAAAAACTTCTCTCTGTTTCTTTATGTATGATAGGTAAAAGAAATTCTAGTGCTACAAAGCACTATATGAGGATACAAAAATGTACAACAGCATGCAGATTGACAAGTAATTCATCTCATGCAGAAACTCTACAAAGGTCAGAGTCGGGTTAAAACAGATTACTGAAAACTTCGGCTTTCATCTTCTCTATTGGATGCTTTACTCAAAAGCTTGCAAAACCACTTTTGGCAAAGACACTAAAATATAATTGCAAATTACCACACATCACTATGCCTTTTTTCCTTCTTTTGAACAGCTGCAACCTTTAAGGCACCTCCTTAGTAGACACTGGCACCAGAAGAAAATAAAAAATAAATAACAGGTGACATAATGTTCTAGCTACAGGGTGACCACCTCACATAAATCTTTCTCCCCCTCCAATAGTCACCGATTATGCTTGCATCATCCGCAGCCTCCCCATGTAAAAAATGACGCCTTAGGAGGCATTCCAACACCAAATAATGGATGAGGGAAAAAGTTCACTGCCTTCCAGATTATACCAGAATCCCTCTGTCTCATTATTCCCCACACTTTCTAACTTTTGATGTATCGTGAGGAATGTCGTCACCTCGAATACACTTCTATTTAGATTCCGAAATTTTCCATTAGGTAGTAATAGAAATCAAGGAAAAATACATCCACGTATTAAAAGTCATTTTTAAATATGTGGTAGAAAGTTGAGAGTAGATTTGAAATTTTGAAATATTGGCAATAAAGTATCAAGCATAAAGGTCATTTTTATTAATCCTTGAGCCACGAAAGTCATAGAGTGAGGAAAGCATGAGATGGATCAAGGCACCAAGCTATAAAAAGAGTTCAGAGAACTTACTGGTCAACGTGCCTTATAGTGCTTACCATCTCTCCTCCCAATCTTATATTGTTAGTATAAAGTTTATCATGGAATTATTTTCGATTTACATTTGTTTGTTTATAAAAATATAGTTTCACTGGTTTGATTAAATATTACTAAAGTAACTTGGGTATGATACACAATATTACACACAAGAGAATCAAAGGTCTTTTAGAAGTTACAGAGACAATACTGTTAGGAATGTTGACCTAGAAACATAAGGCGGTGAATCTTTTGCCGAATTTCTTACAGTTCTATTTAACTCAAACTTCCCAATCGAAGAGGGATAAATTGCATAACAGATCTCCCCCTATACAGTTGATCTTACAACATCAATATCGAACATCCTTTAAAAATCAACACTCTTCCAATCAAATACGACAGTATGAATCACCAAATACTATCCAGATTCCTAGCAATTACAAGCCTATGACCGGGGAAACCCATTTTTCTTGAGATACATGCATTTTCTGTCCACTCCAAAAGGATACTTCCTATAAGATAGAGCCCATTTTTTGTAGAGCCGATGCCAAGAAAGCTACCATACACTTCAATAAGAATATTTTGCAAACTTCTTAAAAGGTTGAAGAGTTGTGTCTATAACATGGATTTGTAACATGTCCCCTCCCCTTACCTAGTACACAAGCTTGGATAATCTTTCTGAGATGGATGTTGTAACATAAAATCAGAACTAGGCTTAGGGGGCCATCATCAAGTTTTATGTGTAACCTTGCTCTTAGTTTGGGCACTAAGTGGTCATGCACTGTGATCTTCCCTTGTTCCTAATTCTTCATCAAATTCTAACTTTGATCCTGAAAGATTGAATTGGTTACAAGGAGAAGTGGAAGAGCCTGAAAGCTTTTTATAGACCTCACGAGAGCCAAGTTTAGAAAAATTATAAATTCTATGTAAATTACGAAATATTAAATCACAAATGCTAGGAGTATAAAACCTTGTCGATAACATTATCAGGAATACATCCTATCCAAACCCCTAGCGTTCTCCACCATCATCGTTATTCTAAAACTTGATTTCCATCAAATTGACAGTTATTGTGGAAGCATAACCCTTGAAATTGAATCGCTAAATTTTAAGTGAATTAAAAAATAAAAAAATAAATTCGAGTCCATAAACAAGAGAAGGTATTATAAAAACAGACTGCAGCATAATTAAAACAAAAAGACTATACTCACAGATTCAGCAGTGATGAAGAGTGAAGGGGGCACAAATAAGAGCTTCTCCCCCTTGCGTATATTATTGAGAGCAACAAGGCCCCTCTCTCCTACGTCCACTCTCTGTATAGCCATTTTCTGGGGAGGCAACCCCGATTCCGACAACCATTCCTGCAATGCCGAGGCGTTTTCGAGGGAGTCGATATCGCATCCCCATGGAATGCTGTTATTCAGGCTGGTTTTGGTGGCAGTTTCACCGGTGGAAATTGAGCAGCGAAGAGTGTGAATTGTGGTCTTGGTTCTTTTGAAGATCAAAGGGGAATAGAACTGATTCAAGTAGGCCCTGTTTTGAGATGGGTTTTGAGATAAAGTGGGGATGAATGTGGTTTGAAGGATTCTTGAAGCTTCGGCCATGGAAGAGAGACGAAGAAGGTATTTGGGTTAACCTTATCTGCTTAAATGGCTGAAGCTGAAGCGAGTAATGAAAAATTGGCAGTTTTGACGGTTGACACGACAAAAAACTAGCAAACAATTTAGCTCTGAAAATTGTCTAAGTAGTCAATTTTTTTTTTTTTTTTTTTTTTTTTTTTTTTTGTCCGAATGAAATTTATCCGAAATTTTTTTATTATTTTGGGTAGAGTTTAAAAGTAATTTTTAAAAAAATTTGAAAAAATTGGTAAAATGTATTGTTTAAAAGTTGATAAAAGTTATGTATCCTAAAAAATATGTAGTTAAAAAAAAGTTTAAAAATATGCTCTAGAGTATGTTTGCTATTACTTATAAATATTTATAAACTAGTTAAAAATTATTTTTATATATATATTTTGTAGAACTACAACAACTGCTTATAATTTATAAAAATCTTTACGAAACATAAATGCTTCCATTTGGTCATGCAAACTAACTCTACTTTAGTGCTTTTTTAATATATCAAAATGTCCCAAAGTTAGAATGCGTAAATGAACTAGAATGTCTAGACTGTGTTTGATTGCAAGTGAAAAATTTGGGTGGAAAGAAAATAAATTCTATAGAAATGAATTGCCAAGAAATTATGGGTTGAAAAACAAGAGAAATTTTCCATGAAAAATAAATTCTCCTATCCAACAAAGAAAATATTTTCAAGGAAATATGGAAAATGTGGTCAAAAGTGGAAAAATGAGAAAATTTTACATGGGAAAAAAAAGGTTACAATCAAACAAAACAAGGAAAATAGGTGAAAAAATGCATTTTCCATGAAAAATTTTGGGCAATCAAACATACCAGTTGAAAAATAGGCAAAAAAAAGACATTTTTCCATGGAAAATCTTTGTTAATCAAACACAGCCTAAATGAAAGAGAAATCGTGCAAAAACGGAAAAAATTGTCTAAATGAATAAAATTATTGTTAACTTTGCTTAATTTGACAAGAATGCCTAAATGATTTGAAATTCATGCAAAAATGAAAGAGATTAAATGTCTAAATAGACTCAAAATTCTTATCGATTTTGTCTAATTTACGAGAATATCTAGATAATTTGAAATTCGTGTAAAAATAAAGAAAAATGATTTGATAACGTTTCTTAAGAGAAAATGGTATATTTTATTAAAAAAAATTAAAAAAAATACATATTCTTTAAACTGAAAAAAGACATTATTTAAAAAACCAAAAGTAATAAACACAATTCCTAATAGATTGAGACAGAGAATAATATACTTATTTTGCGATATATAAATAACTTTAATGCTCTAATAGTTTAAAAAATATATTTTAATATCTAAATATTAACCATAATAATGAAAAACTAAATTGAAGTACAATTTAAAATATTATTAATTACCAGTATTTAAAAAAAAATTGTTAATTCAGGTATTAACAATTGGCATACACACTATTACATTTATTTGAAATATTAACCAACAAACTTAATTATATTTGAATATTTAAAGCACAATTTAAATGAAACTTAGTTGAGAATTAGTAACTTATTAGTTTATTAAACATTTAAAGAATTAAAAATTTGTTATTTATATAAAGCTAAATTGCACATTTCATCCCCAAGCTTTGCTCAAAGTTGTAATCACGTCCCAACCTTTTTTCTATCACAATACAATCCCCAACTTTCTATCAATTAGTACAAGACGATTTCTATCTAAACTTTATGTTGAATTGATATAAAATAACAAAGTTGTCCTCAAACTTAAAGAAGCAAAAAGTCTTAATTTGAAGTTAGAATAGACCACCAAATAAATAAACTGCAACAATCAAAATCAACTTGTTTTTACAATTTTCAAAATTGGAGTTGAGTATAGCGACCAGTGGAAGAGGGGACTGGTAAGAAATTCAAAGGTCTGCTAATTTCGTAAGAAAATAAGTGGTACAACCAAAATAGAGCACACCCGTAAGTTCATTTCAGTCTCCAAACAGGTTTCTAACCCGTACATTTGCTTGTGTGACAGTTAGTTGAACTTTGTACACACATTTGATAAAGAACAAAATATACGGGTAAAATATATGAATTTTATTGTTCTAGCACAAATACAAGTTCTGGTCATAATTTGTGAGAAATTATACGCAGAGCTAATAATCCGATTTCATTTTAATTTGAGAGCAAGAAAATGCATCACTGGTACAACTTCTGGAGCTCATCTTTAAACCTTGCCTTCAATTGCTCCCTCTTTAACTTGAGAGCTGCAGTAACCAACCCAGATTCTGGAGTCCACTGCTCTGCCAGCAACTTGATCTTTGCAGGCATTTCAAACTTGTCGAGTTTAGCTGCTTTTGCAGTCTGCATAATATCAGTAGCATCAATTAAATGTCACATAAATTCCAGCCTGAATTTCCATGATCTTCCTACTTCTGCTTTGTTGCGTAATGCACAAATTTGGGCGAAACATAATTGATTTAGCATGAGACAAAATTTATTTCAAAAGTATCTTGATATTCTAGTGCTACAAGATTATGGTCCATCATCCAAAATGCTTGCAACGTGGTAAATGCAATAAAAATTTGAATCCACAAGTCCCAACTCCCCAAAAGGCCCATGTGGAGGTGCAAAGAGAGGGGAAAGGTACATATAAGTGACTACATATGAAAAGAAGAAATAACATTTCCAGTCTAAGGCGCAGAGATGCTCCAGTCAGCCCAATGGCTTTATTTTCCTTTTTCTTCAGTTCCTCGCCACAGGAAGGAACTATATCTAAGTGGATAGTTTTTCCTTTTTTGCTTTTTTTGGACGAAGTCTAAGTGGACAGTTTCATGTTATCTATCTACAAGTCAATGGAAATGTAAGATAATTAATTATTTTGCTCTTTGAAATGATTATTTTCACAATAAATCTTCCTCATAGGAGGGTAAGAAATAAACCTTGGATAGTGATTGCTGGACCTCGTTAATAGCTTCTGGTTTTTCACACAGCTCGGGAAAATCTTTGAATTTGATTCCAGCTTCACGGGCCCATCCCTCCAGGACCTGACGTGAAGGGACAATGAGGGCTACACAAAAGTTGTGGAATGGGTCTGCATAGACCATGATGTTATCTATGTAATTGTTTGACACAAGTGCAGCCTCAACCTGCAATTGAGCATCAATCCACAGTTTGGTAAAACTTTAATTTGATTTTACATGCTTATAGTAGGAGAACTCGGGAAACATAGGAGTAGATGAACACATGAAAGTAAATACAAGACGAATTACAACATAATGTCTAATGGACTTCAAACAGTTGACCACCGTCCCAGTTAAACTTGAAGAAAACAGCTCTTAATTTAAAAATTATACACACACCTTTCCCAGTGAGATATACTCGCCATGTTGAAGCTTGACGATATCTTTCTTCCTATCAATAATCTCAAGGCATCCATCAGGGTGAAACCTTCCAATATCACCAGTGTAGAACCATCGCATGCCCTTCTCATCAACCTGTATTAGAGAAATATAGCAGTAGAAATAGGCTAAAATATTGGTTATCAGGTTACCATATTCACTATTCAGAACACATTCGCACCTTGTACACCTCTTTAGTTTTGGAATCATTATTTAAGTAGCCATCAGTCACACTGCACCCACCAACAAGAACCTCTCCTCGGGGCATTGGTTTGTCTGATATTGTGTAACCACCTTCTTCCCAAGACACAAGCTGCAGCAACAAGCTCAAGAAATCAAATCTAGAACGGAGGACAGATTGAAAAAGAAAACTGTCAAGGTCTACCAGAAGAAAAGACTGTAAGCATGTTGCTTTCGAAATTTCTTTATCCTTGTCAAATCTTTTGGTAGCATGTGTTTAGATAAATGCTCTTCGGAAGCTAAAAATTAAAGAGTTCTATTAATTATCCCAACCAAAAATATATCAACACAGGAATATAACAACCTATGAAAAGGAATGTCCTGTCTTCTATAACTTGCAATCATTTACATATTCATATCAAAGTCAATACTCACAAAGAATGACATTGATTTAAGACTCTTTGGATCTGAATGAATAATCAAATTTGAAACCCACATGACTATTAGTTTCTGAAGAAGTGCTCTTATGACCACATTTAGATTGTGAGGGAGGGTGGAGTAACTGACATTAGATTCCTCCCACAGGTTTTTTTTTTTTATCATTCTTTATTTATGTAGAGAGAGTAAGGGGGTGGTGCTGAAGATTGATCTGATCTAAAAAGTAAGACAAGGCTAAGGCAGAAACCTGGACGGAGATTACATGAGCTTTGATAAATTCAAAATAGAAAAGGTAGACATTTCTATAGGTCAAGCAAATCAATCCTATTTTCGCAAATAGAACGTCCTAGTGGCCTATGGGGAAGGGGTAACAGCAAGGATGTTATCCTCACTTTTCCGTTGTCGACCTAATCTTGACACAAAAGGGAAACACGGAGCCTCACATCTCCCTTCACAAATGTGTTCAAGGTACTAACTTATGGCTATTGAAGTTAAAATCATAACATTGTTTTAGTAGGTGTATTCTGGAAACATTAGTGCTAAGAAAGAGGCAATCTTATAGCACCCCTCCAGTTATGCCTCTGCTTTCGCACCATTGTTTTTCACTGTAGAAAGTCCCTTTAAGATAACATATCCAGTCGCTTTTATTATGTTACTTTTGCAAGGACAAATCACAGATGTTGTGACGACCAGAATCCCTCTAGTCGGGATCTTAACCCCAATTGCACTCATCCATACTGTCTGCTTCACGAATTTCTTTCACGTCTCCAGTGATTCGAATCCAAGACCTCTACATATGAGGCACTTAAGTTGAATACTGCTACCGATTGGGCAAGTGGCACTTAAGTTGAATGTTGGTTGGGCACTTGTCTAAAATTTGTAACACCCTAAAATTTCGTTCCTATTCATTAAAATTAGAATTTAAGACTTAACTGCACAAACACAAAAGTCTTAGGCACCAAATTACAGGTTTGCTTATAGTTGGGGACTTAACTGCAATTATTAGATATATGCAAATTTTTGTCCCATAAATAGTGTCGTAGTGTCGTGAAGAGTAAGCTTGCCTGCCAATAATTTGCTAAAAATAGATATATTTAATGTCATATTACATATATATGGTAGATAAAATAGTTGATTAATTGTCAATGTGTATATGATTGTATGTATACACATATAATTATGTGATTATCTTAAATTATGCATATAATTTAAGGTATGAATATATATATTTAATGCTCTATTGAATATATATGGTATATAAAATAGTGATTAGATACTAATATGTATATGATTGCATATGACTATGTGATTAGTTTAAATTAGTCTTTAATCATGCATGTAATTAGATACTAATATGTATATAATGCATATGATTATGTGATTAACTTAAATTAGCATTTAATCATGCATATAATTTGAGGTAAGGATCTATATTTTTCTAATAATACATACATGTAATATAAGAAAGTAATTAATAAAATTTAAAGTTTTCATGCATAGCAAAACTCAACCTCTCCTATAAATACTCACCCTTTGTGTAAAAAAGAAATACACAAATACACAATCTTCTTCTTTTCCTTAGCATAAAAGAGAAAAGAGAAAAAAAATTCAAGTTTTTGCTGTAATCTTACTTTATTTTAAGTTTCAAGCATAAGGTAAGTGTGTTGTTATGTTGACTAGGAGTAATTTTTTTTATATGTTATTTCACGGCTATGTTTATGTTATGGTCTACATTATGCAAGATATGTTAAGAACGGACCGAAGTTTAGTAGCGCTACACACGAAAATTTGGTAATATCTAAGTTCGGTCTAATTTTCGTGTCTCCCTATGCAAGTATGATTTTTCTGTTGACATATATATACAAAAAAAGAATATTACTCACGTACACTTATTGAGATTTTATCTCATGTTATATTTGTTTCACCTTTTTCAGAAAATTAGCAGTTGGAAGTGGTCGGTATGAAGATGGCTTTTAGTTGCAGGAGTTTTTAATAATAAATTATATTTATGGAGCCAATGTTTTTTTTTTTTTAGATTTAAGTATTAAAGATATTTAAGTTAAATTTTATTAAATTAATTATGCTATTTTAAAGATTGGTCTGTTATGATAAATGCTTTTATAATTAGTTTATTGTGTTAATAATTCTATATATACTTTAAGTCCCTTCAAAATAATTTTAATTTACGATTTAGTGGCACTTGGATTGTTAAAGATTCTGGTCGTCACAGATATGCTCCTAGCTTAAACTTGACAAGGAGTAACATTTTAAACAAGCAATATCTCAACCCCCTTCATTTCCCTCCCCCCTTCCCCCTTTTTTTTGCTCAACAGTCGACAATGTAGGATTTGGTATATTAATATGGCATTATGACTAAAAAATAAAGATCGCGCAAAAAAATTTCAGGTTCGACTCGACAGCATATATACAATGATGTCATTATTTCTTTGCATGCAAAAATAAAGCATTATTCCTCATTCACAATTAGGTTTCGAAAATACATCATATATTAACACGCAAAGTACTAAGGTTCAACTTCTCATTACTGATGAATGAATTTGCGCCAAACAAGCATTTTAAAAAAGTTTAACCCTATCGTACCACATTTTAAAGGCATAGGGAACTTCAGAAATTATATCAGATTAGTTCAATTCCATCAGTATAAAGTATGTATAGAGCTAAAAGATCTTATTAGAGAAGGGCCTGCTTAATTGTAGTTTGCAAAATTGAATCATAAACCAGTTACAAGTTTGGAACAAGTTTGAGATATGTTGTTGGCCACTAAAAAATAATAAGAAACAAAAAATTTGTTAACCTAGTCCAATAAGAAATTAAGTCAATACATCTAAACTACATTTTATTTTCGGTAGATTTATTTTCTTCATTAAAAGCTCCTGAAGAAATTAACTCTGAATGAGAATTGATAAGTGTATTTTGTGCACTTATTCAGACTTTTAAACTAAACTTTTATCCCATCATTTTATGAATTTTCTACTCAATTTAGTGTATTATTCTTTCTATTTCAGTTTCAGACCCGTTTATAAGCAATTAGAGAAAAATAGACGGAGAGAACAACAATTTGGTGAAATTGATGAGTAAATGAGAAGAAGTCGAGTTTTTGAAGTAAATACCAAGGGCCAAACATTGGAGGACGAAAAACAAGATAAAATCAACAAGTATAAGGTGTATTAGATAGACAATGAAGAGTTAAAATAAATGATCAAATATATAAAAGCAAAAGAACCAAATTGAGAAACTTACTGTCAAAGCATGTGAAAAAATTCGAGCACAAATTTTGCTATTAAAATTTCCACAAGACAAGTGATATGCTATTGGAAAGATAATTGAATTATAAGTCCAAAGATTTTCACGAATCTTAATTTGAAACTTCCTACAAGAAATTATGGCTATTTGAAAAATATCTACAGAGGAAAAAAAAGCAAAATTTGGGCAATCGCTCAAGTTTAAAGCTGTGCGATCGCCCAGCACCATAATCAACCAGCAGAGAGCTAAAACGATGCTTGGGCGATCGTCCATTGTAAAAATTTCCCTCCAAAAATTTTCTTACTTTTTTGAGTTCGATTCCAATTAAAAAATCTTTTAGGACATGATTTTAATGATATTTTGAGATCCTTTAAAACAGAATGAATGGACTATATATATGAGTTCTTAACTCATAATTGAGGATCCGAATTTGGAGAGAAAAACAAGAGACAAGATCAAGAAACGAAGATCAAGATTTATCCTTTCAAGAATTCAACGAAGATCAAGTTTAAGATTTTATCTTTTGAATTTTCTTTTTTTTTTTTGGGTGATAAATTATCTATTTTCTTTTTCTCTTTATTTTCTTTTTCTTAGATGCTAGGCTAGATTATTTTGTGCTAGGATTACGATCAAACTTATAGCTTAATTCTTCTATTTGAAAATTTAATTTTTGATGATTTACTTCAATATATTTTTGAACAATTAATTTTGTTTATTTTAATCTACAATTATATACGTAGTAATTGTATGATTCTTATAGTTTATTTTACTATTGAGAGATTGAAAACATGCTAGACATAATTTTAATTACCTTATAGTCCGATAAGAGATAAAGATATACTACTATGCTTATTTAATCTTTAATTATTCATTACAACTTAGTGTATTCACATTTGTCGTAGAAATATAGTCAAGTCATACATATGAATAGGTTTAATTTTATTCGAAAGAAACTATTGAACAAGTTAGGGATATTGATCATCATAACTGATGTACTTTGTCAAATTTAAGAATCCAAATAAAGGAATTAAAAACTACAAGTGAATTCGAAATCATAGTGCTTTTCTTTCTCAAATTTAAAGTAATTCATAATAAGCTTAATCTTTTATTTGTTGAGTTAAAATTATTTAATTAATTTTAGTTATGATTTTAATTAGTTCTTAAGCAACCAAAGTTCAAAAGTTAAATTGATTCGGTTAAGGTTAATCTAATTGTGTAGAGCTATTTAAATCCTTGTGGGTACGATATTTGGACTCTAAATCCATTATATTACTTGTACGATCCGTACACTTGCGGAATAATAAACATAAAATCGCTAACAAGTATTGTTTATATAAGAAGAAGAAAATATATTAGATCTTCGCGGTATGAAATTGAAAATCTTCTAATACATCATTGTTTAGGTAATGGTTGCAAGATTATATCACATGATGTAAGAATAGTTTTCAATGTTACTTCAAATGTAGCATGTCTCCATCAAGAATTTGGAAAAATAAAAAGAAGCACAACACATGGTCCCAAAACAAATCCACTTAATTACATTTAAGGCTGTATTGCTATCTATTTGTGATCAAATAATTTCCTGTTGACTAGAAAAATTATACCTTAATGTAGCAACAAGGAAGAGGAGGACCAACACGCCCAACAGAAGTGTCGTCCCACTCGGAGAAAGCAGCTCCAGCACACGTTTCTGTTAGGCCATATCCTTGACCAATAGGGGCACTGCAGAACACGGGAAGAGATATTAAAAGAAAAATCAAGAGATATGAGGATGAACTACTTATCCTAGTCAGCCACAGAAGCAGGCCACCGTATAAGCTCTGGTCATTGCTTAGAACTAATTACAGAATATAGCAACTAGGAAACCAATATTTTGTACCAGCGAGATTGCATGAAAATTACCCCATGCAAATATTGATAAATCTTTGCGTATCTCCGGATAAAGGAGCTCCACCACAAAGCATAAATCTGATTTCTCCACCGAGAACAGACCGTATCTTTTTAAAGATAATTATATCCCACAGTAGCTTCTCTAATCCCCAAGCCCCAAACCAGCTCCCTCTAATAGCCATCAGTCGGCGACTGTAGGCGATGTTGAAAAGATTTTTAGCAAAACCTCCTTTCTCGTCAACCTAAGACATAAAAACAATAAAAGCAGAGAGTACTGATATCCATTTGATTTTTAAAGTCCTGCTATCAAACTACTGCTTCTGTAAAATTGGGAAAAGTAAGTTTGGACAGGCCACTGGGAAACCTTCTTCAGTACTCCATCTCGAACACGATCCAGAATAGCTGGAACAGCTGCCATCAGAGTGGGCTCCAACATGGAAGCATCTCCTTTAGTACCTTTTTTTATTTTATTGGATGTGTCTGTCAGTGTCAATGCTGAGCCATAGCCAATTGCAGCTCCTGCAGTTAACATAACAGTCTGCAGGATGTCATGTTAGAACTTGAAGTTTTAAAGCATCTTCAACATTGACCACAAGAAAATATTTCACTTGACATGTTACCTCAGCAGCTAATTCAAACACATGAGCTAGAGGCAAGTATGCCAGATAGACATCCTTGCTTCCCATTCCTGGAATTACTGTCATAACTGCAGCTGCAGTGGCTACAATGTTACCGTGAGTTATCATAACACCCTACATATCAAGTAGTGAACCATGTTAACATCAAACGGGAAGCACACTGATGAAGACGAGCTATGTTTACAAGATGAATGTACACTTGACCTAAAAATAACAGAAAATTAGATAAAGAATACTGGCGACACTAAATGCATTCAAAAATTCAAATTATCATATGGAGACCTAGAATAATTAATATAATTCACTATTTTTGCAGGCATGATAATTTTCCGAAAGTACACATGTTCTTCACATTCAGTTGCCTAATGGTACCTGGTCCTAATAAAATATCACGAAAGCTCACCCAAACTTTCTTATTAAAGTGAACCATAAGATGTAAATGAACGTATACATGACTTGGTCAATTATAGGCACTATATGAGTCAGTCTTTGTGCATCTCTACAGTTTGTAGGTAAATGAACCGCAATATGGCATACTAATCAACAAGTCAACAACAGCTGATTCTATTTATAGTCAACATCTGCCAGGCATGGTTCTGAATTTGGTATCTACATATGCATGCAGCAATAAAGAGCTGTAATTTAATCTGTCTCTGCACATAGTGAAAAATCATAGAACCTTTGGGAGGCCTGTACTGCCACTTGTGTACATGATGACAGCAATATCTTTCTTGATTGGCAGCCTAGGATGAACATGATTATTTCTTCCAAGTTTTTCCACCTCTGAAAATGCAGATATTCTCCAATTGCCAATATCTTGGGCAACATCAGAACCAATGGGAGTGTCTTCGTCATCAAAATAAATTACATTGCTGATGGTTTCCAGGCTTGAACTTATTGCAGCTAACTTCTTCAATTGTTTGAAGTCACATATCACAGTTGGCACTTGAGCCTGTCAAATACTTGAGAAACTGAGCAAGGTTTTTGTTCATAATCATACTCAATCAGAAAAGATAAAAACAAACCGTGGAAAGCAAAAGGGTAGTGAAGACACAACAAACGAATAAAACATCTGGACAGTCATTGCTTTGGTTGTTCATATTAATAATTGTCCCACCTCATTTAGTGAGTGTATGAGGGCATCATCTCCTAAAGAAGCATAAATGGTAACCACAGTAATATTCTGCCGGAAGCAACCCTGAAACCGAAGAGCAAGTGCAAGCAATGTCATTGACCCACAACAACTAAAACCAAAGGAATGAGAAGTTGAAGAACCCAAACCAGAACTTCCAAGATTACCTGGAATGCAATGAACCACTCTGCCCGAGTTTCAGAAAAAATAGCAACGCGAGTGTCCACATCATGATTTAGGTTAACAAGACCAGAGGCAAAGTTACAAGCGCAATTAAATGCTTGCCCATAAGTTTCCCAATGGTAATCACCCAAGTGAAGCTTCTCAAATTTTCTTCCGTCGCTGGCTGTAACAATGTCCTTACCAATTACCTTTCTCGTTCCAAGAAACCTTTCTTGGGAATTTCTTTTACAAGACTGCTCAAACAAAGCAGCCATAGTTGTCGCCCCTTCCCAAGGAACCTCAACCAATTTGACTGCTCTAGCATTGCGCATAGCCAAACCAACCTCGCCACCTACTTGAACAGGAACTCCCCTCTGTTTCAACTTTCTTTTTCCCACAAGTACTGTCGAAAGAAGTACAGGTATAACTATGGCAACAATTAGGGCGGCAACAATCCCATATAACCCATTATCTTTCAAAGTCGAAGATGAACTACTCTCTCCAACATTCTCCATCGTGTTTGTGCTCAAAGTACTTCCTAGGGAGTCAACCATCATATATCAGGTAGGCAGTTATGTTTTGATGATTAACATTCCTCTGCAAGAAGGTTAATCAGATACTCATATTCAATGCAAGAGCTAGCGACAGTGAATAAAAAATAGCAGAAAAGTATTATGATCCCAAATGTAATTCTATCCCAAAGATAAATCTGAAAACTAAAACAAACCCTATTGCAGCAAGGTCCACACTTTTCATGGATAAGTATGCCAATACACAAATGATTATAAACAGAAATGAAATTTTTATTCATTGGGTTTAGTAATAACAGTCGTTATCCCAGAATATTAAACAATTTACCATCGAAAATGAAAAGTAAAAAAAAAAAAAAACAAACAAATTAGTCAATCGCAACTCTAGAGTCAGTCAGTTAAAAAAAAAAAAACAGGGTTCCACAAATAAAAAAACCCGATTTGCATAAAATCATAACAATAATATTAACAAACATGAACCAATTTACAATTTTAACTAAATCACATGACATGGCGTTGCTTTTATAGTAAATACAAGAAAAAAAATCAAAATATGATCAAATTGTGATCTTAGATAGAAAAACAACTCTGAAATCCATAAGCACATTCGTACCTTTGAATAGAACGAGTAGAGCGTCAATTTGAGGTTTTTGTTTGATTATCTATCTCAGTTGCAATTCAATCATCCAATTTGAGGGAAGTTGATGGAACACACTTTCCAGAAGATGGCCCATATGGTCCCTAATCTTTTTTCTCAGTGCGTAAATAGTCCCTAACTTTTATGTTTTGGCACAAACATCCTTAACATATATATTTTGGTGCATAATTGATCCTCATTTTATAAAAAAGATTAATATGCCCTTCATTTTAATTAGAACAAATTATAGTTGAGTTCATAACTTTTATAAAATGTACAAGTGAGTTTGGTACTTTTATCTTTTGTATTCTATTTTTGTAGAGGAAAAAAGTATTGTAAGATTCATCAACTTTAATATGTTTACTTGATAATATTTTAGCATAAAATTGTTGTAATTTAATTAATAATCAATTTCATTAAATAAAACATCATAAAATAATTGTTTCTCAAAATTTCAAACCAAATGTGTTTTCAAGTTTTATGTTTTGTTAAATAAATTTTCAGAATAACAAATCAAACGCTATCAAAATAAAAACTGAAAATGAATTTAAAATTTAAAATTCAAAACTGAAACGCAAAAAGAACAAACTTTAAATTTTTGGTCAACTAACAAGTTTGCGGATGGCAATTGTTAAAAGATCCTTACGCTATGTATTTTTACAAATATTTGAGATGATTGTATTAAACATAGAAGGTTTGAGATCCACAACATTGTTTTAAAAAGTTGAAAACACCAACTGCAATAACACTATAATAGCGTCTTTCATTATATACTTCATACTTCAATAATCATGTATTGTGTTTTCTAGCATATGTTTGAGATTGCTTAAATTATAATTTCAATTGGTCAAATTAATTAAACATATTTTTTTATCTATACATTTCGTAAAATACACAATTTACAACCTACTTTTTATCAACACATTCACCAACAACTTATAATTTCAATATTTAAAAAATAATTTCAACACTACTAAACATGCGCTTAAGGAACTATACCCAAAGTGACTTATTTATTTATTTATTCGAAAACACTTAATTATATTTTACTCTCTTCTCAGCATACTCTCTCTTGTATGTTTTTGTTGTTTAGAGCTTGTTTGATTGGGATTAAAAACCTATTTTGGTTTTTTTTAGCCGTAATTTTTTACTTTTCAACCCACTTTTAATATGAAAAGTCAACAATTTCAACTCAAAAAAATCAATATTGGTCAAATAAACCAATATTAATTTATAAACTAATTTATAATCTCTGTCAAACGGGCCCTTATTATTTTTGTTTTTAGTATATGCTTGATAAAAAATTTTGTACATTATAAAAATGGGTCCTACAGAATGTGTAGATAAAAAATTGTGAATTCTATAAAATGTATAGATAAAAATTATGTTTGATCAACTTATAAATACTTATAAGTACTAACAAACATACTTTTAGTTTTCTATTTTGACTGAATTTTCTAACTAAGGTGGTTCTCACATTGTGTTTTGACTTCATGCTTGTTTTGTAAAGAGAAGTTTTATTATTATTATTATTATTACAAGGAGTAGGTCGTATGGAATATGTAGATAAAAAATAGGTAAAAGTTATGAGTGTATGAATAAAAATAATTTTTGACCAGTTTATAATTACTTATAAATCCTGATAGTACTAAAATTATTTTTTAAGTGCTTATAAATTATGAATTTTGTAAAATGTGTGAGTCTTGTAAAATGTGTGGATAATAAGTGAGTATTATGTTATAAATTATACGAAATGTGTAAATAAAAAATATATTTAACCAATTTGATTAGCTTATTTTATAAGTTGTGAATCTTGTAAAACCATTTATTCATTTTTGAATAAGAAGATAAAGAACATCCAACAAACAAAGATCATTGGCTAAAAATATGTAACAAAAAAAAAAAAAAAAAGTATATAAAATTTTTGGAACTATATTTTTACCAATGTTCTAAAAGGCGTGTAAGGCATGATAAGACAAAAGTTTAAGTCTTCAGCCTTAAGAGCTTAAGCGTGCCTAGACGTAATAATACTACAATCTGTCAATCTTCCTGGCATTACTCCATTGTCATGGGGATAATATTCATTGCTTCCTTCTTCGCATAATCACTCCATTAAGGCAAATTTTTTACGTTGGAGTTGAATTACATAATACTTGAAGCAACACCTTCTTCAAATTTTTGAAATTTATACCATTATTGAATAAAATAAATGCAATGCATGCATTATTTTGAATGAAAATCCCTCAATTATTTAGCTTTATGGGTTTATTTCGACGATGATCACTAAAATTTGTTAAATATTTCAATGTTATTATTGAAGTAATTTTCTTACCATTGTAGACACTGAATTTTCTAATATTTATATTAATGATCACTCGTAGAAAACTTTAACATAAAACTTTAAGTGTCACTGTTAAAATCCAACGTAGACACAAACAACATTAATTAGTACTCTACGTCAGACAAAATCGTATTAATTGTAACTAAATGCTGAAGTGTGAAGCACGTTTTTTTTTATCATATTTGTTCGAATTTAATAAGCAATCTTTTGGTGAAACTTCACATTTTTGTCTTATATGGTATACTAGTTAATTCTGTTTATGTTATAATTGGATAAGGTCACGTGCTTGCTCACAACTTAGTAACTATTTATTATTTTCATATTATGTAAGATTCAAATTTATAAATACTTAAAATTTAATTTAAGTATTATCAAACATGTACTTAAATTAACGTTTCTAATCAAGTAATACTAACGGTCTTGAGTGATTATTGTAGTTAAAAAAAAAAAATTAGTTTATTGACTAGTTTGAAATTTTAAGAAATCGTTTCTGAAACCCTATCTTTTATGTGATTGCTAGTCCATAGGATTGGATTGCCCGGCCCATATACTAAGGGAAATTGGCTGAAAACGTCTCTAACGTATAGACCAAGTGCCCAAATCATCCATACCTTTCAAATTTTGGCAATTACATCCCTCACATATCTATGTAATGCCCAAATCATCCTTTTGGATGAAATCCATCCAAAATTTCGTTAAACCTTTGAGATTTTGGCACAAATAGTCCCTAACCTTTGTTCTTAGTGTGGAATTGGTTCCTAACGTTTATGTTTTGACAAACAAGTCCATAACCTATGTGTTTTAGTACGAAATTAGTCCTTATGAGATGAAAAAGACAAATATACCCTTAGTTTTAATTAAAAAAAATTGTATGTGGATTCCTAATCATTAAAAAATGTGCAAATAAGTCCAATACTTTTATTTTTTATAAAAAAAATTAAATAAAACTAATGAATTTTTTTTTTAATTAACACTTTAGTAATAAAAATGTCAAATAAAATTATTATCATTATTATGAAGTAATAAACAGAAATTATTGTGAGAAATCATTTTTCTTCCTCTTTACTTTAAAAATTAAGGGCTTGTTCGGTAGATTTTTTTGGGGAAAAAAATAGATTTTTTTGGTTACTTTTTGACTTTTCAAATATTTTTGTAGTGTAAAAAGAGTTGAAAAGTCAAAAATTGTTGACAAAAAAATGATTTTTTTTGGAAAAAATCTTTACCGAACATGACATAAGTTAAATAAATAACAAAATGACGTATATAATTTTATGACATTGAACTAATCTTATTACATTTTTATTTAACATAAAAATACTAATTAAAATTAATTTACACATTATGTGTTTTATTTTTGAATAAAAATAAAATGATAAATTAAAATATAAAGAATATAGTTGAATTTTTAATATTTGTAGTTAATAAACATATAACTCAATTAAATAAAAGTATTTGAATATCAAGTTTGTGACAAAGTTATTTTTTTTTTATATAACAATAAAATAAAAGTTTTAATTTTAAATAATATATTTATTACTTAATAATAAAAATAATAAATTTATTTGACATGTTTATTACTAAAGTGTTAATTCAAAAAAAAAAATACTCATTAATTTTTTTAATTTTTTTATAAAAAATAAAAGTATTAGACTTATTTGCACATTTTTTAATGATTAGGAATCCACATACAATTTATTTTAATTAAAACTAAGGGTATATTTGTCTTTTTCATCCCATAAGGACCAATTTCGCACTAAAACACATAGGTTAGGGACTTGTTTGCCAAAACATAAACGTTAGGAACCAATTCCACACTAATAACAAAGGTTAGGGACCATTTGCGCCAAAATCCCAAAGGTTTAACGGAATTTTGGATAAATTTCATCCAAAATGATGATTTGGGCACTACATAGATATGTGAGGGATGTAATTGCCAAAATTTGAAAGGTAAGGATGATTTGGGCACTGGATCTATACGTTAGGGACGTTTTCGACCAATCTCCCATATAGTAATTGTAAACTTATATAAGTCGGATGAATCTTTACCGCAATCATTATCTTCCCCAATTTGAAAAGCTTGTGGGATTCTATTCTGAATCAATCTCTTCATCTTGCTGCAATTGTTATCCCAAAGCAATAGAAGTAGAAGATGGAGGTTTGTAATTGGTCAACTTTATCGGATGAATTAACAGTTGATATCTTGTGTCGAATCCCGGATAAAAATCTAATCAGGCTCAAGTGCGTTTGCAAATCTTGGTACTTTTTGATTTCGAATTCCTGTGCTCCAAGATTCTCCTCGCCTTCTCCATCCGCCGCTTTCTGCGGCTTAATCTACCTCCGGAGAAGCCTTCAAACCAGTAAAACTTCTCTTGGATTAGATCCTCACGCTGCGTCGTTTGGAGTCCTTTCTAACTAGTTGTCGTGGACTTTGACGGCATTCGAGCACAATCCGGAGGACATGCTAGAGTGCTGCAATGGACTTTTTCTTCTGGCATCTAGATCTTCCAATCTGATTCAGTATTACGTGACCAACCCCACCACCTCTGAATGCATTACAGTTCCTGTTAACCCCTTGCACGGTAATTTCGAGTATGCCTCGCTAGCTTTTGATCCAACTGTTACTCTTCATTATAAGATTATTCGGTTTGCCAGAATCAATCCTTCTTTAATTCTGGATGTTTTTTCATCTGAGACTGGAGATTGGGCTTGCCATACTATCGCATTGGAGCCTATGCTTGACCTCGGCCGCTGGATTCAAACTTCTGTTTACTTGAATGGGGTTTTGTACAAATTATCAGTAGCCAAGTACTTGGTGTGCATCAATCTCAAACTGAAAGAACATACAAAAACAAACGTGATTTTGAAAGCTCGGGCTATTGAGCTTCCTCATAAGGGTAAGTTCGATCGTTCTGGATCTATTGGGACATCCAGAGGGGCTTTGCTCTACTTCAACAATGAGAATGATAGGATACTAATCTGGATGTTTGATGATGATAAATTCTCCACACTAATTTCTGTCGCTTTTTCATTCACAATAATGAAGTATATATATTACAAAAATATTGCCCATAATTTTTGCTCTCCAAGACTTGGTTGATCTCCTAAAAAATCCTCCTAATCACCAATATACATTTACCTAAAATACAAAGACTATATTAAGGAAACATATTAATCAAAAGATATGCACAATAAACTCTCATATTATAGTCAAATAAATATTAATATTCTAATACCCCCCCCCTCTCTCAAGTTGGAGCGTGTAGATCTCGAACGCCCAACTTACGAAGGAGAAACTCAAATTTCGCTTTCCCCAGCGCTTTTGTAAATATGTCTGCCAATTGAACACTGGTGGATACATAAGATAGACAAATCATCCCTTCAGTCACCGCATCTCGAACAAAATGACAATCAGCCTCTATATGCTTTGTTCTTTCGTGAAAAACTGGATTTTGAACAATGTACAACGCCGACTGACTATCCCAATACAACTTCATACCCTTCGGATGTCGCACACCCAAGTCACCCAAAAGTTGTTTAAGCCACTTTAACTCACACAATGTTGCCGCCATTGATCGATACTCAGCCTCCGTAGACGATCTAGACACTGTTTGTTGCTTCTTGGTCTTCCACGACACAGGAGAACAACCAAGTAACACGAACCGAATATGCAAGATCAGGTCTCGTTACAGACAAGTAAATCAATCTCCCTACAAGTTGCGTATACGGCGCCGGATCCGCAAGAAATTCGCCCTTTGCAAGGGCCAAATTGTGATTTTGTTCCATAGGAAATGTCGCAGGCTTTGCTCCCAGTTAACCCGTTTCTGAAATTATCTCGAGTGTGTATTTTCTTTGGCAAAGAAAGATTCCTTCTGGATTACGGGCTACCTCTAGCCCGAAGAAATATTTCAAAACTCCCAGATCCTTCATACGAAAGCACCTGCCAAGGTAATCTTTAAAAGTTGTCAATGCAACCTTATCATTTCCTGAAATAATCAAGTCATCAACATAAACTAACACGTTGATCTGAGTTCTTCCTCTGCACAACCCAAACAACGAATAATCTAAATAGGATTGCACAAATCCATAATTCTTCAACGCTTGTGACAGTTTTGCAAACCAACATCGGGGAGCTTGTTTCAGACCATACAACGATTTTTTCAACCTGCAAACTATGTTAGGATTTGTATTCTTGAAACCTGGAGGAACCTTCATATAAACCTCCTCACTTAAGTCACCGTGTAGGAAAGCATTATGCACATCCATTTGATGTACATCCCAATTTTTAACAGCAGCAATCGTAAGAAAAATACGACCCGTCACCATTTTTGCCACAGGAGCAAATGTCTCGTTATAGTCAATTCCTTCTACCTGATGATTTCCATAGATCATCACAAGTCTTGCTTTGAGCCGCTCTATGCTACCATCGGACTTATACTTAATTTTATATATCCACTGGCTCCCTAGCGCTTTCTTTCCAGGTGGAAGAGTCTCCATTACCCAAGTCTCATTGTCTTCAAGGGCTCGTATCTCCTTACCCATCGCATCTCGTCATCCCGGGTCTTTCATTGCTTCTTTAAAATTTGTTATAGGATAGGGCGTACCTGAGGAAGATGAAGGAGCTGATGAATTCTCAGATGGACTTATTTTCCGTATAGTGTGAGTAACAAAATCACGATACCGTGTTGAGGGAGTTTTGGTTCGTTTTTCTCGCCCTAGCTCACCGTCAACTTGCACACCTTGCTCTCCCACCGTATACTCCAGCCCCTCATCACGCACGTCCTCATGCACGGGCTGCACCGCAGCACCCGACTCTCCATCGAGAGTGGACGCGGCCTCCAACCCCCCCTCAATGCACACATCACACTCATCGGCACCCTCATCCTCACTCCATGCCCCATCCTCATTGTTTTCCGGCATAGGAGTCACCATATTTCGTGGTTGGTTTGTCGTAAAAGAGAATTCTTTCTCAAAGAACTTCACATCCCTCGATACAAAGTACTTATGTGTTTCTAAATCACACAATTTCCAACCTTTCTTCCCAAACGGATAGCCAACAAAGATACATTTACGGCTCCTACTTGCAAATTTATCACCTTTGTGTCGTTGATTATGAGCATAGCAAAGGCAACCAAATACACGAATAACATCATAATAATGCACTTTCCCAAACAACATTTCATATGGCGATTTAGTCTTAAGTAGAGTAGAGGGTGTTCTATTAATCAAGTGACATGCTGCCAACACACATTCTCCCCAAATTTTGATTGGTAAGTTCTCTTGAAATCTTAATGCTCTAGCCACATTTAAAATATGTTGGTGTTTTCTCTCAACCCTCCCATTTTGTTGTGGAGTCCTAACACAAGAAGTCTCAAAAATAATTCTATGATTTTGAAAATAATCATGCAAACAATTAAACTCGGTCCCATTGTCACTTCTCACACGTTTTATTACTTGTTCAAATTGTCGTTCAACCATAGCAACAAAATTAAGAAACATAGATTCAACTTCCATTTTATTGCACAATAAATATACCCAAACTCCTCTTGAAAAATCATCCACTATTGTCAAAAAATAGGTAGCCCCACAAGAAGATCGAGCCTTGTAAGGACCCCACAAATCCAAATGAACAAGTTCAAAAATCCCACCAGCTTCATTCGTACTAATGGGAAAACTAGATCGAGGTTGCTTTGCACGCGGACACACATCACAAGCTTTATTATGTTTCCTACAAGAGTGACTCACAGCCGGTACCATCTTCAATATTTTCTCCGACGGATGCCCCATTCGTTGATGCCATAACTCGAACGACGAGTCACCATCCACAGTCAACACCTTTACTTGAAGAACACCACGAAAAAAATAAAGTCCATCCAATCTTTCACCCGCTCCAATCACCTTCCTCGTCGGTCGGTCCTGTATAACACAAATATTATTAGTGAATTGGACAACGCAATTTGATTCATCGATTAATTGAGTCACAGAAATTAAATTGCATGTTAATTGTGGGACATAAAGCACATTATCAAGCTTCAATCCTCCTGGCAACACAACACTCTCCTCCTGGTTCGCTTCTGCCGTGTTTCCATCCGGCAATCCCACCGGGCAGTGTTTCACCTTTCTCACATTTTTCAAAATAGATAAGTCACATGTCACATGGTTCGACGCTCCTGTATCGATAATCCAACTAAAATCACTGTTCTTACCATGCAGGCGATCTTTTGTTTTGGCCAAGTTCAAAAAATCAAGAAGTTGCTGTAGTTGCGTTGCTGAAACACCCGCAAGTCCCGCTGCTTCGGTTGCACCCGCCAGCCCCTGCGAGCTTCTTACCTACTGCCCAGACGAAGTTCCATACCCGCCAATTTTATTTGCACGGACAGGCGGTGCACCAGACCCTCGGCCTCGGCTAGAACCTGCACGCCCACCTCTTCGTCCTGTCCGTCCTCCACCACGACCTGGTCTCTTTCCTCCGTGAGGTCGGTCCCTCCACCATTCGGGGAACCCGTGTAATTGAAAGCAAGAGGATTCATCGTGGCCTTCTCTATTACAATGATTGCAAAACTTGTTAGTATTATCCACAAAACGAGACTTACCACGCATATCAGGCTGAATTGTGAAGGCCATGATACTATCTCGTTCGTCCTTGGATGAGGACAACTCTCCTCCACACAGTCTTTTCGCTTGAATCACTTGTTGATATGCTCTATCAAGCGTCGACAATTGCTCTTGTCCAAGTAGATTAGTACGAATGGAAGCATATGCTCCACTGAGGCCGATAAGAAAGTGATATAGATAGTCCTCTTCTCTCAATTTTTCTACCTGCGTGACTATGCTACACGTGCAACCTCCACACTTACAAACCGGAACCTTCACATATGTGGTCAGTTCATCCCAGATTTTTGACAAACGACCAAAATAAATTGCCACAGTCTCGATTTTTCCTTGCTTGCACTCCCCCAAGGACGTTTTTAACTGACATATATGAGTGCCGCTTACCACACAAAACTTGTTTTTGAGATTGTTCCACAGGAGTTGTGCATCATCATTTTCTCCAAGTGTTGACCGAACAGACGGCTCAATGGTGTTGGTCAGCCATGACACCAACATCGAATGCACAGCTATCCAATCCTCAAGTTTCTCCTCTGTTGTTAGCTTCGGAACCGTCCCTTCCACAAAGCCAAATTTCCTCTTTGCCTTTAGCGAGGTTCGAATTGCCCTCGGCCATTCATCGTAGTTCTCACCACGTAATTGAATCGGGGTAATGATGTTGCCTGGACCGTCACTCGATCCACAATGATACGTCATATCTCCTTTCTTTTCTCCCTCTCCGCCAGCCATGATCTCTCGTGGAGGCTACAGTACTGTATAAAGAAAAAAATTGTGTTTGCCCTAGGATTTCCCTACGATATCTCTGATACCATGATAAATTCTCCACACTAATTTCTGTCACTCTTTCATTTACAATAATGAAGTATATATATTACAAAAATATTGCCTAGAATTCTTGCTCTCCAAGACTTGGTTGATCTCCTAAAAAATTCTCATAATCACCAATATACATTTACCTAAAATACAAAGACTATATTAAGGAAACATATTAATCAAAAGATATGCACAATAAACTCTCATATTATAGTCAAATAAATATTAATATTGTAATAGATGACAGTCGTCATTGGGTGCTCAAGCACATATGAAACTTTCATCTTGTGGTTATTACTGCTTCTGGTGACTTCAGTTTGCTCAAATTTTATGCTTTTGATCTGAACAAGGATGAAATTTTTGTGGGCATTTCTCGAGTCATGATAACTTATGATCTCAATGCCAACAAAGTTTATTTCTTTAATGTAGTGCGACATGATGAAGTTATGCTTTGCGACAAGTACTACATCCTCCCTTACTCGCGCTGTGGGGTTGTTCTGAATAGTGTTATCAAGAGCCATTAGAGGTCACCCAATTCATGCTATAAGTTCTCCTACCTGCTTTTCACTCTGTTATTTATATTGCTTATTTTGCTGTAAAGATGATAACTTTTTATTGGTGCTCGTTGATGTGATTTGAGCTATTAATGTTGCGTAGATTTATTGTTCAATAAAGTTGGGATGCATTTTAATTTTTGTATTTTTCGAGTTCATAAGTTTTTAGCTTTTCACTCTTCTAATATCTTCTACTAAGACAGCATTATTCTTGGGGTTAAATGCATTGCAAGTCATTTAGCTTCCAATTTTTTTTTAAATCAGGGGCACTCATTTTTAATTTCGTGCAATCATGCCACCCAATTTCAACTAAATGCTATCAGGGGCACTCATATTTACTTTCATGCAATCATGTCACCCAATTTCAACTAAATGCTATCAAGGGCAATCATATTTACTTTCATGCAATCATGCCACCCAATTTCAACTAAATGCTATGAGGGACGCTCATATTTACTTTCATGCAATCATGCCACCCAATTTCAACTAAATGCTATCAGTGGCACTCACATTTACTTTCGTGCAATCATGCCATCCAATTTCAACTAAATGCTATCAGGGGCACTCTTATTTACTTTCGTGCAATCATGCCACCCAATTTCAACTAAATGCTATCAGGGCAATCATATTTACTTTCGTGCAATCATGCCACCCAATTTCAACTAAATGCTATCAGGGCCAATCATATTTACTTTCGTGCACCACCCAATTTCAACTAAATGCTATCAGTGGCACTCATATTTACTTTCGTGCAATCATGCCACCCAATTTCAACTAAATGCTATCAGAGGCACTCATATTTACTTTCGTGCAATCATGCCACCCAATTTCAATTTTCTATGGGTGATTAAAATAACACTCTCTAAAAGTTCAATGAAGCTCAATGCATTTAACTCTTTTTTATTTTATTTTTTTGTTCAAAAGAAGTTATTTTTTCCTCTCTTGGATACAAAAGAAGTGGTTGTGTCTTAACCATATTTTGGTCACATTGATTTTCCATTTAATTAAAAAAAAAAAAAAAAAGAGAGATGAAAGTTGATATAAAATATTCGATGAAAAAATGAAATAAATCTTAGTTTTAAACCAGCAGTGACAGAGTAAAATAATGTCCATTTATCCACACATCAAAATTATTAACACCACGACGTCGCATTGGAGATTATTGCTCCTAACAGTGAAGAATGGTGCAACCGTTATTAACTTTAGTGATTAAATACGTTAGAAAGATATCATACAAATCTCAGTGACCACACGATTTTAGCTATCAAAAACTTAGAGGAGCACGCTCTACTAATTCACTGCGTTCAGTAGGGTTTCAGTCGTTTTTGTTTTCAACGAAATTTACGGTCGTCCAAACTTTTTAAACATATGCAATTAACTAAATGAAAATTCGACCACTTTGAAATTACAAAATTTTCGACCCCGTTGAAATTAGTACAAAAACTAATGCGAAATTAAACGATGACAAACAACTTCTAAGTTCTAGAATAAGAGAATAAAGAAACCGTGAGAAATGATGAAGAAAAAGGAACCTAGAAAGATCTTTTACCTTACAAATGCATTTATATAAATAACAGAAACAGAAGACAGTTAACAAAATAATTAGGTGCTAAATACAATTTGAGGTGGCATGACAGCTGCTACAGGGTAAGACTATGTTTGGCTAAGTTCAAATATAAGTAAACGTTATTTTTTAGTCACATCTTTGTTACCAAACATGTTTGAATGTGAAGTAACATACTATTAAACTAATTAACTTGCTCTCAATTTTAATTAATAAAGAAATTATTTATTGGAGGTTATTGTCACTGAACAATGGTGAATGGTGTAATCGTTATTAGTTTTATCGATTAAAATTAACAATGATATAAATACTTTTATGTACAATAATAAAATTTATATATTGGAGTTTTAGAATAGAACAATCTAGAAAGAACTTTGTTGGTCTCAAAAGTAATCAACATTCAAACATGCAAAACAATAACAACACAAAATTTTTTTACCTTTAATAGTCTGAATGTTCAACTAATGGCATATGCCATAGTCGGGCCTACACAACTCAAATATGTTTAAGGTTACAACGATACACAAAGTATCAGTTCACTATATTACTTCTTTTGTTGTTTTGACACCAGTTCTTTCTAATTAGGTCGATTGTACCTGATTTTTATTGCGTCTTACAATTTAACGATCTTGATTAATGAAATACAATTGATTTGACTTTTAAAAAAAAAAACTGTGATGATTACACTAGAATTGAGTATACTTGACAAGTGATAAACACTATTCATAATTTTATACTAATCATTATCTGTTTTAGGTTTTAGGGTGTTCTTTTTTAACTTAAATAGATCTAACCTTTCTATAATTCAACCCTACTCTCAAAATCAGTGAGTTGTAAGAAAATTATTTTATTGAAGATTTTGAAATTTTAACAAATCGTTTATGAAATTAATCCTATCTTTAGTGTTTATTATGTCTTTTACTTTATTTTGTGCATGTTTGGAAGAGATTATAAACTAGTTTATTTGACTAAGAATGGTAAAAACTGACGACTATCAAGACAAACATTTTTGTCAAATAAATTATTTTTGGTCAAATAAATCATTATAGTGGGTCATAATATTTATTTTAAATTATAGTTTTACTCTAATTATACTATTTTAATTTTCAATTTTATTATATAATCACACAGTATTGTAACGGAAAAATATTTATTTCAAGTAACAGAAATGTTTCATTCCATTTTGGATGGAGAAAATTTCGGTGCAATCAAAATCCCCAAATAAAACGGTTCATTTGATCTAGACTCTCAAACCATTTTTCTTTCTCAACCAAACCGTTGTCAAATAGTGAAATTGTTCTTCCGTATTTGATTATAATTACAAAATTCTCAAATTTCATTGAAATTTCAAACCCTACACAATAAGGTCAGTTTGATAGCTTAATTCTTTACTTACTAGAAAATAAGGTACATTAGTTCACCCATTTCATCCAATCTTTCGTTTTGTGGTTATTTTATGCTTGAATTTGCTATCTATCAGATTGTTGTAGATGATTACTATTGGCAACGGTAGCAAATCTAGGTTTAAAAGTAGAATCAAGCACTTCATTCCTTTGGCTAATAAGAATCAGAGTACTGATCTAATGTCTCCGATGGACATTGTTATAATGTCCACCGAGACAAGTGTCACACACTCATTGAATGAGTGTAAAGTCCCACTACTCATAAGAATCAATGTATAGTAGCAAATTTTGTAATAGACTGTTGAAGAAAATATATACTTTTTTGGTTCTTGAAGAAACAAAGGTACATTTTTTGAGATTTATCTCCCTTGCACTGCCCAACATTTGTTCTATTTTCAGATTTTTGGTGTTTTTCTTTGTTTATAATATTTTATTCACCTTTTTAGTGTTTCAATACATTTTCACACCATAAATTTCCCATCTTGTCCGTCTTTAATCTTTTTTTTCATTGATCGGCGCTTTGGTTATATATACTTTTTCTATGTTTCGCAATAATTTACTTTGATGTCGATGTATATCACGTACTAGTTTTTCTTTCATGTAATAATTTCACTTCAAGTTTCTATAATAGTAAGTTATTGTTTTAACGATCTTTTGCCAAACATGAGCCATGCATGCAATTTGATAAAAAACTATAGAAGAGAAAGACACCAAACTTGCAATTGATAGCCCTATCAAACACATTTATTTTCACATGCAAAAGGATGAAATGTAGAAGCCATGAATGTCATCAAACAAGAAATTGATCCCTTGTGACCTCTTGTATTCTCGATTGGGATTAAGTTCTAGACATTGGACACATTAAAATAGAGTTTTGGAGTAGAGAACATAAGAGCATCTACAATACATTCTATGAATTGTTATTTGTGTAGCATAATTGAAAGACTTATAATCTATGTGACATTAATGTCTAATGAATCAACGTTTAAGTTCAAATTTGATCTCTAGTGTATTCTATGTATTGTTATCTATGTGTATTTTATTTTATTAAAATAAAAATTAAATTACATTTAAATATGCATATGAAATTTAAATCTACATAAAAAAATTATAAATTTTGCTTAATTAGCATGTCTAACCGAGCTTCTGACATTGTATATTTTTTTCCTTCCTTCGTTAGCTTGACAGATTGTATTGGAGAATAATTATTTTTAGACATTATCTATTTTATTTATGTGACAATTTTTTTTAGCAATATAATGGAGATTTTCTAAGTGAATCCATCTTGCAAAGTAAGTAATTCTTAAATTGGTGAATATATTTATTTGTAATTTACAACTTATTTTGCATCTATAATTGCAAATATTTTACATTAAAGGTCGTGAAGTTTGTTGAAAATTTCAAAATTAGCATTGATCACTCAAATTTCTATTAGTTACACTAATGGCCACTCACTGAAAAGTGTAAACTTTAACCTAAAATTCTAGGTGTCACTGTTAAATTCTCACGCAGACAAAAACATTGTTAACAAGTACTATAAGGTCCCATAATTTTATTTTCTCTAAGTTCGATGGTTGTCCCATTTGATGGACAAGCATGGGAGCCTCGGCCGACTTAAATAAATGAAAGCCAAGATTGTAAGTTAATAAAAGTTCAAAGGTTTAAGTTATTTTAGGTTTAAATGATATAGTTTAAAAAACCAACAAATAATTGAGTTGTTGGCATAATGGTCATCTGCATAGTATTTCGTAGAAACAATCTAAGTTTGAATCACCATGCAAGTATTTTTCTAAATATTTAATTTTAATCATTTTGAGAGTTTAAAACCCTTGAAATTCCCATTTTAAGGCTCATTTTATACAAGATTTACGATTATCATAACTCTCCCATTTAGTTTTTCATTGTGTTGGTTTTAAGCTTATTCGCAACAAAGAAAAATGAGATTTTGTTACTTCAAGTCTTGGTTGTAAGGTTTGTTTAAAGGCAAAAGGATTTTTCATTTCATATCAAGAATCGAGGTAGAAATTTGTGCGTCATTTCCCTTTTGGATAATGCTTCTATATATGTGATTACGTATTAGTCATAGAAGTTATGAACCGAAAAGTTAATTTATGGCCATAATTGATTTTCTACGAGCCAATGGATTCTTCGAAATAAAAAATTTTAGTTGGTAATCTATCTACATGTTATGAACTACAATATGAATTTATTGTAGTTTTTTAATAACTAGTTAGACACGCATGCCTTGCACGTGCTTTTGTAATCATATTGTTAATTTTTAATATTTTCAAATTTTTTATTTTTTAATTGTTAATAATTAAAATGTTAAAGTTGCAATTGCAATAAAAAAATATGGTTGTTGATAACATATTGTTTTATATTGTTCAATGTTGATATTTTATTTATATTCATAGAAGTACAATTACAATCAAAAATAAATTTTATATAGTAGTAATACGAATTCAGTGAAGAGCTTTTGGTGATTTGAGATTTGATGATTGACGAACTATTGATATCAAATCGTAAGAATTTACTGATGTACTAATTGGGATCTTCAGGGTTGTATTTTACGAAAAAAAATTAATAATTATTAATTTTATTGGAGACAATGTAATGATTGACTATATAATATTGTACATTTATTTGAGTAGTGGCTCTTTGTAAAGCATATTATTTTTATATATTCTATTTTTATTTAGCGCGTCTAATTTGACGATGTAAATGAAAACAATATAAATGTAAATGTAAGTAAGAAACAAAAAATAAAGAACAATTCTCTCTCTCTCTTTCTCTATATATATATTAATTAAATTAAAAATAAAAAAAGTTTCGTATATTAGTTGTCAACTATAATCATTATAATCCAATCCAATGTATTCAAAACAATATTTTCATCTCCATGATTTGAATTTTAATCCGATAATAAAAAAAAGTTGCAATTTTCCCATTAATTTTTTTTTTTGAAATCCATTTTTTATTTCTTTCATCTACGTAAGGCAAAAATATTTGAAATAATCTTTTCACATTCGTATTTAATTTAATATATTAAATATTTACAAATTTTAAATGTACATTTAATAGATTGTTAAAAATTCAATATATGATAATAATAAACAATAAAAGAGTAACAAATAAATATTAAAAAATAATTGCATTCACTTAAGTACAATTACAATTAGATATGAGTTTTAAATTGAATAAAAAATAAAAAAAATTTCACATGTTAGTTCTAAACTATATTATATGTTTGGTGGGGGTTTAAAGATTTTGAAAAAAATTGGTAAAATGTGTTGTTGAAAAGATGATGAAAATTGTAGGTCCCACAAAATATGTAGTTAAAAATGAATTTGAGAAAAAAAGAATTAAAAAAAAAAAAAGAACTGAATCAAACATGCTCGTAATCACTGTAATCTAATGTATTGAAAATAATATTTTTATCTCTATTTCAGTTTTGACAACTATGATTTGAATTTTAATACGGTGATAAACAAAGTTACAATTTTTCTCATTCATTTATTTTTTTGATTAAAACTCATTTCTCATTCATTTTATCTACTTAATGCAAAAATAAAAAATTGAGATCATTTTTTCGCCTTCATATTTAATTTAATAAATTAAACGTTTAAAAAATTTAATTATATATTTAGTAAATTGTTGAAAATTTAATGTATAATAAGAATAAACTATAAAAGAGTAATAAATAAAATATTAAAAAATAATTATACATTAATGAATACTAAAGGTGAATATGGAATTTTAAAAAGTTTGTAAGGGTAGAATGGTCCAAAAATGTTTATCCATTTAAGCCCCTTTTAGATTAGTATAGATAAACAAAAACACTAATGCTTCTCATATTTGTAGCTGAACTATGATCAATGAAGTTATTGACAACATAAAATAAGAAAACAATATACCCATTCTAATTAAATAAGTATTAACCAACATATCTTTATATCAGCAATTTAACATATAAGAAATCTGATTATTAGTTTAAAAAAAAAAAAAAAAAAAAAAAAAAAAGACCTTATCCTAACTTTAGAGCCTAAGCTACTAGTATACCGCTTTCTGGAATTCGACCATAGGATTTATGAGAATAAGTCACAGAGATTTGAACTCATTTGTTCTTGATAGAATTTTAATGGGCGAAAATGACGATCTACATTGCGGTGGTTATGTTTTAAGATTGAGATAGTGAATAGAACAATGAATAGATTGTTTGATAGTGAGTTTCGTTTGAGAGGGAGATTGAAGTCGTATAAACACACGGACGTTTATATACATTTTTCAGTAGCGAATAAAACTCTATATAGTTATAATAAACATGCATAAATCTAGTCATCCATTATTTTTATGATAATAAAATTAGAATTCAAATAAACTAATAAAATTTTCAATTCGTAATTTCACAAAATTGCATTTTCAGGAACAATTCCACTTGAACCTAAAGTGCTACCAACCAATTAACAAGCTGCTCTACAAATCGAATTAGATTCAACACCTTCAATTAGTTTAATTTAACATTGTACAAAAAGAAAGCTATATAAACTGCCTTGATAAAATAATAAAATGGAGAATATAGATTGGTTGAATGGTCATCAATATTTTGTCTTGTATTACTATCGTTATTTTATCAAAATTATGAAAAATCCCAATAACAAAAATATGTACATTTATCTCTGAAATTCGATTTCTCACAAATAACTTTTAATATATACCATAAAGAATATTTTCGATAATTTTTTAAGAACAATAACATTTATTACAAAATAATGATTCGAATTGAAATAACTATTACGTATCAAATCTCTAAGAGGATCGGTTATGCTTGAATAATTTCAATTCAAAATTTTCTCATCTCAGAGCTCGTTGGTATAGTTTATAAACTAGTTTATTTGACAAAAATAGTTTATTTGACCAAAAATTATTTATTTGACCAAAAAATTTGTATTGATAGCCTAATATTTTTTACCATTCTTAATCGAATAAACCATTTTAGTCAAATAAACTAGTTTATAAACTATATCAAACAAAATTTCAATATAGAAAGAGCAATTTAAAATTTTGGAATAATTACATATTTGGTCCCCTAACTTTTCAAAAACGTTGGAGATATGCCCATAACCTAAAAAAATAGCACCAGACGTCTCCAACGTTTGAAAAATTTGGCATGGTAGGTATTTTATGACGAAGTTGTCATTCTCTTTAAATGAACAAAAAACAAAAACTAAGAAAAAAAGAAAAAAAAATGATTGAAAAATAACTAAATTTACCCCAAAAAATAAAAAAGTAACAAAGTGGCCCTCTTTTTTTTTTTTTTTTTTTTTTTTTTATCAAACTTCAAAAAAAAAAATGAAAGAAAAATCTTCTTCAAAACAAATCAAATTAGTACTAAAAATGGTGGAGTGGAATTAGAAGATCAAGAATCCCACATCAATTTTTATTTTTTACGGTCAAATTCCACTGGTAAGCAGTATACTAATATAATTAAGCAGGCCCCATATTTCTACTACTTCCATTCACCAATTCAGACTCTTGAGAAAGAAAGAACAGCAACACAGATTGAAGTAAGTAAAAACGGGATTCCAAACAAGTACGAAATTCACAATCTTATACATAGTCAAAAGGGGCTGAACCAGAAAAGAACAGCATTTTCAAGAATTGCTTAACGAATTGTTTACCTGACGATGAAGACGCAGCTTTGGGTGAAAATGGGAGTGTAAAGTCTTGCATTCCTATCAGGCCCGGTTCTGACATTTTCGGGGCCTGAGGCGAAGTTCAAAATTTAGGCCCCCAAATCAAGAAGTCATAGTCGGCTGTTGGTGGGCTAGACTTCAATATTTTTTAAAAAAAAAATAGGCCCTTTTAATTTTGGATCATTACTTAATAATAGTCATCGTCCTTATAGAATACGGCTTGCTTTGTTTTGTTGGACTTCAAACTTTTGTACAAATATTTTTTATTGGGCAACTTCAGAAAATAAAAATAATTTTTTTTTTTTTTTTTTTTTTTATGAAAATGGACCCTCTTCGGTTTTGGACCCGAAGCGGTCGCCTCACTCGCCTCAGCCCAAAACCGGGCCTGGTTCCTATGAAGGGAAACATGAGTAGGAAATGTGGATAAGTGGGAGCTTATTTCTTAACAATTCAATGCTGTAGGGTTTTTGGAGTCTTTACAATAAAGCATAATCTAGGGTTTACATCAGAGGCATTGCTTTTGGTGGGTGATGAATGGGAAATTGGAGTGCAAATTGCAACTGTTGAAGTCATACTCTGATAATGGAAATTCCAGTAGAAGAAATCTCCAAAATCTCAATTGCATTAAAAAGTGTGCATCTTTGATCTCAACTTGAAAAGTGCTTGTAAATTAGTGATGGTGTCGGGGCGGATCAGGCTTAATTCGATTTGTCCCGCAATAATTATAAAAGATCTAAATCTGTTCTGCGATTTGCCATTTTTTGAGGCAGATCAGAGCCCTGATTCACATACTGATCCGTTTTTTTTTAATATAATTTTTTAGCTAATTCCAGCCACATCTAAATTGTAATTTAAGCTTCAAATCTTTCATCTATTTATTATTTAATCATATTTTTTTCAAACAGGGTGGATCGGATCAGGCCTGATTCGCCCCGTCCCGCCCCACCCCGTCGATTCATGGATCATGAATTTTTCGCTCTATTCGGATCGTGTATCCATCGAGTTCGAGGCGGATCAGATATTTTTGCCATCCGTATTGTAAATTTACCGAAATTCACGGTGATGTAAGATTCAGAAGTGAAAGTTATAATTTAACTTTTCAGAAAAATAAAAATTGGTTTGAGTTTCTTGATTTTCTAATTCCACTCCACCATTTTTAGTACTGATTTGATTTACTTTGAAGAATATTTTTCTCTCATTTTTTTGAAGTTTGATAAAAAAAAATGACCATTTTGTTATTTTTTATTTTTTTGGGGTAAATTTGACTATTTTTCAATCATTTTTTCTTTTTTCTTGGTTTTTGTTTATTTAAACATAATGACAATTTCGTCGTAAAAGACTTATTATGCCAAATTTTTCAAATGTCGGGGATGACTAGTGCAAATTTTTTAAGTTAAAATCATATTCCCAATATTTTTAAAATGTTAGAGACCAAATATCCAATTATTCTTAAAATTTTTAGAATAAAAAAGACCTTAAAAACTTATTTCAAGTAAGTTAGGTCTCAAGGTTTAGTAGGTCTTTTTTATTGGATGAACCGCCGCCATCGTTATCTTCCCCTATTCAAAAAGCTTGTGGGATTCTATATTGAATCAATGTCTTCATCTTCCTGAATTGTCATCCCAAAGCAGGAGAAGTAAAAGATGAAGGTTAGTAATTGGTCAAATTTACTGGATGAATTAAAAGTTGATATCTTATGTCGAATGCCGGATAAAAATCTCATCAGGCTCAAGTGCGTTTGCAAATCTTGGTACTTTTTGATTTCGAATTCCTGTGCTCCGAGATTCTCCTCGCCTTCTCCATCCGCCGTTTTTCTGCGGCTTAATCTAACTCCAGAGAAGCCTTCAAATCGGTAAAACTTCTCTTGGATTAGCTCCTCACGCTGCGTCGTTTGGAGACGTTGCTGACCAGTTGTCGCGGAATTTAACGGCAATCGAGCACAATCCTGACGACATTCTAGACTGCTGTAATGGGATTTTTCTTCTGGCATCTAGATCTTCCAATCCGACTCAGTATTACGTGACCAACCCCACTATCTCTAAGCATCTCCAACCCAGCGCCATTTTGGAGTGAAAACTCCAAAATGGAGTGTGAAATCTCTCCAACCTAGCGCCATATCTGTGCGCCAATTTGGTCTCCGACGGAGGAAGCTAGGTTAGCTGAAAAACACTATCTCTGAGCTCTTGCATTTACCTCGTGGTTTGTTTTTGAGAGTTTTGATACTGAAAGAGAGCACTGTTACCGTCCAAGAATCGATAACAAGCTATTGTGCCTAGAACTTGTTTGGTCTCATTAAACATACTTATTATCCACTCATGTGAGAGTAGTTTGTGTTAGGAATTGATGTGTACATGCACAGCGGAAATTAAAAGATCAATTCTTTTAAGCCCGGATCAACCTTGTACTTAGATAGGATTCGTGATAGAATATTACCTTTGATTAATGTCTTGAATCTGATTATCTGATTGGCTGAAGGTGCGATCTTCAATACCACAGCTGTCCAATTGTCCAGCCTCCAATGGTGATCCACACAGCAAGAACAGATCTGAATTCCACAATCAAGAACAGATGAAAGCGGAATTTTGGGAGAATTTGATTGGGTTGTCTTTTGCTTGTGCTAGCAAGTAATGGAAAAACAACTCTTAACTCTAATATGTTGCGCCTATGTATTTATAGGCGGGGCTAACCCTAGCCTTAGTTCTAGTCCAACTAGAACTCATCAACAATCAGGCCCGATTAAATAATCTTATTAATTAATTTGGCCCAATGAGTAATTAAGTCCGACCCAACTAATTGGACCTTGAACATTAATTCTTACAATCTCCCACTTGGACAAGGTCCAACTCCAGATGCTCAATTCTCACTTTATGTGTGTGACCCATTAGGTTCCCTTTCACGATGGCAAACGCAGTGATATTTTAATCGATTCACCAAGATCGATCAATTCACTTCGCCGTCCAAGATTGACATCTAGCAATGTGTCAAGGCAATCCATGTGAAGAAAAATGTCATGTGGTATGACAGAACCAATATATGTACGGTTACCGTGGAAATATAATCCCTTCATCAATATAACCCAATTGGTTAAGAGATATGGATCAGCGTCAATCTCATTTCAACCAATTATGTTATTCACCTCAACTCTTCGTTGATCTAATCTAGTTATGATTGAAACATTTTCAACTCATAACTCCACCCCGGCCGAGGAAATTTATATCAACTTAAGTGGGCAAAATGCAGGTTATAATCTCCTACTTTCCAGGAGTGACGAATCCTCATATTGGACATTCACAACCTTCATACGATTCTCACTGTACCCGTACGACGCCTTCCTGGTGACTCAAATCTTCGAGCCCCATCAAACGCTCGCCAAAGTACAGTGTTCCTCATATAAGATTCTATGATGTCCTCAAGTCAAAGGACCAAATCCACAACCGCGCATTAGAGATTTACCACTGACGCTTGGATAGTTATCCATGTGGAATCTCTAGGCGGATCATCCAATGTCATGTTCTCATAACAATGCATTCATGTGTTCATTCAGATGTCCCTCTACATCTTAGCTCGTGAGATCAGCTACTTTCTTTCAAAAGAAATGCAACACATACTAGTCTATCCGCAATAATGATATCCGTATCTCATTATTACTATGACTAGGGATATTTCAAGAATAAGTTATTTATAACTTGTATCTCACAATCACAACACCTTGTGATTAACAAGTTACTGTGAACTTTTCTTCGGACTCTATTATTTTAAATAACAATAATAAAATTTAAATAATAATAGATCTGTCATTAAAATGTAGACAAAATATTTAATTAATAAAATTATTCATACACTTCGATGTCTAACAAAGAGTATATAAAACGTCCCATACAAACTAGATCCAATCACTCATATATCTAATACCAATAGATTTAGCATGACTATCATGCTTGTGCTGGGACAACGGCTTTGTCAAAGGATCTGCTACATTGTCATCAGTTGGGACTCTTTCTCTCTTTATGTCATTTCTCAGGATTATCTCCCTAATGAGATGATATCGCCTCAATATATGCTTGGATCGTTGATGAGACCTGGGTTCCTTCGCTTGTGCGATGGCTCCATTGTTATCACAATACAAAGATATTGGATCAACAATGCTAGGAACTACTCCAAGTTCTGAAATGAACTTTTTGATCCAGACTGCTTCCTTTGCTGCTTCTGAAGCAGCAATATATTCGGCTTCTGTAGTTGAATCAGCAGTCGTTTCTTGTTTGGAACTTTTCCAACTGACTGCACCACCATTTAGAGTAAATACATATCCAGATTGAGATTTGCTATCGTCTTTATCAGACTGAAAGCTGGCATCGGCATAACCTTGAACTCTAAGTTCATTTCCTCCATACACCAAGAACATATCTTTAGTCCTTCTTAAGTACTTAAGGATGTTCTTGACTGCAATCCAATGTTTCTCGCCAGGGTTCGCTTGGAACCTGCTTGTGACACTCAAAGCATATGAAACATCTGGTCGAGTACATAGCATGGCATACATGATAGATCCTATTGCTGATGCATAAGGAATTCTATCCATGCGATCCTTTTCAATTTGTGTCTTTGGACACATCTCTTTTGAGAGATAGATCCCATGCCCGATGGGACAAAGTCCTCTCTTGGACTCTTCCATGCTAAATCTTCTCAAGACTTTATCTATGTACGTAGATTGAGATAGGCCGAGCATTCTTTTAGATCTATCTCTATAGATCTTTATTCCGAGAATGTATGCTGCCTCTCCCATATCTTTCATGGAGAAATTTTTGGATAACCACAATTTTACTGATTTTAGCATTGGGACATCGTTTCCTAATAATAGTATGTCATCCACATACAAAATTAGAAATACGATTTTACTCCCACTAACCTTTTTATACACACATGGTTCATCTTCATTTTTGATAAAATCAAACATTTTGATTGTCTCATCAAAACGAAGATTCCAGCTCCGAGAGGCTTGCTTTAATCCATATATGGATTTATGTAGCTTGCATATCTTGTTTGCCTCTGTAGATTCAAAACCTTCTGGTTGTGTCATGTACACATCCTCACTGAGATTCCCATTAAGGAATGTGGTTTTAACATCTATTTGCCATATCTCATAGTCATAATATGCCGCTATTGCAAGCAGAATCCGAATTGATTTAGACATGGCTACTGGTGAGAAAGTTTCGTCAAAGTCAATTCCTTGTCTTTGCTTGTAACCTTTCGCAACCAATCTTGCCTTGTAAGTATGAACATTACCATCCATGTCGACCTTTTTCTTGTAAACCCATTTACAGCCTATTGGTTTTACCCCTTCAGGCGGGTCAATCAAGGTCCAAACCTTGTTTTCATACATGGAGTTCATTTTGGATTCCATGGCTTCCTGCCATCTATTTGAGTCAACATTTGACTTCGATTCTGCATAAGTAGTGGGTTCATCTTCCTCGATTAGCAATGCATCATTGGTAATTAAGAGATCGTATCTCCTAGGAGGATGAATGACCCTACTCGACTTACGGAGAGCTGCTGTGTCCTCGGGGACTAATGATTCCCCACTTCCAATATGTGCCTCATCAAATGCAGGCTCAACTATTGGCTCATCTAATTGGTCTATATTTGTGGTTTCTTGAACCTCTTCAAGATCTACTTTGCTCCCACTGGTCTCTCTTAGAATGAACTCTTTCTCTAAGAATACGGCATATTTCGATACGATGACTTTCATCTCGATGGGATTGTAGAAATAGTATCCAGCAGTTTCTTTTGGATACCCCACAAATAAGCATTTATCAGATTTAGCTCCTAGCTTATCTGATTCTACGCGCTTCACATAAGCGTCGCAGCCTCAAACTTTCATGTATGAAAGATCGGGTCTTTTTCCTTTCCATAACTCGTATGGAGTTTTATCGACCGATTTAGATGGGACACGATTTAGTGTGTGACATGCAGTGTTAAGTGCATATCCCCAAAACGATTTTGGAAGAACTGCGCGACTCATCATTGATCGCACCATATCTAGTAAGGTGCGGTTTCTCCTTTCTGATACACTATTTAGTTGTGGTGTATACGGTGGAGTCCACTGCGAGAGAATCCCATTCTCTTTTAGATAGTTTAAAAACTCACCCTTCAAATATTCTCCACCTCGATCAGATCTAAGTGTTAGAATATTTTTCCCGGTTTGCCTTTCTACTTCTTGCTTGAATTCTTTGAACTTTTCAAAGGCTTCATGCTTGAATTTCATCAAATAGATGAAACCATATCTAGAATGGTCATCTGTGAATGTGATGAAGTAAGAAAAGCCACCTCTAGCATATGTAGACATTGGTCCACATACATCAGTATGTACTAGTCCCAAAATGTCTGCAGCCCTGACTCCTTTTCCAGTAAATGGGGTCTTGGTCATTTTGCCCATTAGGCATGACTCACATCTATCAAATGATTCATAATCATTTGAATCCAAGTATCCATCTTTATGTAACTTGGTGATGCGTTTTTCATTTATATGACCTAGTCTGCAATGCCAAAGGTATGAGTTGTTAACCTTATTGCCTTTATGTCTTTTGTTGTCTATACTCATTATAGGACATTCCAAGTCTAGAATATAGATACCATTAAAAAAATTCCCACATCCATAAAACACATCATCAAGATATAAAGAACAACGTTTATCCTTAATCTTAATGAAAAACCCATCCATGTCCAAACATGAAATAGAAATGATGTTCTTAGTAATAGCAAGAATGTAATAGCAGTCTCTTAATTCTAAAACAAGGCCCGAAGGCAACGATAAAAAGTATGTTCCTACAGCCAAGGCAGCAACTCTTGCTCCATTCCCAACGCGTAGGTCTACTTCTCCCTTTTGCAGTAATCTACTATTCTTTAGCCCCTGCATATTTGTGCAAATATGAGATCTACATCCGGTATCTAATACCCAAGAAGCTGAAGGAGTAGATAAATTAATTTCAATGAAAAGGATACCTGAAGTAGGAGCCTCAGTAGACTTCTTTCCCTTCAGGGTGGCGAGGTATGCCTTGCAGTTCCTCTTCCAATGTCCTTTGTTTCCACAGTGAAAACAAGGATCATCAGACTTGGATTTTGTCTTGTCTGCTTTGACTGGTTTTTCAGCAGATTTGGCTTTCTTGGATCCTTTCTGAAAGGTCCTTTTTTATTTCCTCTTAGTGCCCTTAGAAGTATCAATAGCCAAAATTTGCCCCTTCCCTTTGTTTATATTGGGCTCTACAGTCTTTAGCATGTTCAGCAACTCAGGCAGGGTACATTGAATCTTATTCATATTGAAGTTCATGATGAACTGCAAAAAGCTATCAGGCAGGGACTGTAGAACCAAGTCAATACTCAGCTCGTGGTCCATGGCATAACCCAATTGGTTTATTTTTTCAATATAACCAATCATTTTCAGTACATGAGCACTGACTGAAGATCCTTCTGCCATCATACATCTGTATAACTTTTTGGATGTCTCATACCGTTCAGTGCGTGACTGTTCATCATACAACTCCTTGAGATGAATTATAATGGTATAAGCATCCATACTCTCGTGCTGCTTTTGTAACTCAGGTGACATAGCTGCAAGCATCACACATGTTGCAGTATTTTCGTCATCGCTGTGTTTATTATAAGCCTGCACTTCCTCCGGCGTAGCCTCCTCAGTAGGAGCTTCCGGCATAGGTTGCTCAACAACATATCCAATTTTTTCATGCTTGAGAACAATTCTCAAATTGCGGTGCCAATCCAGAAAATTTGGCCCGGTAAGTTTGTTTGCATCCAATATGCCTCTCAAACTCATATGGTTACTCATAATTCAATACTGAAATAACAAGACATAAAATTAATTAAATATAGAAAATTAATTTAATTATGGACTTAAATTAAATTAATTATACTCCCACTGTTTAAATTAAATTAATGACCCTCAAACATTAATTAATATAACCGGTTAGATTCCCAGTGGGCTAGGATCCCTTTTGTTTTATTAGAACCTTGAGCAACTCAACAAGCCCTAATAAAACATCCAGGTAGATACTTTATCAATCACATCTCTATGTGATTCCTAGATCATCAAGTAGACAACTTATTGTCGTACACATCTTATGTGTTTTACTTGATTGTGCCCGTAAAACTTTATTTTCTTGAGCGACTCAACAAAAAATAAAATTCTAGTTAAATTCGACCCATTGTTCAGAAACATCGAATTTTCATAGTGGTAAACATATCTATGAGCGAGCAGCCTTGAGCGACTCAACAAACTGACATCGATAATAGACTCTGGTTTTTCACTATAACAATGGAAGGCACGTTGTATTAATCATTTAATACGAATTTAATATTTTGATAAAGAGGGGTTTGTCTCATCACATTTATGTATATTAACCAACATTCAACATGCAATCAATCATACATAATAATAAGCGTGGATGATTATGGACTTTATCTATCTAATCTTCTTGAGCCAAAAAGAAGATTAGTTGGTCAATTCCTAAGGAACGTTGCATTCGTTCATCGAATGCTAAATGCAATCATCTCCATCTTCTGTTGCAACCTGTATCCTATACTAGTTGGCACGCAGGCCCTGATCAATGGACACGCAGGCCCATAATAATTAAATAACTCGAAAAACCTAATTAAATAAATAATAGGCTCGCAGGCCCATTTAATTAAATAATAGGCTCGCATGTCCAACCAATAAGCAACAGGAATAATTAACCATACAACCAATCACATGGGTCGAGTCCATAATCATCCACTAAACATCCATTTTAATATCTAATATTACAAAATATATTAATTTCTAAATTTGCAGCTTTGACAGTATAAGTCTAAACCTTTTAGACATTTTGGAACAGAATAGACGAAAATAAATAATTAATCTAATTAATTAATTTTTAACAATAAAATTAATCAATTAATCCAATTAATCAATTAATTTTATTAATAAAAAGGATTTTTCAAAATTTATTTTATCTACCAATTTAAAGTCATACTCTAATTGAAGATAAAATTTGTATATGGTCAAAATTATAATTTTATAAAGTAAAGTCAAAATTTAATCTGGTCAAAAATTTAAAATATAATTTAAAATAAATTTTAGTCAATACTAAATATTTGACTAGCATTAAATTTAAATAATTACAAAATTTTCAAAAAATTTAAAATTGCATTTAAGACCATATTCTTAGAAAATAAAGTTTGAGGACTTATTGTGCAATTTCTAAAATTTCACAGCCAGTCCTTGATTCATCAAATCAATAGGACTTCTCGTGCAATTTCAAATATTGCACAGAAAACCCTTTTTGATTTTTTTAAATTTTAAAACACTGGTCTTCATATGCAATTTCGTAAATTGCGCAAGAGACCCTTTTCTTCCTTTTGAATTAGGGGGCTTCTCATGTAATTTCTTAAATTACATGGGAGGCCCCCACCCCCAATTTCCAACAACGCAGAAACTCGTTTACGATTTCTGCAAAATTCACTTTCTTCAAAGCGGCGCCCAACCAGCACAAACCCGCGCCTCAAACATCTGCAGTGGCACTCCAGTGTCTGACACCGGCGCGCACTACCACTAGGCGTCGAACAGCGGCGCTGTTCGACGCTGCACATTGTGGTTCGCTGCCGCGAGAACAAGCGGTGGAGACCGCTGTTCTCGCGGCGGAGTTCGCTGCCTTCCAAAGGCAGCGGGACTCCGCCTCTGGTTGCCATCTCCGGTAGTGATAGACTTCCAAAGCGTCGCCACCGGTCGCCAACTTCTCCGGCCAGTTATTTCCGTTCCAAATAAATCCAAAACAATTAAAATCTAAAATCCAATTTCAGATTTTGGTATCAAAATTCATAATTTTATTTATTGTCAAAACTCAAATTAAATTAATATGTCAATAACGATTATTGTTCAATTTATCAAAGCAATCAAACGAACTCTAACAAGTAACAAGGTAGACTCTGATACCACTGTTAAGAATTGATGTGTACATGCACAGCGGAAATTAAAAGATCAATTCCTTTAAACCCGGATCAACCTTGTACTTAGATAGGATTCGTGATAGAATATTACCTTTGATTAATGTCTTGAATCTGATTATCTGATTGGCTGAAGGTGCGATCTTCAATACCACAGCTGTCCAATTGTCCAGCCTCCAATGGTGATCCACACAGCAAGAACAGATCTGAACTCCACAATCAAGAACAGATGAAAGCGGAATTTTGGGAGAATTTGATTGGGTTGTCTTTTGCTTGTGCTAGCAAGTAATGGAAAAACAACTCTTAACCCTAATACGTTGCGCCTATGTATTTATAGGCGGGGCTAACCCTAGCCCTAGTTCTAGTCCAACTAGAACTCATCAACAATCAGGCCCGATTAAATAATCTTATTAATTAATTTGGCCCAATGAGTAATTAAGTCCGACCCAACTAATTGGACCTTGAACATTAATTCTTACAGTTTGAACATGAATGATGTGTTCTGTGTGAGAATTGACCTACTGTTTGATTCTGGTAAGAACAAATGATGCCGAATTGTTTTATATTTTGTTGCACTGTAATTTGACCTCGAGGTGTTGGAACAAGCTATTAGTTGGAACTGAAATTGATTGCTTGCTGCCTAGAATCCTGTTTTTCCATGATATCTCAGTATTGTGGTGGTTTTGTTCATCTAAAAATACAGAAGTAATTTATCAATTATGAGTATGTGGTTGTAACAGCTTTTTTGGATTTAAGGCTAGAAAGCAATGCTAGAAAATTCGAAGGGATGGATATGGACTTATGGTCTGGGTGTGATGGGATTGTATATTAGGCTTTTGGACTCCATAAATTGACTACTGGTTAATACTTGAAAATAACTAGTTTTGGATAAACCAAAGATGGGGATAGGTTTAATGTCCCAGTTAAGGTAGTGAAGGTTAGTTTTTGTGAATGATGTCGTCTAATTCCTTTTTGGGGATATATAGTGAACATGATTAAAACTTTATAGCTAGATGGTTCTTTAAAGAATAGCATTATGTTCCTTATGTTCCTTTTTGGGGACACTTGTGTGGACAATGGCATTATGTTCCTTATGTTTTTCTATTTACAGATTTTGATGGCTGACAACTCACCATAGACACTGTTCCCATACTTTTTATGTGCTTTTGTTGAGTTATAAGTTGTAGGTACTTATACTAGTAATTGTTTCCTCTGTAGCTTAACCTGTTGCGGACTTTGAGCGTGAGGCTTTTGATGGTTAAATGCAATCTGACATGCGTGCATTGGCTACTGCAAAGAGGAATAACTAGTGGGGTATGTATTAAATTATTGCAAGACTTGTAGGTAGTGTTGTTTTTTTATTGTTTTCTAATAAAAGTAGTAAATATCATTTATGTGTAACACAGTTAGAGAGTTAATTTTTTGCTCAACACAACCCTATTATTATGTGTTTTCTTTTTTGCGCATCGATTGTTCGTTAGATATATTTTATTAATATGTGACACTCGTGTTTTAATCATATATTTGTCTCTTTGGTATTTCAATTTAATTAAAAAAGAAGATGATGAAAGTCGATCTAAAATATTCATTGAAAAAATCTAAGTTTTAAACTAGGAGTGTCAACTTTGTTATATTTTAATATTATGAGAATGATACTTTGATTTTTTAAAATTAACATAATGTAAAATTTAAGATGATAAAAGACAAAAGTTGAAAAAAAATGCTCTACTAAAACTAGAAATGGTAATGGGCCGAGCCGGTCCCATATAGGGTCCGGCTCAGCCCTTGAGCTCGGCCCGTGTAAAAAAGGCGGGTCCGGACCGGCCCGTGGTCCGCGGGCCACACGGGCCGAGCCACGGGCCGGTCCACAGACCCACTTGAAATTCAATTTTTATTTTTTTGGTAAAGTTAAAAAAAATATATGAAAATATAATTGTTAATAGCAATTTTTGGTCCCCAACTTAAAACTATGGACCAATTTGGTCCCATTTGGACCACGGGGCCAAGTCCGTGGTCCACGGACTAGTCCACGGGTCGAGCTTGTGTCAATTTACGGCCCGGTTCGGGATCGGGTCCGTCTTTTTACGAGCCGAGCCGCCGGGCCGATAGATGGTCCGATCCGTTTGCCATCTCTAACTAAAACGAGTAAATATTATTTAATAAATTCTTAATAATATTTATTAAATTATTCTAAAACATGTTGACTTTGTAATAGTTTGCCAATCATATTTGCAAGATGTCAAAAAGTTTAAAAATAAATAAAAAAGCAAATAAATCTGAAGAAATAAGAAGAAATACATTGCGGGTCATTGAATTTCAATAAAGTTGCATCAGAGTCATAGAGTCATACATCTGGTATTTCAAAAGTTTTACAACTGTCGACTGTTGATAAAATGTTATTAAGGATTTGTTTGGTGTAGTGTTTTTTTTCCAAAAAATGGGGGTTTTTTTTTATCACTTTTTTGACTTTTCAAACTTTTTTGTAGTATAAAAAGTTTGAAAAGTAAAAAAAAAAAGATAAAAAAATAGATTTTTTTGAAAAAAAATGAAACCGAACAAGTCATAACTTTTATGTCAAAAGAAACTAAAAAGTCTCCAGAATATATTGGCAAAAAAAAAAACATTAGATTGTTTGTGTCAATTTCTGTGCAAAAACCTGTACTCCATCCTCAAACAATCTTTATATTTTCTTTTCTCAATCCTGCTATATATACACCATTGTTTACTGCGTGGTGTGTCGCGAGATGATATATGCAATATCACGCGATATTTTTTAATATATCGCGAGATATTGATTTCAAAAATTTAATAGCAATAAATGAAATTTCTACCATATTTTCTACCGCATTGAACTAAATTTGTAGCCAAATATGAAATATGATTCACGTCTTCAATTTTTCAACACTTCTCCAAAATTTGTCCTGAATTCATCATTTTTGGCAACATTTTTTCTTCCACAGTCTCCATCTTTGCCTTGAAGCTTTATTTTCTTTCCAAGTTGTCCACCACTATGTCCAAACAAGGTAATTTTTGTTCTTGTCTGAAAGTTCATTTTTTTGCCATATTTTTATGTTATATACCTTATAGAAGTTATGTATTTGCCATAGTCGCAAACATTTATTTTTGTGTTACACACCTTATGGAAGTTATTATTTTCAATATTTTTATTTAGGAAATCTTGTTTCACTTTTCGAAGACGCGACAATAAATATGAATATGTTTATGGTTGATGATGAATAATTGGAAGATGATAAGATAGAAATAGAGAATTCTCCTGGTTTAAATGATGGTTGGGTTGAAGAATCGAATGAGATTGAACTTGAGTTGGGGATGAAATTTAAGGAGCTCGACGAAGTATTTGAATTTTACAAGAATTGTGCATCTCGTGTGGGTTTTTCAGTTAGAAAACATAATTCAAGGAATGGTGATGATAGACTTGTAAGAAATGTCACGTTTACATGTAGTCGAGAAGGCCGAAGAACAAGTAATACAATCATTTCTTTGAAGTCTCAGCTGACAATTCAAACGGGACGTAAAGCTAGGGTGACTGCTATATCTGAAGCCAGTGGATCATGGCGATTAACTAAAGTTCAGCTGTAGTATAACTATAAAACAAGTTATTCGAAGTCTAGGTTGTATCGGTACAATAGACAACTAAGTGACAATGTGAAACGAAATCTTGAAGTAAATGATATTGCTGGAATTCTGTTACACAAAAGTTACAATTCAGCTTTCGTTGAAGCAGGTGGATAAGAGCAAATGACATTCATCGAAAAGGATTGTCGAAACTATATTGATAAAATTAGACGTTTGAGGCTTGGGGAAGGAGATGCTCAAGCATTACAATGCTATTTCTCAAAAATGCAAGCACAATTAGCCCATAAAACATTTCTCAATCGACACTCTTCGTCCAAATCTACACTAAAGTAAAAATCAGGACATTGTGCTTGCATTTTCGAGAAATAGCATTGTAATGCTTGAGCATCTCCTTCCCCAAGCCTCAAACGTCTAACCTTATCAATATAGTTTCAACAATCCTTTTCGATGAATGTCATCTGCTCATATCCACATTCTTCAACGAAAGCTGAATAACTAACTTTTGTGTAACGGAATTCCAGCAATATTATTCACTTCAAACTTTTGTTTCACGTTGTCAGTTAGTTGTCTATTGCACCGATACAACCTAGACTTCGAATGACTTGTTTTGTGGTTATGCTCCAGTTGAACTTTAGTTAATCGCCATAATCAACTGGCTTCAGATACAACAGTCACCCTAGCTTTGCGTCCTGTTAGAATTGTCGACTGAGGCTTCAAAGAAGTGCTTGTATTACTTGTTCTTCGGGCTTTTTGACTACATGTAAACGTGACATTTCTTACAAGCTCATCATAACCCTTCCTCGAATTACGTTTTTTAACTGGAAAACCCACATGAGATGTACAGTTCTTGTAAAATTCAAATATTTCGTCGAGTTCCTTAAACTTCATCTCCATCTCAGGTGCAATCTCATTCAGTTCAATCCAATCAATATTTAAACCAGGAGAATTCTCTATTTCTATTTCATCATCTTCAGTATTTATCATCAACCACAAACATATTCATACTTACTGTCGTGTCTTCTGAAAGTGAAACGAGATTTCCTAAATAAAAATAACGAAAATAATAACTTCCATAAGATATGTAACACAAAAATAAATGTTTGCGACTATCACAAATATATAACATCTATAAGGTATATAACACAAAAATATAGTAAAAAAAAAAATGAACTTTCAAACGAGAACAAAAATTACATTTTTTGGGACAGTGGTGGACAAATTGGAAGGAAAATAAAGTTTCAAGTCAAAGATGGAGACAATGGAAGAAAAAATGTCACCGGAATGTTGCCAGAAATAATGAACATAGGAAAAATTTTGGAGAAGTGTTGAAAAAGTGTTTCACATTGGCTGTAAGTTTAGTTCAATATGGTTGAAATTTCATTTATTGTTATTAAATTTTTGAAATCAATATCTTGCGATATATCGCGAGATATTGCATATATCATCTCGCGGTACCCTATGCGGTACATGTAGCAGGATTGAGATAAGAAATATAAAGATTGTTTGAAGATGGAATACAGGTTTTTGCACCGAGATTGACACAAATAATCTAATTTTTTTTTTTTTTTTGCCAATATATTTTAGAGATTTGTTAGTTTCTTCTGACATGAAAGTTAGGACTTGTTCGATTTCATTTTTTTGATCTTTTTTTTTTTTTTTTTTTTTTTACTTTTTACACTAAAATAAATTTTGAAAAGTGAACAAAAAAAAAAAAACCATTTTTGAAAAAAAAAACACTACACTAAACAAACCTTTAGTAACATTTTATCAACAGTCGGCAGATGTAAAATTTTTGAAATACCAGATGTATGATTTTATGACTCTGATGCAACTCTACTGAAATTCAATGACCCGTAATGTATTTCTTCTTATTTCTTTAGATTTATCTGCTTTTTTTTTTTTATTATTTTTAAACATTTTGGCATCTTGTGAATATAATTGGCAAACTATTACAAAGTTAACATGTTTTAAAATAATTTGATAAATATTATTAAAAATTTATTAGATAATATTTACTCGTTTTAGTAGAGCATTTTCTCTTAACTTTTGTGTTTTATAATCTTAAATTTTATATTATGGTAATTTTAGAAAATCAAAGCATTATTCTCAAAATATAACAAAGTTAACACTCCTAGTTTAAAACTTAGATTTTTTCAATAAATATTTTAGATCAACTTTCATTTTATTCTTTTTTAATTAAATCGAAAAATCAATGAGACAAATATATGATTAAAATACGAGTGTCACATATTAATAGAGTACCTCTAACGAACAATCGATGCGCAAAGAAGAAAGCACATAATAATAGAATTCTAATGAGCAAAAGATTAACTCTCTAACTATGTTGCACATAAATGATGTTTATTACTCTTATTAGAAAACAATAAAAAAAGCAATGCTACCTACAAGTCTTGCAACAATTTAATACAAACCCACTAGTTCTTCTTTTTTGCAGTAGCCAATGAACACATGTCCCACATGAGGTGTTTGTACTCCTTGGCTCGTGTTTATAATTGGTGAGCCATTACCTACAAGACTTCTAGTTTGTAAGTGATTTCCCACACTTAAAAAATTTGATTGACATATTTGGTTTACCATTTTGTTTATAAGTTCATTTATCATACTCAATTGTTTAACCATGTCGTGATGATTGTTTATATTTTGAGTGAGTCTTTCTACATTGTGAATGTTTTGTAAACTTATCTGTTCAACAATGTCTTGCATGAATTCGCCTAGCAATGTACGCATGGTGCGGGGGCTCAACTCCGTCATTGATTCGTAACGTCTAACATTTGCTTTCTCCATCTTCAGGGTATCTTATTGACCCTCAAATTGCTCGATCACATAATGGACAGATTGTTGGTTTGCTGGCTCATTGTCGGAATTCTTTTGAGGTATGATGTCTAACACTAAAGGTCCCACTAGGCATGCCAAATTGTTTCGTGTATTGTTTGATCTGTGTTAACAATTAAAGATTACTCAGACGATGTGTAAGGAACAAGACATTTTGAGATAATGTCCCAACACAGAGTATTTGAATTAAAAGACTATGCACATATTTGGGCATGCTTAAATTATAATTTCAACTGGTCAAATATATATTTTATCTACACATTTCATAGAACCTATAACTTACAACTCACTTTTTATCCACACATTTACCAAAAACTTATATTATAAGTATTTTAAAAATAATTTCAGCACTACCAAACATGCGCTATATTGTGCAACTTACCTCCAAGGGTTACAAACACACAAAATTACAAGGTTCGCAGATAGAAAGCAAAAACTTCAAACGTAAATTCATATATTTCTTTGTAAGAGAGTTTTGTTCTTCTTTTTCTTTAATTGCTTTGCTTCATTTATACGTCAATCACCATTTGTGCGATTTTCGTCTATAACTGACTACTACTTCATAACACTTCCGCTAAAATAACTTCCCATAACTTGCATGGTGTCTTTTACATTAACTTACGGTTACCTTGGATTATGGGTTACAAGTAAATCTGCTCCATAAACTGTGCAATGTAGTTATTACTTTATTTGTCCAAACTTTGTCCCATATCGCCATATCGTTCAGGCCTTTACATCCTCAGGCGATTCTGGGCATCATCTTGATAAATCACTCAAGCTCCATGATTGGTCTTCCAGTTTTAAGCCTTTGTTTTAGACTTTCATACAAGTAAATTTGCTCCATTAACTGCACAATGTAGTTATTACTTTATTTGTCCAAACTTTGTCCCATTTCGCTATATCGTTCAGGCCTTTACATGCTCAGGCGATTCTCGGCATCATCTTGATAAATCACTCAAGCTACATGCTTGGTCTTCCACTTTTAAGCCTTTGTTTTAGACTTTCAAGTTAGGAATATTTTGTGTATCAACAATAACTATGTTAAAAATTAAACTAGTACGGTGCTCAAAAAAATTTAACTGGTATTTAAAGCAATAGTGAAGTAAATGAAACGATTCAAAATAACTTATTTTCATAATTAATTTCTCCAATAATTATGATCTAACAGTTTTATGGTAATGTAGCAAATAAAAGGAAATTTTGATGTTGGGTTATAAACCTTTTAAAAAGTGTCGTAGATTTCTAAACTTTCTATTTTTAGTACTACCTTCTCAAACGTTTGTAAAAATATATAGTGTAAAGACCTTTTGACGGCTTCTGTCCATAAATCCGACAATTGACAAAAAATCTGCACCTCACCTTATTTTTACACTGAAAACATTTAAAATGATTAAAAAATGATAAGCCAAAAAAAAAAAAAAAATAATTCTATTTTAGCAATCTTAAAACTGAGTCTGAAAATGAATTCAAAACTTAAAATTTAAAATTGACAAAGAGAATTGACTCTAAATTTTTGGTCAGCTAATGAATATGTGGATGAAATTATTCAAAGATCATTACATTATATATTTTTTACAAATATTTGAGATGATGGTGTTAAACATAGAAGGTTTGAGACCCAGTGACACTTTTTTGAAAGGTTTGGGGCATCAGTTGCAATTTTCCCATTAAGTAAAGAAATGAAATGCGAATCTCAATGAAATATTGAAACGGGAAAAGATGGCACGGAATAGTTGTCATGGGGGTACGTGTCAGATAACTACCACTACATGTTGCAAAATGAACACTTTCTCTGGCTAGATGGTTTTCAAGTGGAATTATATTTTAAGTCGTGTTTTAAAAGTGTGTTTAGACGTTCATAATCTCCACATTTTGCTTAGGCATTGGGTGCGCGTTTTTTTGTTCCACTAAATTTTTAACTAAAAATCACGCACCTAAACATGTTTAACGTCGCTTAAGCTCGCTTAGTCTCATCGTTTAGATGCATGCTTTTTAATTAAAAATATTTTTTTAATATTTAAAATAATATTAAAAATAGGAAAAAGTTTTTTCACGCCTCGCTCATGTCTTGTCTCGCCTTACCCTGCCTAAGTCTCGCCTAGGTCCAAAAAATTTGAAATTTGACCTCCACGCCTAGTCATATTTTACGTTTTTTAAAATCTTGATTTTAAGTGTTTATAAATTGTGGATCTTATGTAATATATAGATCAATCAATGCCACCGAACTTTAATCAATTAGCAGGTATAATCAATCAATCGTCACTGAACTTTAATCGAATTTTTACTTAACCATCAAACTTTAAAAAGTATTTCAACGTCCACTCAACTTTCAATTAAAATTTTCATCCATCACCCGTTATTCATTCATTGCAATACATGACGAAATATTCTAAATGGCAAAAGCTTTTTCAATATAGTATAATAACAGTGTTAACAGTCCCTATCTACTGTCCCAAGGTGGGCATTTTATTCGGCCCACCTACTAAAGTTTCAGCAGGTGGGCCGAATAAACTGCCCACTTGGGGGCATTAGAACAAAATCCACTGTGTTAAATCTATCTCAATCAACAAAAGTGTACTTCCCAAACATACAATTTATGAAAAAATTTGAAAACACTCTCAATTTTTTCCAATCAAATTCATACCAATTAAGTGTGTTTTTATTGATTAGGAGAGATTTAACATCATTACTACATCTCATCAGAAGATTATTTACCATGTAAAATATTCTATCTAGTATTAAAAATGATTGATTAATAAACTAAAGATGAGTAACTTAGTTAAAAGTTAAGTAAACGTATATTTTATCTAAATAAAAAATAAAAAATAGGTTAAAATTCAGTATCCATTAGTTGATTTTACCCCCAAAAAAATCAGCATATACATCTTCTTCCCTTGAAAAAATCACCCATTAGTCAAATCTCTCTTTCTCAATTCACCATTCTTTAAATTTCCTTTTAACAATCTTCTTCTTCATTTCTATTCTCCATCGAACGAAGTTCAACAGATGGATTTAACGCAATGAAGCGCTATATATGTTCAACTTAGCTACGCTCTGCACATTTGCCCATAACATCCGCGGTTTTCCAAAATCCAAATCCATATGCAGGAGAACCCCAAAGCTGCCCTGCCTATAATTCTTGAATCGCCAATGAAACTCTTGTAGATTTCACTCCGCGATGCTTTTATAAGTTCGTCGGTTTGTATTATATTTACTGTTTGAATCTTAACAAAGACTCACCTAAAATTGTTGTGAAATGGGGAAGGTGAAAAGGAGTTCTGCCGTCGTTATTTCATCGTCCGATGATGAAGACGATAGAGACTTGCGTATTGAAAACCAATTTCGGCTACTCAAAATCAGTTCCCACTAGAAGAAGCCGCAAGAGGTCTAATAGGGCTCAACTCTCTGATTCCCGTTCACGGGTTTTTCACGACTCCAATGACAACGGTTTTGATGTGGTACATTCCATTATTTGCTTCTGCTTGTTTTGTAATGTATGTATGTTTGAAATGATGGGCCATCATTTATGGTGGTTGAATGTGTGAATTGTTATTGTTGTGATTGTTAATTTTGTATCGAACTCTTTATATGCTTGGCATTTCTTATGTAATTTGCTCTGGGATTCTATTTGTGAAACTTGGGATTACTGACTGCAGATTAAACGTTTTTGTGAGGATTTAGATCAAGGGTTCCCTCAGTTCAAGGTGTCTTCTGGTATGCTATTTTTTTAGTTTTCACTTTTCAGTGCTGAGATTGCCTTTTCTCGCCCCTTGTAAACTGAGCTTGTTTTTGTATTTCTTTACATGTTTAAGACTCGGTTAAAATTTTGATCGAGTACATATTTCTAATTATTTTAAAAATGATACTGTCATAGTCCTGACGAACAGGCTACCTTAACATGTGTTTTTCATTTCCGACTCAAGCTGAATGAAATGGATATGATTTACTAAAAGCAGATTTGAGTGATATACGGTGTTTGTTGGGTTGGACAGGTAACTTCCCCCCCTCCCTTTTGTTTTGTTTGAATCTCACATTTTTTATGTCTTTCTTTTTTTCGTCTTTTTGCTCTCCATTTTTTAAGGAACTGCACACCAACAGCGACTTATCTTTTCTTTACTCTCTTTCTTTGTGGGACTATTTTTTTTTTTTTTTTTTGGAAAATGCTATTTGTACACCCAAAACTTACACACTCACTTACACTCTCATATGTGTCAAGTAATGATTTGGTCACTTTATTTATTTGGCCAAATAAATAAAGTTATGAACCAAATAGTATTTGACACATGTGAGAGTGTAAAAGAAGGTGTAAAGGAGTGTGTACAACTAGCGTGGTCTTTTTTTTTTTTTCTTGCTTCTTTTTATTTTTATTTTTTTTTGTTTAAATTTTACTTGTTTTGACTGCAGGACTCCAACTGAGGTGGTTCTGATATTGTTTTGTTGACTTCAATTGATATTAAACTTGACAAAGAGAGAATAGAGAGAAGAAGATAAGTGAGAGAAAAAAGAGAAGGAGAAGAGAGAAGATAGATAAAGGGCTAGAGAAAATTTGGAGAGGGGGAAAATTCCAACATAATCAAAATTCAATTTCAATCAATAGTCTCATGCAAAATGAATTTTTAGGTTCACTTTTATAGACCCAGCAAATAACTATAGTCGATCTTGAAAATTGCATGTGAAGTGAATAAAGCTCTATTTCTTGAAAATTGCATGTGAAGAGAATAAAGCTCTATTGTGCCAGAGTTGTGAGTTAATATTGCATGCAGAATATAAAAATTATCTGCCTCCGTAGGGACTACATATATACATGAAAGTTGGGCAGAGTTACACAACGATCAGGTTTCCTTTTCCTGTTGTTAAGTTCTTCCATTCTTGGACTTGTAGCATCATAAAGAATTCGTGTTTCCGAGGCTAGCTCACGATGTATTGCATGAAAGGGAATGATCAAGCTTTAGTAATATGTGATAGTCTGCTTGTGAAGATAAATTAGCTTTTGGGTCTCTATCATTATCCTTTCGATGCTTTCATAATTAAAAAGAGAACTGCAACTGATGGTGTATTTAAAAAACCTGCACTTAAGCTTTAATTTTCATGTGCTCCAAATATCACTTTTAATAATTCATATGCTTTGCATAATTGTGGTAGCATTATCTATTATTTATCTTATAATTAGTCCATCATTTTGTCATGGTAGTTGTGCATCGCTATTATCAAATTTATATTGTACATCCATTTCAGCTTAAAGAAGAATTTGAAGAGGGGCAAAATAGGAAATATTTTGGAGGCTGTTAAAAGTTACTCCAGAAGAAATTGATAAACTGAGTTAGTTTTAACCACAAGATTTTTAATGGATAGGAGCATCAACACGTCGAATGTAAGAAAGCAATCTGACCGACCACTTTCTAACTTTAGGATGGAGAATAAATAAGTCTCTGGTTAATACTGAAAGTTAGTAGCAGTCCACTAAACATCTGTTGTTGGGCTTTATTGAGAGGAAGCACAATTCATGGACTTGTATCATTTCCTATTTCAAGATCGATATTTGATGTTTTAACACTCGGATTCTGCTCTTTGACTATATGAATGCTGTTCTATTTCTTGTTCCAGGAGAAGGGTTTCACAGCCGTGTTTTCAAGTGCCGACATAATCTTGATGGCTCAATATATGCTGTGAAGTAAATTGTCTTCAATTATGAACAAGACTGTGACGAAGTCATTAGGTATGTCAATTGATTTTATTTTTTATTTACTTGGTGTACAAACGAGAAGCTAAATCCCCTCCTGTATGTCGCGGTTTCTGGAAACACACCTTTTTAAGACACTATCCACAACCAACACTATATGCCTCACTTGTATCACATCAATTTTTATGATAACCAGCTAGCTAGTGATTTCATCAATTTTCTAAATCTTAATTCTATTTACATGCATCTTGGACTACTCCAAAATAACACTGATTACATTTATAATAAGCAACAAGTTAGACAATAAAAGACTTTCGGATGTTACATTTCATTCGTGGATGATATCTCTAGATCGGTGTTTGGTGTCTCAAACATGAATGCACAAATTTGGGTTTTATCACAATAAAGAAGTGATGAGATTAATGAAAATTAAATTTATTTGGGTTTTGAAAATCTCTGATGATTTTTTTATTGATGTACGAATTCCACACTAACTCACATCTCATTTCTGTTATGAAAGGAGTATAGAAAGTTAATAGAGAAGGTGAGGAAAAATGTGGTATTCATACTTTACAGTTTTCCATAGCTGGTATATCATGAGGAGTAGAGTTTGCTACTCCCTTTTTTATAACAACTTTCTTGGTTGCATCTACAATTTTTGACTTGTAAATTCCAAAATGGTCAGAGAGGTGTAGGTGATGGCTTGCTTGCAACACCAGGCTGTCGTACGCTATTATTAGGTAATATGAAATTTAATTATTTGAATTTCAATCTTTAAAATATACGATTAGTATTATTACCTGATTTAACTAATTCAATATTTTTTGCCCAGTAATTTTTTTACACTTAAATGAGTTAACAAATAGTTGTCATCTTTTCAAACATGCTTCTGTGTGATGAATCTTTAAAATAATACCTGAAGACTTAGTGTATATGTAAATTTTTTTTTTTATCATAATCTTGCTGTAACTAATTTACATGATTGTTTTGCTTTTAACTAGGTGACTCAAGTATTTCCAAAACAATTCTAACAAAAATAGTGTAGTCATTGTATTGAGTATAAGTTGCCTCGAACCCATCATCTTTTATATGTGGGTTCATTTCATAATGTATTTTTGTTTTGACTAAAGAAGCGAGTTATGGGTTAGTGTAACGTACGTGTCTTTCTCGGCCTGATATTAAAAATGGTAATTGTATCATGAGTATTGAATTTGGTGGAAGTTGAGCTCTTGGAAGTGCATGATATTATGTGAAATCCTAATATGCACGGTCAAACCATTTACTTAAATGGCAAAATTCAATACTACTTCCTAGTAGTGACATAGTCACTAGAAAAAGTTAGATCGTCAAAGCTCACATATTATCTTGTTTACTATGTTTGGTAGTGCTGAAATTATTCTTTAAGTGCTTATATTATAAGTTGTTAGTGAATGTGTAGATAAAAAGTGAGTTGTAGGTTGTGGATCCTATGAAATGTGTAGATAAAAATTATGTGTGACTAATTTGACCATTTTAATTAAAAAATGGTCAAACCAAATTTCAGTTCTTTTGAGTATGAAACTTTGCTGCATTACCAGCTGAATTTGGCCTTCGATTTTTTTTTTTTTTATAGTCATGTCATCTAGGTATCATGTAACATTAGATTGAAACTTTCTAGCAGTTGTGGATCGAGGAAGGTGTAGAACATTCGATGTCTAGTGATGCATGGACCACATCAAGCTCTACAGTTCTGCCAACGAGCACTCTATACATTGTTATGGAGTTCTGCCCTAGGTACGCAAGAATTTTTTTTTAACACTCTTATGTTTATTAACTTGACTTAACAAATTTCCATTTGCATTATTTTTCCTTTGTTTATTAGACTTTTAAGTATAAGTAGGGGTAGGGTTTTCGTATACAAACTATTGATGTCTTACAAATTCTCTTGTCTATTTCTCTCTCTTGAGCCATAATAATAGGTGTATTGATAGATGTAGGGAATGCATGTAGTTCTCATTGTGTTTTACATAGGAATCTTAACTAGACCAATAATATGATGAAGAATAAAATGGTAGAAAAGTTTGGGGGTACCGAGAGGTTTTAGAATGGGTATAAATTTGAGCAAGTGGAAGCTGGGATGTTTTGATATTCATGAATAAATGTTTCCTGTTTGATTTCGTAGCTGCTAATTGTCATTTTGAGTTTAATGTGATGAATGAAATTGGAGGATATAATAGATGGATCATTGGAGGTGGGTAGAGTATACGAGCTCTACAAATAGATGGTTATGGGTCTGCTTTACATTCATTCAAAAGACATCATCCACAAAAATCTATCTTCACATAGCATTTTCTTGGATGCAGAGGTAACATTAAAATTGGAGATTTTGGTTTTGGTAAGTATAAATTTATGTTTACAATAGTAATAAAGTTGATTTGAGTTTATTTTTCTTAGTAACCCTTTTCTCTTTGTCTTTAGCACTCTTTGAAGGGGTAGATGGAAATTCAAATATTTTAAATTCCCAACCAATTTTCCATTACCGAGCCCCAAAAATAATGAACTCAGAACAAATTTTGGAGAAGTGTTGAAGAAGTGAAAAAGTGAATCACATGTTTATTTATTTATTCATTTTTTCACTTCTTCAACACTTATCCGAAATTTGTCCTGAGTTCATTATTTCTGGGGCTCGGTAATGGGAAATTGGATGGGAATTTAAAATATTTGAATTTCCATCTACTCCTTCAAAGAGTGCTGAAGACAGAGAAAAGGGTTAATAAGAAAAATAAACTCAAATCAACTTTATTACTATTGTAAACATAAATTTATACTTACCAAAACCAAAATCTCCAATTTTAATGTTACCCTTTGCATCCAAGAAAATGATGTGTGAAGACAAATTTCTGTGGATGATGTCTTTTGAATGAATGTAAAGCAGACCCATGACCATCTGTTTGTAGAGCTCGTATACTCTACCCACCTCCAATTATCCATCTATTATATCCTCCAATTTCCTTCATCACATTAAACTCAAAATGACAATTAGCAGCTAGGAAATCAAACAGAAACATTTATTCATGAATATCAAAACATCCCAACTTCCACTTGCTCAAATTTCTACCCATTCTAAAACCTCTCAGTACCCCCAAACTTTTCTACCATTTTATTCTTCACCATATTATTGGTCTAGTTAAGAATCCTATGTAAAACACAATGAAAATTACATGCATTCCCTACATCTATCAATACACCTACCATTATGGCTCAAGAGGGAGAAATAGACAAGAGAATTTGTAAGACATCAATAGTTTGTATACGAAAACCCTACCCCTACTTATACTTAAAAGTCTAATAAACAAAGTGAAAATAATGCAAAGGGAAATTTGTTAAGTCAAGTTAATAAACATGAGAGTGTTAAAAAACATTCTTACGTACCTAGGGCAGAACTCCATAACAATGTATAGAGTGCTCGTTGGCAGAACTGTAGAGCTTGATGTGGCCAATGCGTCACTAGATATCGAATGTTCTACACCTTCCTCGATCCACGATTGCTAGAAAGTTTCAATCTAATGTTACATGATACCTAGATGACATGACTATAAAAAAAAAATCGAAGGCCAAATTCAGCTGGTAATGCAGCAAAGTTTCATACTCAAAAGAACTGAAATTTGGTTTGACCATTTTTTAATAAAATGGTCAAGCTAGTCAAACATAATTTTTATATACACATTTTATAGGACCCACAACCTCTTTTTATCCACATATTTACTAACAATTTATAATATAAGCACTTAAATTAAAGAATAATTTCAGCACTACCAAACATAGTAAACAAGATAATATATGACCTTTGACGATCTAACTTTTTCTAGTAACTATGTCACTACTAGGAAGTAGTATTGAATTTTACCATTTAAGTAAATGGCTTGACCGTGCATATTAGAATTTCACATGATATCATGCACTTCCAAGAGCTCAACTTCCACCAAATTCAATACTAATGGTACAATTACCATTTTTAATATCAGGCCGAGAAAGACATGTACGTTACACTAACTCGGAGCTAGTTCGCTTCTTTAGTCAAAACAAAAATACATTATGAAATGAACCCACATATAAAAGATGATGGGTTCGAGGCAACTTATACTCAATGCAATGACTACACTATTTTTGTTAGAATTGTTTTGGAAATACTTGAGTCACCTAGTTAAAAGCAAAACAATCATGTAAATTGGTTACAACAAGATTATGATAAAAAAAAAAATTTACATATACAATACACTAAGTCTTCAGGTATTATTTTAAAGATTCATCACATAGAAGCATGTTTGACTAGATGACAACTATTTGTTAACTCATTTAAGTGTAAAAAAATTAATGGGCAAAAATTATTGAATTGGTTAAATCAGGTAATAATACTAATCGTATATTTTAAAGAATGAAATTCAAATAATTAAATTTCATATTACTTGATAATAGCGTACGTACGATAGCTTGGTGTTGCAAGCAAGCCATCACCTTCACCTCTCTGACCATTTTGGAATTTACAAGTCAAAAATTGTAGATGCAACCAAGAAAGTTGTTATAAGCAGTGGAGTAGCAAACTCATATAACGGCTATGGAAAACTGTAAAGTATGAATATCACATTTTTCCTCACATTCTCTATTAACTTTCTATACTCCTTTCATAACAGAAATGAGATGTGAGTTAGTGTGAAATCCGTACATCAATAGAAAAATCACCAGGGATTTTCAAAACCCAAATAAATTTAATTTTCATCAATCTCATCACTTCTTGATTGTGATAAAACCCAAATTTGTGCATTCATGTTTGAGACACCGATCTAGAGATATCGTCCACGAATGAAATGTAACATCCGAAAGTCTTTTATTGTCTAACTTGTTGCTTATTTTAAAATGTAATCAGTGTTATTTCGGAGTGGTACAAGATGCATGTAAATAGAATTAAGATTTATAAAATTGATTAAATCACCAGCTAGCTAGTTATCATGAAAATTGATGAAATCACTAGCTAGATGTGAGGCATATCAGTGTTGGTTGTGAATAGTGTCTTAAAAATGTGTGTTTCCAGAAGCAGCAACATACAGGAGTGGATTTAGCTTCTCGTTTGTACACCAAGTAAATAAATAAAAAATCAGTTGACATACTTGATGACTTCGTCATAGTCTTGTTCATAATTGAAGGTAATTTGCTTCACAGCATATATTGAGCCATCAAGTTTATGGTCGGCACTTGAAAACACGGTTGTGAAACCCTTCTCCTGGAACAAGAAATAGAACAACATTCATATAGTCAAAGAGCAGAATCCGAGTGTTAAAACATCAAATATCGATCCTGAAATAGGAAATGAATTGTGCTTCCTGTCAATAAAGCCCAACAACAGATGTTTTGTGGACTGCTACCAACACAGTATTAACCAGATTTATTTATTCTCCATCCTAAGGTTAGAAAGTGGTTAGTCAGATTGCTTTCTTACATTCATCACTTATTTCTTCATTGGATCTTCTTCTTCTTTTTTTTTACCCCCAACCATTACTGATATTTTGGTTACATCTACATGTGGACGCCAACTTCTTTGAAGACTAGGTACAAATATTCAATTCATTCCACGTACAGAGAAGATGTGTGGAACACAAATTGATGTGTGAATAAGAAATACAATTGATCTTCATGTTCTGTTGTGCCTTAATGCCAAGGCTGAAAAATAGAATCAATTATTATAAGCGTTCAGCTCAGGTGCAAGAAACATAATGAACCAATATGGTAAATCGACCAGTCTCTGGTATTTCTTTGTTTATTTATCTTATATATCAAAAGGTTGAACATGTCATAATGGTGATTCAGAATGTCTTCTTATGTTTCATTTCATGCATTTCATTTTTCTTAAGATAATTCATGCATTTTCTTTTCTGATTTTTCTCAAGATTCTGTGTCTTTATATTCTATCCAGGACTAAGAACTTACATATTTAAGATCCAAATATAAACATTGTTTCTTGATGCAATTACTTCATTCCCTGAACTCTGACATGAAGATTGATGGAAGGTCTATGTCAAAAACTGGATTTGTTACTAAGAGTTTAGATGCGGCAACACATTCTTACTTCGTATTTTCTTCCATTCTTTGCATGACAAATGATGCTTAACGCAAGATGGAGACTTCGCAAGATGGAGACTTCGTAAAGAAAAATACAGATAAAATTAGAGCAACCAAGCAAATGGAAAACAATTAGATATGCAACAAAGGTATATATTTGGATAACTGATGAAAAAACAAATATCCCTTCTCTTCATCTGTCGAGTGTTAGTTCAAATTTAAATTGCCATTAGTGTAATGAATGCATTAAACACATCATTTAACAAGTCTTTGTTTATGTGGTGGGGAACATTTTGTGAATAGCCACCAAAGAACATTGCAGTGCCCAAGATTAGTTTAACCTAATGAATTAAGGATCTAAAGCATAAAGTATCCTACGATATAATGCATTGATCATTTCTTAACTTTTAAACCAATCTGAACCACAGTAATGATGACTAAATAAAGAAGATAATGCAAATAAAGATTCATGCTCAGAGTAGGACAAAAACGAGTGTTTGATTATTTATTGCGAGTACTCACCCAGTGTCTCTAACTCCTCAAATTCAAATTTGAAACTTGAAGGTTGACCTCTACCATAAGAAAATACTGGAGATTGTATTCCCGTATTGAATGGATTGGACCCAGCAGCATGCTGCCAAGAATAAAAAAATTTGCATATAAAAAAAAATTTACTAATATTAGCTTGCTTCTTCCTTAAACAAATTACAGAACTACTTATAGAGGTAATCACCCACCTCATTTCACATATAAAGATATAAATGCAGAGATTAAAATTCGAAACGTAAAATATATGCTGGGTAAACTAAACACAACCACTTGATAATCTGAATAGTATGCATAATGTTGATCATTTTTCATTTTCTGAATTTTGTCAACCAATATGTATCTTAAGTGGAAACTGGTTATTAATTATGAGCGCAGAGACGCTTGCCAAAGATCTAAAAGCAGCAGTCAATTTACATAAACATAAACTAATTAAGCTTTAATTTATAACCTATGGCTTTAATACTTACCAAGTTACATATCAAAGCCTATTAACAAATATGCAGTGAATTTCAATCTAAATCACTCATCCAAAAGAACGCCAGAACTACTAATAATTAACAAAATCTACGAATCTGCTCTGTTCAATAGCTTCGTCATTTTGTTCCAATTGCAGTTGGATGGAAGATGGAGTACCTGTCACCATTAGAATGCACGGATACGGAAGCTTGAGGACATGCCTGTATCAATATATAAACAGTTCAATTAACAAAAGTAACATATAATGTGTCCTCTGGATATTCTAAATTCTTCTGAAATATTGCGAACAATAATTCGATTAAAAAAAGGAACTATAAATCATAACATACTCTACCTATTAAGGTCTATAGATGTCTTCATTTGGTATTCACAGCTCACACCTGCAGTAAGTATCCTGGCAACCTGATATTCTGGTTTCTCAAAATATATCAATATTATGCAGGCAAAGATAATTGATTTTGCAAAATTGTTTGCGTACAAATTTTGCATACACACAAACAGAGAGTTTTTAATATTAACCTTTTTCAATTTAATAAAAGAAAATGAAAGAAGAATGAAGAATAACACAATTAGAGTCTAAATTACATTACTTAGTAATCATTTTCATAAATTAAAAAACAAATTTAGAAGAACACAATCAGAGTATTAAAGTTTTAGGAACATCATAAAGCAACATTCTATATGCATGCAGTGCTTTATAAATTGAAGTGGAGAAACTCCATCGCGCTTATTAATGCAAAATTTGTTGGAAAATAAGTATGTTTAACAAAATTCACTCACAATGAACTCAAGTCGTTGATTATCTCTTTAACTTTTTCCATATTGAATGCAGTCTCCATTCCTTGACTCTTGAGAAAAAGTAGAAGCCGTGAGAAATTATGAAGAAAAAGGAATTTAGAAATATCTTTTACCTTACAAATGCATTTATATATATAGCGATAACAGAAAACAGTTAACAAAATAATCAGTATGACAGCTGGTACAGGGTAAGAATGGCGTGAACTCCATACTAAGACCATGTTTGGCTGTGTTTAAGTAAAAACTTTAAGCTTAGCCAAACAAATTGGTATTTTTTATTATTATTATTTTTTATTACGTCATTAGCGGTTTCACAATTGGTGTCAATCTGACATGGCACCGATGCGTGATAAAATGGACGTTACTTTATGTAAAATTAACTATGTAGAAATACTTTCATGTACAGTAATAAAAGAGAAAATTTGTTAATTGGAGATTTAAGAAAAAACTCTGTTTTAAATTCAAAATAAATATTTAAACAATTTTTTCAAGTTGAATTCTACTTGGATTCAAAGCGTAGTCAACACTATATAACAAATTAACCATTGCAAAAATTAGACAATTCTTATTTTTTACAGTGTTTTAACTTTTTAAACACGGCCAATTAACCAATTGAGAATTCGACCATTTTCAAAATATTTTAACTCAATGTAAAAACATATTCAACTAATCAAAATTTCGAGTTATGCATAGTCGTGCATGCAAATTTTAAATCAAATAAATGGTACACAGAATAAAAGATTTTATGAGATAAAACGATAAAAAAAGTAAAAAACAATTGGAAAAAAAGAGATAAACTCGTTGTTCTTAAGACGAAATTGTCCTGCACTGGTGCTCACGGTTGGATGGCAAACGTCTCCCAAGATATAACGATCCTTTCTCGCGGTATTAGCACTTCAGACCTCAAGAAACAGCGAACCGAAAAATGTTTATACTCTCTTTGTTATGCAAGGAAGATGCAATATATTGTGAGAATACAGGGTACATAATGCTTATATTTTATAGTTCGAATTTTCTTCTTCCAATTCGAAAACTGGAGGGATTAATTGATAGAATGCTAAAAGACACAACACTTGGAATTAGGGATGGCAATGAGGAGGGTTCGGGGCGGGTCGGCCCTGTCCCGTCCCGCCCCGCCCCGCCCCGTGACCCGCAAATTTGCAGGGCGAGGTGGGTCGCGGGGCAACCATTTGATTATAGTTTATAACTTCAACCCGAGTTCAATTATTCTTTAGTCCATTTCTAACAAATTTTGATTTATATTCTATGTTATAATTTTACCAAAAAAAAAAGATTGGTTGGGCAGGTCGCAGGGCAGCGGGACGGGGCTGCCCGGACCCACCTCGGAGCTCTGCGGGGCAAAAAATTCTACCTTGGACCCGTCCTTTTTACCAGAATAGGCGGATTCGGGGGTGACGGATTTTTTTGCCATCCTTACTTGGAATATCAATTCTGAAAAGTTGTGTCTCAATTGTTCTCTTAAGGAGAAAGATTCCAGAATCTTCTAGAAGACTGGACACGTGTTGCAAATTGATGATACTACATGTCGACAATTAATTAGAGATATAAGGAAGGATAATTAAATAAAATAAATAATTGTTTAATTTATTTGTCCAAAAAATTTATATTGAGCTAAGCCCAATCCCACAACCCACGACCCGGCCCAGTTCGGTCCGGCCGACGGTGGTGCGTGCGTGTGGGCTTTGGACCGAACCCAATAGGGTCTAGGTCTCTCCCCATCCAAAGACTTGTGGTACTCCTTATAGCATAAACCTAATTCCAACATTGAGTTATATAAATAGATAAAATTACTATTCATCTTCCGATGTGAGACAAGGTTTCCAACTTTCTCATTCACTCGAAAATAGTTTTTCACAACCAAATATACAATGAGCATCTACTCGCATAGTAGATCGTGCTAAACCAATGTCCTACTTCTATTGGTTAACGGAACCCACTCAAATATTTGGTCAAAGTTGGTCAAATCCAACTTAATAATTTTTTAAATTAAACATCATTTCCAACAATCTCCCACATAAATGAAATTTATCATGAAGTATGCGAATGAAATTTATGATGAAGTATGCAAATGAAATGCAGATACTAAAAGAGATTACATGCGGAAAGGTATTGCATCAGGAGATGTAGCTTATGGCTTTGAACCTTCCTTAGTAGAATACTATCGGATTCACTTGGCTAATCAGTGAACGTGATGTTTTGAACTGTTCAGCCGTTGAGTGTAAACCAAGACAATAGCACTCACACAATATCTTCCATAACACTTTCGGTTCTCATAGTTGTGTTCATTTTGACCTTGAACATCACTTGGGTTTCATAAGTATTTTAGAAAATTCAAGCCTCAAAATTCTCATATAAACGGCCCCACTTCACTTATATAGATGATCTCCTATTAAGAGTATTCAGCTCTACTCCACTTGGTTTATCCAAGCTACAAGAATCATTAAAGCATAGCTTAACCTATCACACTTTGCAGAAAGCACTTTTTGTATCACAAGAATGGGCAGGAGTTAACTCTTAAGTGCTCATTTGAATCTTCATAACTTAGTTGTCCTATTGAACCAAGATCTTGTGATCTCCAGTCAGCAAGATTGAGTTACCATTACTCCCTTCAATAAATAATGTATGTAATCTCTAGCTAAACCCTTAGTCGGTGGATCCGCTAGATTTTCCATTGACTTTATATAGTCAATAGAGTTTACACCATTAGAGATCAATTGTTTAATGGTATTATGTCTTTGACGTATATGTAAACATGTTAGTTACTGACTTAATGTAAACTTTGTTCATTTTTAGAAAAATCATTGAAGGTTTTCAATGTCTAAATAAATTTCTACATTAATGCTATCACTTTATTTTTTTTTTCTAGATAGATTCAAATTTCAATATTATTAAATTTATACAATTAGATATCCACATATTAGGCATCCAAGCACCCTTCTAATGATATTGTACATGAATATAGAATTTTGAATCTGATAGATTGTTTTGCCATTTAACTTGTTGCTTCTTGTAAAAAACAATAGGAATGGTACGAGATGTGTGAAAGTACTCAATAGAATTAAGATGTGTAAAATTACTGAAATTCATTATCAATAAAAATCAATATTTATGTGATAGCTGAAAACTTAGTGAAGGAATATCAGTGTTGTGGCGGATAGTAAACAAAATTTGACTCAAATAATCAAATTTACAAAAATAATCACATCACACTTGAAAACCTGGCCGTAATGTCCTTCTCCTGCAACAAGAAATAGAATAAAATTCACACTGTCAAAGAGCAAAATTTAGGTAATTAAACATCAAATGTTGATCCCGAAAAATATAAAAGAACGAAGATTATGAATTCTATAAAACTTGCTACACATCATTTGCGAGTCATGACCAAGTTTCAATATTAATCAAAAAGTGAATGGAAAAGGTGTGGGCAGTATTTCATATTTTACGTTCACTAGTTGAGGGCGTATCTTGAGGAGTGTACTTTTAGCTGCTCTTTGTTTAAAACATTTTCTTGACTTCCTCTACAATTTTGACTTGTTGTAAACTCCAAATGTCAGAGAGGTATCATGATCAGAAAAATTGGTCAAGTTTGAGTTGATGAAAGTGTACGATATGATCTGAAGTCTTAAAATGCGTAGTCTGTATTCATAGAAAAATAGATTATTTTAGGACACGGATTATCTTGTTGACCGTGTGGAGCTGGTCCTAAGGTAAAAAATTACTTTCATCCCATTAAACCGAAAAATGATTAACCCAATTTCAGTTCTTTTGAGTGTAAAATTTTGTTGCACTAGTGTTGTACCCGCGATGCATGAGAAGTGTTATAAAAATAATAATTTCGATAGTTATCTATGAAAGTTAATTAGTTATAATAAAATCAAACACTAAATTTTAATTAGTATTAAACTCATGTATACGTTGACCAAAACGAGGATAAGATTAATTAATTAATTAGGTATTTAAAATATAGATAATTAAATTTAAAACGCATTTGAAAATTAATTTTTGCAATGATAACATAACTTTGAAAATATGAATTTTGACATATCTTTCACTTTACATTAATTGTCTTCCATAATAATCTTGAAAATGCAATATCTTAAACGTGATCTTTTAAATCTTAATTAGCATTGAAAAATCCATGCATATTTTGGCCAAAATGAAGATAAGATTAATTAATTATTAATTAAATTAAATTAAATTATTTAAGTATTTAAAATATGGTTAATTAAAATAAAATGCATTGGAAAATTAATTTTTGCTATAATAATTACATTAAAATGCATTTAAAAATATAGATTTGGACTTATTTTTCTTTCAATGTGCATTGATTGTTTTCCATAATAATCTTGAAAATGCGATCTCTTAAATCTTAATTAGTATTGGAAAATCCATGCATTTTTTATTACCAAAACAAAGATAATATTAATTAAATATTTTAAATATAGATAATTAAATTAAAACGCATTGGATAATTATTTTTTGTAATCATAACAAAACTAAATTAATTTTTGCAATGATAAATAAATTAGAAAGTAGATGGAGGGACTCCAGTTGGAAAAATAAAAAAATCAGGTGGCTATTAAATATAGTATTAAGAATGAACATTTAATGGCTATTAAAAAAATCCATTTCTGAAAATTGGAAAAAAAAAAATAGAAATTCTAAATAGAGAAGTGCACTAAGTCAAATTTAAACGCAATTTGGTCAGAGAATTATGTTCCTTAAAAGTTTAAATTATTAGAAAGAGATCAAATTATTTATTTATATTTATATCTTTCGACATATTTTATTGAAAGAAAGAACACTGAATAGAAAATAGCATCCCACAAAAGCCTCCAGATTACGTGAACAATTGAATAGTATAGTCCCAAAAAATGATGAGGCCCTTATGAAGAATATCTAGAAATATGGAAACCCTTACGAAGAATATTACATTCTATAATGTTTTGGGGAAAATAAGTGAAAGAGGTTTAAAAGAGAACAATAGAATGTTTATAATGTTGTAGACAATTAGTAAAAAAATACAGAGACAACATTGTAGATAGTTCTATGTAAAAAAAAACCGGATGCTATATAGAAGGTTGTTAGACAACATTCTCAAAGAGTTCGTAGATATTTAGGGTGGAATGAATAGAATATTTGTGTCCATCGTAAGATTAAATTGATCTTCACCGTCCATTTAAAAGAGATGGATATATAAATAGGCCAAGGGGTCCTCATTTGCAACCAACTAAAGAAAGAGACCTCGAAAGTGTCTAGTGAGAACACGACTATGCTATGTGATTTTTGAAAATGGTAGGAAGATTCACAATACATAAACAGAAGAATATGGAGAATAAAAGGGTATAAAATGGTAGGAAAAGATCAAGAAGGAGAGAGACGAGAATTTGTAAGATATCAATATTTTGTGTACAATAAACAATCTACCATATACTTGAAAACCCTTTCCCTACTTATACTTAGAAGTCTAATAAACAAAGGGAAATTTGTTAAGTCAAGTTAAAACATAATGCTAAAAAAAGGTACTTGCATACGTAGGGTAGAATTCCATGACAATATATAGGGTGCTCGTTGGCAAAACAGCAGAGCTTGATGTGGTTGATGCTTCACTTGAGGTATTTGAAAAGTACATTTAATGTTTCTTGGCAGCCTGGTTTCTCAGTTGGAAGTCTATTAGTTTCTCTTGGTGAGAGACAAGCATTGGCTCATTCTTCAAGATATAATTTTGAATTTAAGGAGTTAGTAAAACTTGGTAAATCATCTATGATATGCACAATTATAGTGCTTATGATACTCTATGTGTTAGATGTCCTTGAAATATTAGAAAACAATTAAAAATTAATTGCGGAAAGTTTTCAGATGTGCATTATGATTGCTCAAACTCACAAAGAGTTACCAGTGGTTGGTTCATCAACCATATTGGTTTCTTATTCACTTGAGTTGAATGCTTATAAGAAGTGTGCACGTGCACACACAAAGAACATTAAAATTGTTGTATTTTTATTCATGCATCATTTTATGCTCAGCACAAGTTCGTGCTACTCTGTACCTATAATGAATTGGACAAACTCACCGTAATGAATTGGACAAACTTACTGTGAGTTACCAATAGGTTGGTTCATCAACCATATTGATTTTCTTATTCACTTGAGTTGAATGCTTATACGAAGTGTGCACATGAGCACACAAAGAATTGGTACCTGCTCTTCAAAGGTTTACATTATAAATGTTTGTACGTATGTACAAACTAATTGTGAGATCTTAAACAAAATCCAATATCTCATGCACTATCTAACTAGACCAAATCCAAATACAAGAACTTTTTTTTAAGCACTCTATGGAGAATTCCATAACAAAATGTTCTTGCGTACCTATGTCAGAATTCCATGACAATATATAGGGTGCTCGTTGGCAAAACAATAGAGCTTGATGTGGTTGATGCTTCACTAGAGAGTGAATGTTCTACCCCTTCTTCAATACATTTCTAGCAAAAGTTTTAAGTTTCAATCTAATGTTGCATGATACCTCAAATTAGATGCTATGACTATAAAGAAAATCAAAGGTCGCATTCAGCTGGTAATGCAGCCAAGTTTCACACTTAAAAGAACAAAAATTAGGTTGATCATTTTTTTAGCTTAATGAGAATGAAGTGGGAGCGCTTACATTAGTTAACAAGATAACCTTTGACGATCTAACTTTTTCTTTGACTACTGAATGGATATCACTACTAAGAAGCAATATTGAATTTGGTCATTTAAGTAATAACTTGACCATGCATTTTAGGATTTCACATGATAACATTCACTTCCAGGAGCTCAACTCCCATATACAAGTGCCATTTTTAATACCAAATCATGGGTTCGAGCTAACTTATACTCGATGCAATGACTACACTATTGCTGTTAGAATTCTTTTGGAGATAATTGAGTCACCTAGTTAAAAGCACAACAATGATGTAAATTGGTTACAGCTAGATTATGATAAAATTTATACTGATGTACTAAGTCTTTATGTATCTTATTTCAAAAATTCATCAAGCGGAAACTTGTTCCACTAAATGACAACTATCTATCAACTCATTTAAGTGCAATAAAATTATTGATTTGGTATTTAAAGGAATAGAATTCAAATAATTAAATTTAATAATCATTTTCATAAATTAAAAAACATATTTAAAAGAACACAATACTTATTTGGGTTGTCAACGGCGGTCGGTCGACTTTATGCAACATTTAAGATAAGGTATAATGCATTCTTTGGTAGGAACGAAGTTATAATTTTTTTGAAGGGTGATTATTACTTAAAACTAGTGGTCTTGTAGTTGTGTAAGCACGACCCCTCTTCATTTGACAAGAGCTTACGACTATAAAAAATTAAGACCATTCACTTCAATAAAATCTTACTAATTCTTTATCACATTTTGCGCTTAAACTACCATATTATGTAGTGTAACGGAAGTGTATGTAACGAAGAATAACACGTGATCGACAAAACGTTAAATCGTGCACGAACATCGTTTAGATCAAAATTGAAGAAAATTCTCAAAATAATTTATTTTTTTATAAAACAAAGACAAATGAACACTAATGTAGTGCCGTATAGGTTTAATAATAGAGTGAACCTAATTGGCAATCAATTGAAATTGGCTCCTACTCCCTAAACTCTTAAGATTATTAAAAAGACACCTACTAATAAGTATTTAATAAAAGTGACAAGATTAAGAACAAAATAAGAAAAATGACATAATAATAAAATTAAGCCATCCGTCTCCTATCTTCATCATAAATATCCATATCTCGTCTTCGTCATTACGACATAAATATTATAGTGAAATCAGTCACCCAATATGTAATGATAAAGTTAATTTGTAAGGTTCACGTATTTTCTCTTATTTTAGATTCTTATAATTGACTGAAGACGTCTAAAAATTAAGACTCATAACTTAATTTATTGCTTGAAATGGTTTTTTTTTTTTGGGCCTTATACTTAAAAATTGCAACTAGGTTCATTGATAAAGTTGTGTAATGGGATTAGGACTTTCAATCTTCAGACCAAACTCATTCATTAAAATAAGGGCTTTTTTCAAAAATAACCACAATAAATAAACTATTTCTTAAAATACTATCATATTTTTTTTATTCTAAAAATACTGTTTTTTATTTTTGTAACACTTATTATTACATTTGTTACATTTGTTATTTTAGTTATAATAAATGTGTTACATTTGTTATTAACAAACATAACAAATGTAACAACAAGTGTTATAAAAATAAAAAACAGTATTTTTAGAATAAAAAAAGTTAAATAGTATTTTTTAAATTATTTTATATTTTGTAGTATATGGTGAAATTATCACTTAAAATAAACAAAAACTATGTCCCATGTTTACCCATTAATTTATCCACGTTTTCTAATTTGAAATTTTGTTATCATCAATTGTTTTCTATTTCATTGTGGTCCTAGTAGTAGTGATGTGTCCTTTTCGTAAGGTCGAGTGTCTTTGTATTAATAATTACATGATTGGATAGTACATGTCAAAAAATACTACAATTTTAATGAGACGTATATTAAGAGTATCTTTTATTGTATTTAAAAGTAATTCTATTTTTTCAAAAAAAAAAATTACTTATTTTATTAAACATAATTTTCAACTAAAAAATTTGTTAAACTATATAAGAAAGAGAATCAACTTGGTAAATTGTATACTTTAATTGCAATAATCAAAGCAATTTAGGGTAATGTATAAGACAGACCGGCTTTATTGATTTATAATATATGTTTATTTATTACAATATTTTAGTGGCAAGAAAGGGATCGGATCCCCGTTGCGCAGAGTGCGCAATATGCCAGATCCCAATCACATTACATTTATACCCCCACCTTATAGCTTTTGTAGCAACTTGATCTTCAACTTGATTATTCTTTTAAAGTTGGTGGGCGAGTAGTCTTTGTAGATGGAATATGTTCAAAAATTTGTTAAACGACAACTTTTAGACAAAAGACTATTTTCCCCTTTAATTTCAATAAAACAAAAATCCAAAAAAAAAAAAAAGAAAAAAAATATTAAGTACCAAGTAGTTAAGTCGAGATGGGCTTCACTAAAAGTTATGGTGGTAACATGAGATGGTTGCAGGGGTAGGGGTGGGTATGAAGGGAGAGAGAGTTTGGAGGAGTCAATGGTAATGGTGGGGTTCGACTTTGGGATGGGAGGGTCGACGGTGATGGTGGAGATAGCATGTGGCTGGAATGCAATGGGCGTGGAATTGAGGACGAAGAAAGTGTTGGAAGAGATTAGGGATGGGTTAGTTGTCGCTAATGTTGGGATTTGGAGAAGACGAAAGTTTTTATTTTTATTTATATTCTTATTAAATTATTTCTATATATATATATATATATATATATATTTTATCATTTTTCCCTTAAAAATAGTGATTCATACTATTTGCTCGTGTCAACTTAAAGTAAAAGTAGGCAAAAATTGTTTAATAGGACCAAGGGTGCACCAATTTTAAAAGATTAGGGATGACTCGTGCCAAAAACTTTGATCGTGGACCAAGTTGTTACACACACTTACAAGATTCTAAGTTCTAACACGTCATATGTTTTTAGCAACAACCTTGTAATTTAAATTTGGCATCATCTCCTTCGTATTTTCCACGACTCGCAGCTCCAAGCTCATATGATATTGCAGTCAACTGAAAGAGAAAATCAGAGAGAGAGAGAGAGAGAGAGAATGAAAATGTTGGTATGAATCCATGTGCTACTAGAGTTTGACTTTGATCCTCAATCTGCTTTCCAGCAAACACACAATTGGCAATGAACGCGAAGTTTTGCACATATAGCCCTTCTTCACTATCACAGCAAGATCTGTAAAACCATTGCTCCTGTTTTCTGAATTCCCTTTTCATTCATTTGCAAGACCCATTTACTCAATTTTGCGCCTTTTTAAGTTTTGTGTGTTTTAGTTTCATTTTTCGGGTTTGGTGATTGTTAGATAAAAGTTGTTGGATTGGTCTCCGGTTATGTCTCGAAGTGGGGTTTTAAGGCCTGAAAATCTGGGCCAAAATGCACTAGCAATGATACGCAACCTCTGCTTTGCATTGTGTGTGATTGGGGTGTTGATTTTCATTATAATGGCTGCAACCTATGAACCCGATGACTCGTTGTTCCACCCTTCCGATGCCACATTCAAATCTGATAAATCTGTCGTCAAGACTGGCGAGGACTTGATGGCATCCAATGAGTCCGCCTTTACCGACGTGGCTCCCACGTTCGAGGAGGCCGATAAAGGTGATTGTGATCATGACCCTATTGATTGTGGTGATCCTGAGGTGTTCCAGTTGTTGATGAGGGCTGCCATTGAGAAACTGAAGGACGTAAATTTCTACCGGTTTGGCAGACCAGTTGGTGGGATCAATGCTAATTCTTGCCACATGGCGTGGCGGTTTAGGCCTAAAGAAGGGAATACTGCTACATTTGATAAGGATTACAGAAATTTTGTGCTTGTGAGGGAGAATTGTACACTTAGCGTGGTCGGGATTGGGGATTATCATTCGGGGGGAAATGCGATGAAGAGGACAGGGAATGGGAAAGACATGGAGAAGGAAGGATTTGAGAAGGTGAGGTCAGAGATGACTGGGGAAACAGCGAATGATTCGCTTCCCGAGGTGGAATTGGATGGTTCGTTTAGCCGTGGAAAATATTTGATTTATTCTGGTGGTGGGGATAGGTGCAAAAGCATGCATCAGTACTACTGGAGTTTCAATTGTATGTTGGGTGAAGCTCAGTACTTAAACCGGACTTTGGTTTTGGATTTGAGTATTTGTTTGCCTTCGATCTACACATCGTCCGGTCAAGATGAGGATGGTAAAGATTTCAGGTTTTACTTTGACATTGAGCATCTAAAGGATTCAGCTTCAGTGCTGGATCAGGCTCAATTCTGGTCAGACTGGAACAAATTGCGAGAGAGAGATGGATTGACTCTTCATCTTGTGGAAGATTATAGAATTACACCAATGAAGCTTGCCGGGGTGGAAGATGCTTTGATTATGAGGAAGTTTGGCACTGTGGAGCCGGATAATTTCTGGTACAGAGTGTGTGAAGGTGAGGCAGACAGTATTATTCCTCGGCCATTTCATATGGTATGGAAGTCGAGAAGTTTGTTGGATGTGTCTTCTGCGATTGCTTTGAGAATGAATTGGGATTTTGATGCCATTCATGTCGAGAGAGGAGAGAAGGCTAGGAATAAGGAGCAATGGCCTAATCTTGATAGAGACACTTCACCAGAAGCTCTTCTGGTGACTTTGCAAGACAAAATTGAAGCCGGAAGGAACTTGTATATCTCAACTAACGAGCCCAATACATCCTTTTTTTATCCTCTAAAAGCCAAGTACTCAACTCATTTTCTTGACGAATTTAAAGATCTCTGGGATGAAAACAGCGACTGGTATGCAGAGATGAAACAGCTCAACAATGGAAAACCAGTTGAATTGGATGGTTACATGAGGATGTCTATTGATGCTGAAGTGTCAGTGAGGGCCAAAAAGCAGTTTGAAACTTTTAATGATCTCACCAAAGACTGCAAGGATGGTATTGATACATGCACATCTGCCAGCTAAATCCATATACAAAAGGTCTCAGATTTCCTTGATATTAGTTGGGTAATCCCGTCTTCGTATGTGCTTGATACGCGTGTTACTTTCAGTCTTCATCAACGATAAGTTAACTCGAGTAGCAAGCTTGGTTGTATCTTTGTTTTCGAAGGGAAAGAACCATATTTGTTTCATTTGTTTGTATCCTGTAAACTAAATTAGTTCTTTGTATCCAGTGATTTACCATTCAATCCTGATGAACTTTGTTCTTTCGCCAAAGTCACTTTGTGTTTCTGCTAAATATTATGATATTTCAAGTGTTGTATTTACTACTCTTACTGATATGATAAATGTTTTCCCCCGTGTTTATCTTAATGCAATTCTTTTTAATCCTCTATTCGAGGTAAATTACATTCACATCTCATAAAACAGCTAAGATCACGGCACACAAGTATAGAATGCAATGTTTATAGATCGAACGTGATGTCAAGCATGTTTACGGTTTACCATTTGAAAGTACGACGGGGAGGCTATCCAGTTGGTCATGATTTACCTCTCACCCTGGTAGGACTGAACATTCTAGATCAGATCGTCTTGCACGATCAACCAGGGCACTATCAGTGATTATCGAGTGAACTTAACCCTCAAACTTAGACAAGGTCTAAGACGTTCAATTCACACTCTCCCCGAACCACACTCAGCAATAAGATCTATACATTCTTTATGAATAACAACAAAGGAAATCTTAACAAAGTAGGAATAGTAGGTAAAATAAAGAAGTTGCACATGTCAATTACATTACAAGAAGAGGATGATTTTCATAAAGCCTGAACTCAACTAAAATCTCAGGTCCATAGATAATCAAAAGCTTTTCACACTATTTACAACACAGATATTGGTCACGAGAGACCCGTCACTACAAGAGGACGCAAACAGAGAAGCTAAACACAGGCATCAAATCACACGAGCTGATGCATACAATCTTATATATATTCTGTACACACTATGCAGAACTTCCTCAACAAGTGATCTGTTAAGCAACTCACATTGGACAGGTATCTTCCTCGACTTCTTCTTGAGGAACCATGTTATTCCTACAAAGAGGGCACGTGATGTTCCAATACTTCAACCACTTTTCTAGACAAGACTTGTGGAAAACATGGCCGCAAGATAGTTGGTTAACTTCTGCATTTGGCTCGAATTCAGTCAAGCAGACTGAGCACTCTTGTTTGGGGCAGTCACATACGAACATCGAGTCGTACCGTATCGCTGGTATTCGGCTACGGAACTCCTCCATGTACGATTCTGACAAATTTTTGTGACATTGAACTGAGTCTAACTGCTCCACGGAGAATTCTTCCCATGATGCGATACGGATGCCAATGACAAGAAGCACAGACCGAACAATTTCCTTCATAATTGAAATGGATATGGCAGTGTTTGCCAGAATTACACAGAGTACGCCCGCATCAGCTGCACTGGAATAAGTTGAAAGACCCATTTTGGACCTAGAACCTAATAGAAATTTTGGAAATATGGACTCAGCCCACGAGTATAAAACAAGATAAAGCAAGACTAATAGTCCAAGCACAGATTATCAGTTTAATATATGTTCACATTACGCCAAACATATTCCACTTTGGCAGAATAAAGTTTTGAGAGATAATAAGGAATGCAAATAAACCAATCTTCTCAAGACTTGTAAGGGTTTGAGACTAGTCTTTCCGGATGGAAAGCTCATACATCCTTTAGGAAGAGGAATATGAAATGCACTGGCAAACATGATACTTCTGTTTTTGATATTGTTTTCTTGTCAATATCACCACCCCCGTCAAAACATTAAATACCATATAATGAGAAAAGAGAAACTCGAAGAATTAAAACATGCTTGCATTCAAGTCATCACTAGCACAGGAAGCTCAAAGCTAAACATGTATTGATTGTCAGAAACAGATAAAAGTCCAGAAAAATCGAAAAACAATTCTCAATGATTTTTCTTGCAAAAATCACTATGTACAGATTATGCACAAATTACCTTGTGATTTCTACTACAACTGTGCAAAGTATTTCAAGACCAATGCTTCTACAGGAGCTCCGAAAAGTGGATCTGCAAACAAACAAAACTATCAGGTTTTCAGGTTTAAAATGGCAAACAATAATTCAATTGTGCAAAATTCAAATCGAATGAAATCGTGATGCTGGGTTGAGAAGGGTTATATTTTAGTAGGTAAATTAACGCCCAAATGACCCTAAGATAGACAACAGAACTTCAGCAAATAAGACATTCATTGTCCAAAACCAGCTTTTCCATTTCTCTTTACTCTACAATTATTTCCCCCATTAAAAAAAAAAAAAAAACCCTGAAATTTAAGCCATATGACGGATACACACTATTCTTTTTTCTCATACATCAAGAAAGAAGCCAAAACTTTCAAGAAAATCTAGAAAATAGCTCTTGGAATTGAAATTCTGAATGGATCTTCCACTTTAACACAAAAAAGAACACTCAAGAATTCATTCTGAAAGCAGATGCATGACTTAATCATCCATCTAAAATTAAAAACAACCAGTAAATATATGAATTCTGGGCAAATATAAAAAGATCCTAAATCATATAACAAAACAAAAGAACTTGAAAATATGAGATCTATGAAAATATCATACTAATTTCCCTTATGAATTGAAACCCATCAACAAATTCACCAAGGAAAACCCATTTTCGTTTCCCAAAAGAGAGAATAAAAAGAATATGAATTGAAATTTGAAACCCATCAACAAGTTCAACAAGAAAAACTCATTTTTGTTTCCTAAAACAGAAAAGAATACAATTCATTACAAAACAAAGAAGAAAGAGAGACGTACAGTTTGGATTCAGCCCAGAAATTAAAGCCCTAGCAAATCAAAAAAAATTGGGATGGTGTAAAAGAGATTGGAAGGTGAAGAAGTTTTGACAACAGCTGATAATAGTCGTCTTCAATCAAACTTATTTATACAATCAAACTTTGAAGACCCCACCACAAATTTCATTTTCTTCACACCATATTTTTTGCTTGTAGTACACTGTAAAAGTTTAACTTTTTTCCCTTTTTATATTTTTTGGTCGTCTCTTTGGTAGAATACATTAAAAATTTCCGATTGTTCTAGGCTTATAGCTTTGTCCACTGGGGCCGAAGAAGTAGGGTCGCAAAAACAGTGGTCTTCATCCCTTAGCAACCAGTAATTAGCATGTTGGTCCTAACTTTTAAATGCTGCCAAAGTAGGCAAGAATCGGGAATTGAGAATCGGTAATCGGTAATCGGGAATCGGGAAGACCGAGAATTGGTCGAAAAATCGTTCCGAGTATGTGTTAAAAATTGCAGTTAAGAAAATAGGTAGAAAAATTATCTATCACTTGACTTATTTCGTGAGCGGAGTCGTAACTTTTTTTTTATAAGTTAGCTCGTTATTTCTTTTGATCTGTCATTTCAGACAAGAGATTGTGACCCAACAGATGGGACTTAAGCCGAAGAAGTCAGTCCAACCATTTATTTAAAATGAAATAAAAATTAACAATAACGAGAAAATATTTTTTTTCTTTTTCCGTACAATAGAAAGGGAGCGGAACGGGTGAACATGTGCTACATTCTTTTAAAAAAAAGGTGGTGTGAGGTAGGAACAAAGTTGGCTGCGAAAGGCTAGTATTGAGAACCGAGAGGGAAAAGGGAATGGAGGTGGGCTTCTGGTGGGGTAGGGTCCGACCAGGATTGGAGCTCGAGATTTTGCAACCAATTAGAAAAATGGTAGATAGGATAATCGTAGGAGCATGGTCGATTTGCTTAATCCCACTACTTGGTTTGCTACGTATACATGACAAAGATCTAGTAGAAAATATAATAAAAGAATCGCAACTTTACCAAATTATTCATTTTATTTTTCGAACAACTTAATACTCACTCACACTAAAGCATCAAGAGTTTTTGACATCTACACCCATTATTTTCAATAGTCTTGCACAACAATATAGTTTCACCGAGGTTTGTGTGGAGGTTTCCGGGCTTGGACATCACTTCTTTATTTCTCTTTTTTTTTTTTTTTATTGACTCGAGTGAATGCATGTAGAATCTTAATTATTTTTAGCGTGGATAAGTTGCCTTAGTGGAAAATTTTACAATAGATGTTGCTTTTCCATGTTGCTTATGCCATTGATAATCAATTAGTGCATCCACCACCACTCCAAAAAGTCACACGCACGCCTTGACACTTGAAGAAATAGACTGACTTCATTCACTTGTAAATAATAAACAATAAAATGTTAAATATATTATGATGTGGAGTCTAATTTGTTACGTCACATAGAACTGAGTGCGAATCGACATTACATTTAAAGTTCAAATTTTGCAAAATTAATTTATTTTAACACTTCAAAAACTTGTGAGCAAAAATGTTATTAGCATTCTTTTGTATAGTAGTGAGTCCAGTGACAACTGATAATTCACTGTCGTAATTAAAAAAGAACTTTACTTGGTGTAAAATACTAAAATTCTAGAAGACCAACATACCACAATGGTTAATTCAAAAAATGTCTTCATTCAATTGAATGAAAGAAGAAAGATCACATCCTTCTTAAAAGTCTTTGTTTTACTAGAATGCTCGTTCCACTAGAACCACCGTTGAGAGAACTGGGTCAACATTGGTCAAGGCCGACCCCCCGAAAAAGGCCCATACTTGGCTTTCTCTTCTCACCCACGTGTCCTAATGGAAAAGATGTATTTATGGGGATGGAAAAAAACAAGCGTCCCTCTATGCCCAACGGTCTTGGACGAGGACACGCGTCCAATGATCTTGGTGCCACATGAGCAAGATAAAACCCTATTTTATAAGACTTGAAGATTAATTATAGAATGCATTCTCCACATATTCTAGCACTTTTTAATAAATATATTCATAATTTCTCTTTCTTGTACATACTGATAATCACGTTAAAAGTGAAAATAAAAAAGATAACTCGTCACTTTTTATATTTGAAATCTTCGTACCGTTACCATCGAAAGCGAAAAAACATATCAAATATCGATAAATTTACTCTTTTACAAAAGTTGTTATATCAAAAAGATCAATAACAAGATCTAGTCCAATAATTTTTGCACATTTCAAATCATGTTTAAAATAAGAAGCACAAGGGTACAATAAATGGATTGGGAAATGAGTTGACAAGTTGACAAGTTGAGAAAGGTGTCACTTTGCATGTGAAAATCACAACCAAACATCAATGGAGCCTTTGTATATATGAGATAAATGATATATTTTATAAAATTATATCATTCACCCATTCAATGAACAAACCCCAATTTTGATAGATAGGATATCACAATCCAACTTTCCGATAGACCCATATGTGCCACGTGAATATCACAAGGTAACAACATCATGCCCAATTTTCAGTCACCCTACATACTTTAATGCTTATTAGTGTGACACATACAATGAATCAAGGTAATCCACTCACTTCCTTTTTTCAAATTATTCTAATTTGAGTTAGGTCGATTTTCTTTTAGACTGATTTTTGGTACGGGTCGCATTTGTTTATTTGACCAAACAAGATTAGTTCGTGCCAAAAAAAGAAAAAATAATTCTTGACATAGTCAGACAAGTCATCGAGTCAAACATTTTATTTTAGTTTTCTGGCTTTTTATTAATTTTTGTAAGAAAAAAATTAAAATAAAAAGGCCCACACGTAAAGACCTGCCAAATTTTGACCTTTATACTCCTTTGTACAGTGAGTAGAAAATCAGGTAGGACATCATAATTTTGGTTTTTTGCAAATTGAAATAGCCACCATTGTATTAACAATGAATCGTAATCTGAGTATCCACAGGTCGACAAAGAGAATGCTAAAGTCCTTCTCGAGGGAGTTTCGTTTATGCGCTATACATATAATATAATCCAGGAAACAAAAAAAAAAAAAACAAATAGATACATTACAATAGCAAGGTGCTCTGCTTTGAATGTTGACAACTTCTTCTGCACCTATCAAAATGAAGATTCTTGAAACTTCACAAATGAAGCTGCTGTGTCCCAATTAAACAGGAACAAATTTTCTCTCTCTAAACGTCAACTGAAGTCAAAATATAGGCCTTTTTTCACCAAGGCAATAACAATCTAAACTTGGTTGTTAAATGGCATTTTAAATCTTGTTGACGAAGTACAGGAGTTGGCCCTCTCGACACAACCTCTACTACTCTGCATACAACCGTACAATTTGTCATTCACGTCGTCCATTTGCAAAGGCAAAAGATATATACTCAGCAGCTTCGTGTTTTGCTTAATGGATCATAATCATAAGCATCCCCCACCTTCACAAACCGTCCCTTCACACGCCTTCTTACATCTGCTCTTGACTTGCGAGATTCGTATCTCACTCTCTTCTCGAATCTGTTAAAGCATTGAATTTAAAAGACAATATATTAGGAAATGGAAAAGGGAAAGAGACTAGTGTTCCTACACAGACTAATCCCCAGGCACAGTTAAACAACATTATCCGCCTAAAAGGAAGATGATTTAAAATTTAAATATCTACTAATTCCACTTGAAAGGGATAAGACATCCCAGACGAATAATGCTATGTAGCACCACTAGTGTTTAGCACCAGTCTACGTGACAACACATTAGCATTAAATGATAGGTCCAATCAAGGGATATGAAATCCATTTTATTGGACATGACATTGTTGTAGTGCTACATAGCATTACTCCATCCTAAATGCATGCTCATCTCTGAAGAAACAAATGTTGTCAGCAAACTATATACTATCGGAATTCTTTCATCCATCCCCTCCCCCTTTTCTGAAATCTATATATCCAATCATTGACTAGAATTGATGGAAGTTGCCACGGCTGACCCCACGAGGAAAATTACAACTGGGATCCTCAACCTATGCCAAATAGAGGAAGTAAGATTCCCAATCTTTTATTTGTCGTATCTGGATCCCCGACTTTTCAATTTTGTAGCATTTGGGTCCCAGCGAACAGATTTTGTCCTTTTGACTGTTGAAATGTCAAAGTTTGATAAAAAGACGACACTACCTGAACTTTTGAGATAAAATAAATAAAGAAAGAAAGACGGAAAAATAAGGACAGCTGCCTACCACGCAACCCACGTGCCACAGCCACCATCCCCACCTCCTTCCACACCTTGACAGGAGGAGTAACACTTCTTGGAGCCTGGCTCCAACATCTGCCTAACAAGGCTTTTTGGCACTTTCATATACTAGAGACTATGGTTCCCTATTACAATCAATGGCTCCTCTTAAAGTTGCTAGAGAAACACCCAATTCAGTTTTTGAAAAAGAGGATTAAAAAAAAAGACTTTAACCCATAGTAATTGTTCTCGAAATGCTAAATGCACCTATTCCAAATGGAGGACCTCCACATATTGAGAGAATTCAAATTACTGCACGTGGATCGAATTCGATTGGATCTCCAAAATTTACCAATCTAATTCTTGATTGTAGGCGGATTGGGGGGGGGGGGGGGGGGAGGTTTAGCAGGCAGGTGGGTGCGTGGGTTTGGTGGGGGTGATGTCAACGGGATGCAGAGGTTTCAGGGAAAGGTGCAGGAATAACAGAGAAGGTAGGGAAGTTGTGGTGGCGACAGTCACAACAATGTAATTTTTCCTTTATTTACTTGCTCTATTTTGCATAAGTTGGTTACCCCAGCTGTAATTTTTCCTTTATTTACTAACATAATAGAGTATGTTTAACTGACTCCCTTTTCTTTTCCCTCTCTCTCTCTCCCCTTCCTATCACTTTGCATTTTACCTCATTTCTGTTTTTCCTTTGTCTTATAAACCCAACATCTCTCTTGCTTGTCATCTCCTTTTCTAGCTCTCTATAGGATTCCTACAGCATTTTCCCCCTTTCCACTTCTTCCAACTAGTTTATAAGAGCACTTTATTAGATCTTTCACCTTCAAATGAAGTGACGAAAGATCTAGACGAAAGTTAAAAGGAGAAATTCATTAATAAAAATTGCTATTCTTCATTAATTTTATTAGTTTCCCATGTCTTTTTCTCTTATCAATGACGTTTGGTGCTTTTTTCATTTTTTTTCTCATCTCTCTGATCTTTTGATATTGATTTCATATTTAATTAGACTCTCCAATGTTGTTTTGTTTCTTATACTATCAATTAACATTTGATCTTCGTCAATAGTAACCAAGAGGACAGTGGATATCTTATCTTACTTGCGTGTCTTCTTCTTCTCTTTGTAACGCATTACAGCATCACTCCGGCTAGAAGAATGTGTGGAACTTTCAGGACCCAGAGGACATTGTGGTGGTTCTCCAAAATCTTGATAGTCTCCAGTGACACCCTCTCCGGTGAGGCCAGAGTGTGCTTGCCTCGTAAAACATAAGTTTGGTTCCGTCCAACAGCTTATTATTGAATCAGCAGATGCAGCATTGCTGCATGCTGGTTGTGCCACATTGAACCTTCCAACTGATGATCCCTAGTAAGAAATGAATAATACTAAATGAAATAGACATTTCAACATGATCCAACAGAGTTTATAAATTATAACAAAGAATTATTTCAAAAACCATAAAATTATATTAAACTAACAGGTACACATACAAGCAATGTAGCACAGAAACAGAAATGGGAAACACGACACATGTACGCTTTTATATACAAAAAATGCAGGACATAAAACACAGGGAAAATGTTTTATAAATTAGTATTTTATTTGTAGAAATACTAATATAACAACTCAATATTCAGTTGAAGAATAACATAATAAACAGTCAAATCAAGAATTTAATACGATATGTGATGCTGTCACAAAATATTTCTACTCATAGCAAACAAACAAAAATTAAGCTAAGAAAAAGGGTTGACTCAAGTTATCATATTAATTTCTTCAATTTTTTTCTTCATTACATTCTTGATTGATCAATAGAGATTGAGAAAAGATCACTAAATTTCCAATCATTTTGATTAAAAGTTTTGTTTGAGGTTCCAAAGAGTGTACTCAAAGTTCCCAAATTTATGTAGGAAATAAAAAATTGGAGAACTTTTTCTTGGGTTTCCAAATCATTTCCTACAGATTCCAAACCTCCAAAGCCAATACACGGGTGCCGACAAGTTTCGACTTTGAAGTATACCTAAATATTAGTGCTAAACCTTGTAGAAGTTTTCAATTCATAAGATATAAGCAAGGCTTGTTGCATTTTACGGGGCTATAAATAACTTAACTAGGGATGGCAATGAGGCGGGGCAGGGCAGTATGGTCCTGTTTATAATTTTTTTTTTCTTTTTTATATTTTATTATAGATACAACTAAATTAATTTTAAAAAAACACTTGAATAATTGATACATAAAGAAATAAAATAGAACTACATCATTTATAGATCTTCCTTTCTCTAATGATAGTTTTTCGACATAGGACAAAATCCATTAATTAAGCCCCAACACTTAAAAGAAGGGATCCCATATCGGGTTCTTTAAGAAAATATGTTGAAGTAGTCTATATTCTATAACAGGAAGTGGTAGACCAACATATGATTAAGAGCATGTTTGCCTAATCTTAAAAATAAGCAGAAGTTTTTTATGTAAACTTTTATTTCTAAAGGAATGTATTACTTTCTTCTTAGTTTTAGATTTAAAAAAAAAAAAATTATTTAATAACTCCTATTTTATGGACAAAATAAGTAATTTTTGAAGCTTACTAATATTTAAATTTACTTATAAGTAATTTTTTAAGCTTAGCTAAACATGCTTTAAATAAGTAATGGACTTTACATTTGAATGGGCCATGAATTGGATTTGTGGCCTTTTAATATTTTAGCCCATTAATACGTTTTTTGAATTTATAAAAAAAAAATTAATTTAATCATAGAATTACCAACCGGGGTGGGTACGGGGAGGGGACAATGTTCTCCATCCCCGCCCCTGCCCCCCACCCCCGATTCCCCGATTAACCGGGGATCCCCGCTTTGTTCGGGGTACGTCCCCACGGAGATCAGGGCAATCGTGGTTTTTTGCCATCCCTAAACTTGACGACTGCCATGCCAGGGCCAAACATGAAGTATGAGAAACTTTACTCTATGAACCATTCTGTCAGTGGAATATAAAACTGGTATCAACAGAACCAATGAGCCATGCCAACAGATTTGTTCATCATTTTTCCTCAACCCTATGTGTCTCCCTTCATTCATCTGTTTACCCTTTATTTTCCATCATCATCTTTTCAACAACTTAGACAAGAAAGACTTCTTTAACACAAGTTCTCCTATCCTACTAAATTTAACAAATTGCATAGCATTCAAAACAGGAATATCATCTTCATATCCATTGGCATAAAGCAAGTTAATGCAAATGGAAAACACAAGAAATAAAGAAAGCTAAGTTGCCATGTGAATTTGGGCAAAGTAAAACATTGAAGAAACATTGCAAACAAGCTAAAACAAAATTGAACTCAAATATTTTATTTTTTCATGAGACATTATAAAATATTCACACACACACACACTCACATGATATGAAACTAAACGTATGAAACTGGAATTGTTTCAGGACACAATATATTGATATATTTTCAATAACACTATACTAACTTCCCATGGTCTATGTTACTTGGACTTGACAGGTAAAATTCCAAATGCTGGATATATATGTCAGGCCTCTAAATTTTATGTGTATACTGCATAATATCAATATTTTGAACTATAATCCTTTATTTCTATGGTACAAAATGTGAATTCCAATGTATCTGAAATAGTTAAAGAACAAATGAAAAGATTTTACATACTTCCTACATCAGATATCATTGCAAAATACTGGGCAAGTGCACCATAACCTATTCCATGTTTTGGGTGTTCAAGGGGTACTTTATACATTTAGAAGAGTCAAAGTAATGTAGCCACTGATAATTGCGTGGAGTTTTCAAATTGTTCTGAAATACTCACCTTCATCTCTCTTCCCATACTTTCTTTCCGTTCCTTATTATCTTTTTCTTTGAGAAAAGTAAATTTCCATATGGCAACCAAGATATTACACCATGTACAAATATTGATCTTGTGACTAAGTGCAAGAAGCTGAACAGCACCAACATATAATTGTAATTAACTAAATTGCCTACGTTTTTCTCAGCACTTCATTCCTTCACAAAAAAGAAGAATTGGATAGTTAATGCTTTACCAACTATTCTCTATTTCCCTATAAATAGAACCCAGACACTAATGATTGAACTTAAGATTGTCATTCTTGTCCCAAAAGCCACCCATATCCACCAACTAAAGCCCCCACCGAACCCCACTCTTAAGCAGGAGTTATCTCACGTGAATTTCTTAGCCAATCTGAAGGTACAAATCTTTAAGCAGATGTTCATTTATACAGTTATTGAAAAAAGGCTCTGTGCAGCTTGTTGACTTCAGCACAGTATGATGTCAGACTTGCTGTTTTAACATTTTCACATGGATAATAGTTATTGGGCAGATAAATATAGAATCATGGTAATACAGAATATTGAATAAGCAATCAAAATTAATAGCATGTTGATTAACCTTCTGAAGCTGAGAATTGATGCTGGTGAAGAAAATATAGACACAGAGTTTGGCTTTGAGTAGGCAGTGGCATTGAAGCATAGCAACCAGCATGCAACGTGATGAATTACTTCAGAAATATTTAAAGTTGATTCTTTCTTGAAAAGAGAGAGATGCACACACAGACACACAAGAGAGAGATGCACACACATATACATAAACACACATACACAGAGAGAGAGAGAGAGAGAAGTAGGTTCAAGAACTGAGTTCCAGTCAAAGACTCACCTACACTTAGCAACTAGGATTAATTAAGTCAAGCACCAAGAATTTTGAAGATTCTAAGAATACTAAGGGGCATGGCAATTAAATCAGTGCTATAATAAGATACAAAGTTTATGTTTTGATGTTCAATGAGTTCAGAGGACTGAATAACTGGGAAGATCATTAGTGATGGCTAATTGCTTGAGTAGAAATGGGAGAGATGATGAATTAGAAGTGTAATTACAACACTGGAAACCCTCATACTTCAGATAATAATGACATCACGAAAAACTGTCCATCCCTACAACATGGATCTGAGGAGCTTTGTTTTTATCCACAATTATTGAGAAAAGATATAAATGTAGATTCTATCACAGGCATAATATCATCAAATTTATCGAGTTTGAGTTTAACCAATTAAAACAATGCCCATTCATGTCACCACATATGCGCCTAAATTTTCAAGTCTCTTTGATCTCCATTCTGCCAACATCACATTATCAGCTTTTTATATACTTATTATTTGGAACTGTTCATATCTGAACAAATGTCCAAGTAATAGTTCCAAAAATGTTTAATTCCCATGCCATGCATGTTAATAACTCTTTAATGTAGTATTGACCTCGTAGTGAAAAATAAAAACACAATAGAACTACACCATTATCTTTCTTTCACAGGAGCACATTATTTTTCAACGTGAGCACATTATCTTTCTATATTTCAATGTAAGCACATTATCTTTCTTTCACAGGAACGCTCTAAAGTTTTTTGTTTCTAAAAGTACTTGACAAGAATGGTACAATCGTACAAGTACATCCATCCCGTGACTCTTCATCTAATTTCTTTTATGTTCTGAACTTCATTTTACTCTTAACTCCTAATCTTTATTGTGTAAAATCGACATATAAGGATCACGGTAAAGAGGAATTTTTCAGCAACAATTCAAAATGATAATAATAATAATAAAAAGAAAAAAAAGAATCATGTCTTTACTACTAAATTGCAATGGTCATATGGTGTCCCATTTTTTAGAATCACCTCAGCTGCATAAGCACTGTGACAGTTGGAGCCAGAAATGTCCTTCATCCCAAATAAGTCATCAATCCCATTGTTGTCAAACAGCTGTTCAGTATTATCAAGAGCTTCACCAAAAATTTCTTCATAGTTCTCAATATCCAAGTCAACTTCGTCCATATTGAAATTATCATACAAACCATCACCCTCGTAAAACGCAGGTCCTTTTGTTCCAGGGAAGGCCTGCAAAGACATGACAAAAGGCATTTTTAATGTTTTTATGAAAGAGTAAAAGATAAGTGACAGTTAATCATGATAACCTTCCTCTGTAAGTTGCTCCTCCTTTTGGGGAAACATGAAAAGCCCAATACATTTTAGTTTCAATTCGATAAATGATAAATCCGTGGGCTGAAGTACATACTCATACTATCAAATACTTCCCTACTAGTTTTTCTTTTACTAATTACGACCAACAAGTTCTATCTTCGAGGGGTAATCCGGAGCTAGAATTCTTCCAGACATGGAAAACAAAATTGAAATGCATTCGGGCTTTGTCATTGGCAAAAGATCACAGGTATTGACACGTTAAGAAAGCAATCTTGATTAATTTCTAAATACATGTTCAAGGGCCATTAGCCAATAACAGGTATGCAAACAGTAAATGAGGGACAGGTACAGATACAATAATTTACTTACAGTAAAGAGAAGATGATTGTGCCTAAAACAACTTGGAGTTGAAATAGTTCTTTGGAATATTATATCATGCTATATTTCACATGAGTCGGGTTATAAGTAGAGAATCTTTTATTTTCGCATGATCTGAACCCCAAAATTCTAATCTAAAATTCTTGAGGCATTGCAAAGTGCAAACTACTTGCAACAGGGCCAGAGAAGAAAGATCATAAAATCTTCCAGTAGAAAAAAAAAAAATGAGCCCAACATTTTCCAGAAGTCAAGATATCTTTCTTTCTTTTTTACTTTTTTCCAGGAGTGGTAGTCACTCAACTAGGGTTTCATCATCCTTAAAGCACCTAACTAGTCTGCTATGTACTAGAACTGCTACAATACAACAGGCCAAGTATAAATTTGCATGGACAGTTCATGATGGCAAGGTTCGCGCTTTGCTGAGTAGGCCAGCAGCCAACTAGGTCAAATGAGACGACATATTAGTAGCTCTCCTGTTCTTCGTACATCTCAGGAATGTTCATCAAAGTACATCAAATTGATGAAAATTTGGCTGGAAAAATAGAGAAAAAGTTCTATAGCTCTTCAAAACATAATGTTATGGAATCATTTGCTACCATGGGCAAAGCAGGATTAGAAGATCCAGCTGTCTGTTCTATGTTATGTAGCTTTGGGTCCAACAAAGGCACTTGTGATCCCATCCAAACAGTTGATTTATTGACATCCATATCATATAAGCCATTAGCTTCCAATTCAACAGATGCATCTTGAATATCATTCTTTTCTTGGGAACCTTGGCAATCCCTCAGCCCGTTATCAGTGATGCTCATTGAACCCATCCCCTGCTCACAAGTAGAATCTCCAACTGAAGGGGAATCTAACAGAAACGACCAGATTGCAGAAAGTTCTGCGGCTGAAGGGCAGCCAGAGTAACAATTAACCGGTTGTCTCTTATGTGCAGGACTCGTATCTGAGCCAGAATGCCCCATCCAATCACAATTCTGACAAAGAGATATCCTCTCCTCAGTACATCTGACATATGCTGGTTGGGTGTTGCATCTTTCACACACAAGTGTCCTTGAATGACGTCTTGAAAGGGGATTAGCAGAATGGACATTACGGTCACAAGACAAACATAAGCTAGCTGCATCAGACCTACAATATACAGTGGATCTTTGCTCTGCACAGAAATCACATAGATAACCCATGCTTCAATTAATTCTTATTCTCAATCAGACTACTCCCTTCAACTCTGCATTTTGCGAACTTTCAGCCAGACAATTGAGTCAAACTGACAAAAAGCAGACTTTAAGAAGATCATAAACAGGTTGTTTTACAGGGAGATGATTGAATTTGGAGAACATCCACGCACTTTCTTCGTTGTTTGGTGAACGAGTCTACATTAACAGGTGAAAATGAAATCAAGACAAATGGAAATAAACTATGAGCATCAGCGGAGAAAAATAATTAAAATTCAGAAATTTAACTATGTGCTACCTTCTACATAATGACAGGATAGAGAAGGGTACTGGAATTAGTCCAGGAGTGAAATTTACCTTCTCTAAACAGTGGAAGAAAGGGGATTTGCAAGCCAAAATATGATTAATTAAAATTCCCACTCTGACAGAACAAATTCTCTGCTGATAAGTGTCACAATGTAACATATATAACAAAATAATTAATATAGGAATAACAGACAACCTATTCAGAATAAAAAGGGGGAAAAAGTACTCCAATATGTTGTGAATCAAGAATCAAGAATCAAGAATCAAGAATCCAAACGGAAAGTGAGAATTTCAGACAAATTACAGCCCAGTTGTTTCTAATCGGAAAACTACATAGAAAATGATTTTAACTTTTAAACTGGGCAGGAATAAAATCAACAACACAAAGTGCATTTAACTTTTTTACATTACATATGAAAACAAGGAACAAAATCAGTAATTAAATCTTGCACGGAAACATTTGGAGAAAAGAAATTCATCTATGAGCAGAAAACGTAATTCAGAGTATTAATCCTCAAAAAAAATCAACGAAAACTCCAAGGCACCCAAAGTTGGATTCCCCATCAATTTTTCTCAAAGAGCTCAAAAATAATAAGCAACCCACAAAGAAAAGAAAAAACCAAACCCATTTCCCAAGAACGTCTGTACAGACTGTATTTACCTAATTTAGCAGGGAAGGCAGCCAAAACACAAAGTAGTACACCAGGAACTGCAGTTTTCATGCACGGATAAAACCCTAAAAACAGAAAAGATCAGACCTTTCCAGAACAGATAATTCGCAGAAAGAAGGTTAGTGTTATATTATGCCATGTTCAGTTGAAGTCTGAATTCTGACAACCTTTAACAATAAAATAATGATAAAAAGGGATAAAAAGTGCAAGAGAAAGAGAGAATCGGGATTTGATGTGGGACCTGTCCTTTTCATGAAATGTAAAGTTAGGCCCTCTGTGGGGCCCACTTTCCTCACAAAAAGGTCTCTTATTTTTCTTTTGCATCTTTTGGTCGAATATTTTGACAAATAATCGGTTTTGATTCACCAAGTGTAAAGTTGAATGAAGCATGTGCTTTGGATTATGTTTAGATTGGCTTATAAAATTACTTAGAAGAGAGAGAGAGAGAGTGAGTGAGTGAGTGGATTTAGAATGATTCACGACTCCGTGCTAAATTTGATAGTCGACACAATACAATACGAAACAAATTTTTTTTAGACAAAATAACTTTTAATATATTGGATCTAAGATTAATTGTATTCAAGGTCATCAATATCAACTTTCATCTTAACTTCAATTAATTAATTCAATTGAAAGCAATTCGATCACTTAACTTCAATTTTAACAGTATTTAAATAATTTCTTTTGTGCAATAACCGTTAGAACTAACATATGCATTAGTGACAATCTACACGGATTTAGTTAGTTAAGTCACTGAACTCACAATACTTAACTTTAATTTAACAACAATCAAAGCATGCAGTTTGAGCATCGTAAGACAATGTAACAAATTTGATGACATGTAAGTTAAATTTTCACATTTTCATCCAGTTTTCAAATTTGGATAGAAACTCCATCTCAAATATCAATTATAAAGAAGTTTGAATGGCCCTCATGGCATAGCTCAGTTGATTGAAAGGCGAGAACGAGGTAATCTCAATTTTGCTGACAATTGTAAGGTGGGGGTTCGATTCCTACATTTGGTATGAAAGAAGCTCCTTGCAAGCGCAGTTAAAAAAGAAAACTCTCAACCCTGATCTACTAAGGCACATCCTGTGATTTATATCTTCTACTAAGGCCCCAGGGTGGGGGTGGTGGAGACTTTCAAGATTGAGGTTCAACTTTTATAAAGAAGTTTGAATGGTTTTCACTTTTTTCCAAATACATTAAAACTGAAAAATAAATTTTTAAAAGTTCATTCGACTGTTGGAGGAAAAATGAGGAAAAAAAAAAACTAGTTTCTTCCATGTCTGAAATTGTTGTTAAGATTGATCAAAATACATCTTCAATTGAGTCGATTTCAAATGTTTTCATAAATTATGTTTGAGATTGAGCTGACATGTCAAAATTTAATGACTGGTATGAAAATATGAGGAATTCGTTAATTTCAACTGACACATCATCATATCTGTTATGCTGTTTACAATCATGTTTTATATCGGCGATTGATTTGTTACAACAAAAAGAATAAATATTTTAGTGAGGGAAAGCAAAAGGGTGGTAGCCTGCAATCATGTTTTATATCGACGATCGTTTTGGTACAAGTCAACTGCATTCTTCACAGAAACATCTCTAATAGATTTGTAGATAGAATTGTAAATATCCAAATATCAAGGTTCTAAAAAGCGTAAAGCGTGGCTAGACATCGAGGTCGAGCTTCAAGCTTTTCGGGTCTATGCGAGACTTAGGTGAGAATGAGACAAGAACAAAGCGATGACAATGCGTGAGGCATGACTAGGCGTGGAGGCCAAACTTCAAGCCTAGCAGGCTTTTTAGAACAATGCCAAATACCATTTCGCTATATCGGTGCGATCAACTACATCATTAACTGAAATTATCATTTTATTGAGATTCTTCTATATATAAAATAGAATAACTAACCCTATTTAGTGTATGTTTCGTAAAATTTTTTTATTGATTATAAGGAATGGATCCTATGGAATTGGCGGATATAAAATGGGTAAAACTTGTAGATTCTACGAAATGCGTAGATAAAAATTATGTTTGACCAATTTATAAATACTTTTAAGCGCACACAAAGAATACACTTGGTCACATTCAAAGCCACCATTGCATATTCAAAATGGGTACCAAGGATGAATAACATTGTAAATTACTAATATGCGGTATTAAAATTCAATTAGTACTACAATGAAGTAACAAGCATAAGAAAAATAAGTCGTTCAACACTTTCAAGAATCAAGAATTAGTTTGATCTATAAACAACAAATATATTAAAACGTCACATATTCGATTAATCATAGAGGGAAAAAAATCATCATTTTGCATCGACATTCTGCATATAAAATGGAATAATTAGCAAAATCAGATAAATTCAAATGCAACACTGTTTTCATAAAGGATGAATAAAATTATTAATTACCAATACATGGTATTAAAATTCAATTCATATCACGATAAAGTAACAAACATAGAAAACTTAACTTGTTCAATACTTACAAGAATTACGAATTGATTTGATCTATAGACAACAATTATATGAAATTGTAGTGTATTCGATTAAAGTTGCATTCTTACAGCACCAACAAAATGTCATAATACAGTAATCTTGAATTTTTAACAGAACTCACACGAAACAGTGTACATTACCACCAGACGGTACTAACAATCCACGAAGAGCAATGGATTTGGTAAAGATAATGACATGATCTTTAATCGAATCTAAGATCAAAAAGATCATATTACACTCTTGAAGTGACATAGCATCAAGATCAAAGGGCTTGATTATATTCCATCGATACCAATATAAAGCAAGGAGATTTTTATTTATCTTTTAAATCTATTTTAGTGTTGATTTAAATATTAAGAACACGTTTGGTAGAGTTTTTAAACTCTTTTTTTCTCAAAATCATTTTCGACCTCCAACACAAAATACCATATGAACAAGCAGTGGTATAAAGACGCCTTTGAAATACTCTCCAATCTATATGGTGTTTATCCTTCAATTCAACATTGAGTCGTTAGTCAGGTCTGCTGCAGACAACTTTTACTCGATGATTGCTGTTATCTACTAATACAAAAAGCTTCTGCATACATAGATACCGCACCTGTACATGTTGCTGAGCTTGTTCAACTTGTTTATCCTTGAACAATCTCCCATTGCTCAATAAGTCGTGAGATAGGAATGCTGCAAACTGAGCAACCCAGCCTAGTTGTACAAGGTTATGCACACAATCATCACAAACCTTTACTTTCAACTATATACATGTGGAACAGCACATCATCATATGTTGCACAACACAAAGCTAAAATATACAAGTTAATGAACAATGTGCACTAGAAAAAGTAATACTCGGTAATCATCATTTGCTGGAGAAAGTCCAGCCATTCAACATAATCATGATTTATAATCACACTGCATTTACAATGTCATCAGCAATCTGATTACAGTCCTCTGTGTCCTTCTCTATTCTGTTCCCTATTTGATTGAATCTGCTGCCAAGTCCAGAATTTGATAAACCAGCAGGATGATCCACCAGGAGACCAGTCTGGAAAGCTTCTATATACAACAGCTTCAACAAATTCTTGAAACGACGTCTAAATGATGGTATACGGGACATGGAACCAACAATTCCTTGCAGCCTGTTGTATAGAAGCATGCATTTAGGTACACTAATTCAAGCTAAAGATAACAGTTAAATTGCGTAGCACTTGAGCAACCGTTATGCAACACAGAGATCAAAAGTTCAGAAAGAATCTAATACTCTGTTACTCTGTTCATGCCACCAGATAACTTTCCTGAAACATTTAATTGAACAAGTTCAAACGTGCATGATATGATATGGTCAATGCACAGGCCGCTCTGAATATGCCAATCACAAGTTTAACATTTAGCACGAGTTTGTGTAAATGGAAAATGGAAACATGTAATCTAGATTGTAAATGGAAACGTGTAATCTAGAGTCAATAGAACTTTATAGTATTAAGCAGATTTACAATCTAGAATTGAACTAATAAAACTTGTTATGGAAATGTCTATTTTTTCAGTTGGCTAGAAAGATTGAATATGGAAATAGATAAGAATGAACACCAAGTTTCTGGAGTTTGAATTCATTATCCTGATAATTTCTTTATTTGTTTTTTGTTTTTGCTTACGGCAATATGCAGGAAATGTAACAGAATCCTCATACTCATGTATATGGTGATTCATCATCCTCCATCATATATCTTCACAACCGATCCCAAGCCCGAATGAAGAAGGGTTGCAATAGGTTGATCAGAACAAAACTTCATCGCATTTTATAACATGAATCCTTCTATACATTTCGTCATGGCTTCCTATATTAGCAATGTGCTGCAAGAGACTAGGTATACCCTATGAGCGATGTATCACTTCATGGACAGAGATGGGGATCTTAGTCAACAGTAGGAGAAGTAGGACAACTTGGAATATAAATATAACTACAGAAAAAAAAAATGCTTAGAACTAATACATTTGATCCATAGGATCAAAATCAACAACTTGCATACAAGAGGTAACAAGGGTAGGAGAGAAGGTGAAATAATTAAAACTGAAGTAAAAATTGGTATACCAACAAGGAAAAGAATAAAAATGGGGTAGGGAAAATCATAATCCATGTTTAAAAGATACAGTTGTTAAACGAGTTGGTAATAGAAATATAATAGTTGAGACTTCTTTTAAAGGAGCGTATTATCGTTTTTAGCACGTATGGTCCTCGATTACAACAAAGCAACTGTTTGGAACATGGATGGGTTGATTCAACTTATCCTAGTTGAGATCTTTGTCGTAGAGATTTGAATTGTAATGTGGGAAAAGGAAGGAGTAAACAGAAATTTGGCTTTTCAGATCAAATGAAATACACAATAATGCTTTGAACTTTCGAATAGTCTCAGATTTGATGTTACTGAAAATGTGCTTCGAAAAGAGACTCTCTCCTAATAAGTGAGAGAACTGGTAAAAGTGTAATCCTATAGTTTCCAGGTCATTGTATAATGATTTTGTGGTAATTCCAGATAAGAATGTAACGACACAACATAGGTTAGTCGTGTTTTATGTGGTACTAAGAAACAGAAAAGAAGAACCAAAGAGGTTCAAGTACAGGGTAGAAATGGGAGACCCTACAAGGTGAAAAACAATTGATTTTCAATTTTAGAGTGTCAAAAGAAAGTAAATTAACAGATTAATTGTAAATTGATATATTGATTTACTTAACCATTGCATATGTGTAATTGATTAACAGATTAATTGTAAATTGATATATTGATTTACTTAACCATTGCATATGTGTAATTGAGTAAATTGTGGACCAAGCTATTAGAGTGATCTGAATTATTCTCATGCCTAGTTTTGTATATATACAGACTACTCTTGTACAGAAAATAGTATGCAATATACACATTATTCATTCACCATCTTGTTCACTTTGTTTATGGTATCAGAGCAACAGTCCTAGCATCTCTGACCTAACATCTTGCGCCACAGCCAAAACACAGAAGCCACTACATGGACGACATTGTTGACACAGAGAACACAAAAGTGAGAGGAAGAGCGAGCTACTTTACCTAATACTCTAACTTTACATCATTCAGATACGCCAGGCCTCGTCAGCATACTCCTGAATGGACGCAACTATGGAGAGTGGTGTTGTTCAATGCACCGCAGCCTCAGCACCAAGAACAAACTTGGCCTCATCGATGGATCCATAAAGGCTCCGCCCAAAACAAATGCAAAATTCCAACTATGGCAATGCTGCAATGACCTGGTGGTGTCGTGGATCCTCAATTCCGTCCAACCAGAAATAGCTCGCAGTGTGATCTACTTGGACACAGCTATAGCAATTTGGAATGACCTCGAGGATAGATTCTCTCAAGGAGACGAATCTAGAATCTACCAAATTCGACAAGAAATTGCCAAATGTCGCCAAAGATCCCTCTCCGTCTCTGCCTACTACACCAAACTCAAGGGGCTTTGGGATGAATTGGGGTCCTACCAAGAACCCATCGCCTGCTCCTGTGGCACGCTCAAGAAAATCGCCGAAAGAGAAGAGAAGAGAAGGAGAAGGTGATGCAATTCCTAATGGGACTGAACGAACCATATTCCCATATTCGTGGATTGATCTTGATGATAAGCCCTCTTCTAGATACGAGGAAGGTCCACGGTCTGGTTCTTCAACAAGAAAGGCAGATGGAAGTTGCAATTCGCCGGAAAATTATACCATCAGCCCACGCCGTTGTGATTAGCCTAAAGATGTCACCAGCAGTCCACGCTGTTGGTTGACAACAAGGTGGAAGCCGAGACTCCTCCACACACCGTCGTGACCCATCTTCCAAAAACAAATTTTGCACACACTGTGAGCAAAACAGACATTTAATGGAGCATTGCTTTTATCTGATTGGTTTCCAGTAGGCCACAAATGGCATGGAAAAAATGTAAAACCCAAAAATAAAAGAGAAGCAACCCATAAAGTAGAGATAAAGAAGGAATGAAACAGTGAGGGCCCAACTTTCACAGCAGAGGAATACAAGCAAATCATGGCTATGCTCCGGGACAAAAATGGTAATAATCAACCACTTGCAAATGCAACAGGTATATTTACACCCAACTGCGAAAATATAAAATATGATCCACATACAACATTGTATTGGATTGTGGATAGTGGAGCAACGGATCACGGATCACGGATCACGTATCACATCTCATACCCACTCACAATAAAAATAAGACACCACATGATTTTATTGGACTACCTAATAGCAAACAAGCTACCATTGAGAATGTTGGGTCCATTCAATTATCGTCAAAATTGACTTTTGATGGAGTTCTTCATGTACCTAAATTTCATGTTAATTTGATATTTGTTAGTAAATTAACCCGAGCTTTGAAATGTATAGTGATATTTTACTCGAATTTTTGTGTTGTGCAGGACGTGAATACAAGGAGGATGATTGGCCTAGGCAAGTATTTTAATAGTCTCTACTATCTCACACCGACCCAAAATCCCTGCCTCGTCAATCACATAACTTGCACTTCCGACCTTTGGCACCAACGCCTCAGACACCTATCCTCCACTCATCTCCACCACTTATCTCAATCTTTTTCAGACATTGTATTTAATCCTAAGCATGTTTGTGAGATTCGTCCTCTAGCAAAACAATGTTGTTTATCTTTTCCTTCAAGTTCAAAAAAAACGGTTGCACCTTTTGATTTAGCTCATTGTGACATTTAGGGACCACGCAAAATCCACACACATTCCGGGGGCCACTATTTCTTAACTATTGTCGATGATTTTACTCGATATACTTGGGAACACCTAGTTTTAAATCCAACACTCAATCCTCATTAAAATCATTTTTCTTTTGGGTAAAAATGCAATTTCATCGAGACATTAAAATCTTACGTGCCGATAATGGGGGTGAATTCACATCAATGCGTTCTTACCTTGATGAATGCGGCACCATCTTTCAACACTCATGCACTCATACCCCCCAACAAAACGGGGTCGTTAAGCGTAAATATCGCCACCTCCTAAATGTAGCCCGGCCCCTCAATTTCAAGCCAATTTACCATTACGTTTTTGGGAAGAGTGTCCAAACAGCATGTTACCTTATCAACCGCCTCCCTACACCTCTACTTTCTCACAAATCTCCATACGAACTTTTACACAACAATCCACCAAACTACTTCGAACCTCGGGTTTTCGGTTGCCTTTGTTATGCCACAAACCTCACCCCAACAGTAAGTTTGATTATCGTGCAGGTTGCTACATTTTTATCAGCTATCCACTTGGACAAAAAGATTACCATGTTTATGACCTTAAAAACAAAAAATTATTTACCTCCTGGGATGTCACTTTTAATGAACATACATTCCCTTCAAATAAGCTCCCACTAGAAAATCAAGACAACAGCCCGGTTCTCCCACTTCCTGGTGACCCAATTCCATCTCCTGAGCCTAACATCTCAAGTTAGTCCAATCTACCTTACCAGTCCAACCCCGTCAATTCAACACAAAAAAATAATAATATTATCCCTTCCTCGCCAAATGCAGTAGATGCAACCCCTCAAATCGATCCAGCCTCCTCAATCGATCAAATCGACCTACCCACTTCAACCGAGCCATCCCCTTCGCTCAAACATCAACCTACTCCACTCAAAGTGTACTCACGTCGCCCGCACCTTACCGACATCACCTCAACGTCATAGCTACCTTCAGCGACACCATCACCTGCAGACAATCCCTTACCGAATTCTCCAAACCCGCCACCTATCCCTACTAACATTTGTCGCTCATCCCGAGTCCACCAACTTCGCCCCATCTCCGAGATTTCAAAATGTACCATGCTGCTGTTCTGGGCCCTAACGCCTCCTCATCCGGCACTAGCTATCTATTACAACGATATGTCTCTTACTCTGGGCTCTCCAATAATTACCATTCATTTGTGCATAGTATATCTCGACTGGTTGAGTCGGCTAATTATGAACAGGCTCGTCATGACCCTCAGTGGGTCGTTGCTATGAATTCTGAAATTAAGGCTCTTGAGGACAACAAAACAAGGTCCATGGTTTCCTTGCCCACTGGCCAGCGACCCATCGATTGCAAATGGATTTTTAAAATCAAGTACCATGCCAACGGCACAATCGAACGCTACAAAGCTCAACTTGTCGCAAAAGGATTCACCCAACATGAAGGCATCGACTACAAAGATACCTTCGCTCCTGTTGCCAAATTAATCACTATCTGTTGCTTACTAACAGTTGCTGCAGTTAGACATTGGCCTTTACACCAAATAGATGTGCAGAATGCATTTCTGCACGGTGAATTAGTTGAGAAAGTATACATGTTGCCTCCTCCGGGTTATTGTCAACAGGGGAAGAACGTAGTTTGTCGACTCCACAAATCACTTTATGGCCTCAAACAAGCATCTCGAAGTTGGTTCCAACGGTTCTCTTCTGCAATTCAAGAAATTGGTTTTCAACCCAATTATTCATTGTTGACACAGGTTTGTGGGGATTCCATTACAGTTGTGCTACTTTATGTTGATAATATAGTAATAACAGGCAACAACAAGAAAGCTATTAGTGACCTAAGAAGTTCCTTAATAGTTGTTTCAGGATTAAAGATTTGGACCGCTTAAATACTTTCTTTGCATCAAAGTTTCCCGCTCCGAGGCAAGAATCGCTGTTTGCCAACGAAAATACACACTTGATATATTAGAAGAAGTTGGGTTACTTGGAACTAAAACCTGCAACTGTCCCCATGGAACCTGACTTAACACTTACAGAAACAGGGAGTAAAGTCCTCCAAGATCCTACTCGGTATCGTAGACTAGTTGGCAAACTGATCTATCTCACAATTAGCCGACCTGAAATCACATATTCGGTAAACACACTCAATCAATTCATGCAAGAACCAAAAGTACATCACCTCAAGGCAGCTCGCCGACTTCTTCAGTACTTGAAGGCAGTTCCAGGACAAAGATTATTATTCTCATCAAACAATCCGCTTCACTTGATCAGATATTGCGATGCCGACTGGGAAAGATGCCCAATTACACGATGATCCATAACAGGCTATTGTATCTTTCTTGGGAAGTCTCTTGTGTCATGGAAGAGCAAGAAGCAAACAACGGTGTCAAGGTCATCGACGGAAGTAGAGTATCGATCCATGGCTGCAGCCGCTTGTGAACTTTCTTGGTTGAAATACTTGTTAAGAGACTTCCATGTACCACATTCCCAGCCAGCAATGTTGTTTTGTGACAACCAAGCAGCCTTACACATTGCTGCAAACCCGGTGTACCATGAACAGACAAAGCATATATCAAGTTGGATTGCCACACTGTCCGTGAGAGAATCCAGAAAAGAGAGGTCAAAACTACTTACGTGCAAAAGCGAACATATTCACAAAGCCATTGCAATCACCGGCGTTTCACATACACCTCAGCAAGTTGAGTGTCATTGACATTCACACTCCAACTTGAGAGGGAGTGTTAAAAGAAAGTAAATTAACAAATTAATTGTAAATTGATATATTGATTTACTTTACTATTGCATATGAGTAATTGAGTAAATTGTGGACCAAACTATTAGAGTAGAGCGATATTAGGATCTGAATTATTCTCATGTCTAGAATAGCCATACTGTTTTGTATATATAAAGACTACTCTTGTACAGAAAATAGTATGCAATATACACATTATTCATTCACCATCTTGTTCACTTTGTTTATAAAGTCTGGTAGGATGCAAAATGCATATAGATGGAGATACTAAGTGTATGTTTGGTAAAACTTTTTGTAGATTATAAGTTGTGGATCTTACAGAATATTTAGATAAAAAGTAGAATAAAAATAATGTTTGACCAGCTTATAAGCTTAAAAAAGCATAGTCAAACATGCACTAAGATATGTGGCGTAAGGTAGCTACCTCCATTTGAAACCTAGCAAAGGAGGTATTCAGAAAGTTCAAAAGGTAAAAGCTAACCCAAAGGGAATATGGTGATGGAACGACAGTGCTCACATTACAGTTAAAGCTAAGAGAGTGTATATAAACTTACAAGCACCAAACATGGTATGGAAACATCATACCTTAATTCACCTTAATTCTATCCACCCTAATATAGTATGGTTTACCAAGCGAACCCAAAAAAGATAAAGATGACAAGCAGTTAGTCTAAACAAAATAGCTTTCGAATTATATAAGTGTCTAGGAGAGCTTGATAATTTACGATTGACAAAATTATTCAAAGATAGTAAAAAGATAACATATGAATTGAGGAATAGTGTTGTGCCTAATTACAAAATAAGGTTAACATTCAAGATTTTACAAATTAAATGTATTGAGCATATGAGTTAGTAAAATTTGGGCAAGGGTGACTATGCACAGATAAAGGTGCATTCAAAGTTCTCAGAGAATCGGTTTGGTTTTATGGTAGAGAGATTTACTCTGGAAGTCATTTAATTACTTTAGAGATTCATAGAGAAGTATAAAGAGAAGAAACAAGATTCGCATGTAATTACTATTGATATAGAAAAAGCATATGAAGAGAGAACTTTCTATTACTGTAGGCTTGCACAAAAGCTTTGCCCCAAATTATTATTTTTTTGCTCCAATCATGGATGAACTTACTAGGCATATCCAAGATAGGGTATTATGTATGGTATCCACCGTTGCCATAATTGACAAATTTAATCTAAAAATTTGGAGAATCACCTTGAATGTAAAAGTTCATGTCATTGTAGAGGGTTATAATGTTAGAAAGGGCGATTGTAGAAGATATTAAGGCTGTATTTGATTGCAAGCAAGAAATTTGGATAGAAAGAATATGAATTCTATGAAATTGAATTGCCAAAAAATTATTCATTAGAAAATAACACAAATTTTTCATAACCTCCTCCCCCCAACACCCCCAAAACATATTTTCCTTGAAAACAAAAAAAAAATGTGGCCAAAAGAAAAGGTTTTACACGAAAAAAAAAAGGTTGCAATCAAACACAATATGGAAAATAGGTGGGAAAATATTTTTTCCATGGAAAATTTTGTGCAATCAAACATCAGTTAGAAAATAGGTAGAAAAAAAGCATTTTCCATGGAAAATCTTTGTCAATCAAACACAGCCTAAGGTTCAATTATTAGTAAGAAAATAGGATTTGAAAATGATGTAATGCATAAGACTAAAGCAAGTTGAACCATATGGACAAGTGGGGCATGGATTTCATGTAATTTGATGATAACTATTAAAGTTGAAAGTTCTATAAAACAGTTCTTAGATTAGCTAAGTATCACAATGCCATGTCCTAGGTCATTGGAGGACGAAAGCCTATTGACAAAATACGGAAAAAAATGACAATGTTGTAGTGAATGTGTAGCCACACTAGGATGGATAAAAACAAGAAACAAGAACACACATACAAGTAGAGATGACACAGTCTAGGGATAAATTAAGGTGCTCAAGTCCCACTAATAGAAGTTAGAAGAGAAAGAGGAGACCAAAATTAAAATTTCCTGATGTGGTTGCAAGAGATTAGGTTTCATTGGATCGATAGGATAAAATAGAGTTCTGGAAAAATATTCTTGTAGTCAACCTTGAATCTATTGGGAATAGACTGAGTTTACATTGTTGACTTGTTGTTGACCTAGTATCAACAATACCAAGCTTAGCTATGGGTCGTTATAATTTGGGTAGTTATACTAATAATTTAGAGATCATATAAAAATGAATAAAAGACTATCAAGGTGGTTTTATAAGGTATTAAGGCTACTTCATAAGTTTTCCATTGATACTTCCAAACTACTTGGGAAAAACAAAAGATGCAATTAAACCTCCCAAAATTCTCTGAAAATTCTCTTACCCCACTTTAATTAAACAAACCAGAACAGGCCACAGTATCTTCAACTTCTGTAAAAATTTCAGCATATGTGAGAGATTTTCTTCTTCCTAATATACATGCAGTTGGTCGACAGAAAATTTCTAGGATAGCAATCTTGAACAAAGAATTTTAGTTTATTAGCTGCATGGAGCCATTTCAAGTGGACAGCCTTGACAAAGAGAATTACTGGAAAGCCTCCAGCCTCTTAATCTTATTACGTGTTTTTCTTTACTTTGTGGAAACGAATCAGAAAATTGGTTGGCATACAGCAGCATGATATTTATATCTGAGTCAAAAATCAAAAGTTCTTGTTCATGAATTAAACATGACCAAGGGCTGAAAGCTGATTGTGGCTTCATTGTGCAACTATGGGAAGAAATAAGTCATTAAAAAGACACAAAAAAGCTACCAGTAGGCCAAAAATAGGAACATGCGCTGCACGAGTGAAGTAGGCAAAGAAATGGTCCACAAAGTACAGTTAACTGAAACAAAGAGGATATTTTCATCTTGGACTGACGTCACTGACCTCCTAATTACAGCTTGCAATTGTGCTCTTCTCACATTGTCACTGGATGGGAATCCCATGTCATCCCATTCCTCAGGTCTATCGTTTTTGCATGCCATGATCAGCCTTTTCAGGCAAATTTCCTCATTTTCCTCCAGTTGAAGCCCCCTTATCTGCTCCTTCATGGTTAAGAGTGGCCCAATGAACCAATCAAAAACTTTATCTCTTGGCCGATTAGCCCAGGTCAATTCCAATTCATCAGCTGGAAGAAAATATAAAACCTCTGTTTTTTCAAAATAAATAACTAATCCACCAAAAACTAACTTGAATCCAGATTAAGAACATACAGATGAGCAAACCAGAACAACCAGACTTCGCTGATGCAAGAAGGCATTGCAAAATGGACCAAGCAGGCAGCTTGATGCCCAGCTTTTTACAATTTCCCTTCAGAATACATTCCTCAATGTCTTTGGCATTTATCAAACCTTCTCGGAGGAGAATTTTTCCATTAATTTCACAAGACTTAAAGAGCCAATCCCATACCTGGCACATTGCCATATTGAAATTCCAAATGCCCCCAAACAGATGATCCTTCAAGTTAAATTCTAGAGACCACGCACCTGCATTGCTGTGTATTGTTGAATTACTTGCTTTAACGTTCTTGATCCTTCTGAAACTAGCTTTGAATTGCGTGAGCCTTCTCTTCCAACTTTCCTGTCAAGTGACTTTCTTCTCTCAAGGCCATCGGAAGGACTCATGCTTCTCCGGTAGCGAGGCCTGGCTGTCACACAGATCACCGATCAAGTTTGTTGTTTATATTAAGAAACTTCTCTCTAAGAAGGTCAAGGTAAGAACAGTGTGCTTCCCCACTAGGAAGAAGTAAGAGAGAATCTGTCTTAGAAGATACCTGGGAAAGCATGACCCTTCCCTCAGATAAAGTAAGTCGTTTGCATATTCATCGAACAGAGATATTACTGCCACAATGTAGGCAAGTCCCATGCGAAGAGAATCTTCCTGCAGACTCATTAAATTTTTTGTTTAGAATATAATGAACACGAGTGTCCAACTACCTTCTTAATTCTAAAATTAAATACTGTGATCATCATGCAAAAGAAAATGGAAGATTCTCCTCTATCATTTTCTCTTTTAGATTGAGAAAAAAACAAAAAAAGAGGGAGTCTGGAGAAAGAAACTGATAACCTGGTACACAACAACTCCACCATAAAGACCAAGAAAGAAGCTGGAAAAGAAAGCAGCCATCACAGCTCCTACTACAGCTAAAGGCCATAAAAGGATTGCTAGGCCAGCGAATGGGACACACACAGTCTCCAGAAATGGACCTTTCCTCCCTATCAAGTCCTCTAATAGCCTCTTCCACCCAGTGAATAACATGTATGGGCTTTTCCAAAGAGCAACTGCAGAGATGAGAAGAACATCTACAGGAATAGCAAGCACAGAAACCAAAAGACAGCTCGGGAGCTTTGCTAACCTGAAGTTGACAACATAAAAAATCTATGCTTATACCTTATAAATTTTACTACTTTTCAAGAAAAAATCTTTAGTCATGATTATCTCACTTTATGTCGATAGGCTTCTCATCTTCGCGCACTTCTTCACTCAGTTCATCCATGTAGGAGAAGTAGGAGTGGAAGCAAAAATCTGTAAAATCCCGAACCACTGTACAGCTGCATTCAAGAGTCGAACAACAACCATCCTGATAATTTTGTAAACTGTCAATCAATGGAAAATAGTTTTGAGAAAACATTTCAAACAGATGCCACAGAACCAGTTGAAAACACAACCTCATTAAACCTCAACCTAGTCACAATAATTATTGGAAAAACAACAAAGCTGTTTACATATTAGTCGAGACATCTTGCAAACCAAACTAAGAGTCATACATATATCCAGAAAATACAGCTTGTATGAGTTGGGATATGATTCCGGATTCCTCTCTTTTTTGTACGGTTGACTTGGTATTTATTTAGTCGAATTAATAGCTAACTTATTGGAGTAATTCTAGGCATCACATAGAATAATTTCCTTTAATAAAAGGCTGATTGACTGGAGTAATTTCCTTCAATTAAAGGCTGGTTCACTGGAGTAATTTTTGGCCTAGAATAGGATAGTTCCTTTCCTTTCTCCCCTAAAAACTATTTATAAGCTGCAAAATTACTTTGTACCTAGAGCCCACCTTCCTCTGGAGTAATTACTTTGCAAATGTACTAGAGCCTTCATCTTCCAAATGAATGTTCCAAAAACCTGTTCCAGAGAAATCTGTCCTTGCTGTTGTGTGCGTGAGTGAGTGAGAGAGAGCTATCACTGCTAGGTACATAAGTTGATTCTCCGATTACATACTAAACCAGATATAACATATAGTATGAGTTTGATCACTAGTTTTATGCACAATCTTGAGGAGTAAACACGGAGGTGGTTATTCAGTTAACTTGAAATTATCCCGTGGCACTTGTATTTTGTTTCACAAACTGGGAGGATGACAACTTAGTTTAACAAAGATTCCTATTTTGCAATAGTCATTAACATGAGGTCAACATCTTACCATTTTAAGTTCTTTGTGGGTTTTTATTTTTATTTTTTTCCTTTTTGGGGGGTGGGGGAGGGGATTTAGTAAATTATGGTAAGAAACAACCCGTGATTAGTATAGAGCCGAAGCAGAATTAGAGCCATGGTGCATAGGCTATGGGAGCTTCTATAGACAAAATCATTCTTGCGACTCAAAAGGTTCTATAAAGCTCTTTGGTGGTGACAACAAGTCGGCAATAACTCTAGCTCGCAATCCAATTCAGCATGACCTAACTAAGGTTGAAGTTAATAGTCATTTCACCAAGGAGAAACTAGCTAGTGCATAAATATGCACCCTTATAAGTACTTTGCATGACAGCTGCCGACATTATAACCAAGAGGATTTAATCTCAACCATTCCAATCTATCAAAAACATGGAGACAATGAAGAAGACTTGATAACCGGAGTGTATGATTATACAACCTGTATGTGCTGGGATTCAATTTAATACATTGTTCCCACTTTATGTATAGTCGACTTTGTATTTATTTCTGTAAGTATTTGCTAATTCATTGAATATATCTAAATAGAATAATTTCATAGAATTAGTAATTGACTTATGGGAGTAATTCTAAACATAGAATACCGTACTTTCCTTTTCTTCTCCCTTGTAAGCATTATAAATGATCTATAAATCATTTAGAATAACAACAAGCATCGTTCATAAATCATTCTTAGGTTTTAGGAACATGAGGTAGCAAAAAGAAGTACTTTATTGCATAAATCAGACAAGGAAAGCATAATAAAACTACAGATTTATCTTGAAAAAGACAGAGATCCAAGAAAGAAGTAGAGATGGAAACTCACAGAAAAGCAGTGGTAGAATTTGTCAGTCACATTTTCTCCAACAGCCTCAAAAGTTGCAATCAGGGGAGCAAAAAAACCATACCCTATCCCACCAAGGATGCTTCCAAGAATTGCAATGATCGGCCAGAGGATCAAGGGAATTAGCAGTGATAACAATACCATAATCTTTAAAATCCATCCTAGCCTCTTGCTTCTGTTTGGAATGCCAAATCATCATCAATCAAGATTGTGAAGAACTTGAAATGACTAAATTGTGATTTGTGTCAGAATTGTGAATGTTACAAATAATTAAATAAATTTTAGGACAAGACAGTGAAGTGGAAACACACTTTGCTACACAGTAGTAAGTCCAAAGAAAATGGGCGGGCCAAAGTCCAATCACCACTGCCGAGTTTCCAACTGCTATGATGCCACTCACAATCGGACATATGATTAACCCTGTCCAAGCAACAATTTCAGAGTTCCATGAATATTTCATATTTTAGGCACTTGCCATATCATAACATTTTACCATCAATAAGTTCCAATGCAAAAGGATAACAAGCAAGCATGATAGCTAAGACATATATCTACTTACTAGTATTAACGATCACAGATTTTTCCCTACAAGCCTCTCGCTCAGGGATTGTTCCATGCTCCGTTAGCATATGTAATATTTACTGGAAGTTGGACCCCATAATAGATTTCTTTCGCGTCCCCACAGTTAGCATACATACCAATATTCACCATAAGTTCCTCTTAAAAAAGAGGTCAAAAGTTAGAATCATTAAAAACGCGAAAAAAATCCAATTTGGGGCCAACCCCGACATTTTTTTTAAACGATTACGGACTTTCCTATACAAGCCTCTCGCCTCTCACTCAAGAGCTATTCCGTGACCGTTAGGTTATGTATTGTTCAATGGGGTTGAGCTTCAAACTGGATTTATTTCACGTCCCCATCGATACGAACCCTTTAACTTATTTTTAAGAGAAACTTATGATGAATTCTGGTACCAATTTAACAAGTTTTTCAATTGCTACTAGCATTCAATATAAGTCTCTCTTAAAAGAGAGTCAAACGTTCAAATCACTAGGGACGCGATAGAAATCCAATTTGGGAGAAATCCAATGGACAATACATATGCTAACGGTTCATGGAATAATCCCTAGACGAGAGGCTCGTAAGAGAAAGTCCATTATCGCTACAAGTATCTACTCTCAACAAGTGGCCAACCAAACAGGTGTTATGAAGTTGATTAAAATCTCAAAAGAACTCATTGGTTCTAAATGAATTTATAGAAGCATAAAAATTTGATTTTCGAAGTATGCAAGTTTTCCCTAGGGTCTTCCTATCAAGCATGGATCAATCTTGAAACATTAATGAATGCCTGCCGGAAGTGGTTCGAATAGACATATTAGCTTCAAAGACATGATTTTGTTCCAATTCGCTTTCTTGGCAAATGCTATAAGGATTTCTTTACTTTACCTCATTTCCTACTTTTCCCTCTATAATAAAGACAAATAGATTGTACTAACATGTGGATAAAAGCGCATGTCACAACCAACTACCCGCCACTGCCATCTCAGCCTCCTATGGGATTCGGAATGAGGTGGGGGTTAGGGGGAGGTGGCAAAGGTGCATGGAAGGAAAGGCTGTGATGAGATTAGGGATGTAGATTTGGCTTTGTGGTATTTATCAGAGGCGCAAAATTGACATTATAAAATTTTGTGCAGAGAGAAAACTTCGGGGAGTATTCCCATTGTCTTATTTTCAGTTGCTCATTAGCTCAAATCAGATAACAAAGCTACAATTGCACTATACAAAGATTATACTGGGGCAAGTGTGCCCTGTAAGCTGTATGGTCTCTACAACTACTTCAGAAAATAAATATAGTCAATCTCACATTTACATCTTCAATTTCTTGAGTCCCAATTTGCTGAATATTACAATCCTACAGTTTACTGGAAGTACTAGGCTTGATTCAGATATTAAATCCATAAATTGCCTCAAGAGAGTATGATATAATTTATGAGAGAATGGATTCTGTTTGAGTCTGGGTGCTTTGAAGTTGTTCCATATCAGAGAGTCAAAGTTGGATTAACTATTATACTAAAACGGTTCCAGGGCCTATGACTTGGGCTTTTAGCATATATCCAAAATAACAATTTTCAAGTAAATTGAGTGGTTAAAATATAGTTATTTGATAGGCTAAAAGCTTGATGACAAAATTAAAGCTGTGATTTTTACCGAGTTTAAGACCCTTCTGCGTGCTAACAGCATTATTAACAAACATAAAAACACAGAATATGAGCATGCATGTTGTATATACGAATTATTGCATTAAGGGACGCATCTACCAAGATGCTGTGACATGGGTCATGGGTCTAGCTCACTGCAAGCAAAATGCACCAGCACACTAATGTAGACAACTTCCATCACTAGGACAAATTATCCCATCTACTACAAGTGAAAGAGAGTTCTTGGTCGAGTTGATTCTTCTTTTGACTCGCCAGCAATTGCAATTCGAACACGAAGCCTGCTGGAGTGCTATATTTTTACATAGCCAACTTTCTCACAAACCAATAACAAAATTTCATACCATAGTGGGCGTGATTTATGTCCTTCCATGAGATTTCATAATCCACATAAATGAAATCAGATTCGAAATATTCCTGGGGCTAGAATTTCTCTGACACCATTTTCTCATTCATTTGACTTGCTATTTTGTTTGTCCCAATAATGCTTCTTGTTATGTCAAATCCAACTCACCTAGATTTTAGATTCTTAGTATACCTATCAAGTCCAGATCCACCTAAGGTTCCGTAGGCTCTAAGGCGGCCCATTCATAGCAGGATTTTGTCACATCTTGCTGATGAGTTGGTTTAAATTGTACAAGAGTATTGTAGTGACAGAAGCTGCTGATGTGAAAACCAATACATGGCCCAGAACAAGCCAGCTGGATGGTGTTAACAACCTTGGTCATGCGTAGTGATCAACCCGTGCCACAAGTCGTGTCCGAAGTAAAGAGCAACTCAGTAGATGACCGAGCCATGACCTCGGAGCTAGCCTCAAGAGCCTGCTAAAGACATAACCGTGATAAGCCTACCACAAACGGAGTCCCTCTCACATAACAATTAGGACTCTCCTCGAATCATGATAGATAATGTTATATCTCTGCTAAGGGATAAATCAATGGCAATACACCAACCAACTACAACACTCCACCTGGGATGCAATCACTAGCACTCCATCAACTATTTATCAGGTAACACATTAGAACCAAATTCAATTCTATTGCTATTTATCAAAAACCTTAGTTAGTCATCAAAGTGACAGTGGGAAACTATCCGCCTCGTTCACAGGTATACTTTTCTGCTTGCGAGACCCACACTCCAACTTTTGGTGAGATCTGATAACCAAATTTTGGCATCAACAAGAGCCTCATAAAAACCCTTTCATGTGCACAAGTGTTCAGAAATTAGAAGTTCGATTCGGGTTGGAAGGCATGTATCTTATATGTTATAATGCCTACCCAACAAATTTACCTATTTTTCAAAACAATAAAAATCTCAAAAACGTGAAATAAGAAAATCCAATAATCCCATAGGATCACTCCAGTTGCAGAAATTGCGTCGGTAATTTAAACAAAACTGGTATCTCCAGTACTAGTGCATTTAAAGTAGCTAAACACAGAACATGATCACTTTAATATACATAAATATTAACTAAGCCATAAATCTTAAAGAAATGAGACAAAAGAATTACCTTTAAGAAGGCCAAGGGTTAAAAGCAAGAAAAAGAAGGGAAAAAATGAGACAAAACTCCAAAGCTTGGCTAAAAACCCCGACGGTACATCCATATTGGACTCGCCGAGCAAATACAGAAAAACTTCAGAGTTCAGAGGGCAAAATGGGTACTGAAAAAATTACTGCAACGCAGAGAATTTGAGAGTATTTTGTAATTGGTTTCTCTGGTTTTTGTCGACGAAGAAAAAAGGTATGTAAAGAGGGAGAGCCTTCGTGTCATGAGATGGTGGCACTTGTGCCGCGTGTCTGCAGCCGAACAGTTGAGGTGGGATTCCCGCAAAAAGAGGTTGCAGATTGTGACACCCACACAAAAAATGATGACCCATTCTGTCGCGTCACGTCCTATGGCGGGAACACAATATATATTTTGTAGCTACTCCTACAACCCCGGACTTGTCTTTTTTAGGTTTGCATGCAGGGACTCGTCCTATCAGGATTCGATATATCACGCAACAGGATTAAAATATTATTTTTTAGTTTTACTTATCACGATAAATTTTCTATAAAAAAAAAAAATTACTTAAATTTTCGTACTTCACTACGTCTTTAATTTTTCACCCTCACAAAATTATTTCCTCCAAAATTTGCTGAATACTTCAATCCTTCTTCCTGATTCGTTCATCTTCAAAATCTGCTCATCTCCTTAATCCACCACCTTCAATCGATCATCTTTATATATCGATCATTTCTAAAATTTGTTCACCTTCTCAATCTATCATCATAATAAAACATACAGTCAGATCTCAGCGCAAAGAAGCGGTATACTAGTATATTTATCACTAACCGTAAGAAGAATTTCTCTGCTATAGAAAGAAAAAAGACTATCTTCAATATCTCTCTTCAAACAAAACTCTCCTTCAATCTTCTCCCTCAAACGGTCATCTGCAAGATCTACTCACAGCATCAATCTATCGTCCTAAAATTATAAATTGGGTTTTTTTCTTTCTTATTTTTGTTTTGGTTACAACATTAGATTTTTCTTCGTTCCTTTTTTTGTAGGTTTTTATTAATATTATTTTTATTGTCAAATTTTTTATTTCAGAATAGATCATGCAGTCGGATCCCACCAATTAAACAGTATACTAGTTTATTATTTATTTCATATTAAAAACATAAAAAATAAGATTCAGGATGGAATCATGTTGATATTCTCTCCTTCCATGCCCTGATTTCCAAATAGGACAGAGATCCATGCCCAATTCAAGGCTGGTAATGCTGTACGAGCATGAGCGGATATTTTGTCATCTCTGATTACATATATAATAATACTCTTAATATTTTTTTTAAATAAAAATTACTTCTAAGAAATATTAAGTTTTTACTCAATTAAAAATGTTCGAAAATAATAAACCGAAAATAGTATATACACGTACACATTAAAAATATTGTGTGACTTACATCATCTATATCGATTAGTTGTAGTAGCAAAATGATGAACTATCATGTAACAATAAATCTAGTTATTACAACATCGTTAATTTGCATAAAATAAGTTGTGGACATATAAAATTTAAAAGATAAAATACTTTATTTCACATTGTCGCTTTAATTTATGAAAATTCAGAAACGTAAGACATGATATATTTATAAAACAGAATGTTACGACATGATTTTATGAAGTTGTAACATGCAAAAATTTAATACTTCTTGGTATTGTTGATTTTTTCTATTTACTTGCTCGAATATCATGGCTGTATTTTTCTTTGATTTTCTCCGACTGCAACCAATTAACACGTAAAAATTTTCTTGTAATTTTTTTAGCATTCGTAGTTAGATGTATTTAAGGTTGTTCTGTGGAGATGAAGAAAGGTCAATAGTCAACTTGTGTACAATTTAATTTGCACCCTTAATTTCAATAAAATCGAAAAGAAAAGGGAAAAAAACCAGCAAACTCTACTCAAATTACTTTCCACCGACCTACTCCAGTAGTTTACTATTCAATGAAATTGAAATGTATTTAAATTTTTAGATTTTTCAAGCTCATGTATTTAGGCGAACGGTAAGAAGCAAGCAACTAATTGAACTGAAAAGCCAACTTAATGACCCCTATCTCTCTTACTTTCATGGGCAGAGCTAGAGACGGGACCAGATTGTAGTTAGATCCTACTTTAGAAAAAAGTAATTTTTAAAGTGTTAAAAAAAAAAAATCGGTAACAACCCAATTTTAAAATGTAAATTTTATTTTTTTAAGTATTAATCTTCACTCCAAAAAATTCTGAATCTACCCATGCTTTCATTCTAATATGTTCTATTAAGATAACATTACTTTTTGGGGTTAAATGCATTACAAGTCATCTAACTTCCAACATAATTCCATCAGAGGTACTCAATTTTTAATTTCATGCGAACAAACCACCCGTTTCAATTTGCTGAGGGTTATTACTTATTAAAATGAAATCTCGCTGAAAGTTCAGTTACGCGCAATGCATTTAACAAGTGAATCTCAGTTGTCTTGGAAAATGATAAGCCTAAGTTATGAGTTCGGCTTACTTTAAACAGTGAACTGCCCCCACAGATTTGAATAGGAAAAAAGGTGATCCCTCTTTCGAGGTTCCTTGTATAACAATACAAAAAACAGGAATCCCTCTTTCGATGTTCCTTATATAGAAATACAAAAAACGGGAAAGGGAGTTTAATCATATATTTGACACACTGATTTTTGAATTTAATTTAAAAAAAAAAAAAAAACCCGAAGATGATAACATATTCATTGAAAAAATGAATTAAAAAGAAATCTAAAGTTTTAAACCAGCAGTGTCAACTTTGTTACATTTTTGTATTATGGTAATAATAATATTTTGATTTTCTAAAATTAACATAATGTCAATGTTGAGATTATTAAAAGAAAAAATAAAAGAAAAATGCTACTAAAACAAGAAATTGAGTAAGAAGTTTGGGGTGCATATGCTGTAAGAAGTTTGTACAAAACAAGGATGTAAATTGTGTATTATAGATTAAGAGTTCTACAAACTATAAAAGTTGGGGACCTAATTCTCAAAGAAAAAAGTTGAGAACCCATTTTTATAAGTTTGCCAAGCATATAAATGGGCTATTGGTTTTTCTAAAAAAAAAAAAAAAAGGGCTATCGGTATAAGCCGGCCTGCAGGAAAGTTTCCTATGCGATAGATTGCCATGTCATATATTCCATTTGCTATACTCGACAATTCATTAATTTCATTGATGAAAACTAACTTGGTGATGCAATCGACATAAAACAAAAAGACTTGAGCGAAACCATTCAAACAACAAAAAAAGAAAAAAAGTGAGGTGACTAAAATGAAACTTCTCTGGAAGGTGAGTGACTAGGCAGAATTTTGTTGTGGATATATTTCTTTAAGAACCTGGGGCAAGTTCAGAACAATCTCTGCATATGCTGTAGGGGGAAAAAGTGATATTAGTGTATGTAGTAAAAATCAGTAACAGAAATACACAACAGGGTTTACCACAATCCAACCTTCAGGTAAACTCATTGCTCGTAACGCATCCTCTGCGTATGACAAACGAGTCGGAATAGGTTGACTTCCTAGAGTTCCGTTTTCCTTCCTGTTCATTGTTACAGCACCGGTCGATTTCTTAGATTGATGCATCGGCCATGCAAGGACACTGACCCCTGTTGGAACTACGGACAGAAGATCCGCGTATTTAAGACTCAATGTAACCTTGCTGCAAGAGGAAAAACAAAAGCACACTTGGTGAGTTCTGCTACAATTTGGTTTGTAGATTATTAGAAGTCCCCTTGAAATGAGATTCTTGCTCTATACAAGGAACTTAGGATTTCAATATTGATTATATTAAATTTCCTCCTAAATTCTTCTTCTCTAATTCTCTTGTTCTGTCTATTTCTCTCTCTCATTCTTCTCAAATTCTGTTCTTTCTTCTTCTTCTTCTCTCTTTCTTTGTCAAGTTCTGCGTCACACCCTCTCTCGCAAATTCATAGTATGACTTGTGAGCTTAACACTTCTAATTACTACAATCTTGAATGTTTTGTGCTTATGATTAGGCACTATAACGCTATTCTTGTACTTCTTAAGATCTAATTGAACAATTTTCTCAACCATATAACACCCACTTCAACTAGACACTTCCTTACTTCAACGGGAATTCCATACAGACTAATTGTTTTTCATCTTCATCCTTTTGATAGGTTCCTTTTACAATAAAAATATCTATCCTCAATACCATTAAATAATTCGACGACATATTCCTGCATTTGTGTTATATCATTGCTATTAGATGAAACTCTTTATTTTCCTCTCTAATGCTCCTGATTTGCTTTAGATATCTACTAGCATTCCTTTTCCATTTGCCAAGATATTACTTAAAACAACTTTCTTCTCATCCTTGATTCCAAGATAATTACACTGCTCATATGCTTTAGCCCAATAGTCTTAAATCACCCTCTTGACATACCGTTTAATCAACTTATATTTCTCAAAAGTCCCACGTTTTATATGTTTGTAAATACCTATAATATTCTATTTTAGCCTAGCTGTCACATGAACATTTCCTTCCACCAACATGCAACTGCCCACCTCATTCCCCATCATGCTACTATCTTCGTCCATATTCCGTTCTTCTTTCTTCAAAACTGGCTTTGAAAATCACCTGTTATTCACTCAGTGAATTCTACCATCTTGTGATACAAACTCGAGACCTCTTTAATACTTCTTTTCAATTTATTAATTTCCACATCAAGTACAACTAACATATGTTGAGTTGTTAAGCTCTTCCAACGAATTACCTTACAATCCTTGCATAATGAGATATCCACCTTCCGAATTAGGATGAAATCTATTTCAGGAACTTTTGCCCATTTTTAGAAGTTATTGAATGACTTTTCTTTGAAGAAAAAAACGCCACTCTTCCCTCTCTTTTAAGTAAAGGAAGTTATCTACTCCCCAATACTCCTACTTGTATTATATTTTGGTAGTTTGATCTGATAAAAATCCCTTTTGCCATGCTGAACACCAAGTATCACGTGCTGCACATACCCCTGACAGCATCAATGCTGGGTTGATGCACTTAAAAGTTATCTACTCCCCAATACTCCTACTTGTATTATATTTTGGTAGTTTGATCTGATAAAAATCCATTTTGCCATGCTGAACACCAAGTATCACGTGCTGCACATACCCCTGACAGCATAAATGCTGGATCAATGTTGCACCTTGAGTCAAAAGATATATCCATGTTTTCTCAAAATGAACACAATAATTCATCCAGTATTCACCATCCAGTTACACTAGCTAATGCTCATTCAAAAGGTTTTGTTTTGAAATCCTAAACCAGAAGGGTTTCTTAAACTATAAATAACAAGCAAGCTTTAATGGAACTAATTCAATTTTTTCAATTTGTCCAAGTGTTGTGCCTCTATAAACATGTGAAAAACGACTAAGAGTCAAGTCATTTCAAATAAGGCGACTATTATATAAAGACCAAGCTTGAAGGCGAGAAAAGAAAAACAACAAAACTATGAAAACAATTATGTTGGTTAAATAAATCAGAGAGATAGACTAGGAAAAATTATACACACGAGCAGGATTACACCTACCTATCAAAATCATCAAGCACAAATTCAATCATATGATATGGAAGACTGTGATAAAGTTCTCCAATTTGATTTCCATACAGTTCCTTTATAAGACGAACCTGGAGAACAAGACAAGCAGTTCAGAAGACATGTTAAAATGATCAGGTTATTCATGTCAAAAAGATACTACAAAAGTGAAACTATAATTAAAAGAGCACAAAGGATTTCATTTTATGGAAACCAACTTCAAAGCAAATGAACTTGGATAATCTTGATGCAAATTAAAGAAATACTGACACAGAATACGTTCTCTTACATCAAGCAGTCTCACTTGCAAATTTGGCATCCATAGAAGTTTTCATCTACAATTCTACTTAAAACTTCATTAGAGCAGATTTATGCCAACAGGAGCTGCACACAGCTGCAAGCAACTTGCGACCTCAAGGCAGACTGCTGAAGCCACAGCCACAGCCGAAGGAAGCCAAGACATGGTGCAGCGCAGTGTGCATCCACGCTGACTAATCTGCATAAATCCCCATAAAGAATAAGGGATATCAATTCCAAGCGCTTCAAGAACATTCTAGTTTATTATAGAAGCCTCTCTTAACCATTCGATCAAATTTATCACCCACGCCCACTTGAGGAGGTTACAACTTACAGCTATAAACAAGGCTAATTGAGGAGGTTACAACTTACAGCTATAAACTAGGCTAAATAGCTCATTTGCAATAGTCATGTTGTACAGATAACTTGTGAGCAATACAAAGCTTCCATTTTTTCAAACACTTTTGTCAATCTTTCTTGTGTGATTTCCCAAGTTTTGTATTTATCTCCTGAACTTTTTGTGGTATTTATGAGTACTTTAGAAGCTAGCACTATAGTCATGCCTAACTTCATGAGTCACTTGCTGCCAACCAAGCTTTGGTCTCACTTGCATACTGCTTCACTAGACCAAGAGGGGCGGATTTGAGAGAACCAAGTCTCTCATGGATCCTTGAAAGAGTCAAGTTCATGACAAATCCTTCTCTTCGTCAGACATTCTATTCTCAAAAGGGCAATTGTCCCTTTTGATAATGGTTGCCCTGATTGAGATAGGCATACCATAATTTTTGGTCAAATTGGTTTATGATGACTTATAAACCTAGTAACCAAAAATTACCTTGACTCGTCTACCAGCATTTACAGTTGAGTAGTGGCAATTGTGTTGGATAGCTGGAGTAGTCAGATCATCTCTCCTAGTGGGGACAAACATGGAAGACGATTCCTTGTAGCATCACCATGAGTCATTTTGTAGGAGAATTTGAGATGATTTTAAAAACTCAAATTTGAAGATAAATAGAACTTAACTGTCCATTTCTTTTTTGGAGCACATAGAACATCCCCACCTGCCACCTCTATAGAAGAGTGGATGGACTTCAAGTTAGATGAATAACCCACTTCTCTTTTCCCTATATCTATCTTGTCTGCAATTCCTAATTTGCTATTTGTGCTTATTGTTCTTTGTGATTCTCATAATGAAATTAATGGTTTTTAAGAAAAATTAACATAAATAGCTGCTTTTTCTGAAATTAGTGAGCGTATATTGACCTAGACACAAAGCTTTGTATACCATATTGTCTATACATCATAAATTATCGGAGAGAAAACAATTGCCTCAACTCTTTAAATGAATAAAATAGAAATAAAATACACAACATATAACTTACGAGAAGAAAAAGAAAATGACAACCAGTAATTTAGATAATTAACACAGATACTTCCATTTAGATCAAAGGTAAAAACAAATCTATTTGAACAATTAGTAGCCTGTCTGCCAAAGTGTAAAGCAATTGCTATCCCATAATTTTTGGCTTCCAAATGTAATAGGTCCTGTCCGGACAGGGATTTTATCTCCTTGAGCATGACTGTGGTTTACAAGGAATTTATTGCAACTTATTCTAACTTCCCCAAAATAAAAAATAAAAATGACTTCTCGCAATCAAAATTGCGGCTTCATATCATAAAGCAACAAATTTGACCCTTGTGTCCAAAAGTCCAATTAAAAACTATTGACTGATTCTTCAATAAAAGGTCAACAGATGACTATAGCTACCCATGAGATTGCTTTAACCTATGCATTTCACCTTTCACTCAGGTTGGCGGCTGATCTGCTAGTCATCATAAACAATTATCAAATGCACAAACGCAGGTTTGGGAAATGCTACCCTTGTGTCCAAAAGTCCGATAAATATCTATTGACTGAATCTTCAATAAAAGGTCAACAGATGACTATAGCTACCCATGAGATTGCTTTAACCTATGCATTTCTGATTTCACCTTTCACTCAGGTTGGTTGCTGATCTGCTAGTCATCGTAAACAATTATCAAATGCACAAACACAGGTTTGGGAAATGCTACACTAAGATCAATGATGGAGATCCTAATAGATATTTTATTGAAGACTTACCAAACTTATATACTTATTTTAGGAAGATTTATGTCGAGAAATTTTGTTTTATTTCCGTATGTTAGTTTAGTAGTTTTCCTAATTCACTAGAACTTCAGCTATAAGTGGTACTTTTCACTCTTATTCGTTAATTGCTCATTGTTAAGTTGATTGCGTCAGTCGTCAATCAATCTTCGTCAACATGCTTTCATCTATGCAGAACAGGACTCGAGGGAATGTGGCATCTAGAGGATAACGTTAGGTTATGCACGTCTGGAAGTTCTGGAATTAGGAATGCGTAGTAAAATTACACATGTCTAAGGAAAAACTCCTGTATTTAAAAAACATTTTTTGATCATTATTTACATGGGTTGCTTGCATTGGACTAGGAATAATTATGTTCTGTAGCTAGAAAAAAATTATGCTTACTTGTGTAAACAATGTGTTACTCAAAAAGAAGAATTTTTTGAAAAACTGATTCAAACTCATGTCATTATTAATAACAGAACAGACACAAACTGAAAAAAGGGAACACAGAAATACAGAGAGAATGAGAAAAGGGGAAAATGAAATTATTTTATGGAATATTATTAGAGAATTATATTGAACCCCTCAAAGACAGTTCTAGAAATGAACAACATACCTGCTCCCGTCTATCAACATAAGACTGCAATAAATCTCCCACATGGTCTATGAATTTCTGAAACCAAATAAGGCATTTGATGCTTTGAGATATGTATAGTCAACAAATGAACACTGATATTTTTAAGTGACCAGTCTCACCATTGCATTTGAAGAGAGAAAATCATTTTCAGCTTCACGTATTGGCAAGAAAAATGGAACTGTATGTTCAAGAACAGTCATTTTCTCAAGAAATGACTTGCTTTCAAGCACACAATGGTAAAGGTCGCAAGGTTCTCCTGTTTGAAGTCCAACAATTGACGATTACAACTTTCCACTGTACAAACGAATAAGTCCAAAATGAAGGGGGAAAACACATGTTTAAAAGTCGAATGTTTAATATCAAGCGTCCTCCATTTTTTACAAAATCATTGTCAGGCAAACTGCACTTAATTCACTTTTTATTTTCTGGGATAATATTGAATACCCATTTGAGGTTTATTTGGTGAAGTTCGATAAAGCTCATTGTAATGCCACGTCTAGATGTAGGCAGTGTAGATGGCAACAAATTTAATGAAGCTCCTTTGAATAACAAAAGGAACTCTTTAAGATCCAGAATTCATTTGAGGTTACTCTGGTGAAGTTTGATAGAACTCATTGACTCATTGTAATGCATTGTCTAGATGAAGGCGGTATAGACCACAACAAATTTAGTGAACCCCTTCAAATATCAAAAGGAACTATATTTTCTGCCCAAACGAGGATAGAAGGCTTTTATTTGCAAGTTGAGTTAAGTGATGACATCTTAATTTAGCTTCTTCTAAGTAATTTTTATGTAACTGCATCAGTTGTTCAGTACAGTATTTTTTAACCAACTTCCATTTTATCTAGTAGCTCATATTGTGGGTGTTCCCTCTCTATATTTATCTTCTCTTGATGATCCTAAGGCACATACATCTAGGTTAGGCAAATTCAAGTAAATATCGTGCATTGGTATTTACTGTTAGCAACAAAAGATGAACTCTTGTTTTAACAAGCAATATTACACGTCACCATCCATGCATCTTTTGTTAAGGTGTATTGTAATAGATAACATAAATCCATGGATTTGCAACACCAGCAACCAGAGACTGTGATTGTCTGTTCCAATTCTCTATAAGTATGTGTTTCGATGTGATTCTAACTAAGTAAATGATTTTTGCTAGGGAAATTACATATAACCTAGTATTTTGCGATTAACAGGACATTGGCCGTATCAAGATTTTCTAGGACAATGAAGTCCTAGTTCACAAATATCTACTACAGTTCCGCACTTTCATGCTTAGTTACACTTACCGCTTAGATAAAAAAAAATTACTATTCCCAATCTTAATTCATTATTCATTTGAAAAGACAGTGAGGTTACGAATGTAAGGGGCACCCAATAGAATCAGGCAGAAAGACATGTTATCAAGTTTGGTTGGTAGAAGCAATTTTGGGGGTACCCGACCGGTTACTTAATTGATTGAGTTCAAAACTTAACATAAAAAACTCTTAAAGAGTCTACTCTCATTTACTTTTTCCAAGATGTTTCATATGCACAAAAGAAAACCACCCTTGCTGCCAGGTTGGCTCAATTAATCACAATGACCTGTCAGATGAGAATCAACCTCCACAAATTGATTCACAAAATTGGAACTCTAACGAATATGATCCTATCAGAAACAATAAATGAGAAACATTGTTATATACCTTCAGCAGAACCAGATTTTTTTTTACGCAAGTAATAATTCATACCGGTATGAAATCAGAAAGTTTGTAATTACCTGCAAATGATGTCTCATATTGTATGCCTATCCTTGCTCCTTCCAAACAACAGATCGTCTGCTCATTAAGAATACCTCAATAAGAAGTCAATCATGTTGTTCATAATCACTTAAAATTGCTGTCTTTACCTAAACATCAACAGGATCTTATGCAAAACAGATGCACAGAACAAAGGACAAACTGGAATTCTAATATTAGTTAGATTTATGTAGTTGTTGGTCTAGAATTATCTTTCGCAATCAAAGGTTCCCATTTATTTTAGAGTCATAATCCTTGTAGTAGGAGAAGTCCTCAAGGTCTATTAAAACTTGTGTCATCTCTTGGGTCTTATTTTAATTTTAACAAACACTTGAACCAGGAACAAGGCCGCAGTGCCGCACCCACACAATCAAGATTTCCTATTTGGAGTCCAATCACTGTACAAGTCCTCTAGGTCTATAAAAACACATCTCATATCTGTAATTCGATAAAGTTTATCATTACAAGAATATTACATCATTTTGTATAAATATGAAGCACTATTTTCTCATTTTCCTCATCCTCCTCCTGCTATTTCTAAAGCACTATTCTCGGTACTGTTAATCAGCACCAAAAAACCATCCCAGCCCGCAAGATCTCATTAAAACTGTTTCTCCTTCGGAAAAAAATAAATAAAAAACTCTTTCGCATTGGCCAAGCAATCGACATTAGTCGCATGTCTGGCTAAGCTTAACAAATTTACTAGAAGTAAGAGCTTGTTTGGCACGGTTTATAAACCGTTTTTAGTTTATTTCAGCCGTCATTTTTTACTTTTCAACCTACTTTTAACATGAAAAGTCAACAATTTCAACTCAAATAAACCAATATTGGTTTATAAACTAGTTTATAATCTCTGTCAAACGGACTCTAAGTTTATTTGTAAGTAAATAAGTTGGTTTTAAAATTATTAATCTTTTTTGCTAGTCAAAGTTGGAAATAAGTTACGTAGTTTGAAATTAACCCCAATCCTACTGTCAAAAAGTAACTTTTTTACTGGTAAAAAAAATAAATAAAACATGTTCACAATAAAAATTTACTCAAATGTAGCTTAACCAAACATGGTCTAAACCTTCCAACAAAATTCACCATTGGAGCCTTTATGAGAGATTTTTGAAGTGGTCATACAACAGTATCCCTCTTTCACATTGTTGTGACAGCCCACATAACAAGGGATCCTTGTTAGTAATTAAAAAGCGAGCCAACAAAAGAAGTGTGTTGGTTTATTAATTTCATTGATTTTGTTGATGACTCTCAATGTATGTAATAAAATTTGAGAAGGTAATAATACAAATTTGGTCATTGAAGCCCTACCATTATTATTCAAATTTAGTTGTGGGCTTATGATTGTAATTTGGGTCCACCTGAATTAATTCAAAGGCTCAACACAAGCCTCCAAGTCTACCAGCAAACACTGCCAGTCTTTGGCTCCTAAATCACTTGTGCACCAAGTTTACTAGAGCTTAAAGGATAAAATTCAACATTTCTGATAATATGAATCAGGTGGTAGCTTAACTATCCCCTTGGCGTCCCCACACAGGAAACAGACAGTCTACCAGCAAACACTGCCAGTCTTTGGCCCCTAAATCACTTGTGCACCAAGTTTACTCCAGTTTAAAGGGATAAAATTTAACATTTCCTATAAGATGAATTGGGTAGTAGCTTAACCATACCCCTGGGTTGCCCCACATAGGAAATGGATACTGAAGTGTGCCACTGAAGTATGCATAAGACTACTACTTCTTTCCTTCTTATTTGGATTTAGTTCGAAACAGTATTCAATCGCTCCCACCAAGAAAACAAGAAGCCTGCCCTCTTAAGACAGGAGTGGAACTTGACTACTCCAACACTAGTAACTGGATGTGCATAATGTGTAATACAGGCTGCGGGTAATGCTGAATTCTTATATTAGTGAATGTCAAGTATTCCAGAGGTGATCAAAAGATCAGCATGCTTGTGACATTCAAAAAGCAAGAAACTAATTTCACTCTAAGGCCTAAGCCATAGGGAAAGTACTAGGCACGAGTACTCCAACTCACAATTACTCATAGTTCTTTCACCAGAAGATTGTTGACCACATCTATAAGGATAATCTCACTCTATAATATATACAAAGCAATTGGTGCACGACCAGTATTATGTTTTCTAAAAGAAACAGGTAGAAGTTGGTTGTAACTTTTCTACACTTCTTTTATTGCTTCAATACCAGGAAAATAGAAGAATGCCATCTCAGTATGACACAGGAAGTCCTACAAAATATGGGATTAATAAAGTCCTACAGATGATGGGATTTAATGAGAAACATTAACAAGTATAAATTCCTAACAATCATAAATATACCTTATTTCCAACTCTATAAGTTATTTTTTCATGAAATGGAAGACTTGGCAATGCAGTTGTATCCCCTGACAATTGTGTTGCCTTTCTTTCAGCCTCCATGTGAACCTGCCATAAATAACAACTTGGTGTGACACTGAATGTGGAAGCTTGTATGAAGACAAGATAAGCTCCTATCAAGTAAGCAGAAGAATTAGATCATAACAAAGACAGACAAGAAATAATTGGGACAAATAATTCAGCGATGCACATGAGAAAACAGGGAGGAAACCAAAAATTTCCACCATCAAAGTTTTCACAATGAAAACTTCTTTCTGTATAAAAATGACTTTTTTATGTAGGACTATCAAAGAAAGCAATTTCAATTGGATTCTCAACCCTCTAATCTCCATAGATAATGAAAAGAATATTTACTAAAACTAGTAAACTGAGTGAATAAAGTCATACCCGCTCCCTTATTGTAGCTAATAAACCATCATTCCATTGCTCACCATCTAAGCATATTTCTGCAAAATAATCAACACTCAACATATCAACAATCTGTAGTCAAAATATTTTGTGGGGATAAAATATCTAAAAGAAAATTATTCTAATACCTTACAATATATCAGTTTCGAAATTTATTTATAGTACTAATCAGTAAAAGGATAAGGCAAACATGTTTTGTATCTTAATCGAATACATATATCAATTAATGGTTCATACGTGCACGGAAATCGTGACTTTAATGCAGTCTACACAAAAGTTCACAACAAATTAAGAGCATTAAGTAAAAACATATAATACAAGTGAATGGTGATAATGAAATCCTTTTTCAAAGAAATCTAAGGACTAAGATACTATGATAATAGGAGATACAACCTTCCCAACTCTTATTTTTCTTATATTATAAGGATAACAAACAAAAGTACTAGCATGGTAGTAGAATTGAAAAGAAAACATTGGCAATTATTTTCGTATCTAAGGCCCTTTGAATGTGAAGAAAGGGGATAATAATTTGTAAGTTCTTTATCCCTGTGATTTCTGATTGTAGGCGAGTAGACTGACTTTCCAGAATATTCATCTTAAGTAACAAAAACAGTTTTCATAACTCGTCTTTTCTAAACTTACCAACTTTTCTGGTCGTTAAGAAAATGTGGAGTCTACGATTTATATTCCAAAAAAATATTAGGCACCCAGAACTCCTATGTTGAAAATAAACTTCTAGTGGGCCAATTAACATTGTTTTGTGTTTCCCTTCAATCTACAATAAAGACAAGAGTAAGGGTTCATTGCCGTATCCAATATAGCAGCATTACTACTTTCTACTTAGTGGCTGACCAAAGAAAGAAGTGTCAAGATATTATTACACATGCTAAAGGTGGAAATTTTGTCTAAGATACATATTCTCCCAAACAGGTGTTTGCAGCTTTTGGCATCTGACAAAGTGGTCGTATCACAACACCGTTACACGAGGGTACAATTTCTCCGAAACTCTTTTTTTTTTCTTTCTAAGTTTCTGACTGGGCTTCACTCCTATGGTGATTTCTGAGCAGGCTAATGCATATATGTTTCCTTTTCATTGCATGACTAACATATCTGCTGGTTCCATCCTTGCTTGGCAGTTGATGTTAATTTAATTATTTCCAAAACTAAAAAAGAAATGCAAATCAAAGATGATGCATGGAACATCATGAGCCAACAATATACGGCTACAAGCTAAGAAGAAGCCGACAATTGTAGCCACCAACGGTATTTTCAAAATCTTACATGAACAGTAAAAAATACAGAGCTCAAAGATTTTATAAAGCTACCTTGAGTTTGAGAAGCACGGGCAGCTTCAAATTCCCTTTGCAAACGCTCAAAAACCATCTTGTCAGAGTCCCTAATGAAATCAACAGCTTTTAGAATCTCTACTATCTATTATTACAGCCATTCACTAAAAAGAGAAGGTCTACATGAAAGAAAAATAGAGCTGCTTTGCTTTGCATTAAAGAAAAGCCATGATTACAACAATGATGATTAGTGCCTATTCTATACATACAATCCATTTGCATTTTTCAACTTTTTGCATCATTAAGCACATCCTAGTTCTACAAGAGGGGTGGACGATTTAGCCCTGTGTCCCAGGCAGAGCCCACCGACCCTATGGAACGTTCTTTTCAGCATGAGCCCAAGATAATCCTATATGACAATGTCAGTATAAACTGAGCACCTTACACACTTTAAAGTTAATATCTGGTCGTAAAAAATGGGTAAAGAACAAGAACAGTAGAGAATTGAAGCCAAGCTTATTCGTGTGCAAAAAGAAGTCAAAGTGAAAATAAAATTATTTTACTAAGTTGAAGTTTCATAGTTTAAGCTGCAAGGTGAAAGGAAGTCAGTCAGAGTCCTATAATACTGATGAGCATGATTTTAATATAAATTTTTACCCTTTAATCTTCTTTTGTTAGTAAATTTTTAAGGATAATAGTACTAGTTAATATTTTATTTGGACAAGGACCAAAGAGAGCCATTCAATGTATTATTGGGGATCAAAGGTGCAATTTCCTTTACTAGTTTGGCTTTGAAGAGAAGCAGCCTCTTGGTTATATTATGCAAACAAGAACAATTTGGGCAGCCACGTGCACATGCATTTTGAAGTCAAAAGATGTCAAAAAATATGCATTGGAATTGAAAAGGAAACAAGAACTCACACGAAAGCACATGCAATTACAATAGAAGGAAAGCAATTAAACTATAGGGTTCGGAAGATCACCACAACACTATAAAAAGGGAACATGAGGATTCGGCCAGCAGAAAAGAGAAGAATATCACACAGCCAGAGAGAGAGGAAATAAAGGCAGCGGACGTGAACCACAGCCGCAAACTTTTGAAGGAATTAACAAAGACAATCAAGCTCCTATCATTCCGGGGTTCACCTTTCTTATGTCTTTGATTTTAATTATGTCTTTTTAATTTTCATGAACCGAGGAAGACTATGAAACCTTGTTTAATTTGTAATTTACTTATCGTTTTAACTCTTATGGTTCGTTCTTCATTGGATAATTAAGTTGAATTTTCTTTCATCTTCCACATCATGAATGTTTGAGAGTTAGAAATTAGCTTAATTAATTCATGCTTGATGCTTTAACTGTTAATTACTCTTTGATTCTTTGCCTTTTCTTTGGACTCGATACCGACGCGACATTCTTTATTCTCTATTTTTTAATCTAATTTGATACGAGGAACACATAGGCAATTTACTAAGGAAGCGAAGAGGGGCCAATATTAAATTTTCTTAACTTAGACTAAACTGCAAAATTTACGAGACGACGATAGATTGGTCTTGATTTGTTGCTCCAATTTTGAGAATTAGTCGATAATTAGATATTACAACGTTAAATAGTAGTGGGTTCCGAAACCTTGGTGATTTAAATCACTTGAATCCTCGATTTAATTTGCTCTTTAGTAATCTTTATCTCTTTAGTTTAGTTATTTCAAACAAACTCAATTTTTCTCAACTAGGCTAGATTATTAATTAACTTAGATTAAATTCAACTTTCTTAATTTGTTTCCCTGTGGATTCGACCTAATTGCTCATTGATTCTATACTCCAATAGATTCGTGTGCTTGCGAGTATTTAAAATTTTATAGATTGAAAATAAGCATAGACTAGGATTCAACATGTTAGCCCAAATCCATCAAGAGATTTATGAGATCTAAACTCGGTCCATAATCCCTTGTGAACCTGAACACCATTTCACCCCTATTACTGGATGAACAGTATAAATCCATGGATTTCTATCCTTCCCAATACAATCACAGTATATGAATAGTATTCTTATACAATCTAAGAAAATTGGAGGAAGCAAATGAGATCTAGAATAGGGGAGCCAACTCAGGATAAACCGTTAATATCTAGAATGAACCACAAAGTCAGGGCCGAACTCATTAATAATTTGTCCCGTTACTCATATAGCTGAATCCCAAACTTCAGTCTTATTTTACAGTGTGGATTGAAGCATATTCTTTTTACATAGACAGACATAGTTCATTTATAGATAAAAAACTTCCAACATTCCTTCTAAATCCACAAACAAATAGTTATATGTCTTACACTACTGTAATTGTATTAGTTAATACTAGCCCAGAAACTATTTTAGATATCACCAACAAGAAATGTGGTCATTGTTAACTGACACTTTACAAAGACATATCTCATGGATCATTCAAGCATCAAATCCACAAAAATTAGAGATTTCGCACTTGAGGAAAAAAGTCAATCATTAATGTCTAATCAAGTGATTTCCCCATTTGTAGGAATTACAAGAAATCTCCAATATTTTTACCTAGAAAGGCGCTCTGTTAGTGCTCCATGCCTTTTAAGGACATTTGAAACTGCCATGAATATTAGAAAAGTAAATGTTTAATGACTGGCGCATTACTAGGATACTTGAAATCTTGAGATAACACAAATTATGCTAGAGTAAATACATCTCGCCCGGGTAGTCTCCAGTCGTGCATCTTCCGCTTGCACAAAATTCTGGCACACAGTGAAAACCCGGATACACCTCATCAGCATATGAAAGTAAAGACAATAACTACATTAGCAGCCCCACTTCATACTCCTGAGCTCCACCCACCCCCAACAAACCCCTCAAAATATATAATAATCATAATAAATAAAGAAAAAGACCACAAATTTTAGAAATAGCAATGCATGACATAGTTTTGTAGCAAAAATCATGATATTGAAACCTAGCAATTCCTACATCAATTGCTCATCGCTATGCCGATGATATTACATTGCATATATTACTAAGCAGTGATATGCGTACCAAGTACAACGACAATAACAAACTTGGAGTTGACCACATATATATTTTTCGCCATTCGGTTGGAGCAAAGCTACCTTTTCTAAAAAGATTCGAGGAAATCAAATATTTTGCAACCACCCAATTTTGGCCTCTCTCTCTCTCTCTCTCTCTCTCTCTCTCTCTCTCTCTTATAACATGCACTAATAGGATTGTGTAATTCTTGTGAATGGGAGATGCTTCAAATTTGAGCAAGACATGCCCAGCTATCTAAGACGTCCTTCCCTTATTTTATCACCAATTTGTGCTAGCCCACTTGTTAGATTATAACCCCATTTCTGATTGGATTTTCCCGTGGCTACACGTCCATCTTAACATACTCAGTTCTACTCCGTTTATTTTTTCAGCATTTTGCCCTTTAATATCCCGACTTTCAATAGCACAGCACAAAGCATTTGCAATCTAACGGCCCTTCCACAAAAAGTGCATGATAAGGAATGTTTAGCATGTTTATCATGCAGGTACAACAACAGAAGTCCCTTAAAATGTAATTAGAATACCTTACATGGACATGAAACTTTCAGTTTCCAAATAACAAAAGCATAATATTCCATCCCAAACATTCATCCTTTTAGATGATGATTGATGCTATTGCAAATGTGTTAGCTTCTAATTACAACAACGAACTAAGCTATATTCACAATAAATTTGGGATCAATTATGTGTTTACTTGTAATTTATTAATCCAAATTCGAAATATGAGAGACTGGATTTTGGGAATGAACAGACAGACAAATAGGAGGCAAAGTGATTTGTTATAACTTCCTTACTAGCCATGAACTGCTTCTAACCCCAAGGACAAGACATGCTTACGTCCCTTTTGTATATTTTATGTGATCCAAACCAGGTGTCATGGTGTACATTGCAAAACAATATATCAGGTCCCTTAGTAACTATACAGCAATTTACAATTGATGTCTTCCTAAAGTAAGTAAAGCTGATAAAGAATTTTGCATTTCGGGATTCGAAGGGTAGAATGAGAAAGCTATAGTACAAAATGAGAACAGTTTTAAACATATTAATGGCCTTCCTTTAAAACCCATATGCACAGACAAAAAAGAGAGACATAAGTTACAGTGAACTAAAATTTGCATGTATATAATTAATTCGATATAATAATCTTAGAAATTATCAATCAATGAAAGCTGGTTAGGGAAAAGTTACCACTTCTCCCATATTCATTGGGAAGGGTATCTCCTTAACTTGATCAAGTTGCTGCATTATTTGAAATCACCTATTCATCAAGGCACAGGTTATAACTCCCACATATAAAACTTGCGAACAAAAGAGGATAAAAACAGAGCAGAAAATCAGATGGATGTCTAAAGAATGGTTAAAGATTGAGAATTTTTCGTAAAATCAAAACATATACGATATATAAAAAAACTTTATGAAAGCTAATTTCATCGATTAAAAGAAAGAAAAATCAAGAATAATAAAATGATGCGATGGAAAAACGCATATCAAATAGGTTACCTAAACCTTGTAGAATTAAAAGCTCAATTCTCCTGAATTTCTTTAGTTCTATTTGATGATGGGGTGTCACCAAGCCCCTAGAGGAGAAGGGTGTGAGGTGGGGTTTTTGCTCGGTGATGCTGATGGTGGGAAAGCCAGGTGTCGTCTGATATGAGAGAGAGAAATGAGAGATTCAATTAATTATAGGGCTAAAAAGATAACTTGATTGTAGGAAGGCAAAATACGCATCGTACATCGTCTCGTCTCGTCTCGTCTCGTCTCGTCTCGTAAAATTGCCCCAAATTTAAATTTGAATTTGAATTTTATTTTTATTTTTATATTTTTAGATTTAAACTAGTATACCACTTTTTTACAGTAAGATTCAACCGTAACTATATTATGATGATGGATTAAAGCAGTGAATATATTTTTGAGATGATCGAATCAGAGAGATGGATTGAAGCGGTCAACAAATTTAAGAGAAAATTATTTTGTGAATAGAGAAATTAAAAATGTAGTGACACACTTAAAGTACTTTTATGGTGTCAGCTTTTTATTTTAACTAATATACCGATTTTCCTTGGGGTGAAATCTGACCGTAGATGATTTTAATGGATTGAGAAGTTGAGAAGAATGAGAGAGAAAGTTTTGTTTGAATGGAGCTTGATTTTGATGAATATAGAGAAGAATATGGAGAAATTGAGGAATTGAGAGAGAGAGATGTGGGTTTTGGTTTGAGATGATGAAAACGTAATAACGAACAAATAAGTCATTTTTTGTGTTTGTAGCGGAGTAAACCTCTATACGATCGGTGATTAAGTTGGTTCCAGTTGGGAAATCTATTTTCCAATCAGATTGGGTCGAGTTTTGGGTTGGGTCGAGTTTTGGGTTGGGTCAACCCAATCCAAATCAACCCCGTTCAATTACAAAAAATTTTAAAAAAATTACAAAAAAATACCCTAAAATTATAATCAGATTTCACTTTCATAAACAAATATCCAATCTCTCTCTAGCCGGTCCCTTGCTCTCTTCTCTCTCTTATCTTGCCTCGCCACTCCAACCACCAATGAACAATACACCACTTTTTTAGTAGTTTAAGTAACCAACCCATCAAGTAGCCGGTGCCGAGTTCCTAATGAATTGTTCTTGGAGTTTGTCGTCTGTTGGGGTCTGTGTTGGTCTTTTGACGCTTTTTTTTTTTTTTAGAGTTTTCAAAGAGTAATGTGTGTTAGTAAACAGGTTTGTCTTCGAATTTGGAGCCATAGCTCTTGTTCCAAATGAGTTAAGGTACCCATTTTCTATATACTAGATTCACTTTTACTTTTTCTTAAAAAAACCATTTATTCTTGGATTTTTGTTCAAGTATGTTTACATATTGAGATGGAATTTGGAAAATGAAAATTGCATAATGTGATGGAGATCCTAATTTGGATTTGAATCTAATTTTCAATAAGGGTTAATTACATTAATGGTCCACATTCTTTCAAGTTTGTAACGATTTCATTTTCATTCTTTTTTTTTAGCAGATATCATCCACATTCTTCTATTTATACTCACATACAGTCCACAAATCACTATTTTTCACTATTCTAACAATTCTTGGACAATTTTGCCCATTGACTTAAATAAATTAAAATAATGAGAAAAAAATACAATGAAAATATTGCAATTGGATCATTTGCCTTTTCAAAAGTACAAATAAATCATAAATTATTTTATTTTCTTCAAATAAGTGTTATTCTTAAACTAAAAAAGAATCATCCCCACCCCACCCCACACCACACCACACCACACCACACCAACACCCACAATCTGATTGCATTCAATCTTTTTTGAGTAAAAACAAAATAATGGAAAAGAGAAAAACACCTAACTCCCCAATCCCTCTCCCGCCACCACACGCCGCCCCCCATACCCAAGTTTCCCACCAAGTACCGTTTTTCCAGCCATCTGTGTCGCCGCCTCCCAACCACGTACCATCCCACCATTCGGCAAATATTAATGGATTGCTTTATTGTACTATTGTGATTTAATGAATTATTTGTAATTTTCGCTGGTTTTAAATTATGTGATTGTCACTTGCTGTGTGTGTACCTTTTCCTATTGCATTTTGGATTGTTCTTGTTTGTCCACTGCCAGGTAGATGACAAGCATTTTAGGTAGTGATTCGATCAGTATCGTTTATGTGCTCTGATGTTATTTTAATTAAATCCACAGGATTTCAAGTATGTCATTCTTTGGGTGGAAGCACTGGATCTGGTATGGGCACCCTTCTTATTTCCAAGATCAGGGAAGAGTATCCAAACCGTATGATGTTGACATTCTCAGTCTTTCCTTCTCCCAAGGTGTCTAACACCGTTGTCGAGCCATATAATGCTACCCCGTCTGTTCATCAACTCGTTGAGAACGCAGATGAGTGTATGGTATTGGATAACGAGGCTTTGTATGATATTTGCTTCTGCAATCTCAAGCTTTCCACTCTTACTTGTAAGTCTACTTTTCTGCGTCTTTTTGTGCTTGCTGGTTTTTCCTGATCTGGACATTAATTGTGCATTTCTGTTTGATTGTTGGCATGATGTTTCTATTGAAACTAACTTTGTGTGATGTATTTCTATTGAAACTAACCTGGTGGTGGTGGGGGTGGGGGTGATTCTTTTTTGGAAAATGCTAAATGAACAATAACTTAGACATAAAGTTAGACCACTATGTGTAAAATGTCAAATCTGTTCTTTGAAAAGACATAAATAGAAATTTGAATTATGTCTTTGCAAAAGATAAATTTGACATTTTACCTAAAGTGGTCTAACTTTATGTCCAAGTTGATGTTCATATAGCATTACTCTTCTTTTTTAGTTGGAGAAGAACACTTATTTGAATAAAATAAAATAATTTATGATTTATTTGTACTTTTGAAAAGGTTAAGGATTCAATTACAATATTTTTATTGTATTTTTTTTTCTCATTATTTTAATTTATTTAATTCAAGGAGTAAAATTGTCCAAAAATTGTTAGAATAGTGAAAAATAGTGATTTGGAGACTATATGTGAGTATAAATAGAAAAATAATGATGATATCTGCTAAAAAAATGGGGATGAAATCGTTACAAACCTGAAAGAATGGAGACCATTAGTGTAATTAATCCTTTCAATAATGGTGCAGAAAAATTGTCTTCATTTTGATGACACGCAGTGAATTGGGCCAAGAAAATTGGTGGGTTGGGCCCAAGTGTGAGTTGGTGGATTGGGCCCAAGTCCAAACTAACTTGGACAGTTTGGGTTAGGTTACAAACTCATTGGTGAGTTGGGTTGGGTTCCCTGGGTCCCATTCTCTTCAAAATGAAAGTGTTGAGTTGGGTTTGGATTGAACCTAAAATTGACTCGACCCAATCCACACACACATATAATGGAATGATTTTTTTATCCGTATGCTTTGATAAATTTAATTATTTTCAAAATAATTTTTTTTATAAATTTAAGTTAAAAATAAATGAGTTAGAATCGTAGAAGGATGTATTTAATTTAAATTTTTAAAGACTTTGATTGATATTTTTCGGGTGATTGATTTTTATGGATTTCCAAAAATGAGTAATTTTTTATTCAAAAATAAGTAAAGAATAAGTTATCTAATTACTAGGAAAAAAAAAAAACTTTTCACTTCTATAGTTCTATTTAAGAATAATCCAGTGTGATCATTCTCTTTTGTACCTTTTAATATAGACTTTACTTATATGTAAAATATAATAAATTTTTTATTCATAACTTCTATTAAAACTAACGAAATCAATCATTATCTCAACATTATTCAATAAAAACGACTTTCCAATATTTAAAATTAAAACTCATACATTTAAAATTTTCTCTAAAATTCATACTCAAAACTTTTAAGTGAACTGTAATAGAAACTAAAGGTCTTGTTTGGTTTGTTGTTTTCGAGTTGTTTTTAGTTTTTTGTTTTGTAAAATATGTTTTTTTTTGTACAAATGATCCCTATCTTTTACACTTGTTGCAGGTTGAGGACATATCCTTTCATTTTTTACAGTGGAGCCCATATTTCAAACTTTCTTAGCGACAATAGTCATTTCCTTCCAATTCCATCATATTTAAACGTTAGTTCATCGCATGCATTCCACATTATTCATTTCATGAGGACATTTCTACCATTCCACCATTCTAACTCTTTCTCACCTATGTTGGTTGCTGACTTTCTTAATCACCATCTTCTATATATATTATAATATGTGTATATACATATGTATTCAATTCTTAAAAATTTTCATTTCTTTGCACATATGGATCTCCGATTTTGTAATTGTGGCTTGCCAATTGAGCTCAAGATGTCGTGGACAAATGCTAACCCCAGTAAAAGGTTTCACACATGTCCAAGAAGACGGGTAATTAATTTTAAAAAAAAATTATAGATGAATGTTCATGTTTTGGGTTGAAGGAATGTTGCCTCATTGTGGTAACAACATTGTCTTCATCATCACTTACAAGACTTTGCAGCTCATCTAAATCGTCGTAGTTTGTGTCATCAGCATTGCCTTGTTCACCAGCTATATCATTCATTCCAAGATTCACATTTACAACAGAAGGTTGAGGATCTTGTGTTGGTATAGGTTTTTCTTCATACTCAGAGTCTGAGTCCACAAACCCTTCTTAAAATCCCTCAATATGGACTTCATGCTCTTCAGACTCAACTACAGGTTGAGTCTCTTCTTCATTGCTCATCCCCAATCCATCTTCCCAACTGTTCCAAATATCATCTTGATGTCTGTCAAAAAATGCTTCCCAATCAACCTCTATGTCACAATCTGCATTTTCAGAGAATTCAGGTACATATGCACCTTTAGTTACTCCAATAGCATTACCATCATTCTCCAACTGCCCATCAACTTTAGCATTTTCAAGTTCGTTCTTTAGTCCCATATTGTTACTTTTATTACCAGCAATGTCATTGTCATTCCCAACATTGTCACGTTCAAGACCAATTTCACATCTAGATTCTCATCTACCAAAACCTTTCACTTTGTCACAATTAGACCCCACATCTTCTTCTACTTCTTCAACTATTTCCACTTTATCATCAGGTACATCACTTTCACTTCATGAAAGTTCAACAATTTCAATCAACTTCACACCGTTTGAGGACTTGTGCCCTTTGCTTCTATCACTCATTTCATCTTCCTCTTATTTAAATTGCGTAGAGCCCACGACAGCAACGGAACTGTCTTGACCAAGCAAGGTCTCTTTTAGATTGACTGGACTACCAATTCCAACTTGATTTTGTTCCTGCTCACACTCCTAAGCCAATAGTCACATAAAGTTGGAAGGTAGTACGCCCAGCTTACCAGGTTCACCACTCTCCTTCCGACCTTCTAGCACCGGGCAGGTGTCAGACTCCATACATCGTGGAGGAAGATTCCATTAGAGGAGTAGGAGCCATCTCTAGCGATGTCGGTGGGGTTCTTTCACTTTTCGCTTTTTTGCTTTACATTGCAATTTCGAGGGATCCAACCTAGGTAGTTCTTCTCCAGTTTTAGGATCTACGATCACAAGTCTCTTCCTAACGTTGCTATTGTCTGGTGATGGTGGTCGAGGTGGTATTGGAATTGACCAGTACCATTCCAATTCAGGAGTTGGTGTAAGAGACACAAGGTAAATGTCAACTTCAGTTGCTCTATTTCTATCCTTCAACAACATGGCAATGTTTACATTGCTACGTATTCTAACCAACCCTTCCAGCAGTGACAATTTTTGTTTCTTGAAAAGAAACCACATTGGCAGATCAAGTCCTACACCCTCTACAAGTTTGTCTAGAAGCTGTCTCTTCAAAATGATTGAATGAACATAGTCCATGTAGTCAACCTCTCCATGTTGATAAACCAAGTTATTGGGCTTGGTCAACATGATACCTCAATGATGAATATTAACAATAAATTATGATGATTCTTTACCTGCATGAAAAAAAAAAAACAAAAACAAAAATCACTCGATTACCAATTTCTTACAACAAAAACAGAAAATTACAAATTTTTTCCAATGGGACATTTTCATACAAACTGGGCAAATAAATACAATCTTCAGGCATTACATTTTTTTAGGAAACTTCAAAATACTAACCGTATAGGGGTGCTTGTTCATGATATAGTCTGAATATTATACTTGGGGTTTCATTTGCTTCCTTGTTTGAAAGAGTACTTACTACAAAAACAACAAATTTGCAAACTACATTACACCGTTCAACAGTTGGTTGATCAAACGCCTCCAAATATACACTAATATCCAAAAATTATACAATATACACTTTATTACTTACTTGTTCTTCGTTAGTCGCTAGTATGTAGCCGGAAATAAAAAGGGTTTCTTCAATGTGTACACTTTTCGGACAAAAAAATTGATATTTCTTTCACTAATTGGGGAAAAAATATTTTCAAAAGCAATGGGATTTCAGTTTCTACAGACGTTTATTCATGTTCACGGAGAAATAGTCGGAGTAGTAGAATGACATAAATGCCCTCATGAAATGAAGAATGTGGAATGCAAGCGGTGAATTAACGGTTAAATATGACACAATTGGACGGAAATGACCATTGTCGCCAAGAAAGGTTGAAATAGGGGATCCACTGTAAAAAATGAAAGGATAGATCCTCAACCCGCAACAAGTGCAAAAGATAGAAACTATTTGTGCAAAAAAAAAAAAATCGTAAAATATCCAAAACTTGTTTGGTCTTGTCTTTTTTAAAAGGGATAATTACATTTTTGGTCTCCAACATTTCGAAAAAGTTGGAGATATACCCCTAGTTTTTAAAAATAGCACCAGACATCTCCAACGTTTGAAAAAATAGGCATGATAGGTTATTTTATGACGATATTGTTTTTCCATTTAAATAAACAAAAAAAAAACAATAAACAAGAAAAAAGAAAAAAAAATGATTGAAAAATAATCAAATGTACCCCAAAAAAATAAAAAGTAACAAATATGTCATATTCCTTATCAAATTTTAAAATCCAAAATCCATCATCATCCCTAAAAACCTCAAAATGAAATAGTGTATTGAACTTGATCAATTTTCTTATTCTTCTTCAATTTCCCATAATCACTCATTCATCTTTTCACCTTCAACTCTGTTCAATTCCATCTCTCTCTCTCTCGTCATATACATTCACATATATATTTTATATATGTTCAATCCAACTTATTTTATGTCTTCATCCCATGTGAGATGAAAGTTATTGTGGTGCAATGCTCGAGTTTGAAATCTGAACCTTCATAGTCTGTCAGTGCCTACAACAGAGAATTGAGAAATTTAAACAAACAAATCAAGAGAGAAATATATTAACAGAACTCAGTTACTATACAAGTTTTCTTTAATACGACGAGTGTATAATAGGCATTCTTGAGAAGTATCCCAAAGCGGGGTGATATAAAAAAGGCAAGAGTTAACAATAAAGAAGTCTTAACACTAACTGTAAACCATAAAAAACATTTGTCCCATTTGATGGTCAATAGACAGAATTTACCACAATTGCTACATCCCGTGACTGATACTTAATCCATGGTGTCAGGAATAAATCTCAAATCCAAATTTATAAGGAAAATTGAAGAAGAAGAAGAAAATTGATCGACTTCAAGACACTATTTTATTTTGAGGTTTTTGTAAATGGTGGTGGATTTTGAATTTTGAGGTTTGATAAAAAAAGATGATCTCTTTGTTACTTTTAATTTTTTTTGATACATTTCTTATTTTTTATTTTTTTGAGTACATTTGGTTATTTTTCAATTTTTTTTTTCTTTTTTCTTGTTTTTTTTTGTTTATTTAAGTGGAAGAACAATTTTGTCATAAATGATCTATCATGTCTATTTTTTCAAACGCTGAGAATGTCTGATGTTGTTTTTAAAAGTTAGGAGTATATCTCTAACTTTTTTAAAAGATTGGGGGACCAAATATACAATTATTCATTTTTAAAATACATTTTTAAAAACAATGTTAAACTTATAACATAAAACTCAAAATGTATTTTTGACGTTTTCATTGTTTTTAGTTAAAAAGTCTTAAACAAAATTTTAATTAAAACAAAAAAATTAAAAAAATTAAATTCTAAAAAATGAAAAGAGTTCAAGCTCTTATTGGTTATTTAAATAAAAAATATAAAAAAATCATTTAAATAAAAACAGATAAAAATTCTCAATTCACATCATTAATTTTTTATTTTTTATTTCCTATTTTTGCCAAGTCAATTATTTTTTGTGTGTACTTTACTTATGTAGCGGGAATAAAATATTGTAAGATTCACCAACTTTAAAATGTATATATTACTTGATAATATATTAGCATAAAATTGTTTTATTTTACTGAATCATTAAATTCATTGAATAAAATGTCATAAAACAATTTATCAAAATTCCAAATAAAACGTGTTTTCCAATTTTTTGTTTTGAGAAAACAGTTTTTCAGAATTTTTTCAGAATAACAAAACAAATGTGTCTCAACCGATCTTAAAATAAACCCTCAAAACAGAAATATGAAAATCAATTCAAAAACTCGAAACTGAAAATTAAAATGCAAATCAAACAGAATTCGTTCTCTTTACTGCTATTTTCAGTTTTCAATTTTGCAAAAACACTTAAAACTTGTTTACTATGCTAAAATGCATTTTCGAAAACAAAATTAAACTTATAACACAAAAATAAAAACAAATTTTTGACGTTTTGAGTATTTTTAGTGGAAAAAACTGAAAATACTCAAAATAAGAAAAAAAAGTATTTAAATAAATATTCTAAAAAATTAAATTTGTAAAAATTCTAAATTCGGAAGAAAAAAATTATAAAAAATATTAAAAAACTATAAAAAATGAAAATTCTTAAATATTAACAAAGACATTAAGTTTTATTTTTTTATTTCCTATTTTGTCAAGTTATATTATTTGTTTGTATATATATATATATTAAATATTGTAAGATTCTATAACTTTAAAATGTATATATTACTTGATAATATATTAGTATAAAATTGTTTTATTTTACTGAATAATCAAATTCATTGAATAAATGTTATAAAACAATTTCTCAACTTTCAAACAAAAAGTGTTTTCTTGTTTTCTATTTTTAGAAATAATTTTTAAGAACGACAAACCAAATACGTTTTCAATAATCTTAAAACAGACTCTCAAATCAGAAAATTCAAAATAAATCTAAAATTCAAAATTGAAATGCAAAAATAACATGCCCTAAATGTCTCAATATTTGTCATCACTACCTGGGGGGATTATTCGACTTTAGATTTAAGTATTGCACATTAGGTGCACCATTGCCACCTTCTTCTCTACCATCAACAACTACAATAACATTTTATCCACCACCTCCTCCGTGTTCTCCATTAGTTGACCACAACCAACTGCAGCAACAACAATATTTTGATTCAAATGGAGAACGTCGACAAAGTCTTCCATAGACCGAAAATGATGGAGGCAGAAAAAGCACATTTCTATCCGCGATTGGGGCGTGATTGCATATAACTAAAGACTAGAGCGCCTTAGATGGCCATAATGGTTTAGCACACACACTGCATTGGAACAAAAATCCAAATTCTACATGCCTAGTTCTCGATTTTTCTTTCTTGCACCAATTGCACCGTCTTCGCCTCTCTTTTTTATTATCGTGTTTCTAACTCCACCTCCACCAAGAGAAACATAGTCGCTAGCATCACCACCAACGGTCAAAAAATCGAGATAATTTTTTGTTCTCTCTTCAACTTATTTTTCATGAATTGGTTCCTTGAAATTATGAGCTATTTTATCAACAATTTTAAAAACTAGTTTCTGCACGTACGTTGCACGTTTTATATATACAACAAAAATTATATTTTATACTATTTATACAATGAAGTTAAAATTAATATTTAACTAAAACTATCATATTAATATGCACGGTAGTGTACAAAGGTGGAATTAGAGGGGACTAGTCTGTGCTAAAGTACAGTCCAACCCTAGCCCAAACCCATCAGATTCGACGAGTGATGAACGGGAAGGGGACTGAAGTGCTGTTGTGATGCTATGCTGATTCTACTGGGTTTTTTTTTTTCCTTTTTCTGGTTTGTTGTAAAGAAGAGTTTTTGCTTTATATTATGGTTGTGGGTTGGAAATGGAGTCGTACGACGTCGTTCAGCAAGTTAGGACAATGTCTCGGTTTTCACGCTCCCAAAAATGACCGTTACAACTTCACGTGTGGAAGAAAATGTCAATTTTCTTTTTCTTTCATTAGACAATTATCAAACAATTAATATGTCATCTACACTGACAATAAATTATGTAATACAATCAATTCAATAAAAACACACTAGCTACAAATTAGCAAAAGAAAATGAGGTATATTTGGCCAAACATATATTTATTCTTAAGAGTAAAGATTTTGACAAGACTAAATGTAGCAAAGCGAAGAATACGATGACACGTGTTAATTGTTAAGAATGCACTATGTAGTCAACTTTGAAAAAAAATCGTTTTTATAGTGTAAAAAAAAATTAGTAACAACTCAATCTTAAAGTACAAATTTTTTTTTCTGTAGCACTTCAGTCTTCAAAAATTACAAGTTCCGTCCTTGATAATGAATATACATATAATTATAAATCATTGACAATTTGATATTTTTTTTGTTAAACATATATACGATATACTATTTACATATGTACCATGCATATACATCGCATATACACATCAAAATCTTTGACCATATCTTATGGACTTTGTTATCGTTGTAGGACAAGAAAGATGAACTTTTATGAAAATAATAGAAAATGAAATTAGATAAACTAAGAAGGTGATTTTTTGGCGTCACTTTTATCATCAAAAGACTTATAATCACTCATTACTATGCACTAAATAAGCTAAACTTCACAAAAACTAGTTGACACAAAATCGCACGTATTCAACTTTATCTTTGATTTCCATAATAATCAGAAAACTACACAAACATATAACAATATAGTTTAGACTCTAGAGTCAAGAAAACTAGTTATTATGATAGGATAGCAGGGATACAATTATCAATATTTCAAGTTTTTACACAATATATTAAAAAAAAAATCATTATATGCGTAATTAAGTACTACTTGGACCACTAAACCAAAATTTATATAAATGAGTAGTCTGTCCCAACCTTTATACCTTTGGCACTTTTAGCACCATTCTTTTTTTCTTAGCATATTAACCTTCTCAATCTCTCACAAATATGCAAAAATGGTTCCTACTCGTATAAAACGTTAGAAATTTTCGTTAAAAGGACACGTGACGTGCACGTGAACTAAATCCTAGGGGTAATATTGGAAACCCACTATTTAATGAACTAATTTCCTATGCAAGACTTGATTTTCCATCATTTCAACTATGTCTAGCGTCGGGTGGGTCGGTCTCGGGTATTTCAATACGTGGAACCACCCGTTATAGTTTGAGTATTTTGTAAATAAAACCATTTGGGTCAACTGAATTATTGGAACCAAATTCGAACTGTAACAGTCATTTTTTTTTAAATTGTGAGTTGACAACATGTTTTGAAAAAAATTAAAAATTGCAAACTCGTTAACATTAAAGTACGTTAGATATTAAAACAATTTCTGATATAAACATTAACTGGAAAAATAGACACCAAAATTACAAACTCATAAATTAGAGTTGGAAAAGGAAAGTTCCCTTTCAAAATTGAGGATTCGTTTCAGTTACAGAAAGATTTCGTCTTTGCCGTATCACTGTGTGTTGAACGAGAGTAAGACGAGTGAAAGAATAAGACATACGACAATGTTTGTATTGAGTATCTGAGTAAATAGCGATTGAGAAATTGAAATTTGGGTAATTGGAATTGGGTCAATTGAGTTTGGGTTTAAGAGTTGTGAGTTTTGTACTTTTGGTTTGGGTACTGGACAGTTGGATTTTTGTCTTTGGTGCCATCGTGTTGAGTTGTGGGTCATTGTGTTAGAGTAAATAAATTGTAAAAAATGAAAAAAATTGGTTCCAATCAGGTACCCATGGTTTTAGTTCAAGAATCAATAACCGACTTGGACCTTGTCAATTTTCGGTTCTTAATTTTATTTTTTTGGAATCGGACTAGAACCCCCGGTTCCAATTCGGGAAGTTCGGTTTCGGTTAAAATACTTATCCCTAATTTCAACTTTCTATCTTTGAAGTAAGTTGGAGTTCATCTTCCATTCGATTTTTCCATCTTTGGAAATTTACGCAACAACCTACGAACAGTCACATAGCAAAAACGACAAAAAGAGTCGAAGAACTTCAAAATTCGCGAAACGTTTTACATATTCTATAAGGAGGTAAGTTGTTTTGCATATTTTGGTTTATTTTTTTTTATGTATGTTTATATAAAATATGATCTTCTTTGTTTGTCGTAGATATTTAGGGGAAAAAGTCAATTATTTGAGGAAGATGCATCATACAAAGGTTAGAAGTTCCATGGTACGGTATGTTAAAGGTTTATGAAATTTTCTTTCATAGTATTCTGAAATTAAAATATTCTTGTTAAAATCAAAAATATTTCTAAATGATTGGTTGGTAAGTCTGATGAATAGTTGTTCGCATAGTATAAATTCTTCAAAGTTATTGAAATATCTCGTTATTTTCATCCTCATGATGATTTTATAAGGGAAATTAATTATTAGAAGAGTAATTTGGTGCTAGAAAGTCATTAGGGCTCAATTTGCAATTTTGGAGAAGTTTAAAGACCAAACTGCAAATTTGAGAAAAAGTGCACGTTTTTAGTGTTATATTACAAACAAATTATTTTGAGGTTAACTATAAGTTAGAAAGTTAGTACTTGAGGTTCAGAAGGCTTATTGTACTTTTTGACAAGTTTGAGGCTAATTTGTAATTTTACAATTTTCAGGGACTAAAGTGAAATTTGAGCAAAATATATTTTTGAAATACAGGATGGCTATATTATTTTAGTTATTTTATGCTATTCGGGTTTTTGAAAATCAATTTGTGTTGTGATAGTTAATTTTACTTATCATCTACACGTTTTATAAGATTTACAATTTATAAGTACTTGAAAAATAAATTCAACATTGCTAAAAATGCACTTTGGCATAAATTCACGACGTTTCATTTTGAGATTGGTTATAAACATTGCAAAATATGTTATTGCAAACCTAAAAAAGATACATAGTGAAGAAAATGATTTTTCTTATAAGAAAGAAACAAGTTTGGTTCAAATTCAAAATTAGTAACTAATTAATTTAACGTAAAAAAAAACTTCATTTTCTTCAATAAGTAAAAATAAATAAAATACAAATACGAAGTACAAAAACTTGTTAGCATAATTTTAGGGTGTTACACTTTGAGATTGGATATAAAAGTTGAAAAAGACATTGTACGCACAATGAAGAACGTATCTTCCAATACAAAACTCGAAAGTAACGTTCAGTTCAAATTCATATTAAGTAACTTAATTTAACGTTAAAACTCCACTTTCTTAATCAATAAGTAAAAAGGATACAAATACAAAATACAAAAATCTTTAAACATTAGGAAATATAAATTCTAATCAAAGATATTAATGAATTATTACTCGATGGAGATTGATGTTCTCTTGAGTAAAAGAGTTCTTTCTGTCTAAGAATGTGTTTGTTTTTTTATTAAAATCAAATATTTTTTGTAAAAGTTGATGAAATATATAGTTGAAAAATTATAAAAGATTGTGAGTTTCATAAAATTTGTGGTTAAAATCAATTATTAATTTAAATTAAATTTTTTAACAAAATTATAATTAAAATTAAACAAACCCTAAAATTTTGTAAGTGGCAATTTATAAAATATTAAATGGAAAGCATCCAATAAAGAGACTTGACCAATTCATGTTACATTTGACTTTTGCCTTCAATCATTGAGATATTAGCATGAAATGACAATTATATCGATTGATTTTGGTCAAGGAGACTCAGAAAATTAAGACTCGGTTCTTAACTTTTTAAGTAGTATGATTTTAGATTTTTAATTTTAAAAATTAAAATTTTGAATCTTTAATCTATTTAAATCTATAAATTTAATAGATCTTTACGTAACAAAATTTGTCAATATCAACATTAAATTTACATACAACTTTTACGTATTTGAAGTTAAATATTAAGATTATATTTGGTAAAATTTTTTGTAAATTATCACCGACCGTAAAGGAAATTTTCACCTCCACTCACAAAAAAAATATAGGTCTGTCTTTAATTTTGAAAAAAATATCTTTTGTTAAATCTCTCATTTTCATTTTTTTAATCATTCATTCTTCAAAGGAAAATGCTTATTGAACAATAAGTTGGACTAAAAGTTGAACGATCATTGCCAAAATATCAATTTTGTCATTTGAAAAGAATAAAGGAGAATTTGAATTATGTTTTTTCAAAGGATAATTTTGACATTTTGACAATAATGTTCCAATTTTTTATTTAACTTGATGTTGAAGTAGCATTTTCCTTCTTTACATCCCTCATTTCAATCTTCTTCCTTTTCGAGCAAGCTTTTCTTCACCATTTTTCAAATATCTCTTCTCAATTTTGTTCCTACTCAAACAAACTTTTACAGTCAGATTCTATCGGTACACGATATATTAGTAAGTAGTGGATTCTACGAAATGTGTAGATAAAAAATACATATAAATTGTGAGTCATATAAAATATGTGAATAAAAATAATATTTAATTAACTTATAAGTACACATAAATAATATAAAACTTTAACGGGAGAAGGTCGACTGTAATTTTCCATAAACAAAATAGTCAAAATTCAGTTGAGCTAAACAGGGACCTAAGTTTTTTTTTTTTGTTTTAAAAAAAGTACTTTTTATATATGCGGTACAGATAGGCGCCTTTTGGAAAATTACAAATATAGTATATCATAACTTGGAGTGGAGGACAAAAATCCGACTCAGATTCCTTTCGCCTTTCAAGAAGAATACGAAACCCAAGCGAAACAAACTAAACTCTTGTATATATATTTTTTCGAGGCCCTTCTCTCTCTCTCTCTCTCTTTCTCTCTTTCTAATTGATAGGTTGGAAATTTGCCGGGTTTTCAGGTATGTTGTTTTTATTCTTGGAAACTGGAATTTTGATATTGATTTTGCGTTTGATTGCATTGGAGAGATTTGCTTGGTGTGATATGGGTTTTGTTTGATGCTTCAGGAAATTTTTGGGACAATTAGTATTAAGTTTAGACGCTTTATTTCACGTTGAATTTCATGACTAAGAAATAGATTCTGGTTTGTGGGAAGAGGATGAAGAATTTTTTTTTATCTGATGTTTGACATGGGTTTGAAAATTAGAATTTTTTTGAAATTTAATGCTAGCAGCATTCTGGTTTTATGCCTTAATTATGTTTTTGTATATGATTAATAGAGATGCTTCTACTTCTTTGTGTTTAGAGTATATTTTTATACCTGAAATTGTATTCATTTTTCTTCTTAACATATTACTAGTATATCCAACCGTACGCTTTATTATGATGATGTATTGTGGCGGTGAACAGATTTTGGAGATGATCGGTTGAGTGAGATAATCGAATGAGGGAGATGAATTGAAGCGGTTAGCAAATTTTGGAGAAAATGATTTTGTGAGGGGAAGAAATTGAAGAGACTAGTCATACACGGACTTTTAAGAAATTTTTTCTTCCCGTAGCGGAGAAAACTCCCTACGGTTGTGATGAAGAATTTTGAAGCTAAGTAGAAATTATTTGAGGTACTTGGGCTTGATTATAATAGGCAACGATACATTCTAGAGAATATAATGCAAAGGATTGGAGTGAACTAGATGAGATGGAGTAGCCATACTTGGTTTTTATATGATCCGAATATACTTAACAATATACAAAGGAAGTTCTATAGATTATCGATAAGACAAATCATGATTTGTGCCAATTATTTTGAGGCCACTTAGGAGAAAATTTCTGGCGGATGAACTTATTAGAAATAAGCAAACAACTTCTGATTGTTGTACTAAGTGGTGATTGCAACAATTACGCAAGCAATTATACTATTAACAGTGTGGAAAAACTTAAAATAGCGATGCAAAATTTTTTGTGGTTTGGCGATTGCCTACATACACAGTGGGAGGGATCATAAAATTTCACTATTCAATGTGAATATTACAATTGAGAATCTCTTTAAATCTCACAAAATACTTAGGCCCCAATTCTTCCTAAATTCTCTTTCTTCTGAAGCCCACACTCTGTAATACAAAATATACTTACAGGATTGAAAGCTTTTTAAGCAATGGAATTGGACGAGTTCTGTAGGATCTTTCAAACTTTTAAACATACAGAAGATGAGAGTTTCATTTTTTAGAACATCAGCGTCTGTAATGAAGTTTAAGGATAAAAATCTGAGCTCAATCACTTATGATGTGCAAAGAATTTTGTTGGAGGAGCAGCACCTCTATGGCTTACTTGAGGGAACAAAATACAAGTTATTCCTGTAATTGTAAAAATAAAGTTCTTTTTACTATCTTTGCTTAATTCCTGCGATATGGATCTCATCCGTTTTTCTCTTCCACTTGATGAAGATCGAAATATATAGAATTTTGGAAGGTCCTAGACACTAACCATGTGATTTCTTGGTGATAAAGCTTTAATTTGATGACATCCATTCTTTTGGGCATAGGAAAATAATGCATTTTTATATGATATTTGAATATATCAGAGAGAAGAGTAGTCATTGTTGATGAGCCTTCCACCTGCAGGGTTAAAGCCAGGTGTGTCAGATTAGATATATGCAGACGTCACTGTAAGCAGATTATCTTGTGTATGTGTATGCGTTTTCTATGAATGCACTTTTTGTGTATGATTTTTTCGTGTTCATCAAACTAAGGGTCATTTAAAATAATTGATTTTTAAACCTATCTTGAAATATTTGCTACTTTTATTCCTTATAATGAATAGTGTTATCGATACTAACATGAGAAATGAGGAACATATAATTGTCAGAAAAAATAGATGATTATAGAGTAAAGGAATATTTTTTCCCTGAATCAGGATCTTTTTGTGATGCTGTCATCTGAAGGAATTAATATGGTGATCAAATCCTACCGAAGCCAAGCTGAGCTGCTTCTCCAGAACTATGTACTTGCAGATCCTTTTATCCTCTCCACTTCTGTCATCAGTGGCATATTTGCTTGCAAAATGGTATGAACATGTTATCTGTTTCACAACTCATTAATGATTCCACATCTCCAGCACAGTGTTAATTATATCAAAATAGAATGTTTAGAGTTTCTCATTGTTGCTTATATTAGGATTTACTTTTCCCCCCAATAAAAGTTCTCTTGTGACGACCGGGGTCCCTCTAGTCGGGATCTTAATCCCAACCGCACTCATTCATACTGTTCGCTTTGGGAGGACCTGAGCCCTCTTAACCTCTCACGAATTTCTTTCGCGTTCCCAGTAATTTGAACCCAAGACCTCTACATATGAGGCACTTAAGTTGAATACTGGTACCAATTGGACGAGTGAAATCCGTGAAGGGTTAAGAGGGCTCAGGCTCTCCCAAAGCGGACAATATGGATGAATACTGACTGGAAGTAAGATCTCGATTAGGGGAATCCCATTCGTTACAAAAAAACGCGCCCAATTGGTATCAGTATACAACTTAAGTGCCTCATATGTAGAGGTCTTAAGTTCGAATTACTGGGGACGCGAAAGAAATCCGTGAGGAGTTAAAATGAATTCTGGCCCTCCCAAAGCGGACAGTATGGATGAGTACCGACTCAGAGTAAGATTCCGATTAGAGGGATCCCTGTCATCACAAAAAAAATGCGCGAATCACTAAGGACGCGAAAGAAATTCGTAAGGGGTTAAGATGGGCTCTGGCCCTCCCAAAGTAGACAGTATAAATGAGGGCGGCTGGAGGTAAGATCCCGACTAGAGGGATCTTGGTCGTCACATCTCTTATTAGCTAAATGATATTGTATTTGCTCAATTAATGTTTCCTGTGAGTCCCCATTACATTTAGTGTTTATCTATGTTCAGATATACGATCTCAGCCAGTTTATTAGTCCAGTATACTTTAAAAGCTATTCAAGCCTTGCAAAAACCAAACAAATTGAATGGAACAACCGGTATGTGGATGCTCTGTTTTGCTCTTATGACCTAAATCATTTTATATTCAATAATCTTTGTTTGTATTGAGTTTTAATTAGTGGTTATTTGTCATGCAGTGCCATATCTACATTTCATGCAGTATTCGTTGCAACTATGTCACTGTACTTGATACTCTGTTCAGATCTCTATTCTGATAACCAGCTTCGTGGCCCTATTACACTTCGAAGTTCAAAATTGTCTACATCTTCTTTGGGAGTGAGTAATTTTTTCTCCCCTATGTTCTTGTTGTCCCCGAGTTTTACACTTGTTCTCCACCTGCCAAAATAAAAAATAAAAAAAAAGAGGAGTAAATTGAAAATGTTTGATGGAAACGAAAGCATATGAGATCTTAGCCTGGATGATCACTTCTGGAGGATCTAACAAATGAATCCATTCTGAATGCTTCAATTTTCTTTTTCTTGCATTTCAATGCTTTATCTAATGCAAATTCTACTTTCCATTTTTGCATTTTAGGCCAATAACAAAATCTTATGTTAGGAAAGGAAAGAAACGCTTATATTGGTAGTGGATTATAGATTTCTGAAATCAACTAATGCAGTCTACATATTGATTTGAACCTGGACTATATTATCAATGCACTTTAAACTCCCCAATGGTGAATACCAACACTGACATGCTTCATGTCATATTAACTCTGCATATCACATATGCCTATGTTTGCTTTGAAATTGGACGTTAATACTAGTCAATTGCCAAGAGCTCTAAGTGGTGACACACTCGATAATTTGTAGTTTCTCTAATCTGATAGAAGTGGTCGTGTGGGGTGAAACTCTTCACAACAGGTGGCTCAAATACATGCATGGTTTCTAAAATTCTGAATGAATATAATTAGAAAATTGTGACAAGGTGAGATGTAAGTGAATATTTCTAGTTGGGACCATAGGTCTTTCTTAAGCCATTTGATCTTAAACATTTTACTTTCTCCCTGGGTAATTCTCAAGTTTCCACTCACATGTTATTATATTTTAGTTCAATTGCATTTAGTTAAAACTTTTAGGCCTGGATGAGTATTAAATTAATGAAAGGCAATGCAGTTAAATACATATTTTTTGAAACTAGATTTAGATGCCTTTCATATATGTTTTTGAGCATGTCTAATTTTGCGAACACATAGGACCATGGTTTTTCTTTCCTTGTCCACGACACCTTTACCATATGTGACAATTGGTCGGAAAAATATAGTATCTCTACTGTTCTAGCCTTTTCTCTTGGTATAACTGTAAAAGGCATATACTTTTGAGGTGTATCTGCTAGTAATGATTCTAATGAAGTCATTATTTCCTAATTGAACAAATAATTGAAATAAAGGATCATGAACCTTTGGGCCTATGGTAAACAAAATTCTCTACAGCCTTTTTGGGGACTCGTTACAATTTATTGAACTTTTTTCCTATCACATTGAAAAATATTTTGATCATTTTCATCTCTTTTTGATAGGTGTCTGTTGGTTATTTCATAACAGATCTTGGCATGATCCTTTGGTTTTATCCTTCTTTAGGCGGAATGGAGTATGTAAGCACTGTCCCTTTTGATTCAGATATATCATTAATTGCCTTGTTTATACTTGTTGTCATTATGTTTATTAGTGCGATATTGTCATTGTTGTTTATCGCTGCTTCTGGTAGTCATTGTTATCTACCCATTGTGTTGACAAGCATCAGGGGGGGGGGGATGAACTTTAGGTAACGAGCAGGGTTTAAAATACATTCCACTATATCATCTGAATTGAAGCTTAAATCACTCTTGAAATCTTCAATTAATAGTGAAAAATGGTCTAAAAAGATGACAGATGGAATTGATGGCAGATATATGAAAGAAGTCTGTACTGAATTATTGGACTATAATTGAGAACCACACAATATGCTGGGAGAAAACAATCTATCCAAACAATATCTAGAATAATGCAGCGATCTCCCCTGTTGTGCACAATTCGCTTAAGCAAGAACAGAATTTTACTTTAGTGGATCAATATACTCTCTTGAAAATTTTGCTTAAACCAACGGTAAACTTTTGCTTTGATCAACTTATTAAAGCTAGAAAAAGTGCAGCACTGGTCCTCAAGCTTTAAAATGAAGCATTTTGGTCCTCAACCCTTAACTGTTACTGTTGTTTCACAAATAGTACTACCTTCAAAACAGTGCTTTACATGCCCTGCATGTGCCATTTCAATAGCAAATTGGACAGAAACTGTCCACAACGATTACTTGTGTTACAACAATGAAAGATTGGGGACGAAAATGCTCCCTTTTAGAAAGTTAGGGAATAACTCGCTAGAGCCTACCAATGCTTAGGTGGGGGGACCAATGCTACAATTTTCCCGATTAAAACAATAAGCAAGTTTAGAAACATGCGGTGCAAGTTTATAAGGATTCGAAATTATTGTACCCTTGATGCAGAAAATAACCACTTTATTATCTATATTGCTTCATTTTTAAATTTCAATGTGACAGTAATTAAAGTGATAAAACCTTTGTTTCTTTAGTTCCTTGTGCAGAACAAATTTGAAAATTAGAATTAGGTGTTGTATTGTAATTATGGTGCTTTGAATAATTTTGTTTCACCAAGTAAATAGAAATCATCTTGAATCGTTTTGTTTCAACCACTGGAACACCGGTTCAACCACTGACCCGATATCCACTTTTTTGTCCATGTCAATTAGCGGGTTGAGTCTGACAAGTACGGTGAAAACACGATGTTTACAAACAAGTCCGGGATTGTGAAAATTGATAAAAATAAACTCTCAATTTTTGGGTAAGCAATCAAACGTGTGTTTGACCCTCTTAAAAGATGGAATTTACCCTAAATCATGAGGGCTTTGGGGGTTTGTCCCTAAGTGTTGCTCATAAGCCTTTTTTTGCTTGGAAAAGATTATTTGTCCAAATCTGATTATTGATCAAGACTTCATTTTAATATGTTTGGGGCCTCAGAAATGACCCTAGGGGCCATCTATGCCCACTTTTTGTTTGCTAAATCAGGTCCTTGAAAAGTACTTATTGTCAATACCATCTTACCCCATATTTTGAGGTTGCAAGGGTAATTTACATGTAAAAAGTTTGGTGTAACGCCAACATTAGTTTCATGGAGTAAGACTGGAGAATGTTTTACATACATTTCTGATCCCTGAAAGAAACTATAGATTTTCCCTTAATTAGTTCATATACAGAATTTTAAGTTGGGATTGGTAAGCAAAATGATTATGACATAATTTCAGGTATTTCATCATCTTCTCTCTATGACGGGCGTGACCTATACCATGTTGACGGGTGAAGCGCAGGTTTACACATTCATGGTTCTAATTTCGGAGGCTACTACCCCTTTCATCAATATGAGATGGTAGGGTTGGGTGCCCATACAAATCGTTTTGTAAAGTTAGATTTTATTTGCATCTTTTGATAACAATCCTGATCTTTTGAAAAGGTATCTTGATGAGGCTGCAATGAGGAGGTCGAGAGCATATATTATCAATGGAGTGATGATGTTCTTAGCATGGCTAGTAAGTGAGAGAGTAAATTTACTTAATGTAGTATTATAACGATTTATATGGTTTTCTGCACCTTTTACATTTCTTTTCTTTTATATGCATTCTGCACATTTCATTTGCCAATCAACTCCATCTGCAAATCTTATGTATTTATAGTATTTTTCCTAATGGTTTGAACTTTGAAATGCCTAATAAAACCTGTTGTTTGCAGGTTGCAAGAATTCTACTGTTTGTTTATTTGTTTTATCACTACTACCTGCATTATAATCAGGTAATATTAAGAACTGTATAAGTTTGAGCTACTCTGGACTCTGGAACGATGGTTGCTGTTTTACATTCTTTACGTGTTTTCTCATAAGATTGACACTGGAGTACCAGATTTCATTTCATTTTTGCTTTCAAGTTGTAGTGCATATTTATCTATAACATCTCAACTTGGCATTTCATTGTACTGTCTTTTCTCCTGCAACAGGTGATGCAGATGCGTGTCTTTGGGCGTCTATTGGTACTTGTTGTTCCCTCATTGCTCACTGTCATGAACTTAATTTGGTTTTGGAAAATTTCCAAGGGATTAAAGAAGATGGTAGCAAAGAGGCATTGAGATTCACCTGCACGAACTATCGTCAAAATCCATCAAATGCCAATTCTACTTGTATGCAATTCATATTTACCTGTGAAAGAATATACAGAGACAGAGAGATAGGCAAGTATACACGTACCCACACGGGGAGCGAGACAGATGCACACATGGGGTAGGGAGAGCGAGAGGTCGTTTGTTTATTTATTTATGTTTGTTTATTTATTTATAGGGAGTTAAACATTCTTGAGGATGAAACATGTTAAAGCCTGGAGTGTCAAAATTGCATTTCTGTATGATAAACTGAAAAGGTGAAGTGGAAGAGTGTATACAAGTGTTGTAAATAAAATGCTATGTTTCATTATGAGGTGTTTGAAGAAAGCAACATTGTCTATTCCTTAATGAGTACAGAAGATCTGATTTACAGGATATATCAATTATGATTTATGACAAGAATATACACACTTGCTCGCGTCGAACAAGATGTAAATTATGGTGCCACTCCTTGTAGTATCGACAAACCAATGCGTGCGTTCATGCAAACTTGTTAATTCTTTAGTAACACATTTTTCGTGAGTGAACATATGCTTGCTAATGTCGTTAGCATTGTCTAACATGAAGACGAGACATATTGTTAGCGACACTTTCACTATCTTTTTGATATATTTTTTCTCTAGGTGTCTGATTGTTTACACATTTAACATTTTGCTTTCTTTCTAATGAAATTCTTCTTCCAATTTGTAGCTAAATATGCGACTTTTTAGATTAAATATTACTTCTACCATTTAATATTAATTTTATGAAATCGATAGTTTCTTTCTCACACATAAAAACATGTTCCTTGCTCATAGAACGATCAAGGATATCACACGTCTCAACATTTTTGTAACATCCCGAAATTTTCTTACACTAAATAATGTAAGATAAATTCAAAGCACATATTTTTATATAGAGTTGAATTTACTATTCTATGTTCTTTCTTTAAAATATAGTTGTTACATCACTATTAGACAAGTACTATCACATTAAGAAATACAATAAAATAATTTTAAAATGTACAAATTTATTTTTCTATTCAAAAGATGAATTATTTACAAAGACCTTTTAATTGTTTTCTCAAAGTCATGCTACAGAAACAGCTTTGGAAAATAATTCCAACAAACCAGTGATTAGTGATTAAATATTTATTGTTTTGTTAAATATTTAATTTGATACGATACATCTGTGCAAAAATTGAGATTTTGTATTTAATGAAAAGTCAATAATATGACGATGAAGTCAACCACGCACCTTTTTCATATATCGCAGACGTATGCTAAGAATAACAGAGACCACACCACACGAATTTAGGACATCGGTGGTGGCAAGAAACCATAACATAATGCTATGTAAAAAGCAACAACGATGGTCATAAATACCGAGAAAGAAAGTTTTCGTTATGATCATCATATATTTAACACTTTTCTACAACAACTAAGAAACTAATATAACGACTACTTTCTTATTCGAACCATTACATAACATCCACCAACTTAATTCATCAACTAATATTGACAACACATTATGAAACAACAAAAATTTACGAGTGTTGGTTGCAAAATGCAACCTATTCATATCAGAAAATCCTTTTGTGTTTTCGAACTGTAAATACAAGAATTAATTTTATCAATTTTTCAAACACACATTTTATTAATTTTTTTTTTTTTTTTTAATCAAAATCTGCTAAAAAGCTCCATCAAACAAGTGCTTAATGTATCGTGTAATGTCTATAATTAAAAAGTAAAAAAGAAGGCGTACAAATCACAATATGTAATTTGTGCAGTTCTAACACGTAAATTTTCTTCTTAAGTATTTACTTGTTTATCAGACGCCGGTTGTTTTCGATGCATAAACCTAGCCAAAACTCCGTCCATGGCAATATCAAAAGCGTCTTTAATACTCCCCAAATCCGCGTTCGAGCTTGCATACAAAAACTTGGGCATGAAATCGATAATTGTCTCTCTCATTTTAGTCACCTCTTCTCTACTGTACCTTTCCAACACACTTGTAATTGAAGTACCATTTCTCACTTGATTATTGTCAATAAACACTGAATAAGCCTCTGCTGTTCCTGGCAAGTGCCATTGGTACTGATCTTTAAAGCTTCCCTCCCAAAAAAAAACTGGAATTGCACCAAACAGCATGCAATCAAACGTAGACCTTCTTGTGAAACCATCCCCTTTTGGCTGCAAACAAAAGTCCGAATCAAGAAATGTTTCAAGAATTGCTGATGCACCGTCATAGCAGTGTGTTACTGTACAATCCACAAGCTTGCAGGAGTCTGATTCATTCTTGCAATAGTTCATTAACACCCCTCGAAAATCATTCTTGAAAATTTTGCGCGTCGCGCCAACAAAACAAAAAAGGCTTGTGCGTTTTCTGGCGCGGATAAAACTTTGCCATTGCTGGATATCAGATTGGGATCTAGGGTGGAATGCTGTAGGATAAGGTACACTGATTTCTAGTTCATCCCATTGACTTCTTTCCACAGTTAAACGCAAGACATTTTTCATCAAAGGCATGTAAATCAAGCTTGTTCCCCATTCATTATCATTTTCGTGCAATCTTCGAAAATCCCATGTTAATCTGCCTAGCATAATGAAATGATCAGAGCCATTACTTCTCTTCCAAAAGGGTTGATCCTTAACCCAATTCAGCATGATCAAGCTATGTCGATCACGATCTTTTGCAGTATGATTGAACCACAAATACTTCCCAACTGCAAGTCCAACATAAAATGGAATGTAAAATGCTGTTGCCTGGTCTTTATTTGTTGTTCTACACTTGTAACTCATAATCCTCTCATGGTAAATGACTTCAGCAGCATACATCTCAGTCCAGTACCACGCCGGAGTAAGATTTTCTTGAACTATGCCATCGAGGCCAGTGGCACTTGGGCCAAAACCACCATTTGACACGGCGCTGCAGTATTTAGAACTCCATGGCCAAGGGTCTAAGTCATGGCAATTTTCAATAAGCTCTTTGTTTAAAACTGGTGGGAGATCATAAACATATACTCTTCCGAATTCACAATCTTGTTCAGGTGAAGAAGCCTCAAAGTGGTCCTGGATTGATGGTAGAGTCGATGGCCATAGCAAAGCCCGGTTAAAGAATACTACAATCAACACCTGTAAGACAATTGTTAACACAATCCATGCACAATTGTGCAGAGAAAAGAGAGATTTGATTAAGGAAAAGGTACTGTTTCTGAGTTCCAGTGTATTGGATTTCTTCGGCAAGTGATGATCGGACGACAGATTGCTAAAACTGGGCAGCATCACGCGTCCGTTGAGAAGATAATATTTAAACGATATACACCTCAAAGAAAACTGGTTAAGAAAGGCATCCAGGAGCTGTTGCCTGTTGGATTCCCTCGCATAGAGCCAAAGAAATGAGAATTCTTTTGGTCGTGGCAAGGCAGATTTTTAAATGTGATTTGTTAATTAGTGTTTGTCGACCTCAAAAATTTGACAACTGAATCGAGCATCGAGAGATCATCAATCTCATAACCCTTTCGATGTGTGTTATTTTATAGGTTCAATCCCCGATCGAAATCATAAAGTCACAATATAGATTGGTGTATGAAGTATAGTCCATTAGTCGTATTTTTTCTCTTCGGAACAAGTGAGCCTAGTTTTATTGTATCTCTAGTCGAAAAAAATGTTCTCAAAAGTGTAAAGCGTGACTAGGTATAGAAGTTGAACTTCAAGCTTTTTGAACACAACAAGTTAGGACGAGGTTTGAAAAAGTGTTTTGTTATTTTCAATGCTATTTTAAATATAAGAAAAATATTAAAAAAAAAAATATTGAGCGTCTAGGTGCGCACTTTTTGGTTGAAAAATACAATCGACCACTTAATTGCACGTTTATGTTCTAAGCGAGGTGTAGATACCGCTATTAAGAGCATGTTCGGTAGAGTTTTTTCTCCAAAAAATTCATTTTTTTTGTCTACAATTTTTTACTTTTCAACCATTTTTACACTATAAAAAAAGTCAAAAGATAACCAAAAAAACCCATTTTTTTCCCAAAAAAAAATCTACCGAACAAGCCCTAAGTACACTTTTTAGAATACTTGTTGAAAGTCAAATCAAAACTCTTCTTAAATATAAATTATGCTTTAAGATTTTTTTTTATTATTATAAAAAAAAAAAAAAAGACACCTGGTGGAGTAAATTCACAAGCAAAAGCAACTTGAATAATATTTATTTTCTGAGACAACTACGTACCATCAAGTTTAGTACTTAATTAGCACAATAATTGAAGGGACCAAAAGAAGTCAATTCTACAAACCTCTTCTAGCCACCTTACACATTCTAGTCACCTTACGAAGTGTGCATTTAAGTATATTTTTAAGTTGGGATTTTAATTTTTTTTTTTTTTTATGTAACGTAGTTTTGAAACTTTAAAATTTAGATATTTGAGTTCTTAATATATTTAAATATGTGAATTTAAGTTCTTATGTAATGGAAATCGTAAATATAGACGTTAAAATTGTACGTGATTTGAAACTGAATATTAAGTGGTTTGACATTTTTTTCTTTCATTTTTAAGTCATGTGAAAGTTGCTTGTGATTTTAACGTCTATATTGATGGTTTTCGATACATAAAAATTCATATTCACATATTTAAATAAGTTGGAGACTCAGAAATTTATTTTCGAAAATTGAAGACCCAAAACCACACCAACTTAAAGGGATAGAGTGTCTAGTCCTAGTTTTTCATTTTATTGGGGTGCATAATTCAACTTCAATAATTTAAACTTATTATGATCATTAGCTTTTTGAGTCATCACACATATCTCAGTCCTAATATCGAGTGATTGTTAATGTTCTCGAACCGATAATGCACTAATTTATGTGTTATTTGTTTGTTTAGGATAAATCTTGTGTTTTGAGGATAACAATGATAAAAGTGACGAAACGAGAAACTTTATTATGATGTTGATCAATTTAAGGAGGACCGACCTCGGAGAAATGCAAAGTAAGAACAGTGCAGTAGAACAAAAAAATTCTGAAGGAATTCCATCCCGACAAAATTTTCGTAGGGGCGAAAAGTAGAAGAACAGAAAGCCTTGTCTTCGAAGATTTTCGTAGGGATGAAAATCAAACAGCAAAGACTTCATCCGTCCGAAATTTAAAACTACTCATCTCTAAAGGTTTTTGTAGAGACGAAGATCAAAAGGCAAAAATTTCGTCCTTACGAGATTAAAAAATCCGAACCCGACTTTTTACGGTGATGAACAAATTCAAGTGTATTTTTTAGATATTTTGCACGAAATATATGACTAAATTATCTTGCCTATAAATACCTAATATCTTTGACATTGAAGGAGTTGGAAACTACATCAAAACAAAACAATTCTCTCATCCAGGTCTTGAAAGACAAAAAGAACAAGAAAAAGAGCTTGAAAATTCAAAGTGACAATTGAAGATTCAACATTAATGGCTTGAAAGACAAAAAGAAGAAGAACAAGAGCTTGAAAATTCACAGTGACAATTGAAGATTCAACCTCAATTCTCCGTATTCATCTTTGTTCTGACTCTGGTTGACGTTGTTTTCATGTATTATGTGTTTGTTCTATGAACATGCTCAACTAAATTCTAAAGTTAGGACGAACGATGTAACCTAGTTTTAATAGTTAATTTAAATTTTTGAATTTTAACTCCACTTATGATTTTGTGTTGATTTTTTATCGTTACTTTGATTGATTTCATAAATTCGGCCGATTTATTAAATTGTAGTGAATTTGTGTTGAAACCGAGAGGTAAAAATCAAAAGTTAAGGTTTAGGAGATAAATATATACTCCTATAATTTGTGCAATCATGTGAGAATTTATTGTGATTGAATGCACTTAAATTTGTTGTGATTTTCATAGAGATATAGTAAATTTACAATCTTAAAGTATGTTTGTTTTTAATCGACAGAGATTTTCAAATATTTTAAAGAAATTATATCATTGACATGAAAAAAATTATATCATAACTCGATAAGTCCCAACTTTTGTTAGATCGACAATCTACTAGCATACTTTACAACTCTGTTACATTTTTATAGACTCTCAATTTTGTCGAATGATCATTATTTTGAGTTGGTCTGCCCTCAAATACTAAAAATTGCACTAAAGAATTATATGCCAACACGTTCTCATAAGTTACAATATAATAATTAGATAAACTGAAGCCTTAAAATCAATAGGTACAACGTAACACCCAAATGGAATACCCACAATTGAAGGGTCTTGATCTCCTATCCATTTATAATGCTCACACTGAGGTGTCATCACATGATTGATAAAAATAATGAGTGTAGGACCATAAATTACTAATAATATGATGTCACCTCAGCGTGGACATTATAAGTAGATAAGAAATCAAGACTCTTAGATCTAGCACCTATGTTCGCAAGAATTAATAGCAGAATGGTAAGTTGCCTCGAGTGGGTTATTGGGCATAATAGTAAGAATCATCTTTAATTTCATCCCTCTAGTTTCACTTCAAATGAAGAAAGACTTGTCTCATATTGTCAATTGGATTGGTCCAATAAAAAAGAAAAAAGAGAAAAAAAGGCAAAAGAATCTTTGATATACAATATACTAAAAATCGTAATAGCTAAATATGAAAGTCGAACTTCAAAATTTTCAGACTGAAACGAGAGAGAAGCGTGAAAAAGAGTTTTATTATGTTTAATATTAAAAAAAAGATGAAAAAAATTCACCCAAAAAAAAAAAAAAATGCATGCCTAGGCGAGGCTAGGCGTGCGCTTGTTGGTTAGAAAACACAGTTGACAATTTAATTGTGCACTTATGACTTAAGAGAGGCATGGAGATCATGCTTTGCATTTAGGCGCGCTATTTTGAATAATGTCGGTATTGAAAAGACTTAATACTTTTTTAAAGGGTGGTAATATTGTAAATTATTATTACTTTATTGAAAATTTTTAATTTTTACTTATTGTCATATTTATTTTTCTTTTTTTACTGCATTCTTATTTTTAACCACTAATTAACACATATGATCCTGATAAAGGTGGCAAAAATAGGCTGGCTTAGATAACCCGAACTCTGGGTCGGGCTGACCCAATAAAAAGTTGATAAAATAAAATTAGGCCAATTTGGTTGATAAAAATTTTTGGCCCACCACTTCATCCATCCCCACCCCAATTGTGAAGCTTCGTTTGTTTCCTGTCAGAAATGAGGGGAAAAAATTCCCCGCCCTTATTTGCAGCGACGAGCTGGGAGAGGAGCTCATCCCTTCTCTGGTCGCATTCTGGAATTCAAGGGGTGAGGGGTGGAGGAAGATGGAGGAGTTGGTTTTTTTTTTTTTTTTTTTTTAAATTATAAATAATTGTTTTAAAAAAATAAATCATGTGGCCCAAATCGGGATGGGTTGATCCATCAAATACCGGCCCATATAAAATTAGGTCAGCACTAGTTCAGTCCAATTTTTTGTTTGGCTCATCCAATTTTAGGTTGAACTAGCCCATCTAGCCCATTTGTCCTCTCTAGATCCCAATAATGAATTTCGTCCAAATATTCTATTAGCCTTATTTTGAAATAGGGGCAAATGGGTTTTTTTTATTTAAAAATATGAGGGACAATGTTTTCACGGACTTTTTTTTTTTTTGACAAAAACCGTCATTAGAGACAAAATGTATCAATCAAAGAATGATGATAAAAATACAAAGAAAAATAATTAAAAATATAAATACGATAATAAACAAATGTTAAAAATGGTGAAACAAAAAAAAAATGAGTAAATACTATTTGTAGGAATTTTCAAGGTATTCGGTTGACGGTTCAAAAAAAAATTCAAATATTTCATTCAAAAATGCCTTTTTTATAGATAATTAACCTTATTAAAAATGATTATCATCTTTTTCCAATATTTTCCTTTCTAAATACGCGTTCAACTTGATCAGCTCAATCATTTGTCAAGTTGGCCAAACTACTGACTCGTTCAACTCAACAATTTGTCAAGTTGATCGAGCTTATACTCGAGAAACTTGACATTTGATCAAGTTGGACAAGCTAAGTACTCAAATTCATTTGCCTGCCTTTGGCATTGGGCGACTCCTAGGAAGATTTAAGGGTAACCAGTTTTCAAAATGCTGGTACATCCAGAGTAGCAATGAAGTTTCTCCAATGTCAAAACATTCATGGAAGAATTGAAACCAGAAAGATAAAGTAAATGAAGGATAGTGGGGGCATTTTGATCAAAACATGCAGAATAGACTAACTAGTGCTATATAAATACAAGATTCATGCCTGTACGCGAGGCAGCGCCGCAACTATAAAACTAAAAATCTTCAATACTATCTCACCATGGTAAAGAAAAATCTCTACAGCAGTGAAATCTAGTTTTTCAGTACCTTTACGAGTTTTCTATGTATGTCAGTCTCAGAGAAGCCCTGAAGAATGGAACCGTTCAATGCTAACTTCTGATGTATACTTGCCCTTTGCTATAGCAAAAGGGGTGCTAACCTCTTGATATTGAGCCAGTGTTCTGGTGCTTCCCATAGTTCATCAGCGACTTATAATGTTTAGGATGCTGATTCATCACCAATTTATTCCCATCATTCAACCGACCAATATCGGCAGCACTAATCATTGTAGATAGCGAGTCCACAGGTTCCAATGGCAATGAGATCCCAGACATTCCATCGTACGATAGAATACAGGCCATTGCATACAAAGAGGCACCAAGATGTTCTGGAAGAACTTTCCGTGGATGGGTCACCTACAACACAAGAAACTAATTAAGAACTTTTTTATAACCACAAACATCTATTTTTATGAAGTACTTGCTATAACAACAAAAGTATAACATGCACGTGGGAAATTACTTTGTACAGTATTGCTGCAGATAGTCTCTCTCTCAGGCAGTAAATTTGAGCGACGTCAAGAGCTGTTGACTCAAAAGAAAGCCACCGATCAACAATGACTTTAACTGCATTATCAGGAGAGGACATAACGTTCTCTGCGCGGAGAGCATTTGACATATCACGACTCTCTGTATTTTCTTCATCGCTATCATTGACATCTGTATCTTCAGAGCCACTTCCATTACCCTCGTCATCCTTTTCGTTTGCTGGGGCCACTACAATCTCCATGGCCAATAACAATAATGGGAGTGGACCCACAACACTACAGTTTCTAATGTGCAACCCCCCATCTCCACGAGTTATCTCATCAAACACGATCAACGGTTGAAGTCTAAATTTTTCAAATAATAGCTTGAAAAGGGTTGAGTGGGGGTGCAACCGAACCTTATCACCACTTGCAGTCTCTACAATGGACTTCTTACCATTTCTAGGTGGAAGCAGTCTTCCAACCATAGGATAAAGACCGGCAACAAGGACAGCATGGAGTATTCCTGGGTCTTGGGCATTCAGACTACACCTAGATGCATCTTCTGGTAGAAAACCATTCCGGCGTAATTCAGTCTCTAGTTGCTTGCGCAATCGTGATATCATTTTCATAGTGCCTGAAGATATAAAGTAGCGAGAACAAAACCGATTTTCTTCACCCTTTCCTTTTGCAATTTTCCATCCCTCGAAGGCGGCTATTACAGCTAACTGATCACCAAGGCCACCATTAAGTGAAGCTAGCTCAGATTTTGCAGCTACAGCTCTCTTCTTTTCATGAGGTAGTGTGGGTAGAGTGAATGGGTTTCTATAGTCAGAAGCACAAGCTAAGGTCAATGCTGGGTCCAGACAGTTCAATAATATTGCAATAAGAAGCATCTTGCTCGTTAGCGGATGAACTGGCAGAGATCCAATCCTCTCCCCAAGTTCTGTAAGTTTCTCATCAAGTGTCAGTGCCCCGATCTCTTGAAGAACTGTGATCGCATTACGTATGGTCTCATAAACTGGAGGGTCCAATGTCTTCTGCAAAAAATGCTCTATTTTGCAGGATGGATCTAGAAGCTTCACCTGCACAAGGACAACAAGAAAAGCAGCATTACACATCTAAGAAACTGTAAGTAGGGGGTGGGTGGGTAAGGTTTCTCTCCATGAAGAAAGTTATCAAGTCAGCAGTGATACATCGCCTCGTGCATGGTGGATTCTTGATACTAGTATTTGTGCATTCACTCAAAAGCAAGGAGTGAGAAGTAAGCACCTGCAAACATAGCTCTTCTATTGGAATCCTCTTAATCTCGGGAACCTGGAAATCTGGCAAGGAAGCAGCACGAAGTTTTGAGTAAAGATGATAACAAATCCCTGGTTGGCACCGTCCGGCACGTCCTTCTCGTTGCTTTGCACTTGCTTTTGAAATCCAAGAAGAATGAAGAGTTGACACATTATTATATGGATCATAACTTTTTTCTTTCATTCGTCCACTGTCTATGACATAAACAACATCCTCAATGGTGACAGAAGTCTCAGCAATATTAGTTGAAAGAACAATTTTGCGGCATCCTCGAGGGCATGGTCTAAAAACTTTCTTTTGTTCCACTGATGGGATCATAGAATGAAGAGATATAATGACAAATTTGGACGAATCCTTGAAAAAAGGGCTAGCTTGTAAACGGTCTCGTGCTTTATTTATATCATCCCAACCTGGAAGGAAAATGAGAATGGCTCCGTCCTTTGAGTCAGTACATATTCTTTTCAGTAGCTTCTCAATGAGCACATGATCAATTAGTTCAGGGTCAACGGTGGACAAGTATTTATCGAGTAATTTTTCCTCCACCGTGTGGGAAAAGGTTTTCTCAATGTGCTTTTTAATAATTTCAGCGGCTTCTCCATGATTAAATCGCTCAGCCAAATCAAGAGCAGTATTTCCATCATTGGTTTGTAAACTACAGTCCGCCCCAAAAGAGAGGAGCATACAAATATCACCAACTCTGCCTTTTCCTGCAAATACCATCAGTGGTGTAACTCCAGTTATAGAATGCTGGTAATTGAAGATTTTTCGGCCTCCTTCAGAAGATATTAAATCAAGGAGAGGATCAAACTCATCATTTGACAAAGCCAAGTCAATAGCTTCGTCAAGAGCAACTTTGTACTCCTCAGTTAAGATAGAGTCCTCCATTGTCCCATCATCTGAAGTACATTTTAGGTGATTGTTTTCTGTTGATCTCAGTACAGAAAGTACATCCTCGAGATAGAAACTTTTCACCTGAATGAAGATGTTTCACATATCATATACTAAATTTATAAAAGGAAAAATCAGCACCACATATTTTAGAGGAACTTACAGGATAAGTAAACCCAGGAACCCGAATAATAGGACAGCCACCAAAATAGTCTGAAAATCGTTCAGCGTCAATTGTGGCACTCATCAACACCTGTTCAGGTTCAACTGGTCAGCAAATTTTGTGAAGTTCAACAAATCTGGACTGGCTGGAGGAAAAATGAATAGGCAACTAGATACTTTGCATGTAAGACATCACGGTACACGAAAAAGACAAGGAAAAAAACTAACCAGACGCAAATGAGGATATGAAGGAAGCATGTCTCTGGAGACAAAAATAACCAAATTAGCACGCAAAATTTCAACATAGTAGAGTAAGACGTATAGTAATAATAATCAAAATACAAATTATGTTATATATCTACTGAACATATTGAGAAGCCATATTCGTAGCAAAGGGTGAAACAAGTACTTCAACAAATAAGCTGTTTTCCAAGGAAAATCAATTGTCATAATAGGCTAACACAAAACCTACTTTAGGCATCAAATAATGACATGTTCACTGGTCCCTACATATAATAATATATCATGGTCGCTAAAGGAAATATAAGTTCATGTGCCAAAAGAGGAGAGAGATGTGATCCTGAGGCAAGGCACCTGATAATTGCTAGCATGAAATCAGAGTAGCGATCCCTTTCATGAATTTCATCCTAAAGTGAAAACAAGTTTGTTAGGAACAGACCATCAAGATAAGAACACCAAATAATGGATGGTATACAGATACTGTGAAACTTTTTTTATAAAAAAAAACCAAAATGCACACAAAAGATACTCGTATTTAAATAATGAGAGAAAAGGGAATTGGTGTGGGGTAATATTTGCAATGTATTTATAGCAATAATTTATCAGAGGACGAAAAGTGATTTACATTGTTGAAAATCATAATATAAATTAGTTAGACACAAAACATTACCACAATGATGTGGGTTATGTCAGAGACATAATTTTCCATTTTCTCAGATGCTCCTGTCCTCAGTCCACCATTTCCTTTGCTAACTAGAACCCTCAACAAAATCCCATTGGTGCAAAACAGAAGAGATGAATGCCTCCCACCTTTGGTCTCCAGCCGTATCTAACATTTCCCATGAAGTAAATAAAGTCATTCAGCCTAAGGTATGTGCCTTGTATACATGTACAAAGAAGAGGGGTGGAAAGAAGATTTGAAACAGAGCACAACAACAATGATAATCATGATAATGATGATGAAACAGCACAGAAGGATTATCACACTTGGCATATGTTACTCTTATCTGTCTGGCAACTTAATTACACCTTTGGTGACTATTGTTCATTGGTGTACGCTTCTTTTGTCCGGCATTCTCTGTTCTATGTCTAGTAGGAAAAAAGAGTTTTGATCTCTTGAATATTAAGTTGAAGTTTTTGCTTGATACTCTAGGCAACAGATACGGACCTTGCATCAAGCCATAATCATATTTCAAATGGTAAATCTAGAGGATGACCTCCTTAAGACTTCTTCTACTGGCAATTTAACTGTCACAGCCCACCATGGAGACCTTTTTGACTACTTATTGACCAGAGAACAGTTAGGTCATCTATATTTGATTTAGTTGTTTCAACATAAATGCTTGTGCAGAGAATTTACTTCTGCTGAGACATGTAATCAATTTAGGGAACAATTGAGTCTTACTGGTAATTAATTTTTGTTGGCAGCCCACCGCCATCTTTTCCTTATGATTTTGTTAAATGCTAAGATGATGACATAGCAAGTGTGGCAGTTGTTGCTTATGGACAGTTATTGTAATGTTATTTTCCAGATCTCCAGCGGTAACATATTCAGATTTTCTAGATTTCATGAGTTTTTGATATACTTCTTTGAAGGATGAGGTGTAGTTTGATAAATTATAAAATACAAAATAAAGTAAATTTTTTTTAAAAAAAACTCAGGAGTTCAAAAGCCTTGATAATAGATAAATATTATCATTAATTGAAATTTTGTATTATCAGATAATTGATAAGGCAAGTCGTAGACATATTGTTGATAAAGAACAACAATAGTGATAAGCAAAAGCACGGCCATTGATTAGATTGTGTAGTACCTTGTATCCTACTGTATCTCCAACATATTCACCTCTTTCTGTAGCAATTCTCTCTGCCACTGCACTCGAAACATCAAAGAGTAGAGATGTTTACACATATCTGAAACACGAGAAGACATGGAAAAAGGGAACATATATTTCAAGATATAGACAGGTTCTGCACACCTGATGTGGCAGAGATTCGCCGTGGTTGAGTACAAACAATTTTACATGTCTCTCCTTTACCCCACACATGATCCAGAAGAAACTGTGGGACCTGAATTATATTGATTATGGTGACTATTAATATAAATAACATACTCAAAATCATAATATTAAAGATATTATGCAGAAGCCAACCAACAAGACCAGGAAGGAGCGTTGTGACCAAATATTTTACAGTAGTTGAAAATTAATTTGAAATATCAAATGTTTTGCTTATTTGGCCTCCACAAACAGGCACAACACATACAGACACCAAAAGAAAAAGAAAAAGAAAAGAAAGAATATTACTTGTTTCATTTAAATATTTTCCCATTCTCAGACAAGCAGAGGTTGTGAAAAATATGTTAATACACACAAAAAAACAAAGAGTAAGAGCTCATTAGCTAAGTAGACATTTCAAATTTCTCATGCTAACAGGGTAAAATATGATTACGTTCTATTCTAAAAACACATTTTTTCTTGACTTGAAACATATATAAATTAAAAGTTTGTGGATTCTCTTTTTTGCTTCCAGTGCAATGAATAGACATAAATATAAATTTGCAAAAAAGAAATAGTAATATTAAAAATTGTAATTTGGAATGTCATTCCATTTCCATGCACATTGAAACACAAAAAGAGTGGGATTTTGTTAGTTTTGCAGGTGCAAGATGCTTATAAAAAGAGAAAACTCTATCCTTCACCTTTAAGCTCAAAGCATTGAGCTTCAAATATTTGAATAACTCATAATCAATTTCAACCTTTGAAGATATAACAAACTAAGTCTACAAAAACCACGATCCATCACAAATCTCAGATCACATAGCATAATACCTCTTGTCCACCTTTCAATTATTTTACGTGCATAATTTAATTAATTCCAGTAAATGGATATTTCTTCAAATTGCCTGTCTAAACATCCCAAAAATTTACTTAATTTCAAAATGTCAAACTATCTATACCTTTCCCGTTATGCTCACACAAAAAAAAAAATACCAAATTCGAAACAAAAGCAATCAATATGTTGCCACATGTTTGAATATTTTGAATTCAAAAATGAAAAATAAAAGGTAAAATCTGATCAATTAGTCAAAAAAAGAAAAAGAAAACATGCATTAAAACTCAGATTATTGGTTCATTAGTTATTGTTTGGGGGTTGGGAAGGGCCACAGCCGCAGGGTGCAGAACTGATCACCTGCGTCGTTTTTCCGCATCCAGTTTCACCAGAAATGAGCACAACCTGCTTTGGAAAGATGAAACAAACTTTAATCTATTGGATATGATTCAAAGGAGATAACCAATTGCAAATTCAAACATAAAAAGAATCTCATCAATACTTCAATAAAGCAGTCTCCAAAAACCACAAGTCCCGTCAAGCTGAGAAATAAATTATAAACAGAATCTTTCTTCCCCAATTCTGTGAAAACCAGACTTTCTAGTTGTAGGAGTCTTTCGTACACAGCCTTTCACCATTCTGTTATTTTTGGGATCTTAGCAGTTCTAATCATTACATCAATGTGATTCAGTATGTATGTAGGATAGACTCACAACTATGCAAGTAATAAAATATGTATATTATGTAACAATTGATGAAGACAACCTGATGAGAATCTATAGTTGATGTAACGACATCTCTGAAAGATCCAATTGGAAGCTTAGACCTCTCCTCAGTGATCTGTAACAAGGACCCACGATAACTTGCTTGGTTTTCACATTTAAAGCTGATATAAATAACAGTACTAAGAGTGCACAAGATTCAAAGGGAAAGTAAACTAAACGTTGAGGCACTAAACCTGTCTCAAGTTTGGGGATTTTTCTATCCGCGAAGCAAGTGATTCCACCTTCCTTGCAATTTCAGATTTGGTCAATGCAGGTTTGCAAAATATGTCATCTCTCCTTGCTTGAACTTTATCAGTTCTTCCAAAACTTTCTCCAACCTTATTCTCAGCCATCTCTCCGTCATCGGGGGGGTACCGAGAAAATAAATCCTGTAAAACATATTTTGCTTCTGCTGAAAATCTGAAAGAAACGAGATTTTCCTTCCCCTCTTTGCCCACTTCCTTTTTGGTCTTATAAATAGAAACTTGTCGATGATCCCCCCGCCTAGACAGAGTAACGTTTGATTAGAAAGATAAAGGACCTAAACCCAAATCATTTAGGTTATATAATAAAATCATACTTAGTAATTACTTACCCAGAACTTTTGGACCTCAATCCCATTTTTCTGCATAGAATATGCACTGCAGCTCGTTCACGGTTTGTCAAATTAGCTTCAAATGTGTACTCTGCATCAGCAAAATTTACACATGAATCCTTTGCAAGTAAGCTAAATTAGTTGTGCAATTACCAACTATAGAAAGCTATACAGAGCATAACCAGCAAAAAAAATGTGGTCAATGACTTAAAGTTGCTTAAATCAATTAGACAGGCTTATAAATAAAGTGCTCACCTTTCAATTCTGAAATAACAAACCTTCAAGGTTTCTTGTTCTTTTTAATCTTGTTATCCAATCATTGATACTACACTACTCTACCCTTAAATAAGCCTACCTACAGATAAAAATTTATTGGTTACGATTGCTAGCAATCCATATAACATATTATACCCCTAAAATACTCTAATCAGGATCGTCTAGCTTGGAACTAATTGCGTGTGTTAGAAGTTCAAATCATATCAGCTTGCACAGCCTGAGCAAAGCCTTTTGTAAACATTTGCAAAATATTAGCCCCCCTAGCTCCAAGCATAAGCAGTATTCACAAAAGCTACCAATTATCAGAGTTAATCACTCATGCAGGATCAAGATACCCATGGTAGCAAATATCTACAGTCATATAATCTAGTAAACCTAAATCAAATATTTTGTGTATTCCAAAATCAGTAGTGATTCTTTTTGACAGTAAAGCAACATATGAATGATGATATATAACATACCAAAAGGTAGTTCATACCATATCATATTTCAATTGAAAAGGTCAGAATATGGAAACAAGTCATTTAATGAGGCACAAACGAACATTTGGACAAGAAAGAAATATGAACACTTCAGCATACCGGATAACACTTGAAGGAGAAATCAACAACACGGGATCAAGATATCTTAATAAACCAAATCAAAATATCTTGCGAAAAGAAATTTCCCCAAATAGAACATAATAATAACGAAGGAAAAGACTTTAACGTCAACATTTCCATTTGAGGTTAGTCATTCTTGTTCTGTAACAAACCAAAAAAAAAAAAATGAACCAAAATTGACACTAATTAACAGCAGTCAAATGACGACACAAAATCTGTATAAAGGAAACATATTAAAATAAGAATCTAAATACGTTTATGGTATTTTCTGATATAGTGGTTGGAACAAAAATTTTGTCTGAGAACAAAAAGAATGTGTTACAGTGTTCGACAAATGATATAGGCTGCCGTCATTTTTGTCGTATTTGGACAGTGAATAGTTTTATCCATAGCAGACAGGTATAAAACAAACTTCATGTCCAAGAATAAGTAAGTGAAGACAGCATTAACTCCGAACAACTCAGCTTTATACTATGAGATGCCTGATACATAATACTCTGCCCATCGGCCAAGCAACCTATTATTACATGTTGAATAGGAACTTAGGCTTTACATAAGACCTGCCTAACAGGTTCGAACATTAAATTTTTCAAATTTCTACTTCACCGCATTATTTAATTGATTCCAGGCTAAATGAAAGCAAAATATCATAAACCTACATGCACATACATAAAGTTTTAGGCGCAATCTGAAAGGTATATGTCTATAGAATATGCACGTGGATAACTTTTTAACTTTTTAAGGCAAATGAATATCAATTCCTGAAAAGGTGAATAAGATAAATAAAAAATAGCTGCTGCAAGTTCTTAAATATCAATCAAAATCGGCATAACATTCAACCAAATCACAACTAAGCAATATGCAAAACTGGGCACTTACACGAATGCACATGTTTTTCTCTCACAATGAATCAATAAACAAATATTCTTTTCGTTTGGATTTTAATTACCTTCATCATCAGATTTACAGAACTGTTCAATAATCTGGTTAACATGAATTCGAGTGGATTCGGTAATGGTGGTAACTTTTTGTGGGTTTTTCCCTTTCTTCTGCCTCTTCTTTCCAACCCCGCCAGATGCTTCTGTAGCCATTTTTCTCCTTCTTTTCTTTCCCGTTTTTCCTATTGTTTTCTGTGTACTATCTATTTTTTTGGGTGGAACGGGGCTTAAGAATTCAGTGTCTCAGTTGAGCTTTGTCGGTTGAATCGGAGAAGAAGATTAAGGAGAAACAGCGGAATGCATTTACGGAGAGAGACGCAATTGATATTACAGTGTTGTTTTTCATTTCTCGTACCTGCTGTAATAACCAAACGGGCTTGAACTTCTCCTGGGCCTCTCAATCGATTTGGAAATGGGCAAATTACACAAATACCCATAAAATTGAGGGTTTTTTGGAAAATCATCCTAAACAATTATAACAGTAAAAAATACGGTAAATATTATTTCCAATTTCAATTCCATTCCATAATCAACCCCAAAACATATCCAAATTCTTTACAAACCAAAATTCATAATAAAACCGATCTCTTTCACGTTATCGGAATTCAAATTCAAAACCGATCTGGATTTCTCGTTGTTTCTTCTCCAATTCAACACAAAATCAGAATTCAAATTCAAAATTCTCAGGTAATTTGCTAAATTTTACTTCTTCTTCATACTTTCTATTTGAATTAGATAACTTTCTGTATTTTGATTGGAGATATTCAATAACATATCAAGTTAAATGCATACAAATGATTTTGATTTAAATTATATCATATTCCGATTTCAATGTAGACAAATCATTCTTTATTCACTTCGTTATAAATCATTAGTATTGAGCTAAACATATTTGCGAATATCAGTTACCAATGTGTTTGTAAAAATTTGAATAAGAATATCAGTTACCAATGTGTTTGTAAACATATTTGCTTATGCAGGGGTGCATACAATGTGTTTGTAAAAATGTCAATAAGAATATAGCTTTTTGTTCAAAAAGTGACATGTTCTGTCACTTTTTGCTTAAAAAGTGACAGAACATTATATGCAAGTCATACGAACATATTTGAATCAAAATCATCTCCGTGGTTGATTTAAATGCAGGAATTAATTTGATATTTGTTGTGTATTATGAAGTGACATGAATTATTGAGCATGACAAAATATTAATGTATCGTTATTTTAACTTGAATATGAATTGAGGCTAGGTTGTTCAAAAAGTGATATGCTCTGTCACTTTTTGCTTAAAAAGTGACAGAACATTATATGCAAGTCATACAAACATATTTGAATCAAAATCATCTCCGTGGTTGATTTAAATGCAGGAATTAACTTGATATTTGTTGTGCATTATGAAGTGACATGAATTATTGAGCATGACAAAACATTAATGTATCGTTATTTTAACTTGAATATGAATTGAGGCTAGGTTGTTCAAAAAGTGACATGCTCTGTCACTTTTTGCTTAAAAAGTGACAGAACATTATATGCAAGTCATACGAACATATTTGAATTAAAATCATCTCCGTGGTTGATTTAAATGCAGGAATTAACTTGATATTTGTTGTGCATTATGAAGTGACATGAATTATTGAGCATGACAAAACATTAATGTATCGTTATTTTAACTTGAATATGAATTGAGGCTTGGGGGATAGAAAATTGATATGTTCTGTCACTTTTTGCTTAAAAAGTGACATGCTCTGTCACTTTTTGTTTAAAAGTGACAGAACAATATTTGCAAGTTAGAAAAATAAATTTGAATAAAAAATCATCTATGTAGTTGATTTAAATGCAAGATTTAACTTGATTTTATTGTGCATTATGAAGTGACATGAATTATTGAGATTGACCAAACATTAATGTATTGTCATTTTGTCTTGAATATGAATTTAAGCTTGTGAACAAAATAGTGACATGTTCTGTCACTTTTTGCCTAAAAAGTGACATGGTCTGTCACTTTTTGCTCAAAAAGTGACAGAACAATGTATGCAAGTTAGAGAAACAAATTTGAATAAAAAAATCATCTATGTGGTTTATTTAAATGCAAGATTTAACTTGATTTTGTTGTGCATTATGAAGTGACATCAATTATTGAGCATGACCAAACATTAATGTATCGTTATTTTGCTTTGAACATGAATTGAGGCTTGGGGGATAGAAAAGTGACATGCTATATCACTTTTTGCCTAAAAAGTGACAGAGCATGTCACTTTTTGCTCAAAAAGTGACAAAACAATGTTTGCAAGATAGAGAAATAAATTTGAATCAAAATCATATATATGGTTGATTTAAATGCATGATTTAACTTGATATTTGTTGTGTATTATGAAGTGACATCAATTATTGAGCATGGCCAAACATTAATGTATCGTTATTTTGCTTTGAACATGAATTGAGGCTTGGAGGATAGAAAAGTGACATGTTATGTCACTTTTTGCTTAAAAAGTGACATGGTCTGTCACTTTTAGCTCAAAAAGTGACAGAACAATGTATGCAAGTTAGAGAAACAAATTTGAATAAAAAATCATCTATGTGGTTTATTTAAATGCAAGATTTAACTTGATTTTGTTGTGCATTATGAAGTGACATCAATTATTGAGCATGACCAAACATTAATGTATCGTTATTTTGCTTTGAAAATGAATTGAGGCTTGGGGGATAGAAAAGTGACATGCTATGTCACTTTTTGCCTAAAAAGTGACAGAGCATGTCACTTTTTGCTCAAAAAGTGACAAAACAATGTTTGCAAGATAGAGAAATAAATTTGAATCAAAATCATATATGTGGTTGATTTAAATGCATGATTTAACTTGATATTTGTTGTGCATTATAAAGTGACATCAATTATTGAGCATGGTCAAACATTAATGTATCGTTATTTTGCTTTGAAAATGAATTGAGGTTTGGAGGATAGAAAAGTGACATGCTATGTCACTTTTTGCTTAAAAAGTGACAGAGCATGTCACTTTTTGCTCAAAAAGTGACAGAACAATGTTTGCAAGATAGAGAAACAAATTTGAATCAAAATCATCTATGTGGTTGATTTAAATGTATGATATTTGTTGTGCATTTATAGTGACATCAATTATTGAGCATGACCAAACATTAATGTATCGTTATTTTGCTTTGAACATGAATTGAGGTTTGGGGGATAGAAAAGTGATATGCTCTGTCACCTTTTACTTAATGATACATCTATTGAGGATGATCAAACATTAATGTATCATATATCGGTGTTTTTTTTGCAGATATGGATAAAATCAATGTATTCATCCATTATGGAGGGAAATGGGAACATTGTAACCAATATATAAATTTTAAAATGGCTGGAATTGTCGTTCCAATAGAATGTACATACTGCGAACTCAATGGCATGATATATTCAGTTACAAACGTAAGTCCAGCAACACACTCAATAACAATACAATATAAGGTGAAGAAAAACCTGCCTCTGATGAAGATTTCAGACAATAATTCCCTCACATTTTATTTGGAGCTCAAAAGAAGGGAGAAACATCTTGCAAGCTTTCCTTTGTGCATAGATGTCACACCGGTTTCATTATGTCAAAGAATTGAAAGTTTTGAAGACATACAACTTTCAGAAGCTGCTACTGGTGAAGAAAATGACATGATGCAATTAGAAGTTTTTCAAACTCATGGTTCGGCAACAACCTCAGTTCAAAGTCTACCAAGTATTGAAGACTTAGCTGTAGATGTTTCTTCATGCATACCGGAGGTTGAAGAAATGAGTAATGAAACAGGTAGTGAAATTATTTCATTTGTCAGTATGAATGAAATTGCAGAGAAAAAGGTTTTTAGGAACAAGACATTGGTTAAGAAAAGTATTTCGGTGTATGCGATACATAAAAACTTTCAGTTCAAAGTAAGTAAGTCGGACAAGAAAGAATATGTGCTGAAATGCATAGATGATAATTGCAAATGGTGTTTTAGAGCTTCAAGACTTGGAAGAACAGAAATGTTCAAAATAAGATATATTAGAAACAATCACACATGCTCAAATAACATCATCTTGGCAGATCACCGTCAAGCAACAAGCTCAATAGTAGGAGAATGCATCAAGTACAAGTATGTTTCAACAAAAACAACATACACTCCTGCAGACATAATAAGTGACATGATGAATACATACGGAGTGTCGATGAGTTACGAGAAAGCTTGGAGATCTAAGGAGAAAGCTTTGGAATTGGTGAGAGGAGATCCGACAGAGTCTTATGAAAATGTTCCAAAGTATTTGTACATGATAGAACAAACAAATCCTGGATCAATTACAAGAATTGAGACTTATGACAACAACAAATTTAAATACCTCTTCATGGCATTAGGAGCATCTATTCAGGGGTGGGAGTATTGCAGACCTATAATAGTGATTGATGGTACGTTCTTAAAGGGAAATTATGGTGGAACTTTATTTACAGCATGTACACAAGATGCAAACAACAACATTTTCATATTAGCATTTGGAGTTGGTGACTTAGAAACTAATGATTCATGGGAGTGGTTCTTACTTATGTTAAAAGAAGCTTATGGTGAGCGAGAAGGATTGTGTATAATCTCAGATGGTCATAAAAGCATAAAAAATGCAATCCAGAAGGTGTATAAGAATTCGATGCATGGTCTATGTTCCTACCACTTGCTACAAAATTTAAAGTCAACATTTGGCAAAAGAAATGGAAAGAACATTACACAACCATTCAATAGAGCTGCTAGAGCCTACACGAAAAATGATTTTGAGTTCCATATGAAACAACTCGATGAAATCCACAAAGGGATTCGATCACATCTGGTATGTTCAAAAATATTTATTTTGAATGCTTAATAACATTATATACAATAAATGATTAATATTTTGGTTATTCTTTATGCAGGAAGAAATTGGTTATCACAAGTGGTCAAGGGCATACATGACAAATAACAGGTTTTCCACAATGACTTCAAATATAGTTGAATCAGTAAATTCGATAACAAAAACAACAAAAGGTTGTCCTATAGAACTTTTATTGGAATCCTTAAGATATTTGTTGCAAGAATGGTTTGTGAAGCACTTAAACGATGCGCGGGCAACCTTCACAAAACTTGCAAACAAACAAGAAAAAATATTGAGAGAGAAATCCATGGAATCAAAGAAATTGAAGGTAAAAAGCGATAAATTGCATGAACTAAATATCATTTATATGCTGAGTTTTATTGTAATGAAAACATGCATATACCAACTAGGGACATATTGTGTCACTTTCTTAGTAAAAAGTGGCATGACTTGGATTTCATATCGTCTATGGCTCTATTTATAATTACATATCAGTAAAAGGTTTATGATTTTAAAATCTGATTGTTATTGTGATGAAATTATGATTATCTAAAAAAGTGACAGAGTGTGTCACTTTCTGAGTAAAAAGTGACATAGTGTGTCACTTTCTTAGTAAAAAGAGGCATGACTTGGATTTTATATAATCTATGGCTCTATTTATAATTACATATCAGTAGAAGGTTTATGATTTTGAAATCTTATTATATCTGATTGTTATTGTGATGAAATTATGATTATCTAAAAAAGTGACATAGTGTGTCACTTTTTGAATAAAAAGTGACAGAGTGTGTCACTTTCTGAGTAAAAAGTGACAGAGTGTGTCACTTTCTGAGTAAAAAGTGACATAGTGTGTCACTTTCTTAGTAAAAAGTGGCATAACTTGGATTTTATATAGTCTATGGCTCTATTTATAATTACATATCAGTAGAAGGTTTATGATTTTGAAATCTTATTATATCTGATTGTTATTGTGATAAAATTATGATTATCTAAAAAAGTGACAGATTGTGTCACTTTCTGAGTAAAAAGTGACACAGTGTGTCACTTTCTTAGTAAAAAGTGACACAGTGTGTCACTTTCTTAGTAAAAAGTGGCATGACTTAAATTTCATATCGTCTATGGCTCTATTTATAATTACATATCAGTAGAAGGTTTATGATTTTGAAATCTAATTATATCTGATTGTTATTGTAATGAAAATATGATTATCTATAAAAGTGACATAGTTTGTCACTTTCTAAGTAAAAAGTGACATAGTGTGTCACTTTTTCAGTAAGTGGGAATTAAACATCATGAAATAATGATTTAATTGTTGTAGTTTATTAATACATTGTTTTCTTGCATTATTTTCACAGGCATCGGCTTCAAGTTCAATAATATACCAAGTCAATGATGTTTGTGCCTCATATTTGGTGAATATTGAAGAAAAGACATGTACATGCAATCATTTCCAAGTGGACAAAATCCCATGTGCACATGCATTGGCAGTTATTGCAAAGATAAAGGACGATTCATATTTGTATTGTTCAAAATATTACACAACAGAGATGTATGTCCAAACATACAGTGGTACAGTTTACCCACTTGGAGATCGTAATGATTGGAATATACCAGTTGATGTAAAAGCAAGAATAGTCTTGGCTCCTGATCCAAAAAGGAAATCTGGACGACCTAAAGAGAAAAGAATACCATCAAAAGGAGAAAAAAAGCAAAGTACAAAATGTGGTAGATGTGGAAAGTACGGCCATAATCGAAGATCGTGTCAAACTCCAGCACCTTTGAAGAAGAAGCCACAAAAGAAAAGAAAGTTGCAAGATTTATGAGTTTTTTTATTTTTTATTTGGAAAGTATCACTTATTCATTCTTATTGGTTTTTCTATTCAAAATAGTGTTAACATTCATGCGCTTTGCTTTTTTATAGGACATGACATTATAGTAGAATGTAAAACTTATCATTTAACACTATATGGTATACATGATACTTCACCTATTAAAGGGATTTGTAAATACTGAAATTGTAACTTTTAGAACAAAAGGTTACATTTGTGTCACTTTTAGAACACAATATGTCACTTTTATATAAAAAAGTGACACACTATGTCACTTTTATAATGAAAAGTGACAAACTATGTCGTTTGTTCGTTATTAAAACTCCTAACATGGCTGGCAAAGTGTATACATGTTTTTCATAATTTAAGAACAAAAAGTGACACACTTTGTCACTTTTAGAACAAAAAGTGACACACACTGTCACTTTTATAATGAAAAGTGACAAAGTATGTCGTTTGTTCGTTATCAAAACTCCTAACATGGCTGTCAAAGTGTATACATGTTTTTCATAATTTAAGAACAAAAAGTGACACACTTTGTCACTTTTAGAACAAAAAGTGACACACTATGTCACTTTTAGAACAAAAAGTGACACACACTGTCACTTTTATAATGAAAAGTGACAAACTATGTCGTTTGTTCGTTATTAAAACTCCTAACATGGCTGTCAAAGTGTATAAATGTTTTTCATAATTTAAGAACAAAAAGTGACACACTATGTCACTTTTAGAACAAAAAGTGACATACTATGTCACTTTTAGAACAAAAAGTGACACACACTGTCACTTTTATAATGAAAAGTGACAAAGTATGTCGTTTGTTCGTTATCAAAACTCCTAACATGGCTGTCAAAGTGTATACATGTTTTTCATAATTTAAGAACAAAAAGTGACACACTTTGTCACTTTTAGAACAAAAAGTGACACACTTTGTCACTTTTAGAACAAAAAGTGACACACTATGTCGTTTGTTCGTTATTAAAACTCCTAACATGGCTGTCAAAGTGTATAGATGTTTTTCATAATTTAAGAACAAAAAGTGACACACTATGTCACTTTTAGAACAAAAAGTGACATACTATGTCACTTTTAGAACAAAAAGTGACACACACTGTCACTTTTATAATGAAAAGTGACAAACTAAGTCGTTTGTTCGTTATCAAAACTCCTAACATCGCTGTCAAAGTGTATACACGTTTTTCATAATTTAAGAACAAAAAGTGACACACTATGTCACTTTTAGAACAAAAAGTGACACACTATGTCACTTTTACAACAAAAAGTGACACACACTGTCACTTTTATAATAAAAAGTGACAAAATGTCGTTTGTTCGTTATTAAAACCCCTAACCTGGCTGTCAAAGTGTATACATGATTTCCATACTTAAAGTAATATATCAATATAATCATGTTTTGTCAACATGAATAGCATATCACCTGTACACAAAAATATTTTGTACTTACATCTTTTGCAAAGAAACCTTCAAAAACTACATTGTTAATCTCATTTACATGAAACTACATTCACCATATACACTACATTTACATGTAACATGTAGTCCTAGTACAAAAATATTATTTACAAAAAAATTGCAGTGTCTTTTCACATATCCTTTGGCACCCAATCATTATCAGTATCATAATTCTCCACTTGCTTCTTCTTGGCATACACGTACAATTCAGTGGCCAAGTATTTCCGAATCTGTGGAATATTGAATGTCTTTGGCATTTCCTTCAACATTGAATTGATGAAATACTCAGCATATTTAATGACATAGATTCCACAATCGCCACTGCAACAAACAAAATTGAACATTAACCAATAATTGAAGGCAAACCATACATTTCTATCTATTCAACATATAAAAAGCCAAATTATTAAAAAGCAAACTAACTCGTTCTTTTGCTGTGGTAGTTTTGGAACCAACTTCACAGCAAGTGGTTTTAGCGCCTCTTTTTCTGGAATATTTTTGCCGTCGAAGAATCCAGTGTTATACAAAAGATGAGGAATCATAACTGAAAATGGTTCCAGAGCTTCAAGTACATCAGACTTCTTGATAAACTTATTGTATGAATTATATATATTCAAGCGCATCTCCTTGATGTCAAAATGACAAAGAAGCCAATGAGCCGAGTTATACATCCTCAAAGGCATAAGGACATGGTCAACTTCTCGCCAACTTGTGTTGCATGGCATGTACAATCCAATTGGATACGAGAGTAGAGAAGTTTGCTTAACAAGGACTAGTGGATCTTTTGAAAAATCTTCATACAACCCCCTAATTTGGCTGTCAAAGGCAAAGTCCGTTGTTGTAGCTTTGATTCTCATACCATTCCCATACCTTAACATCTTTCGGAGATAATAAAAACATACATCCATATGCTACAAAACAAATGTATAAAAAGAAACAGCAATGTATTAATAAATTATATACATAAATCTTAAACCAAACAATTAACAAACAAAGACTTACTGAGTCATCCAAAGCCTCATCTTTTGTCACTAATTCATATCACCAGATTTTAGAAGAGATTGCAACATCGCTGAAGTAGAAGGAAGGGCTAATCTTAATATTGTCATCATTGAAATGACTAACTCTGCATTACAAAAAAGATAGGTCACATACAATTACACTTATAATAAAAATGACATACTTTTAAAAAGTGACATACTGTGTCACATTTTACTAAAAAAGTGACATACTTAAAGTAAAAAGTGACAAGTATGTCACTTTTTTAGTAAAAAGTGACAGAGTATGTATACAAGTTATACAAACACATTTGTATCAAATTTTTCTCTGTGGTTGATTTAATTACAAGATTTAACTTGATATTTGTTGTGAATTATGGAGTGACATTAATTATGCAAGATCAAGCATTAATGCATCATTTTTCTTTTGTCTTGAATATGAATTGAGGCTTCAGATAGAAGAGTGACAGACTATGTCACTTTTTGAGCAAAAAGTGACACGCTCTGTCACTTTTTGCTCAAAAAGTGACATGGTCTGTCACTTTTTGCTCAAAAAGTGACAAAACAATGTATGCAAGTAATACATACAATTTTGAATCAGTATCATCTATGTGGTTGATTTAAATGCAAGATTTAACTTGATATTTGTTGTGCATTATGAAGTGATATGAATTATTGACCATAATCAAACATTAATGTATTGTTTTTTTTTTGTCTTGAATATGAATTGAAGCTTAGAGTTATAAAAGTGACATGCTATGTCACTTTTTGCTTAAAAAGTGACAGAACATTTGTATGCAACTTAAAAGTGACATGCTATGTCACTTTTTGCTCAAAAAGTGACAGAACAATGTATGCAAGTTAGATAAACAAATTTTAATAAAAAATCTTCTCTATAGTTCATTTAATTTTTACACAAAACACATTTGGATAAAAATAATGTGTCACTTTCTTATTAAAAAGTGACATTATGTCACATACTTACTTGTTTTTCGTCACCAACCCTTCCTTGTACCAACTCTCGAATGCTTCCACATCTGGTGCGTATGGGGGACACAACCCAACTTTGAATGCAAACGTACCCTTCACCACACGCTTTGCAGTAGAAGTTCCCGCTGTAGAAGTACCCACCGTAGAATCATATTGATTAACAAATGGGGACTGAAGAATTGCAGCAGGTTTCGTTTGCCTCTTCAGGGGTGCATCCGGAGTGACTTCATCAACAGTCTAAAATGTCACAAAAAAATTAAAAAGTGTCAAGTTATATTGTACAGAACACACAAAAATAAGTCTTTTAAATGAAAAATAATCAAACAAACAATTGCCTCTTCAAGTTTATGTTCAGCTAAAACAGCTGCAGCAATCTCATCAATTTTTTGCCAATCCTCATCTTTCAATTCAATATCATCATCATTTACATCAACAGTCTGAATAAAAACGTACAAAAGATTACTTTTTGCAGTACAAAAAACAGATCTAACAAAGTAAAAACACAAAATATAGTGTGAAAAAAATACATCTTGTTGCATTTTTTTGGCTAAACTATGAGCAGCAACATCATCAACAATCTTCCAGTCCTCTTCATTAAAATTTATTATATCTTCATCAATAGACTAAATCAAAAATAAATAAGCCACGTTATATAGTGCACAATAACATCTAAGTAAATCTCAAATTATAAATACAATGCATTTGGAATTGAATAATACCTTTTCCACATTAGTTTCAACCGGCATCTCAATACTTTTTCCAGTCGAATCAAACTCAACACCCAATGAAAAACTAGGGCAATCAGTTGCATTCTTTTCCATGTCCACTGTATCCTTAGCAACATTTTCCGCACCATTCTAGACATAAGAATAAATAAAAAGTCTCAAACATATATATATAAAAAGTGACATAAATCTCTTAAAAATGACATACTTATAGTAATAAGTGATATAGCAAAAAGTGACACACTGTGTCACTTTCTTAGCAAAAAGTGACACAGTTTGTCACTTTCTTAGCAAAAAGTGACACAGTTTGTCACTTTCTTAGCAAAAAGTGACAAACTGTGTCACTTTCTTATTAAAAATTACATATAGAGATTTTGGGCTTCCAAATCAACTACATCAACTCTATCATCCCCATATTCCATTTCTCTCAATATTTTTACAAAAATAAAATAAAAATGATACACGTCTCCAAAAAGTGACACAGTTTGTCACTTTCTTAGCAAAAAGTGACACACTGTGTCACTTTCTCAGCAAAAAGTGACATAAACCTAAAAAAGTGACAACATCTCTTAAAAAGTGACATACATTTATGAAAAAAGTGACTTAGATCTAAAAATGTGACATACCTTCAACATTTGCAAGTCATTCACTTTGCTTTCAACATTTGCCACCCGTTGTAGAATTTCTTCATTCAATCTTACTTTCTCTTCAAGTTGTTTTACTTTCTCTTCAATTTGAATATTCGATTGAACTTTGATTTCAAGCTCAGCTAGTCGATTCTGAATTTCTTCATTTGATTGCATTTTCGACTCTATATCTGTCAACCGTTTCAAAATAATGTCATGTGATTCCACTTTCGCCTCTATTTCTGCCAACCGTTTCAAAATTTCTTCATTTGATTGAAGTTTCACTTCAATCTCTGCTAAACGTTTCAATATTACTTCATTTGATTCAGAATGTCTCTGAAAATACAAAAATCAGAGAAAAACACATAATCATAAGAAACAATAAATACAAAAGGTATAAAAAGCATAAAAAGGTAAATAAATTCTCATAAAACTCAACTACCTTTTTTTTCTTCAACTTTGAAGAACTGTCATCACCGGCTGTAATCATCAGCGTTGACTGATGAATAACAGGATGCTCAGAGTTGTCATCATCTTTAGTGTTCTGCCCTTGAGATTTTAAATTCTCAAACAACCCATCAGTATATGACACTTCCTTCTCCGCATCAGTGATCTTAACAACATTAACTTCAATCTGCAAAAACACATATTCATATATTTAAAATAACAAACTGTAATGAAAAATGTAAAGAAAAATCACATAAATAATAAATGGAGCTTACTTTTATCAAGTCAAAAATACGTTTGTGCAATTGTAAAGATGTCAAATGCACATTAGAACTCCAGCTCAAGATCCGAGGAAGCGATGGCTTGTACTTCACACAAAAATTTTTCTCAGCTATTGCGGGAATAGACTCGTATATCCAAACTTGGAAAGCAAGAAGAAAACCATTCAGCCTATACTCCAAATTTTTTTTTGAAGAATCTAACTTCATGATCCTCTTGCTGAATGCACCCTTCAGAGACATTAACGTCAAACTATACAACTCCTTTCCCCATGGAAAAGATTCCATTTCACCCGATTCAACAAGTACAAAAATTGAATCATCAACACTTTTATGGTATGATGTGGCAAATAAGAATGATGAAATAAGATATATAAGACCAACATCCACCACATCCTTGTCAACAGTATCAGATGGCAACTCTTTAAATACATTTTCAACACACTCTGTTGAAATGTTATCAAAAAACTTGAAATACTTGTCCTTAATCGTACTACTACGCATTCTGTACTTGGTAAAATCACCATTCCCCACGCACCGAAGTCCCGACATCAGACAAAATTCTTCAATAGAAAATCTGACAACTTTGTCATCGATGTTGAACCATAATTCATTTACATTTGGTTGCTTCACCTGCCTTAATAACAACTGATGAATCAACTGAGCCTGAATAACCGTTTCTTTTAAATCAAGATACGGTCCAAAACAGGTTTCCTTAAACATCTGCTTTTGTGTTTCTGTAAGCTTGTTGTTTAAGGTCTTGATGACTACATGGGGAGAGTAAAATGTGACTTTCCCAGGAAACCAATAGGTCTGCGGAATCAATAGCTCGCAGTCCTACAAAAAATATATAACAAAGATGGTTAGTTACTATATAAGTGACATATAAATAGAATGAACATATATTAAATAAAAGTGAGAAACATATTCAACAAGTGACATGCTCTGTCACTTTTTAAGTAAAAAGTGACATATATGTCCAAAAAGTGACAAATGTCTTCAAAAAGTGACAAACATCTTCAAATAGTGATATATGTCTAAAACTGTGACAGTAGCTCTATTTAAAAGTGACATACATCTCAAAAAACAGTGATCATACAATCTATTTGTTAGTTTGGATGTTCATACTTATTGTATTTATATATTACAAAAAAGTGACATGATATGTCACTTTTTACTTAAAAAGTGACATGCTCTGTCACTTTTTAAGTAAAAAGTGACAAACATGTCCAAAAAGTGACAAATGTCTTCAAAAAGTGACAAACATCTTCAAAAACTGATATATGTCTAAAAATGTGACAGTAGCTCTATTTAAAAGTGACATACATCTCAAAAAATAGTGATCATACAATCTATTTGTTAGTTTGGATGTTCATACTTATTGTATTTATATATTACATAAAAGTGACATGATATGTCACTTTTTACTTAAAAAGTGACATGCTCTGTCACTTTTTAAGTAAAAAGTGACACACATGTCCAAAAAGTGACAAACATCTTCAAAAACTAATATATGTCTAAAAATGTGACAGTAGCTCTATTTAAAAGTGACATACATCTCAAAAAACAGTGATCATACAATCTATTTGTTAGTTTGGATGTTCATACTTATTGTATTTATATATTACATAAAAGTGACATGATATGTCACTTTTTACTTAAAAAGTGACATGCTCTGTCACTTTTTAAGTAAAAAGTGACACACATGTCCAAAAAGTGACAAACATCTTCAAAAACTAATATATGTCTAAAAATGTGACAGTAGCTCTATTTAAAAGTGACATACATCTCAAAAAACAGTGATCATACAATCTATTTGTTAGTTTGGATGTTCATACTTATTGTATTTATATATTACATAAAAGTGACATGATATGTCACTTTTTACTTAAAAAGTGACATGCTCTGTCACTTTTTAAGTAAAAAGTGACATACATGTCCAAAAAGTGACAAACATGTTCAAAAAGTGATATATATCTAAAACTGTGACAGTAGCTCTATTTAAAAGTGACATACATCTCAAAAAACAGTGATCATACAATCTATTTGTTAGTTTGGATGTTCATACTTATTGAGTTTATATATTACATATAAGTGACATGATATGTCACTTTTTACTTAAAAAGTGACATGCTCTGTCACTTTTTAAGTAAAAAGTGACAAACATGTCCAAAAAGTGACAAACATCTTCAAAAAGTGGCATACATCTCTTCAAAAAAATATATATCTAAAAATGTGAAAATTGCTCTATTTAAAAGTGACATACATCTCAAAAAACAGTGATCATACAATCTATTTGTTAGTTTGGATGTTCATACTTATTAAATTTATATATTACATAAAAGTGACATGATATATCATTTTTTACTTAAAAAGTGACATGCTCTGTCACTTTTTAAGTAAAAAGTGACAAACGTGTCCAAAAAGTGACAAACATATTCAAAAAGTGGCATACATCTCTTCAAAAAGATATATATCTAAAAATGTGACAGTAGCTCTATTTAAAAGTGACATACATCTCAAAATACAGTGATCATACAATCTATTTGTTAGTTTGGATGTTCATACTTATTGAATTTATATATTACATAAAAGTGACATGATATGTCACTTTTTACTTAAAAAGTGACATGCTCTGTCACTTTTTAAGTAAAAAATGACAAACATCTTCAAAAAATGATATTCATCTCTTTTAAAGTGACATATATCTACAACAACAGTGATCATGAAGTCTATTTATTAGTTTGCACATTCAAACTTATTGTATCTACACGTAGATCTCTTTAAAAGTGATATACATCTCAAAAACAGTAATCATACAATCTATATGTTAGTTTGGATGATCATACTTATTGTATTTATATATTAAATAAAAGTGACATGCTTTGTCACTTTTTAAGTATAAAGTGACAAACATCACCAAAAATTGACAAACATCTTCAAAAAGTGTCATACATCTCTTCAAAATGATATAGATCTAAAAATGTGACATTCATCTCTTTTAAAGTCACATATATCTACAACAACAGTGATCATAAAGTCTATTTACTAGTTTCCACATTCAAACTTATTGTACCTATATAAGTAAAAAGTAACAAACATCTCCAAAAAGTAACGTAGATCTCTTTAAAAGTGACATACATCTCAAAAAACAGTGATCATACAATCTATTTCTTAGTTTGGATGTTAATATCTTATTGTATTTATATATAACATAAAAGTGACATGCTCTGTCACTTTTTATGTAAAAAGTGACAACCATCTCAAAAAAATGACAAGCATCTCCAATAAGTGACATGAATCTCTTTAAAAGTGATATACATCTTAAAAAATAGTAACAAACATATCAAAACATCTCCAATAAGTGACATGGATCTCTTTATACAATCTATTTGTTAGTTTAGATGTTCAAACTTATTGCATTCACTTATTATATTAGATGAAAGTGGAATGCTCTGTAACATTTTAATTAAAAAGAAACAACATCTCCAAAAAGTGACAAACATATCAAAAAGTTGCATTCAGTTCAAAAAAACACTGATCTCATTTTGGTAAACTTGAATATCATGAAATTACACTTTAATCTCATTTTGATATATCATTCATTTGACAATAGTTACAATGTGTTATTGGCTTCCTAAAATCACCACCATCAACCAGTTAATAATTGAAAACGAAAATGCAATTTCATCGAACAAAATATCTCTCAAAATGAAAAAAATTCATACAGCAACCATTATCAATGTTTTTCCTAAACGCAACATCATCAAGTGAATAATAATGAAAAAGAGAAATTCGATTTTACAAAACCAAAAAATCTCTTAAAAAGTAAAAATTAAAGCAAATCGAAAAAATATAAAAAAATAAAGAATAAATCGAACTAAACCTTTGGTTGTGCAATGTTTTTCATCTTCTTCGAAGATCCTTCGACTAGAATGCACTTTCTTTTTATCCCCGAAGATTCTGCAACTATTTTATCGCCTTCTCCAACCATATTTCAACTTATATTGTTAAAATAAAGAATAAACGTACGTAGATTATGGATTATTGACGGAATATGAGGTTTTCACCGGAATCGCAGAGAGAAAACGGGAGGGTTTGATACTGTAGATGAAAAGGGTTTGATACTGTAGATGAAAAGTTAGTAATTTTCCTTTTTTACCCTCCCATACTATTATAAGAAAGTATATTTTTCAATTTTTTTTAAAAAAAACGTATTTTTCAATTTTTTTTTGGAAATAACGTGTTGGGCCTAATTTCCACTTTGGAAATTTGCTCAAACAGCCCTAAATGAAGACCAAATAAGTTCGTAAAGTAGTTTACGCTTTTTTGTGGTGGATTTGACCGTATGATGAATGAGAATGAATCGTTATAATTTGAACTATTTTTATGGGGATGGATTAAGGTGGTGAACAGATTTTGAAGATGATCAATTGAATGACATATATTGAAAAGGTAAATAGATTTTGGAGATGATCGAATCAGAAAGATGGATTGAAGTGATTGCAAATTTTGAATAAGATAATTTTATAAGAGGGGAATTAATGACGTTTAAGTACCTTTTTCTTTTAGTAGCGGATAAAATTTTCTAAAATCATGATAAGTTCGTACTATTGTTAGTAAAAAAAGTAACTTTTAATTAAGTTCTTCTCCTCTCTTTTTTTGGTCTAAGAATGTCGAACCACCGCACCAATCTTTTGGGAGGAGACGAGATACTACAAGGTGGGTAGTTTATCTTAAAATTAAATAACTTAAAAATTCATTTTCAATAGTGTTTCTTGATAATTTCCCACGTTTTATAGAGAAACAAGAATTTTCGATCCCAACAATAACAATTTTTATGATATGTTGTTGTTGTCCAATCAATTTGTACGATATTTATTGTGTCAATGTCAAATTAATAATTACATCTTTGGAATTGAGTTATTTATTCAATAAATGTAATATAATCTATTAAGAAGCAATATAAATCATGAAATTCATAGTATTTAAGAATGGGTTTTTTGCCAACATATGACAACAATAATAATGTGAGGAAATTGAGCCCTGTACTTCCTTTTTGATAAATAATTCCAACAATACTTTTGTTGGGTATATATTTCATTAATACTGTGTAAAATTATTAATATTATAATATAATATTATATCTAATAAAACAAATGAAAATGTAGATAATCACTTTCCCCTTTTTTGGCTCCCTTATTCTCGCAAACCAACTCTGCATATCTCTACCCACTCTCTCACAGCCCAACAATGGTGGAATTGTTACAGGGAAAAAATAAAGAAAATTCCATTGTATAAGATTCCTGTGATAATCTTCATTTTGGAGAAAATCACTACATTGTTGTTTCTTTTCCTCGTTATCTTCGAAACCCTCAAACCCTAAACTTTTGATTTTCAACGAGTTGAATCTTTGCACATCTTGGCTACTGCTATTGTGAAATAAATCTTACCTATGGATACTTCGACGAGAAGATTCACTCGGTCATTGTCGAAAGGAGAATCGCCAGGTAAAGCAGCCAACACCGCTAGTTGTTTGCGGAAAAATGTAATTTATTTGGACACGCCAACTCCTACGAAAGTTTCAAAAACTGATCAAAGTATTGGAACTCAGCGTCGAATGGGTTCGTGTGCTGGAAAAGAATCACCAGGAAATCCATTTTTGAAGGAAAGAAAATTTTCTCCAACGATAGTCCTTTCATCTGGATCAAAGAAGAACAAAGGTTCTCATGGTTTTGAACCCAAGATAGATCTCCCGTTCATATTTTTATATACAAATTGACTTTTTTTTTAGAAATAATTTCCTAGACAATAGTTTATAAGGATTAGCTTTTTGGTTAGTTTTTTAGGATTTGGATTATTGAATTAGTTATGGAATTTTATGTTGCTATTAACTGTATAGATAGACATGATGATTTGATAACTCAATATGTTTTTTTTCTTGTTTTAAATGCAACTTGTTGATCATATGTTTTTATTATCACTTAATTTTTGTATGTTCATCCATGAGCGTCATGATTGATTTGTACGTGGAGTTTATAGTGAAATAGGTTATTTGAGGCATTTGTTGGTAACTTTAAAACAAATGTCTTACTTGTATTAATTACAATAATCATCTTACTGTTGTTAAGTAATATAATGTAATGTTAGTGGAGATTGGATATGTTTAATTTAATTTTTTTTTTAAGGTATGCAATATTTTGAATTATTTTCTTTATATTATAATTTCAGGAGTGGGAATATTGCATACAATCTAATGATAGGCTGAGGTCAAGGATAATGGTGTCAGCCCCATATGATGTTATATTAAACTTGAATGCAAAGATGAACGAGGCACAAAAAGGATTATTTGGTATTTTATGTTTTGGAAACTTTCTTAATTTAAATGAAATCCATCTCCAACATCAATTGATACACAAAATGCTATTGATGGAGGTGAAGCAGCAGAAACCAGATGAAATGTGGTTCAATGTATCCGGTAAACTATTGAGATTTTCGTTACAAGAGTTCTGTCTTGTTACTGGCTTGAAAGGTGTTGGATGTGAGGATCCATCAAAACTTCGCAAAGGGCGTTCTTTTTTGAGGGAGAAATATTTTTCTCACCTGAAAAATATATACCAAAAAGATGTGGAGGATGTTTTCAAGGATATGCCTGCGAACTCCAAGGATGAGGATGTTGTCAAAGTTGGATATTAATATCTTGTAACGTCGTATCTCTTCACAACTCCTTATAGGAAACAAGTTATAGATTGCATGAACTATTAGATGATTGTTTCACAAATGCATCATTACTATTGTGTTGTAGTTGTAGTATATCTTCTACATCATTACCCAAAGGAAGCAACCTATTTATTGATGGAACAGACCCCAATGAATGTGTGCTATTAACATGTAGTGGGTAACTTGTTAAAAATTGATCCTTTCTTTTAAGCTCCAAATAGAACAACAAAGTGTTATCATTTGTTATCTTAATTGGGGAAAGGCAACCAGGCACTTCATATTGTACTGATACTACAACCATACTCTTATTAAGCTTTAATACCGACATTATCAGATCCAGGAGATGGGTATAAGTACAATTTATCGGTACAAGTACTCCTGTTGTTTCTCCCATGTAATTGATGAATATGTTTATGTTTTCCATACCTACAAACATTGAGACCAGAAATCAATAAAATGTGTTATTCAATTGATTAAATGTAAGAGTATTAATATATTTTTACGGTTTATGTAACATTGTTACAACCTAAATTTTTTACATGCATATTAGTAACAGCCACTGCAATGTAATGAGTTACAAATTGTGCCATTTAGTGTTGTATATTTTACTTGTACTGCAACATAGGACCAGCAAAATAGAAAAGAGACCAACAGTAATATAGTTGAAATTATATATATAAGCGTTATGTAACACAATCGCAATGTATCATCAACATAAGTTCTTTGTAACAATTGCAAAATAGATAAAGTCAAGTAACGCAATTGTGACATATATATCATTTCAGGCTCTAATCTGGATACAATATTCTGCCAATTTTATGTAACACGATCATGATGAATATGCAATGTTTATTTTGTAACAATTGCAAAACAGATGAATGACAAGCAACGCAATTGTGAAATTCATAACATTTCAGTCTGTTGTCTGAATACAATAATTTGCCAACTTTATGTATCAAGATCATGATGAATTTGCAAGGTTTTCATTAATGACATTTGCACGAGTATTTAAATATTATGCATTGCAGTAGAATATTGTAACATTTTACATTAAAATATTTAACAGTTGCAAACAGTAATACATGTATCAAATTTTGATTAATTTTGAAAATCACAATCAATGTTAAATTTCATGATTTCGAACACTGACTTTATAAAATTCATTATAATTAACAGATGTCGAAGAAATTTCATTGCACTTTCCTTTTGATACACAAACGAACAAATAAAAAGAAAGAAAAAACCCAACAATGAAATTAGATGAATTTGTACCGTAATTCTCAGTTGAAGGAATTCCTCTGCTATCATTCGATGCTGTACTTCGGTTCATGTATGTAATTATGTCTTATGAGAAAACATATGGATTAGGAGAGAGAAATTGCAGTTTTCATTTAGGAACCGTTTTTATATGGTAGTTATCCTTTAAGGGTAATTAGCATAATTTAGTGGGCAGTTACAAATGATAATATATGTAGATTATTAAATTATATAATTAATTTTATTTTGAAACACAGTAATTATAGAATATAAAACATGTAACAGTGATTCTGAGAATATTAACATAATTGGGTCTATATATGAAATTTTCCCTAATAATGTTTGGTTAATTTATAGAATTTTAATATTAACTCCTTTTTGTGGCACCTCCTAATTTTCAAGGGTTTAATAAGTTTTGTAAGATGTTGTAATAGTATTAAGTAATAGAAAAGTAAAATTTTATTTATTACTATATTTAGTACTATTTTATCAGACGTGTCCAGTATGTATAAAATTGACATGATAAAATACCAAACAATAAATAATTATAAGAGCTATTGGTAATGCTACTAATAAGTATCATAACACACTGACACGAATTTGTCAAAATTTATAGAAGCAAAAAATGACTACTAAAGGTGAATGAACATACATATCTGATAGGAAAAATCTCACCATAGATAAAGCGAAACCTGATGCACCATTGCTTGTTATAATAAAATCTGTCTTGTTGAAAAAGACTTACATAAACGTCTTGATATTTAATGGGTAATTAGCACATTTCGTCCATATCTTTTGAATCTATTGCGCAAATTGTCCATATCGTTTGGATTTTAGCATTTGGGTCTTTAAATCAATCATTCTTTACGCAAAAGGTCATTACCGTCTATTTCTATAAACTTCTGATGTTAAATCATCGCGTCTTGTGCAATCTCTTATTTTATGAAAGGTATTTTCGTCAAGTCCATGCTGATTCCACATATGCTTGATTGCGCCATGTGTCCGGCAAAAAACTATTAAAAAAGTAAAAACCCTCTCCCCCCCACCCCTCCCCCCAACACACACACACACACACACACACACACTCACACACACACTCTCTCTCTCTCTCTCTCTCTCTCTCTCTATATATATATATATATATATATATATATATATATATATGCGCTTTGATTCTTCGTCTTCTCCAAAGAAGGTGCACATTGTAAAATTTTTGGTGGCTAAGCACTCTAAAAGCTTACTTTGCCACGTCTGCTAGTCTCCGACATCGTAAAAAGACGCTGGTCTAAAGCTCGGCCCCGCTGTCTCCATTTGCCACATTGTGCAAAAAACCAAGTGACCACTCAGAGAATAAATGGGGATGAAGAAGATGGTGATTCTCAGGGAAGTGAAACTGATAGTGAGGAGTACTATAGTGACATTGATGGTTATGAGTATGTTAGGGATGAAGAAGATGAGGAGGAGGACGAGAATCAAATGGAGCCATGGTCAAATTCTAGTTATACATCACCTTCACTGCTGCCTCATCCTCATGTAGTGAGCTCTTCTAGTAGTGACACCGACAATGTTTCCTTTACCTCATTCAAAAGAATGCAAGACAATCCTTTTGAATCTGAGGTACATTCTTTTTCTCTCTTTTGTGTGTGTAAAAATTTAATCTGGGAAGCTTCAAATTGGAAACAAAAATGTTGATTCCTTAATGACATTAGATTTGTTTATAGGATGAAGACGAGTGTTGTTCCTCATAGTTGGAGTCCAAATTTACTGCATCAGACCACTATTTTCAAGAATCTAAGATTGCAGGCTTGTCAAACTCGTTCAGACCATTGAAGTTGCAGAGAATGGATACAATCGGAGAAGAGGCTCTGATCGATTATCGATTCACTCAGAAGATTGCAGCAAGAAGCAGATGCGTCTGCAATGATTCTTCGTTTTCTCTCTAGGGATTTTTTACTTTTTAAATGGTTTTCGCCGGCCACGTAGCGCAATCAAGCACATGTGGAATCAACATGGACTTGACGAAAATGCCCTTCATAAAATGAGAGATTACACATGACATGATGATTTAATAGACGGTAAGGACCTTTTGCGCAAAGAATGGTTGATTTAAGGACCTAAATGTCAAAATCCAAACGATATGGACGATTTGCGCAATAGACTCAAAGAATATGGACGAAATATGATAATTACCAAATATTTAACTATCACAAAATTCTTAACCTAGTTGTCAAATATATTATCATCCATACATAGATTTCTTCTGCTCCATACAATGGTTACTCCATTCATTAAATGGACCCAAACAATGCCTTTTTGTCATGGAATCTTACATGAAGAGGTGTGCATGGTACAACTGCTTGGCTTTGTATCCTCTCTCTTTATTTATAATCTCAATGGTTCACTAATATATGTCCTGTGTATGATGATGATACTTTTGTCACAAGAATCAACTCTTTTACAGTCCAAAACTTATTCACTTCCTGTGCCAACTGATTCTCTCTCAAATATCTTATGATGGTCTTCATTATTTCATGCATTGTTGGAGTTTTGCCTACTGAGAATGATCTATTTTTATTTTTTTTTGCAGTACAAGCATATTTTGACTTACTCATACCAAGATGGATGGTGCAAAAGAAGTGCTCACACCATTGTCCACCATTGACTTGCTGATTTACTCACCACCAACTAATGTTAGTGAATATCGCTAAGTAATTTAGTCTCTTCAATATCTCTCAATTGTTTCTACATTTCTTATGTAGTCAATAGACTCGCCTATTATATGCATTCTCCGACTCAAAATAATTAGATGGCTACAAAGCAACTCCTTTACTACTTATAAGTATTATGTGTTCCTGTCTATATTTGGAAAAAAAAAACATATCTTTTTGTGATCACATATCTACATCGACATACCTTGTGCGCTTGGGTGGTAATGTTATTTCTTGACTGTCTTGTAAATAAAAATCAATAGCTTGATTTTGTAATTTGTACTGAAGTTGAGTATTAAGTTATTATTTTCACAACCGATGGACTTGCATGGATCTCTTATCTTCTTCGTAAATAAGGTGTCATTGACTCTATTCTATCAATCTACTGTAGAAACGTTGGTGCTGCTTATCTTTTGTGCAAATCCGATGTTCCAATCATGCACGAAGCACACAAAGATTGCCTTTCATATTGTGTGGGATAAAATGGTTGCTGGCCAATTGTATATCAACTCATGATCTGCTTGTTGACTTATTAAACCCTTTTTCAAAGTAACGTCATCAAATATTGTTATCCAAGATTAGTGTCTCAATTTGTGACTACATGTCACTTGCAAGTCTCTCGTATATCTATGCATGATCAACTTGTTGACTTACTTACTAAAACTCTTTCAAAATAGTGTCATCAACTACTGCAATTCAATATTAATATCTCTAATAAAGTACAATCTTGCTGAAATACGTTAGAGATAATTCAACTGTAAATTCAAATTTGCATTCGTTCACACAAAGATAACAACGCTAGAGTTTATCCCTACCATTGTGGCCTATGACTCTATTGACAACAAGCCCTTGTAGTTAACTGTGATTTGTTTATATGCATTATTTCTTGCAAACGTTAAGGCACGTTTAGTGCACCATCTAATACTGTATAAGGAATTTAATATAAAATTGCATTAGGTAGTATTATGGTAGATTAAAGTGGATAACATTCTTTAATTTTGTATTCAAAAGATAGCTATATTTCTTTATCAACCGTATAACATAATGCAGATGTTGGAAGTAGGTTTAGCCTATATAAGAAATTATGTAGTTAATGATATTCTTTTGAACAAAAAATCAATGAATACCATCCACTACAATAACCCCTATCTAGTAATATCTATTATAATTTTATATTGAATTCCTTATACGGTCTAATTTGGTACATCAAACACAACCACTTGGGTCTATAATAGCTAATAAAATGGGCTTATTTGCACAAATGGTCCTTGACTTTTGTACTTACTGCGGGTTGATGACATATCGTTTCATTTTTGGCAGTTTAACACATGTTTCAAATATTTTTGGTGGCAATGGTCATTTTCATCAATTTCCATCCAAATGACCGTGAAATTTGACGGTGGAAATTTTTTTATTTAAAAGGGGCTTATTTGCACAAATGGTCCCTGACTTTTGTAAAGAAAAATTTGCAGCAAAAGTCTCTAATATTTCAGAAAGTGTTGAAAAGTCACATAACCTTCTAATCCTAACACATATAACCCCAAAACTTTTTGACAGTTTTACCCCTAACTTAAATAAATTAAAAATAACTCATAAACCTTTTCAAAAATACAAACAAGTCCTAAATCTTTTTATTTTTATTTTTTTACAGATTTACACTTAAAATAATAAAAAGTATGTCATCAAGTTCCAAAATTTTTAATTTTGTTCACCAAAATGACATTTAAAATGTGTTTGATTAAAATAATATTTTTTAGTAAAAGTTGTTGAAATGTGTAGTTGAAAATTTATGGGACCATAAAATGTGTTGTTAAAATTAATTGTTAACTTTGACTTTAACTTTTTAGCAAAATCAAAATTGAAAACAAACGAACTCTTAGAGTCTCTACATATTTTGTCTAGTATTCCATTAATTAACAAAAAAAATTATAACTTTTTTTTAATTATTATTTAATAATTGTTAGAGCTGGCAAATGGGCCAGATGGATTGGCCCAACCCGAAATTAGACGGGCCACATAAAAGATTGGACTAGGCTAACCCTGAGCTAATTTTACATGGGCTAGTGTTTGCTGGGCCAACCCAGCCCGATTTTGGGCTAATGGGCCAGCCCAACTTATATTTTTAACTTATTTTTTCAAAATAATTACTTATAATTTTGTAAAAAAAAAAAAAAAAAAATCCACCATCTTCCTCTATGACCCCACCCCACCTCCGACCCCACCCTACTTGAGAATCTGACCAGAGGGGAGGGCGACCAGGGGGAGAAATCCCCTCCCCTCTAGTCACGAAACCAGGGAGAAATTTCCCTGGTTTCGCCGCGAATAGGGGAGATTTCTTCCCCATTGTTTCCGGCAGTCCGACCGGAAACAAGAAGAGAGAAATCCCCTCTATTTGTTACGACGGTGTAGGGGGGGAGGATTTTTTCCCCCTCATTTTCGGCTAGTGGCGTGTTTGAAGTGTGGGGTAGGGACTTGGGTAAAAAAAAAAATTATCGGGCCAGCCCGGTTGGCTAGTTGTACCGGGCTAAATTGACCTAATTTTTATTTGATCAATTTTTTATTGGACCAGCCCAGCCCAAAGACCGGACTATCTGGACTGGCCCATTTTGCCACCTCTAGTAATTGATATGAAAAATAAATTACAATTTTAAATTGGTCAAATTTTGATCATGGGTATAATTTTTTTATTAATTAATGGACCACTGGACAAAATTTGTAGAGACTCTAAGAGCCCGTTTGTTTTCAATTTTGATTTTGCTAAAAAGCTAAAGTCAAAGTCAACAATTAATTTTAACTACACATTTTATGGTCCCACAACTTTTCAACCACACATTTCAACAACTTTTATTAAAAAATCTGATTTTAATCAAACACATTTTAAATGTCATTTTGGTGAACAAAAGTAAAAGTTTTGAGAATTGATGACATATTTTTTATTATTTTAAGTGTAAATCTGTAAAAAAAATAAAAAGATTTAAGATTTATTTGTATTTTTGAAAATATTTATGAGTTATTTTTAATTTATTTAAGTTAGTAGTAAAATTGTCAAAAAGATTTGAGGTCATATGTGTTATGATTAGAAGGTTATGGAACTTTTCAACACTTTCTAAAGGATTAAGGACTTTTGCTGCAAATTTTTCTTTACAAAAGTTAGGGGGACCATTTGTGCAAATAAGCTTTTTTTAAATTAAAAAATTTCCACCGTCAAATTTCACGGTCATTTGGATGGAAATTGATGAAAAGGACTATTGCAGCAAATAATATTTAAAATAGGGGCTAAACTGCCAAAAATAAAATAATAGATCTTCAACCTGCAGTAAGTGCAAAAGTCAAGAAGCATTTGTAAAAATAAGCCAATAAAATGAGCCATTTTTTTAACACATTATTTTATTCGTCCAAATCATTTCAAACAACCGACAAAATAAGTAAACGAATACAATCAACTCGTTAGATGTGAGAAAGTCGCCACCTCACTGACACGTTCTACATTCTACCTTGTTGTAGAATTGCTAAAATATCTGAAAGGAAGAGAGCATCAAAGGCTAGAATATGATCTAAATGCTGTCATTAAACAACTAAAAAAGTATCACTTTCTACTTTCTATCTTGTTGAGCTCGATATCATGTCCTTTGCCAATACACAACCTGACACTTGTTTTGCGAGGGCTACTAACACAAAACCATGGTGATCATGGATCACTCCACACATATAGAAAATAAGACGATATGAAACTTTCAAAATTTTCATATAATTTTGTAAGTAGTTAAAAAGTTACTTAGAAAAAATACTTTACATGTATGTATACCGGTGCTAAAATTATTTTTTAAGTACTTATAAATTATAGGTCATGTAAAATGTGTAAATAATAAGTTAATAGTAAATTGTACATCATACGAAATAAACTTTGTGAATCCCACGTGTACAATATTATATATAAATAGTAGTCCATGTTTAGTTAAGCTAAATTATAGTAAGCTTAAGTTTAAGTTGGTTAAATTAGTTAAATATATTTTGTATTCATATATTTTGTAAAATCTATAACTTAATATCCACATATTATCTACACATTCTATAAGACCTATAATTTATAATCACATAAAAAATAATTTCAGTACTGCCAAACGTACTAACAAATGAAAAAAAGAAAGAGAAGATAAAAAAATTACCCTATCATTTTCATTTTTGTTTTTTGTTTTGTTGCAATTCTATCAAATTTTTCGCTATACTAGTGAGTACCTATGTGTTTCACGTGGTAGAGTCCTAATTGAGTATTTAGTAATATAGAAAAAATATTAGTATTTATACTAATTTAATTTAAACTAATTATCTTTAACATGTATAGTGTATAGTATATTCAATAACATTAAATAATTATAATATACTAATGAAAATGGATTTTTATGATTGCAAAAATCGAATTGACATCTTACGGTACTCCATATTTAATAAAAAATAAATTAAATTTGAATATAACAAAATTGATATATTAAATAATATAAAAATAGTATCATCGTCTATTAGATCATCATTAATACATTTGTAGACCTTCACAATAATATTTGAAGATTTAAACTCAAGAACTACCGGCTCTGCAAAACCAACCAATAACTCCAAATTAAAAAGTATGATACTACTAAACTTGCAACTTATACAATTCTTATCCCTCTCTCTGTGCCAAGATAACATTGTGAATCACTTTCTATGCTTTCCATAATTTTCAATCATCTAGGTTTCTGCACCAAATCACATTCAATAACGAATTTTTTGAGCAAAAACTAAAAGAAATTGATACAAAATATAAGAGAACGAAGTAATATTGAAAAAGATATCAATACCTTCTTATAAATCTTTTTTTCCCTCACTTCATACCTCTCTTGGTACAAATTAAACAACCATTCTCAAGGACTTACAATCTACACAAAGAAATAAGATGACTTGTTTTCATATCAATGGATAACTAAAACAACTCTAATCACAAAATTATCAAATGCTTTAATAATTCACATATATACAAATAACTTACAAGAATAATTATTTAGATCAACATGGCCCTTTTATTAGGCCTCTGAAGCAGTTGTAGCCTTTCATAGCCATAAAATCTTCATTCCTTACTTGACAACATAAAAAGTAATTTCGAAATATTATTTAGCATTCCAATCCCTTCATGTCAAAGAAGCAAAAAATGTAACTCTAGATAGCTAAAAAGCAATTTAACACAACATTTTGAAATTTGGTCAACAAATCATGAGAAGCACAACGATTTCTAAGCCATAAAATGACAAATTCTATTTACGAGACATTTATCTAATACCTATTATTCGTCAAAAGTTTATTATTAAACATGCATTACCTAGTTACCATGGGAAGTAAACGATGAAGCCATGACTCATAGTTTAACATATTTATGATTGTTGTATGATTCAAGAGGAAGGCATCACATATTAGAACATAAATTCAATCAACTGACTGAAAACGAAACTCCTGTAGAGATAGTTAGCGTCGGACGAAGAAGATGATGAGAGAGAAAACATCAATAATTGAGTGTGGGTGTTTGCGTGTGTGGGTGTGATGGTGCATTCTGGGGGGGGTGGAGATAGAGTTGAGGTGAGTTTTCTTCTTGGAAATAGAGAGAGAAGACGAGAGTTGTTGAGAGAAAGTGGATGATGTGGGTTGGTGTATGAGACAAGCTTGGTGGCTACGCTAAAACTGGTATCCAAAGAAGAAAGAAAAATGGCGTCGTATTTGAAGGCCCATTTCTTATGAACAGTGCCTTTCAGTTTGGCTCTTTAAATATAGTTAGGATAACCAAACATAATTGTAAAAATAAAAGAGGGTCGCCTACAATTTATTTTATTTTTTTTGTCAAACAAACACTTTGTATCAACATTACCGAAGGGTAAATTTCATCTCGGAACACTAAACTTTTAGCAAAATCTCAATTGGGTCACTAAACTTTAAGCGAAATCTCAATTAGGTTACTAAACTTTAATTTAACTTCATTTATCACATTTTGACAATCATTCATATGTGTTGCCAACCGAATTTTCTTAAGGTGTTTGATAATTTCTCCCAAATAAAATAAAACATAATTAAATGCTAGAATTTACTATATCTTTGTGCAAATTACTACACATTCAAGAGTGTGAATTAAGCAATAAATTCATACAAAAATCGCACAAACCATAAAAGTATATCTCTATTTTCTGTCTAAATTAGTGATTCCTATAGCATGTGCTAATCATGTATTTTAACTCTTGATTTCAAAAAAATTCACAAACAATCTATAAACTGGTCACGATTATGAAAAGCACTTCAAAACTGCAATAGAAATTTAACACAAACTCAAAGTCTAAACGTAATAATTGAAATTAAGGATTTGTTTGATTTTGCTTATAAATTTGCTAAAATACTAAGGTTAGTCAATAATTTATTTTAATTGCATATTTCATGGGATCCAAAAGTTTTATTTAACTTTTCAACTACACATTTCATCAACGTTTATCAAAACTTACTAAAAAGTTGAGTTTTAGGAAAAACCAAAGGGCACTAAATCATCTGATCCAGGCTACATTGATTATCCTAACAATTGAATTTAGTTGCATATCGTTTGATAAAAACACAAATTGAATAAAAAAAAAAAGTCTATCATCGGATTCTAGATTTAAAGTAGAGGAAAATGATGATGAAAGATGAAATTAATAGTTGAATATGTAAATTATAGCATCCCCTCTTCTTTTTCTTCACCTCTTCTTCCAAATCCTATGTTGAAATCTTGTGTTTTAGTCTCATTCAAAGCAAATTGTTAGCCCCATATTGACTAAATTTTTAATGTAGCTATAGTCTTATGTTTGCTTTCAATAACGTGCCTCGAAATTACAAAACTTGCCTTAAAAAGGCCGAGTTTCAAACTAACCTTCGAACACGACATCATCACTTTCATGACCTAAAAATGTCTCTCGCGGCCTCAAAATGGAGGTAGAACCCACAAGCTTATCCTGTGATTACTTGGGGTGGCTAATATTTTGACTTGACAACTCACGGTAGCGAGCTATGCAGTGGTTGACCACTTTTTCTTTTTTTTTTCTGCTTCAATAACGAATTCCGCTCTTCATTAGTGTACCAACTCGTCCAATCTACATTTTTGACACATTGTCGTCCTTACTTGATTCAGGTCAACCTGAGGTCTATCCTAAAACCAAAAAATAAAAAAATAAAATCAATAGGAGATAAACGACACACGAACAGATAAATTCATGGCCTATAATAAGTGATAAACTACACTTATCAGTCAATAAACTTTTAGCGAATTCTTAGTTGAGTCACTAAACTTTATTTTGTCTCAATTGAGTCAACGAACTTCAATTTAGTTTTAAATAGGAGTTCTAACTATAATTTAGTTTAAAATTTCACCACTATATCACCTGCCGTCTCCTAAATTGATGAAAACTACATAATTAACAATCATATTGCAATATATATTCTACGTAATTGATGTGTGACATGTAAATGTTGTTGACATATGATTAACTTTAAACCTTAATATTTTGATTATAACAAACAAATTAGTCGTGTTTACTAACAATCTATTTTGAAGTAATATTCAAAGTGCTACAAATTGAACTCTCATGCAATGTCAAGATCAAAGTCAAATCAATACAATAGTTCAAGCATTTCAATCCGAAATTCAAGATTCGAAGATCAAGATTAAAGAATAGATTTCTAGATAAAATTGTAAAGGTATTAATTCTTTGATCTTTAGCAATTAAATGAATAAAAGCTCAAAAATATTTTAATGCACAAAACGTATGTCATTATCACGTGCATAAAATATTTTTATCAAAGCTAAACATTAATTTTTTAAAACTGTGGAAACGGTCATCTGTTTGATGAACCGGTCAAACTGGTCGACCGTTTGACTGTCACTTTCTAAAAAGTGTCCGTTCTGATTTTTTTGTCTCAACGGCTAGTTCTGACTGTCTGATCAGTCGACCGTTTGGTCATCCATTTCAATAAAAAGTGATAAAAATTCATCTCTATAAATACCACTTCATTTATTATCATTCAATAACACTTACAAGAGCATTTATAGAGAGAATCATATTGAGAAAATTCATGCAAAGCTTAATTGCATTTATATCTTCAATATCACTCATTAAAAAACTTTGTTTGATCAAATCAAACTTTTGATTCATCGTTATCAACAAAATTTTCTTCTAACACTTGAGCTTTCTCATCTATTGCTATTCATTAAAGTGTTAGTTTATCTTAAAACCAAATTTGTATTTATCATTAATCAAGGAAGAAATACATTCTCAAATCTATTTCTTTATATCTTTGAGTCGTATTGAGGTCACTTGAAAGCTCAATATTGTATAAGGATCGATGCTATTTGTTTGTAAGTCACCGAATACACTGTAAGGGTTTAGATTGTACCATAAGTCAATCAAGATAGTGGAAATGCCCTGCTCGTGTTGGAGAGCTTGATAACGAGGGACGTAGATCATTTGTTGAATCAAACATCCATAAAAATATTGTTTGCACTCTCTCTACCCCTTTTATTTATTTATATTGTGCTCATATTTTTGTGGATTAATTTTTTTTCTTAAATTTCTTACTTTGAGAATATTTTACGAAAAAGTTTGATAAAACCAATTCACCTCCCTCTTGATTAGTTATTATTGGGCTATCAAATGTACCACTATATCACATCATAAAAGTGTTAAAATAAAAATCAACACATATTTTTAACTTTTTAGGGTGTGTTTGATTTTGATTAAAATCAATATATATATATATATATATATATATATATATATATATATATATATATATATATATATATATATATTGTAAAAGTTGAGAAAAGTTGATAGAATATGTGGTTGAAAAGTTAGACAAATTTGTGGATCTCATGAAATATATGGTTAAAATTAATTGATAACTTCAACTTAAGCTTTTTAGCAAAATCAAAATAAAAATCAAACACACCCCATTGTTATAATCTTTTTTTTAATTATTTTTGTGATTTATTTTATTTTCTTTTTTTGGGACTAGGATTAGAAAGTTTTGGACGTTATGACACATTTTTGAAAAGTTTGGGACTTTTGCTACAAAATTTTCTTTTATTCCATTTTAATTTATTTAAGTTTGAGGATAAAATTGTTATAAAAGACTATCTGTGTGAAAGCTTGAAAATAATATGTGCGATTAAAATTGAATAAAGAAGAAAAATCAATAGACAGACCAACCTACAAAAATGAAACGGTCCTCCGTGACTTTTATGATAAACAAATCCATTTTGCAATTTTGAAGATGAAATTAAAATAATCTTCTAAAGTTAGGGACCATAAATGTAATTTACCCAAAATTTCAAATGAATTTTACCCTAGTGAACGGAGCATATTCCTCTATCGATTCGAGGAAAAGATCTTAAAACTACTTTATAAAGAAAGCACATCACGTGCACCCTCACGTGACTTTGGCCTAAAACTCCCACACCTCGATCCCTCCAGCAACCCTTAAATACTCCTCCAATCTCATTTCGCCATTATTGTTTTCTTTGAACAAAAAGTCGCACACCCACCCACTTTCATACATCTGCACATCCAACTTTTTCTGCACTTTGTTCATAATCACAAGGTTCCATTCTTATTCTTTTCTCTCATATCTGCATGCATGTGTGTTTATCGGCGTGTTAGATCTGATCTAGTTACAGTTCACTAACCCAGATTTGTTTTTTTCTTTTTTAGAAAAGAGAGATGGGTAGCTCAGGATTTTCATGGAAATTGAATGATCACCCAAACCTGCCCAAGGGAAAAATCATATCAATGGTAGTTTTGGATGGATGGGGCGAGGCCAATCCCGACCAGTACAACTGCATCCACGTTGCACAGACTCCAACTATGGATTCCCTAAAAAATGTTACTTCCTTAATTTTATTTCATTTTTTTGTTTTTGTTTTTGTCTAGAATGATATGGGATTGATTTGTTTATTTTTGTTGTGTAATAATTGTTGAAGGGTGCGCCTGATAAATGGAGATTGGTAAAGGCACACGGTACAGCTGTGGGGCTGCCCACAGAAGATGACATGGGCAACAGTGAGGTTGGTCACAACGCTCTTGGTGCTGGACGGATTTTCGCACAAGGGTGAGCTTCATTTTGTCTTTGTTAGTAGATTTATACAGAACGTGCTTAACTAAATAGTCCAAAAATGTACACTGCAGAATAAAGTAATAAAATAAACAGAAGACAAAAACTGCGAATCAAGGCATGTGTGAACAAAGTTTCCTTAAAATAGAATCGCTCCCCTACCGTAGCTTCTTGAAGGTAATGAATGCCAGCTTCCCATGATACGACAGAAGAACTGGTAGCAAGAAGCTGCCAAATCAGTGAATTGAACTACTGCCAGAACAAGATAACCAAGAACACTTGAATGGAATTTTTGGAATAGAAAAGGAGTAGAAAACTGAATTTTGTGGCTTTGATTGTTGAAGTTCAGACCCCTTTTATAGCTTCCAAATGACCCCGACCTCCTTCTCCATTAACAACAGCCTTTAGTAACAATAAACATTCAGCTGTTCTCTTTAGGAATTTGGGAGGAGTTTAAGGTAGCTAAAAAGATAGAATTTTAATTATATAATTGAATCGAAAAAAAATTGCAAAACGTAGGTTTGACTATGTAGCCAATTTTAGTTCGACAATCGTGCACGCTGGTCGTGCTCGCACTTGCACATGAGTTCAATGGCCCGAGTGTTAATCGGTCTATGACTTGTCCCCCTGCGGGCGCACAAGAGAGACCCTCCTCTATGTTACATATGATACACTTTTTAATAAGTGTGGCCATATATATACAATTCAAGTTTTTCTATTTTTCCGATGTGGGATAGAATTAAATTCTTTCCTTTCAACTATTTTCAACTCCATTTTTGAGCCTCAATTTCTTATTCACCCAAATATCATTTTGAGTAAGTAAATACATGATTTCGATGTTCTCGTGGAGGAGAACAAGAGTCAACTTTTGTTTTCATCAAATAGAAAACAGGTCCCACTCAAAATCATGCTCAAACATGGCACAATTTTCTAATTTCCAACAATCTTTTGTTATTAAAGCCCTAAGACAAAAATAAACACAAAAACTTAAGCTTTGCACTTGTGCATTTGTTTCCATTAATTGATTTAACGAATTTTGTGATGCTTGGCGAATGGAGCAGACAATAGGAGCATTAAGATGCTAAAAAATGCATGATCGACATGCAATTTTCTCTTTAGAGTAATTATTAACGTGTTTCACTCATTCGACTTTCACCCCTAATGTTAGTCACTTGAATATGAGAAATTGATTAGGGTTCGAAATTTATGGACGAGGGTGCGAAATTTAAGGCAAAATGGGGCAATATTTAGATTTCAATGCAATTGGCGTCACAACATAACTTTGTGGGAAGTGTTCGATGCTGAAGATATTGTGGACCAATACTAATTCAGGTCGAAGACACTGATCAATGACTAAACTAAAACAAATGTATAAGTTCAATGACCATCTATGATAAAAATATTTGGGTAAGAAGCTTTTAAGATATTTGGTTTGGCATGCTAGGGAGCAACTTCCCAGTAGGCTCGTGACTTCAGCCACAAAAATGTTGAACTGTGAAAGTTGCCAACACAATTTTTATTCAAAAATGTCTCATGCACAATCAAGAGGAGCATTAGTTTTAATACGCTACTAGATGTGCAAAGTGCTCATTGAAATTTTCTTCATTTTGATGCGGTGAAGCCTAAGAATGTTTAGATGTAGTCATTGTAGAAAATAGAATGGTGAGATTGTTTGCACGCTATGTGATTGCAGTTTTACAACTCTGTTCCTCTCTATTTTCAGTCCCTGCAATTGGTAAATCAATCTTTCTGAAAATATAGGCCATTTATTCTTTTATTTGTGGTGTATATGTTTCACATTGAAGATAAAGTCATTCCCAACAATCCTAGATTACACCTAAAGTATGGAAGGACTTCTTGCTGAGGTATGTGTTTTAGAAGGGTATAAGATAGTAACTTACTCTGTTTATGTGTCTTCACCAGTGCGAAGCTTGTTGATCTAGCTCTTGCCTCTGGAAAAATCTATGAAGGAGATGGTTTTGCTCACATTAAGGATTCTTTTGCAACTGGAACATTGCACCTCATTGGGCTACTAAGTGATGGAGGTGTCCACTCTAGACTTGATCAGTTGCAGGTATGTTTATTTTCTAGAAGTCATCATAATTTTGTCGATCCACCAGATATTAGTTTTATCTCCTTTGAGTCTTTCTCATAATAACTGTAATTATATTAGTAATTTTACCTTTTAGAAAAACTAAATGTAAGTGTCATACTGGGGCAGCTGTTGCTAAAAGGTGCTAGTGAGCGTGGTGCCAAAAGAATTCGTGTTCATATTCTCACTGACGGACGTGATGTGTTGGATGGCTCAAGTGTAGGCTTTGTGGAGACACTTGAAAATGATCTTGTAAAGTTGCGCGAGAATGGTGTTGATGCCCAGATTGCTTCTGGTGGAGGTCGCATGCAAGTTACAATGGATCGTTATGAGGTAAATTTATCCTGTTTGTTATTTCAACAGTAGTTATCCTTTCAGACTAAAACTTATGTATTACTGAGTATATTATATGGCATTAGTATTCTATGTTAATTGCTAGTATACATGGATTTCTCTATATGGCATGTTTCTTTTTGGGTAAGGTTGTATGGTGCAATTCCATTGTTTGAGAAATGATTAATGCACATGGATTTTGCTCTCATTTTGGTGAGTACCATATGATGTGGTAGACCTTAATTTTGTAAATAGCTGCACTTCTTTCTTAGGTGTTTCTGCTTTGAGTTTATTCTCTTAATGACAAAAAAAATCTGTTTTGACCTCTCAAATTTGAAGTCAAACAAGCATTTTGTTTGTATTTTTCTTTTTGGGGTTTTGTTTTAAAGTTTATTGTCTCATTCAGTGGTTGATGTTACCACTGCTAAATATCACAGCTTAAAGGTTTCCTCATCTCATCTGCCTCAAACATTCAAGAAGTGTAATCATTTTGCTAAATGTTGTACTTTGTATCAAAATTTCCTTGTTATTAAATAACACTTTAGTTTTTCTTGGTTAGTCAAACTGTCATCTTAACAAATCAATGTTTCTGTTTCTCGTGTCTTTCCAGAATGATTGGGATGTTGTGAAACGAGGTTGGGATGCCCAAGTGCTTGGAGAAGCACCACACAAGTTTAAGAGTGCTGTTGAAGCTGTCAAGAAGCTGAGAGAGGCTCCTAAGGCAAATGATCAGTATTTACCACCATTTGTTATTGTAGATGATAGTGGAAAGGCTGTTGGGCCTATTGTAGATGGTGATGCCGTTGTTACTTGCAACTTTCGGGCTGATCGTATGGTTATGCTGGCCAAGGCACTTGAGTACGAGGACTTCGATAAATTTGACCGAGTTCGATTTCCGAAAATCCGTTATGCTGGAATGCTTCAATATGACGGTGAATTGAAACTTCCCAGTCGCTACCTTGTTTCTCCTCCAGAAATTGACAGAACATCTGGAGAATATTTAGTGCATAATGGAGTCCGGACTTTTGCTTGCAGGTGAGTCAGAGATTATTTAGTTTACCATGTTCTGTGTCGTTTGAGTGTGTAAGTTTGTTTTGTGGAAAATCACTGATTTCCTGGATTGCTATCTAGGTGGCACAGAAGTTGAAACACTTCTAATCTATGGAATTATGATATCTAATGAATAGACACTGGACATTCTATCTAGGTGGCACAAAGGTTGAAAGATTTCTAATCTATGTGGTTATGATGATATTCAAGTTCAAATTTGGTCTCTAATGCATGAATTGTCATCTAAGTGTATTTTGTTAAAATAAAAATAAAATTACATTTATATATGATTATATGCATGAGAAATTTAAATATACACATGAAATTTAAATTTTGCTGGACGGGGTTCTAGACGACGTTTAATTTTTACCCTGCCACGTCAGCTTGCATTATAAATGAATTGTTTTAGACATTGTATATTTTGCTTATGTGGCAAATTTATTTTGGCAATCCATAGTTGCATTGGAGATGGTCTTAGTAACAAGATTTATAAATTGATCTCCTGATGACTTTTATAGATGCTTCTCAATTTAACTGTATATATTAAAATCTGTTTTTGCCTCGGCAAGTTGAAAATCACGGTAATATTATTTTATCTATAATAATTTTTTTTTTTTTTTTGACAAATAGTGTCACGATTTTCTTTCAGAGCTTCCTAAATATATGGATTGGTTGTCATTTAACCTAACATTACTTTTGTTATTTGTAATGGCATTTGACAGTGAAACGGTAAAATTTGGTCATGTTACCTTTTTCTGGAATGGAAATCGCTCGGGATACTTTAAGCCAGAAATGGAAGAATATGTTGAAATTCCAAGTGATTCTGGTATTACCTTTAATGTCCTGCCAAAAATGAAGGCTTTGGAGATTGCTGAGAAGGCAAGAGATGCCATTCTTAGCCGCAAATTCCACCAGGTTTGTGTACTGCAATTGGTAGCCTGATGAAGCTCAATTTTGATAGAAGTAATACATTTGGTTATAATTAAATTTCTTTTTCTCGTAAGGTACGTGTTAACCTACCTAATAGTGACATGGTGGGGCATACTGGTGACATTGAAGCAACAATTGTGGCGTGCAAGGCTGCTGACGAGGCTGTCAAGGTAATTGTTGGTCCTGGAATTTTCTTGCTTTTCACTTCTGGTAAACATCTTTACCTGAGTATTTCAGGTGTAGAATTTTTTTTTGATGCACCGATACGGATACGCATGTTCGATATGACACGTATAGAATACATCGACATGTGATTTTCGAAAAAGTACCGATATCGATACACCGCTGATAAGTCGTTTAAATTTTTTTAATATATATATTTTTTAATTTTATAGCCTAAAAATTTCTATACTTATTGCATACAAAACAAATGCTCAAAAATGATTGACCCATTTTAACATTAACAAACAAATTTAAACCATAACAAATACCTGGCGAAGTGTCCAACACCGACACTCTGGTGCTGGTGGCGTGTTCGTACTCTTTAGGAATTTTTCTTAGAAAATAAGATATATTTAGTGTGCACAACTAATTGTCATTTGATGATCCAAATATCGTTGGAAAAGCGAAGATAATTTTCTTAAGTAAAAATTTGAGAGAATGTTCCTGGAGTACTTTGACATTTTTTTTCTGAACACCTGAATTTTATTGTGAAGGATACTTCCCACTCTGCTAATTTATTTCTTTCCACTTTTATTTTATGAAATATAAATGGGAATAAGTTTTTGTTTTCTTGAGAAGATTGACGTAAAACATGTTTGGTGGTGGCACATATGTTTGCTCCATTATTAATTTATTAAATGCAATAGGCCACAACCACCTGCATCATGTACATCAATACAGTGCTTTCCTTTACATTGTGGAATCCTACATACATAATCCCTCCATACTGAACACTGTTTCCTGTTAAATTCACGGCATGATGCTTGAATTTGAGCTTCATTATTGTTCTTCGTGCTATGGTCACTAGCTTTTAAATTTTTCTTTCTATAATTTGATAATCTGCACTTAAACCGTATTCAATGATCTGGGCAGATGATCCTTGATGCGATCGAGCAAGTGGGTGGCATATATGTTGTGACTGCTGATCATGGAAATGCTGAGGATATGGTGAAAAGAAACAAGAAGGGCGAGCCTCTTCTTGACAAGAGTGGCAACATTCAAATACTTACTTCTCACACGCTTCAACCTGTAAGTAATCTAAAAGTCTTGTTATTCTAAAAGCCCGGGCAATAATAAGACATGTACATAGCTATGTATATGAGATGCTGAGAGCCAAAATGAAAGTAACCTACCATTCCAAGCGGTTTCCCTATGGATTGCAGATATTTTGTTTGTTTGGATTAGTTGCTACATTTAGTCTTTATCCATGAACCATCTAATATGAAAATGAAATAAAATATTCTTTTATATTCATATTGTAACTGAGCTGTGCTCAAATTTGTTTGGGATAAGGCATAGTTTATTGTTCTTGTTTGTTATTTCTAGCTGAGCAAGTTTCTGGATCACATCAGCATTGAGTTTGTTGCTGAAGTATTTATTCTCGTATCAGAAATAATTCATCGACAATATTTTATCCATGCATGATGCATAAAAGTTGGGTTCACATGTGACTATTTGGTGAATTTGGAAACCAAATTTCTTCAAGATTGTTTTCTGAAGTAACATAAATTAAGCAGTTAACTCTTTTCTAAACAAAGCTATTAGTTTATACGTGGTTTGCAAATATTCCATTCAGTGCTTTACATATAGGGCTTTATAGGGAAAACTGCGATTTTACGAGTCTTTCAGTACTTATGTTGTTGAGTCGGTTGAACCACAGCTAATGCAAATATATTGAGATTTTGTGTAGGTTCCTATTGCAATTGGTGGTCCTGGACTTGCACCTGGTGTCAGATTCCGCAAAGATATACCTGGTGGTGGGCTTGCCAATGTCGCTGCTACTGTGATGAACCTACATGGATTCGAGGCACCCAGTGATTACGAGCCAACCCTTATTGAGGTTGTTGACAACTAGGCCATCTAACATCTCTCCAAGTTTTTGACTATTGGAAGAAGTGCGATTTTTGTTTCAAATAAATTACTTGTGAGTTTACTCTTTAGCATATTCTGATTTTTCACTAAATCAGCAATGCCTGTTAAAAACTTAAAACACCTCTCCATTAGAGAGCTGTATGATTGTCCCCAACTTTTCTCGTGATTTTTGACTCAAACATTTAACAAAATCTGATTTTTATTGCTTAAAAGTGAGAATTTGTCTTACTTAATTTTCTTCTGTATTCGATTTGAAGTATGAAATAAAATCAAAATTTTTATTGCTAAAATATTGGGTGCGCCAATTTCAATATATGGACCTTGAATATAAAAGGTCCCAAATCATCCATTTCTTGGGCTGCAAGAATGTATTTTGCTGAAATTTCACTTTAATCCCTTGAAAAGTGTAATATTACAAGTCGGCCCAAAATTGCCAAAAGTTTCAATAAATCTTCTGTACCACAAATAGTGATTTATGAACTCATGAGTCATGATCATCCTAAACAAACCTAGCACATGAAAAATCTAGACCTGCAACTTTTCTTAGATTATATTTTTGTCCCTGTATTTCTTAGAAATTGCTAACTAAGCCCCAATAATTTCTTAGCAACTAACGTCTATGTTTTTCATTTATTGCTACTATAAATCATAACTGCAACTCTGCAAATAAATAATATGCAAGAAATTTTGGGATATCATAAGATTTAACGTTCAATTTTACATAATTTACATTTTTATACTTTTGAAATGAAATTGAGTCGACGGTAACAAGTTACTCAAAACTAAACTCAGAAATTATGTGGCCCAAATGTCAAAACAAAGATAAGTTGTCTCCACTTGAGGGTGGATGAAATTTGATTTTGTGTGGATTGAATTTATTTAATTCAAAATTTTGGACTTGACACTTATCATCAAATCGATGCGAGAGGGAGAAGAAATATGGTGGGAAGCGGGGATTAATAGATTTCAAGAAAAAGTTGTTCTCTGCATTGACATTGATTCTATTTATATATTTATACTTTATGAATGTTGGATTCGATTTTTCATTTTTAAATATATTCTTGTCTTCCTACTTATCAAAATGCAAGATATTTGACAAGATAATTACGACAATGTAACAAACTATAAATCTGGTCTCCAACCAATATATATTTTAGAGATCGGTTCATATTCAATTTTGAACTCAGAATTCGAGAATTGAATTTTATCATTATCAGTTACAAACATTTAAAGTTGACTTTTACAGAACTCGTTTGTCTATTTGATTTGGATCTGTTTGAACTTGATCGATTTTAAAAATTTATGCTCTTTCATACCCCACTTACCATTCTATAAGTAACGACTAATGCTACGTAACTAATATGTTTTTGAAATCACGATACAATTATTGTTAACCAATACATGATAAAATCGATAATTATGAATTTAATCAATTTTAAATTTTTTTTACCCACACCACACATTGTCATTCTTTTTTACCCCCACTCACTATTCTATAAGTAGCGAGTAATGCTACGTAACTAATTTGTTTTTGAAATCACGATACAATCATTGTTAAATAATAGATCGAATAAAAATCGATAATAACAAATTTGATTAATGTTAGGAATTTCTTACCCACGCCAAACAACCCCCCACGCAACCGCAAAGCCAACGCAATTAATAGAGTGCTCTGGTTGCCACCTAAATGGTCTTATTACTATTAACTTTTGGACAACATAAGAAAAAAAACTATGGGAAATTGCTTCTTTATCTATTTTGGGTCTATCCTTTAACCTTTCCCTATTTCCATTCGGCGCTTCTGGTTTTCATTGCTGCATCTGCCTCGATCTGATAATCCAGAATTGTTTTCTGGGTATTTTGGATTCTCTGAATCTACTGATAATCTTGGTATTTCCCAATTTCTCTGTTTTATTTACTTACTTGTTTTGTGTTTTCATATGGGTTTAATTCTCTAGTTGCCATCATTTTGTTTGTGAATTACGTGACAGAAACTTTTTCATTGTTTACTATTTTTCGGATGATTTGGCTGGATTTGGTTAGATGGAAATTAGATTATTATCTAAAGAATGTTATGATTTTCTAATGGGGAGTCTGTTGTGGGATTATCTTGAAATTTTTGCTTCTATGTTTATGTGAAGTGTTAGAACTTAGAATAGTGCGCTTTTTTGGTGTTTGCTTGCTCAAAAACTTGTAATTCAGTAAGTGAAGTGGTTTTTGTTATTCATCATTTTTTCCAGACTGCTAAACTGTATGTGTGTGGTCAGCTCTCTTTGGCCATTTCATTTTCATTTGATGATTTCATAAAGTGAGTTTTCAGTTCGTTATCATTTATGATTCTGTACACGCAATGTTATCACTGCATTTTAGATTCGCAAAACTTGGGTGTGGTTTCAGACTTGGGTACATTGTTCAATTTTTTGCTGAGTTGTAGAAGCGGCGATTTTAACTTGGGATGGGTCTAGGTTTCTGTGGGTGTTTCCATGCTTAATTGCTAGAAACATGGCAAATGAACATACTAGTGATCGGTTAGGAAATGTCAAATATAGCACAAATGATTATTAAAATTTTCCAGATCGTCAATCATTAAATTTTGTTCACGTCATACTCCAAACTTAACAAACTTGAGATAATAGGGACAGCAGGAGATTTAATTAAGAGAATGTGATAGATTTACCATGACCTGTGAATTGGCTGAAGTTTCAGGAATGGGGTTATAATGACTAGAAAGTATTTCATAGAAAATTGTTACTCTTGTGTGAAAAAGTTCTGATATTTATTGTTGAAGTGAGCATTTTGGGTTGACTCTATGTAATGTCTTGAAGAATAATACATTTCCCTCTTGGGGTGAACCAGAAGTTTCTGGAAGTAATCTCAAGCCTAGAGTTTTGAGCTTGGTTGCTTCCAAAATATTTTCTGGAAAATTGATGAGGAACTAAGGAATTATTGTACATATTATATGGTAATTGTTATTGACTAAGGACCATTTACTGATTAGTTGAGTGCTGCAATGCAGTTTGTAAGTGACTGGGCTGTTGATGTAACAGATGTGTAGTAACAAGGGTATACCAGAAAAACAAAAAACAATATGGAAAAACTCAATGGAATGGTTAATTATAAACTATTCAAACTAGTGAATTAAGGGTAATGTCCAGCTGAATCCACCTGTTATTATGCAAAGCTGTGGCATCACCAAGAGCAATCATCTTGCAATAGTCATTAACTAGAGGTCTCGTATCCCAAACTGGCGATTTTTGGTTTCATAAGAACGGTCATCTTGAATTTGGCACTTCATAAATTTCTCTACTTGTTATCCTTCTTAACAGATATTTAGCGAATGATCAAGGCATTTGATTGAGTTGGAGGATTTACTTCTAATCTTCTTATTAACCAGCTGAATTCTTTGGAAATGGAAGAACATGTTTGATTATTAAGTTTCTTTTTGACTTGTGCATAGCCTACTTGGACAAGGCTACTTGTGCATAGCCTACTTGAACAAGGCTTCTCTATATGCTTGGATGTGTAATAACCAATGATAATTCGAAATTCACACCCTTTTCCCTCTTTGCTACCTTTAACGGTCTTATTTTAGGTAAGCTCGATGGTCCTAGCAAAGGTTAAGGCAATTTGGATATCATGAATCATGCTAGGCCAAAGTTTGTGGCATATATATGCTCCGTGTATTGATGCGTGCTTACTAGCCAATTGTTAGCCCGCTGATACGAGCAATAGTTAAGGCATAGGTGTTACTTTGCTCCATGCCAAGGCTTGGTGGGGGCGTGCCTGTGGCTTTACTCCATGCTAAGGAAAGCAAGTCAATGTTGATTTGAGTTGCAACTGGCATTTGGATGACGGTGCATGTCATGGGTGGATTGCCCAGCGTGCAAGAGAAATTTAGGCGCACAATGTGAATGCAATACTCAGTGTGCACTGAGGCTCAATGGAAATATACAAACGTTGGGGTCCTCCTATGTGAGACTTTCCAGACACGGGTCCTGTCCAAGGCAACATGCATGGTTGTTCACCACTATGGGCAGACTATGTGGGAAGCAACTGACATGAACTCTCTTTCAGCGTGCAAAGTCAATGGACAATTGTACATGATGACCCCTAAGTTAGCCATGTTGAGGGTTGTGGGAAAACTGATTTGTGAGGCGGTTTCTAATATCACGGTGAGCTGTTGTTGGCAACGATATGGCTAGTAGGCTGTTTTAACTTGGCCAACACACCCTAGCAGTTGGGGTATCATCCTTTTCGCATATAGGGGCAGGCTGTTGAGCCATAACGCAGGGAGAAGTTGTTCTGCTTCAGCTTTACCTATATCTGCCATATCTGCCTTAATTTATATTTCTATGTTGAATGTCATCTCTGTGGTTAGTGCATTTAGTTGTACCTTTGTCCAATGCATTCATGTGCATTTTGGGCAAATGATTAAGAATTCTTAGTGGCATAGATAGCTGGGCAAAAATTTGACTCAATATTGATTGATGTGACAATTTGGTGAGTTGCGTTAAATATGATTGGCAAAAACTTGAAGGATCAAGTTTCTTAGTTGGAGGGTTCTGTTTGAGTCCTAAAGTTGGAGTGCAAATCTCATTGTGAATTGAGAGAGGTATTGGGAAGCATGGCATGGGTCAAGGTCCAAACGTGCAGAGACAGATGGGGTTAGGGATGGCAATGGGGCGGGTTGACCCTGCCTCGCCCTGCGAATTTGCGCCCCACGAAATTTTTTTTGTTGTTTTTTTTTTTTTTTGTAAAACTGAAAAAAAAAAAATTAAAATAAAAGAAATAATTTTTTTTTTTTTTTAAATTTTTGTAACCAACAAAACAAAAAAAAATACAAGAATGGGGTTGTGGTGTAGTAGTTGAAATTTATAGTTTATAACTTCGACCCAGGTTCGATTCTTCCTTAGATGGGGTAACTCCTATGCATGATCCTTCAGACATGGACCTTGGCAACATGGATGAATTCCACTATAGGCAACCATGTGGGAAGTAGTTAGCATGGACTCTCACTTAATTTGCAAAGTCAGATGTGCAAATTCGAGGAACATATGCGCACGTTGATCCCTAAACTTGACCATCTTGAGGGTGGTTGTGAAAAAGTAACTCACAAAGTAGTTCTTGCGAACATTGTGAGCAGTTGGCAGGGAAATGGTTAGTGAGCGGTTTCAGCTTGGCCAAGTGACCAATGCTCGAATTGTCAACACTCCCTAGTGGCTGGGGGTGTCAATTGCCGGGTTGGCTGCTGATGCACAAAGCAGAGAGTTTTGTTCGTCTGCCATTGCTTGAAAGTCCTTTGTTTGAGATAATAAAGGTTGTGAGATACCCATAACTGTTGGCTTCTGTGTGTTAGTCTATCTTTATGTGCCCAATGCCTTCATTTTTGTGTGCCTAGTACCTTCAATTGTGTCCTTGTGTCTTCATCCACCGCTTTCATGGGCATTTGTGGCCTGACTGAGTGCTAAATATATTAGTGCGATGGCTGGGTAAAACGTTGGCCAAGTATTGAATCTGTGACACCAAGGATAATGTTTATGTTGGAATGGCGTGAGGTATTGAGTGTCTTTGTGCTCTGTGAATTTTTACTGTCATGTTCAGTGAGGTTATGGAGTTGTCAATAACATCTAGATTTTTGAAGGCCATACTGTTTAATCAATTCTGCAGCTGATTCAGTCGATTAATGCAAAAAATTCATGGTGTCTAATGGCTTAGGGAATTAGATGGGGCTGAATAAGTATTTATGTCCTCAAAGCAGATTGGAGTCCTCCAGATAAGTGGGCCAAGCAGATCGATTGAATTGATGCAGCTCTCGTTATTTTTTATGCTTCTTTTTTTTTTTTTGTTATTTTCTTATCTCAAGCACAGAAAGAAATGTGATTTGCACTAGTAGATGTCTCCCGAACATTGATCATACCTTTTCTTCAGATCTAGAAATATGGATGTGAATGCCTTGTAGGATCATATTTTATTTCTATTTTGAAATTCAATATCTTTGAGTTCCTTTCATTCCTTGTGTGATTGTTGTTAGCATTTTGTTCATATCCTTTTCATTCATTGTTTGCTGCAGAATATTATCCGTGGTTTAATAGAGATTTTACAATAAGGATCTCACCTTTCCTCTGGGTTCTTTAACTGCATTTATATATGGGCTGAGGTGTACTTTTCATGGGAGGTGTAGAGCATGAAGATCCACCCTCAAAACGCGTGAAAGTGTCATCTGAAGAATCGGAGAGTTTTTCAAACAGTTCATCACTTAGAGAGCTAGCTAGGTGCTCATTGAGCGACTCGATGGCTCGACCCCTAGAATCTCGAGGGGATGACGAGGTTGTTGGTGTAAAAGGAGTTGTTAAGAAAGTTGAACTAGTTAGAATTATTGCTGAGGCTTTATATTCTCTTGGTTATGAAAAGACTGGAGCACATCTTGAGGAAGAGTCAGGGATACCGTTGCACTCCGCTGTTGTTAATTTGTTTATGCAGCAAATTATTGATGGTAAATGGGATGAAAGTGTAGCCACATTACATAAAATTGGTCTAATGGATGAAAATATTGTTAGGTTGGCATCTTTTGTAATATTGGAGCAAAAGTTTTTTGAACTTTTGGATGGAGAAAAAGTCATGGATGCTTTGAAGACACTGAGAACTGAGATTGCACCTCTGGGTGTACATACTAATAGACTTCATGAGCTTTCTTCCTTAATTGTGTCTCCATCACAGACTGCTCTTGATGGAACTTCTGATCAACGGTTGAGGATCAGGTCCCGTAAAAAATTACTGGAGGAATTGAAAACGTTGCTGCCCTCTACGGTGATGATACCAGAAAAACGATTGGTGCGTCTAGTTGAACAGGCTCTTGACTTGCAAAGGGATGCTTGCAGGTTTCACAACTCCTTGGTTGAGGAAATGTCATTGCTCACTGATCATCAGTGTGGAAGAGACCACATTCCTTCTCAAACATTACAGGTCAGGTTAAAGTTTATTATTTACACGTTGAAATGAAAAGAACTTTTGGTATTAATGCCATGTTATTTGGAATAGGGTCTTCAGTTGTGCTGTTTTATACATGAACAGCAAATAAAGCCTCTTTTCTTTTTTTACTTTGTTAGTTGATCGATGTTGATACCAATCACACAAAAAGGAAAAATAGATCAATATTAAAATATTTGAATCTTTCACTTGAGTGATAAAAGTAGAGAAATTGCATCACTGGTCTCCAACATACTACCTTAGTAGTTAATTTGGTCCTCAACCTTTAAAAAGGAGCAAGTTGGTTTCTAACCTTTAATTTTGTTGCACAATTAATCCTCAACAATGATAACCGTCCAGATCTCTGTTTAGTTGTTAAGTGGGCAGATGCTGAGAAAGCAGCGAGAGGAACTGATTCAAATCTTTGATTCTTAGATGGCGGAGTGGGAAATCGATCGGAGAGACTATATTGTGAGTAGGGAAATGGTATGCATATGTCGAATATTTTATTTTCCTAAGTAACAGGAAGAATCCAACTCATCTAAGGTAGCTACGATTGCATATCCAACCTTTTGAAGCTAGATTTTGCATTCCAATTTGAGGTGGTGTCTAAAATTTCAAGTGAAATATGTTTTCATGAGAGCCACAATTTAACATATTTTGAACATTTTTTTCACTAAGGGCTGATTGTATTACAATGATGAAAGGTTGGGGACCAACTTGCTATTGGAATAATAGGTTGGGGACCAATGTTGCAATTTTCAGGTTTATCTATTTCCACTCTTGTTTTTGGGTAAAATAACTGTATTAAGCTACATTTGAAAAAGGCTTAATAAGGTATTGAGGCTTTTTACCTATGTGAGGCAAGGTGCAAGTCTCGAGACATAATCAAAGACACACAAATAAACAATCTAGGTGTCTCCCATATTATTACTACTAACAAGATCTATAAGAGAATCATCAATATTTTTGATTCCCCTATCATTCTCTTCACGACCATCGGTATTAGTTTCTTCTCATTTTTTCCCGTCATCCTCAACTTGCAATGGTGCATTCCCTTTCCCCTACTGCTTCCACGGACAAGCAACAAATAAAGAACAAAGTAACTCGTCAAAGGTTATGGGCTATAGAAAAATAGCCCAAAAAGCTAAGACAGTAATAAAAGCCCAGAAAAGGTAAGACACATATCGCCCACCTTGGCTGCCATGAGGCTAAGCCCGAGGTGTATGCCTTGACAATGGTATTCAAGGTGTTTAATGAAAGCCGCATGTGAGGCACCCTTCAAGGCGTAATCTCAAACAACATCTGGAAACAAAGGTATTGAGAATATTGTTTTCATGTGGCAAAATAAATGTATGTGTGCTTTTTACAAAATTGAAATTGTTATGTCACCGCAAGGATCTCTTAAACACCAAGACGGAGGTAATGTTTTCTTCAAGGTGGCGTGAAATGCCCAACCTCTTGACCAAATAAAAGGATGGACAACTGAAAAAAAAAAAGAATATAATTTGCAACATTTTTTATTATGCACAAGTCCGAGACGAAAGTACTGCTCCAAGTTGTTCAAGAATAATAAATGAGTTATCAACCATTGATATAGAGTTGGTCATGCCTATTTCTCAACGAAGGCTAGAAGGGGATATTACTCCATCTTGGTGTGTTACAATGCTTACTCATGGAGATAAATAGGGAAAATTGGTTAATACTATAAAAAATGGCAAAAGAGATGAAACTAATGAGCCTAATAATTACTCTGCAAACAATGTTGAATTGAAGGCTATATTAATTTATTGGTTCATTGTTTTTGTAATGAATAATTTATGACTATCAAGAATCACATGCATCTATTGACATGGGATAGCTTTAGGAAATCTCTCATAAAGCCTTCTACAACAGAATACGTGCTGGAGTTTGATGTGGATTAAATGATCAACGAGTTTGATTATTGGTTAGGGTCCTTAGGGATGATTTTTTGAAAAGGACGATGAACGGTATCTGAAAACTAGGAGGAGAAAACAAGATAAGAATAATCACTGTAACACTCTCATAATAATCTACTCTACTAGAGTTAACGATGGATGAGAAAATGGAAGGATCTAAAATCACCTCGGACATTTTCTTTAGGCTTTTTTGTCATCATTGTTGCATCATCTTTATTGGCGAGGTGGCAAATCTGATTCTTTATTGTGTGTGCCCATATGTCATGCAAACTCCCTACAAAAGAAAAACAAAAAAACAAAAACTCCCTCTGCAAACAATTTTGCATACACGTATTCTGTCCATATTTGGCAAACCTTTTGTTTAGTTTCCAGTAGATTTTAGTGGACTTTGGCCTTACTTTTTACCACAATTGATGGACCTGGGAGTTGTGATGATTTGATTAGGCTCTGGATGGAGATGAAGAGTGATGGGATTCAAATTTGTACACTTGATTTAAAACAGATAATATGCAATGGTCTACTAGTTGCTTGAAAACAAATATTTTTGGTATAATAAATATCCGTTTTTCTTTAATATTAACTAACACTGGAATGGTCATATATGTACTCTTTCACAAAACCTGAGGTAATTCATAGTTTATTTCATCACTTTGACCATCAATACCTTCTTTTGATGCAATTTTTTTGACAACGGGAATGCTTGACTTCATAATCCAGATATTAGAAGAACACAGTAATGAAGTCTGGTTCTTGCAATTTTCTCACAATGGAGAATACTTGGCCTCATCATCCAGTGATTGTCTAGTGATTATATGGGAGGTAATATTCTCTCTTTTTAGCTGTGCATATAATTGATTTGTGGTTGCATTTATTGCCCCTGATTCCCTTCAATGACTGGCTTGTATATGAATTTTAGCTGTGCATATAATTGATTGGTGCTTGCATTTATTGCCCCTGATTCCCTTCAATGACTGGCTTGTATATTAATTTTATCTCATGCCATTAACAATTTACTACCATGCTGATTTTCAATTGTTAGTGCTATTTACCAACTTCTGTGCAGACACTTCTTGACATTGTAATTGTGGTCTACCAACTTCTCAACATTATCACCTGTTGCTCCCAATTTTTGTAAAGCTCAAAATATGTTTCATGCCTGGTGTAGTATTTATATAATTTGTTCAAAGCAGAACTGTTTTCTAAAGCACTTATTGGATATGAATTGTAAGGAGGACTAATTAAAAGTTAGCACAATATCCATTAGATCTTTATAGTTATTTCGGGAATATAATATTGCAATGATGTAAATTTTGTTATCAAGTGCCTTTCATTAGTCTATTGTATTTTTGTGTTTGTTCCCATCTTGAAACTTGTCGGCGTTGACAACGAGTCTCCCAATTTTCACCTGCCCCAGATATTTCTTTTACCATACATGATAATTTGTCGTTCCCTGCCAGATGGTAAAATACCAAAAAGTCTTAGAAGCTCACATTATTGCTCTCATATCTTTTAAAATTGGAATCTCAGATTCTGCTTCACTTTTCCTAAACTAGTAAGCTCCCGTATATCAATAATAATTACAAACTGGCTTGTCCTTCTCTCTTTATATTTCTAACAAATCCTCCTATGATTTGAAAGGGAAAAAATTTCTATTTGATTTGAAAATCTCTATCCAAATGACTATAATGGCCCCTCACGAAACAATTCACTAATCAGATTACACCAGAGACCACCAACAATATATACTTGAAACCAAACAAATAAAAAATTAAAAGATTAATAGCTCCAGAGGAAACAAATCCCCGAGTAGAAAAACCCCAAATCAATTTAGCGGTTAGGCTCTTTGTACAAGATCCAGAGGAGGAAGGGCATCGCAATTCCATTGCTGTGGCAGATTTTTTAGTCCGGAGTTCCATCATAAAAGGGTTGGTTTATATAGCCAGACAGAAATTTGGTTGATTTTAGCTTCTAGGTTTATGGTTAGAGGTTGTTTCCAGGTTTTTGCAGGGGTTGCTACACTGGTGAAAGAAGTGCTGACGCTAGAGATTGATTCTATTCAGTGTTAGGGATCTTAATTGTGGATTTGTGTTGGTGGATTATTAATATATTTTACAAAAACACGAAAATAAGCTTTCCCTTCTGGGTCTTGACACTTCGAACAACCAAATGGAAAAACTTGTGGAGCTTACAATTATCCAAACCATTTACTTTCGTTTTCATCCCTGACTGGATTAAGGTGTTCACTTGTCTGGTTTCTCATAGGAGGATTAGTACTTGCTATTTAGCTCAAAGCAAATGTCTTAATTTATCTCCTTCTGAGGACAGCAGAAAGTCTTGATAACATACTTGTGGTGCAGCTTGTTAAAGAAGCTGATTTAGAATGTTTTTTCCCCCTGAAAGGTGCAGCAGAGATATATTGAAAAACCTTTTTATATGGCTCATGAAAGTTGGGTGTTATGTGGGAAAGGGTGGGCGAGGCTTGGTTTGGTTTAGTTTGGTTCGGTTCGGTTCCGAAGAGAACTGAACCGAGAACAATTGGATATTTTGTAAATGGAATAATCGATTCCAACTTGAATTATGGAACTAAATCGGAACCGAACCGAACATTCGGTCCCATAATTAAAGTTTCAAAGTTTTATTTCTAACAACTATTTTTATTTTCCTTGATCTAAACAACACAATAATCTAAAAAAATCATAATTTTCAGATCTTAGTCTATTCATAAAACAACAATATATCAAGTTTTGAACAAAGAGTTCCATCTCGATACAAAATAATAAAAAAAAAAATAAAAATTTTTATTTTATGGGCTAAATTTTCAGAAAAAATAAAAAAATAATAAAGTTGGTTCGGTTCTCATTTTGAGTCTAGAACCGATACCCGAACCATAAACAATCGGTTCTCGATTCTAATATTCATTACCTTGTTTAAAATTAAGATGAACCGAACCGAACCGAACCGCTCGGTTAGGTACTTTTGTCCACCCCATCAAAAGTGTGGTTATTGCTATTTTTTGGCATTTTAGATAGAAAGGACCTCTATAATTTTTTAATATAAAGAACAACTGCTGCGAAATATTGGAGAGAGCAAGTTTTTGGCTTCTTTATGGGCTTCTATCTCTAAGTAGTTTAATGATTTTTATTTTATCTTTAGGTGTTCTTGGTTGGAGAATGTGATGTATTCTTGATTTTGTTTTTAAACTTGTTTTTCTTTTATTTTTAGAGGATTCCTTGTCCTGGAAATGTATACATTATTTATCATGACATCGTGAATAGTAAATACATGTTTCAGAAAAAGCTTAATTAAATATGTCTCCTTCAAATTCATCGTCTTTGATTATAATCAATATACAAAGCAAAGAGAACTGGGTACGGTGTGTTCAATTGAATCAATTGAACGTTATCAATATTTATTGCAGCACAAAGACTTGAGCATACCTGCAAAGTTGTTCATCACTTCAAGAACATTTTGAAGTTCTTTTGCAGCAATTTTGGCAAATTATAGAACTTACGACATAACCGACTAGATCTACATCAAAACCAGTAAATCTTTCACCTATTCACAAACGTTAAATTAGAGTTTGATATTTGAAAATATATGTAGACAATTTCAATAGTCATTTGTTTTTCAAATATATGACATTTAGCAAAAATCTTTTTTGACTCTTTGCTCAATATGAGTGTTCCTCCTTGGAATGTAAAATGTATCCCAACTAACTCATTTTGTCCTTTTAGCCTCACATATTTGATTTGCCATGCGATTTGCATGACGGGAATTTTATTTCAATTATTTCAGTGAGCTTGGGGGAAAGGAATGAACTTGGGAGATCAAACTATTTCATTGTTATTTATATTGGATTATTTTGAAGATGATACAAGTTCCATAGCTCGCATTAAATGTAGGTTTTGGGTTGTGAGGAGGGCTTTGGTTTTTGGTTTAGATCCTGCTACGTGGTGCGAGCTTTAGTAAATTATTTAGACCTATAAAGAATTTAAACCTAATCATATAGCATTGAAAGAATGTAGATCATATTTTGATGACAATTGAAAAGTATGTATTTGGATTGTAATTCCAAAATCCATTGAAAGCTTCACTAGAATATTACCTTTACTCCCAATCCTCTTCTATCTGATATGAATGGTTTGAAAGCCTGATTGTCATACAATACAGAATTTGTTCACTGCCATCCATATAAATTTGTTTTTGATAGTTTGGCTATTTAAGTTATTGGTTTTTGATCAGTCTCCGTCTTGACCTGCAAGTACTTTTGTTTTTGGTTTTAGTTTGCTTATGTTGCTTATACTGGATATTTTATTTCCAGTTATTGGGAACTTCTTTTAATTTATTCCATTAATATTTTTAAATTACTGCTGATTCCTTCTCTGGTTTTATGAATCAAGACTATGCTATCAAAATGTAGCACTCAGCTCTTCAATATAGTGTAAGGAACCTAAAAGTACTACATTTTTTGCCTTGTTACCCAAGAGTTGAGTGTATTGCTCGAAGGCTTTTCCTGTTTAGACATAATTTTTCTTGAGTCTATTGCTTTTGTTAGGTAAAGGTGGATGGTCGAATATCCTTGAAGCATAGATTATCTGGTCACCAGAAACCTGTCTCCTATATTTCATGGAGCCCTGATGATCATCAACTTCTCACTTGTGGAGTAGAGGAGGCTGTTAGACGTTGGGATACTGCATCTGGAGAATGCCTCCATATATATGAAAAAAGTGGCCTTGGTTTGATCAATTGTGCATGGGCACCAGATGGGAGAAGGATATTTTGTGGTGTTACTGACAAAAGCATCTGCATGTGGGATCTGGAAGGGAAAGAAGTAGAATGTTGGAAAGGGCAAAAATCTATTAGAATCTCAGACTTGGGGATATCTAGTGATGGGAAACAGCTTATTACTGTTTGTAAAGAAACTATGATATCATTGTTTGGATGGGAATCAAATTCTGAGAAATTCATTGAGGAGGATCATACTATAATTTCGTTTGCCTTATCCAAAGACAACAGGTTTTTGCTTGTTAGCCTATCAAACCAAGAACTCCATCTGTGGAGTATAGATGGGAGTGTAATACTAGTAGCCAAATACAGAGGTCACAAGCGTTCTCGTTTGGTTGTCAGGTCTTGTTTTGGTGGACTAGAGCAAGCATTTATTGCCAGTGGAAGTGAGGACTCGCAGGTAATGCCTCTTCCGTTGACTTGATCGTGAACATTTATTTTGCATTGCCACATACTTTTATATTTATTTTGCCTGTATGAACTGCTCTTTAAAATGGAATTGATGATAATTGCACACTACTAAGAACACAAGTATTTCTGTGGAGTAAGCTTGTTGCATACAAACTAAAGCTGTTTGTAGTACTCATGTCCTCTAATCAATTGATGGTAACTGTTGTTATCTGTGTTGTTTATGGGCCTTCTATCTGGACAAGTATGTATTTTATTTGAATGTTCCTGCACTTCATACAAAGAGCTAATTACATTGAGGCTGCCTTGTCTAGACTTTGTCAGTGGACCACTCTTGAGTGCCAGTGATTTTCAATTTTACAATAGATAGGATTTATGCTGTGGGTGTATTTTCCATAGAAATGGCCTACCTAGAGCATGGTTGGCTAAGCGCAAAAATTTTGGTTATAAGTAAATAAGTTTGTTTAAAATAAATAATTATGTAATTGATGAAAGCTGAAAACAAGTAAGTAATAATTTGACTGCAAGGTAAGAGTTGCTTTCTCACTCGTACAGAAATAACTACAACTTCACTGAAGTAAACTACCATTGATTAAGGCTTCTTTTATCAAATACTGAATAGAAATGATTATCTTAGTCTCATTTTCTCTGTTGTTTTTTATTCCTGTTTCAGTAATCCAAGCTCAGTTCTCATCTTCGGTTAACAATTCATATATTAAATTGTGAATTCCAGCTGTCTTTGTTGGGATTGTTACTAATTATTTGACATGATTTGTAGGTATATATATGGCACAGGGTCTCGGGAGAGCTGATTTTAACATTGCCTGGACATTCTGGGGCTGTCAATTGTGTTAGCTGGAATCCAGCTAATCCTCATATGCTGGCTTCTGCAAGCGATGATCGGACCATTCGCATATGGGGCATAAATCAGGTAAATATGACTCAAAATGGGAGGCATAGTAACGGTGTCTGCTACTGCAATGGCGCAACCTGAAGTTGTCAATCCTTCAAGATTTGTATTTCCTTACCGTTGAGTTTATGTAAATTCTTCTACTCCAGTCCTGAGCTGACATTTACAACAAACAAGAAGGTGATATTACAAATCTCTTTGACAATAAATTTTGTACTTTCTTCTAAATGTCAGTCTTATTTTATTCATTATGAAGCTGATCAAGAAGGGTCTCATAATTTCATTGTGTTGATTGTTCATTATTGACGTGTTACATGATTAAACCAGGCCCGTAGATTTTGAAACTTCTTTCTTGCCCCATATAGCTTACTGTTTCATTACCGGGCTGGCATCTGAAATTAAACCTTAAAAAGTATCCGTGATAGTTTTGGTTTTTTGGTAATGGTACTTACAATGTTTTCATGTGTAGTTTTTTGTTTACCTCAGCATTTTCTTATTTAATTTTCAAATGTAATATTTTTTTTCAACATTTTCTTATCGTCTTTTCTTAAAATTTATATTGTGTCAGTTGAAGCCCCTTTGATTTTCTCCTCGAAGAGTTGAGCACAGCACAGCACAGCACATGCACGATTCCTTCTTGCGTGGTTAGAAGGTTAACCCAATTGTCGTGGTGTATTTTGTGCCGATTTAAAAGCAATTATTGCAAATAACTTGTAAAATATTACACATAAATGGGGGAATGGATTATTTACTCACACTGTCACACACCATGGAAGACTTGGGTTGATAAACTTGTTACGAAGAATTTAGTGATGATGTAACCTCTAGAGCAGTTTTGTCGGGTTTATGTTCTCGACCATTCTTGAAAGCTTCGATAGAGATGTGGCCACTCAGAAGTCTAGGACCAATCTATGGTGCAGAAGTCGTCTTCCTCTCTACAAATACTTTTTATCCGCTATACTATAGGTATCCAAATGCTAGAAAGTAAGTCAGAACTTTGTATTTGATTTCTCAGCTACAAACTCTTAAATTGATTAAGGTACCGGAGCATGGCTGGTCATCGACCCCTTTATTGTGAATACCGAACAAGTCCAAGTGTGCTGTTTGGAAATGGTTGACTAAATAATTAATTTTAATCAATTTTGACCAAATATTAGAGTGGGTCTAAATCACTTATTTAAGTAGATTATATTTAGAACATGTTTTACTTTGCGAGTGGATGATTATGGTATATTTGGTCCTGCAAAACCATTTCTAGGTGAATGAGAAATTATTGCCAAAGGTTGACACTTTGAAATTTGGATTGTGAAAAGAAGTGGGAAACTTGTATCCCACATTGGAAGACAAGAAGAATTGCGACTAATTTATATATCTTAGTGCATGCTTGGTAGTACTGAAATTATTTTTTAAGTGGTTATATTATAAGTTGTTGGTGAATGTATAGATAAAAAAGTGGGTTGTAAGTTGTGGATCTTATAAAATGTGTGGATAAAAATTTTGGTTGACCAGATTGATCAGCTGAAATTATAATTTAAGCATATCCAAACATGTGCTTAGATTGACCCGAGTACCAATAGTCTTTGAAAGGGGGAGACCTAGATCCTATTGAGTTCGGTTCAAAGGCCCACATGTGCGCGTCGCCGCCGCCGCCGCCCGGTCGGGCACGGGTCGTGGTAATTAGATTGGGCTTGATCTATTATATTCTTTTTAGACAAATAGAATAAAGATTGTTTATTTTATTTAATCCTCCCAAAATTAATTAATTAATATATCTAGAGGTGTCTGTTTGAATTAAAGATATGTCTTTCTGGACTTGTCTTCAAATTACAACAGGTGGGATTAAAACTGACATGACCCAATAGATGTGTCCATCCGATTTGCAAAACATTAATTCGAATTTCCAAATTTCATGTATTAAAATAAAAATATTTTGTTTCTTCCCTGCATAGTAAAAAGAGTACGAAAACACTTCTGGTTTGTTGTACTTTGGAAGACGATTGTCATCAAGTCGTAAGCACCATAGCGGGGCAAATTCATCTTAAAGGCATAGAATAGATCTGTAGCCTCGATCCACCATTTCTAATCTTTGCATTTTTCTGAATTTTTTTTTTTTTTTTAAACAAGTAAGTTATAGAATATAATATGTACTATTATTATTTATTGAACATGTTATTTTACAATTACATTCAAGCACTATTATTATTTATTCAATATGTTATTTTACATTCAACTTCGACAATTAACGTAGAAGTACAACATTCTTAGGTCATAATAAGGGGCTTCTTTTATGCAAAACGAAATTAAACCTCCTTCACCATAACTCTTTGACAGCTCTTAGAACTCAATCACACGCCACGCCACGCCACGCCACGCCCTATTTATGTATTCTGACTAGATACCCATCTTAAGCAATACTAAAAGAATTTGCTGCGCTCTCAACAAACTTCCTTGCACCTTTGAACCATCTCTTGTCCCCTGCTTGAGCCTTGCAAATGTAAAGTTTGCCACCCGACACCGTGGCCGTTATCAGTTGGTGTTTGCCGCCTTCAGTTCCGTCAGCCGTTCTAGTCAATACTGATATGAAATAGTACGGTTTCCCGCCGACCACTGGTGTTGAACTCTCCAATATGTTTGCAGCTGCCACTGCATTTGAATCGAATCCACCCTGCATAAATGAAATCCAACTTATATGCAATTCTGAAATATACAATATTCATGCTTAAGCTATAAATGATTTACCTCTGATTCAGTTTTACCAAAGTATACCTGTTTTCCTAGCAGATAGTCCACCTGCATGTATAAAAAGTCTGGTTAAAAGTTTTCTATAATGTAGACCAGACAGGTCTATTTACTGTGTTGTTCTGTACTATATACTAGACACGGTCGAGTTTTCACCGTTTTGGTGTGAGAATATATATCTGGGAATGAAAATAATAACGACGATTGATTACTTGAGAGATGAAGTTCTCAGGGGAACCATAGTCAGTGATGGATTTCTTGTCGGTAGGGGTGACCGTAACGACGATGTTGGTGGTGCTATCTAAATTGTCCTCGTATCTCAGAACCTGACCAGGATATTCCACTTCTTTGCTTGGGTTCCACTTTGAGGGAACTGACAACTTGAATCCATTCCCATCGTATGGCAAGAAATCTGTGTCTGACTTTGGCTTCCCAAATATGTTGGCTGCATTTAACTTTTCACACATTAGTTGCAAATAATGGAATATAAATGTTTGGTAACCGGATGAACCACTGTGATCAGCGCTTGTTTTTCTTATTTTCGTGTTTCTTTATGTTTACTATTGCTCTCTTCCAAAGGGATTAGATCTTAATCCTAACATTGTCAAGTCTGGCGTACCATAAATCTATTCACTAGTTGCTATTCAAGAACATTTGAATGATATCTCAAATACAAAATATGTGATTTGGGTATTACCAGATTCTCCGTAGGCAGCATCAGCAGGTGAAACCTTGGATCCAATGGCAGCAGCCCCAATTAAAACAGTGAGAGCCAATCTTCGGGACATGATATTATTGGTGGCTGCGTTTTCTTCTTCTTGAACTGCAGCCCGATTCTGTGCACAGCAAATCAGCCGTGTCGGCTTGAGGGATGGCAGGTAGCGGTTAGGGGAAGATCTATTTGAAGTAGATAGTGCTGCGCCTGCATGGTGGTGCAAGAAGCATGTTGTTGAGGCCATTGATCTCTCTCTCTCTCTCTCTCTCTAAAACACACACACTTTCTTGGTCGTGTATGGACTTTAATGTGTTAATGTTTTGGATTTTGTTGGGTGTTGGCAAGATTGGATTTGACGATTTCTGATAGTGGATAAGGCTGTAGTGGATGTCATTGGTGCTAAGTATTCATTTGCATAATCTTGCTATTTGTACGAAATTCTAGTGTGTTCTCCATGTCATATGAGGACAAGGGTCCCATATCATGAATATGGATATAATCCAATCCGATGATATTTAGTGTCGCGATACTAAACCCTATCTATTTGTACGATCGCACATGGGCTCATAAGAGACTCATTCAACGAAAGAATTTTTATATCTACATAAATAGTGACTTTACCTATACTCACCTTATCAAACTATACACGTCAACCAAAACTCGGCTAACTTACGATGCTTGGAGACCCAAGCTCTCTTGATTAACAAAGTTTGGTGGTGATTTTAGTATAAATTTTAGGCGCCCATGGTATGTAAATAATTGGGACTATCGCTTCCTTTTGATAGGTGTGTTAGAAGAAACAATTGGGACTATTGGGGCCGAAGTATGGAAAGGTGATGAGGATTTTGTTGAGTATCTAAAAGAGTATTCTTTCGAGTAAAAGCTTCTATAGTCGGTTGATCAAATTAAAGATTTCAAATTACATGAGCAATGTGTCTTACATCTAAAGGGTCATGTACCTATGATTCAAAATTTCATTGCCAAGCTACATGAAACATGTTAATAGAAATCTACAAAAAATTATTGCTAATCGACCAAAGTCAGAAACAAAAATATTATGATAAAGACGCTCCTTAATAACTTGAATCTTTTTATTATTTTATATCTAATTGTAATCTTCCCAACGAATATTTAACGATAATCAACGCAATCGATTGCAAAGTTATATCAAATGAATAATCAAGCTTTTCGTACATAATTCTTTTTAATTAATTGTAGACAACTTTTAGAGAGAAATCTAATATGTTTGGATAAAAAAGTTACTTAAAAATAATTTTTAAAGCTACAAACATCTTTAACTAGATTCAAAAATTACTTTTAAGAAACTTAACTTTTATTTATGCATAACCAAACAATGCTTTATTTGAACTGTTTCTTCTTTACTACAAGTACCTGGTGATTCCTCTCAATTTGCTCATTGTTCGTTATCTCTCACGACAAAAGTGGGGGCATCTTATCCTCCCTCCTTTGCTAACATAAAACTCGTGGGCCCAAAATAAATTTAAAAAAATATTTGCTTGCGTGCTATATATATAATTGGGATGTGTATCTAGATAGTATAATTTTGCTGTGATAAAACAAAAATTTTGTGTTAAATAATTTTTTATTTTATTTATGTATTATCGAGCATGCAAATACAAGTGTTAATGATTACTTGTGATGATATAAGTTGTGTGCTTACGTTGAGAAGTACAGACATAACTTATATTTTGATATTGAATAAAATTATCTACAGTCAATGTCTAAGGGTTGACACATTTTACCGGAAAGTTGTAGTGTTGACTATTTCATCATTTGATTTTACGATTTGTCTTTATCGCAGTAATAATTTAATGGTGACACTAGTATACTTGGAGTGTATTGAATGGACCATGTGTCAAGTTTAATTCTATAGCATGTCTATGCAAAGAATTAAATTACACTAAATCACCGGATATTTAATCGAAATCCCTTGACAGAGTTGTATATATCTTTTCTTGAGTTTAACATGTCTTTGATTTATCAATGATTGGGATAAATTTGATTGATCAATTATCTCAGTAAGTTGGGATTTTGAGGATGAGCGAAGTAGAAAACACGAATTCAATGTCGGGAACTGTAGCCCATAAAATGAGTCGAGTGACTACTTCTGTTGATAGCTCTATAAAGTTTTGAACTCAATTGCAATTCTTATTTTTTATTTGTCCAACCCAAAAATTAGCGTTAATTTTAATTGAAAATGTACCCACACGTCGGTATAGTCTATACTTTGGAGAATACTATAAAAGACTTGAAATTTTAGAGCACCAAATTCGTAAATAAAAAATATGATGTTCGTGAATCAAATTGAGATCGCGTAATCGAATATCAATTTAAGTATGTAATTCTAAATCTCCGATTTTGAATTATAACAAACACGTAAACATCTAACATATATCTTGACTAATTAAATAATTATTTTTTAAAAAAATTCTGACTATTTTTCATGTCAATTTCCAACATATATGGATTAATTTTACCAACGGTCACTGAAGTTCAAAAGTTTCAATGGTGGTCAACTTACTCTTTTTACAACGAACAAAATAGTATAATTTAATAATAAATTATTTAGTAGTCAAAATAAGTGTAAAATTCGCACTTATCACTTAGAGTTGACCACTAATTTTGTTCGTTTAGGTAAAAATTCGAGTGTAAAGTCAATGATTTAATTGAAAGTACACTTATTTTGACCACTAAAATTCAGGATTTGGGGGACCAAAGTTGAAAGATGTAAAAAGTTGAAAGACATAAGATGCAAATTTTAGAAGACTTAACTGAAAGTTAATTGAAAATTTGAGGACCAAAATGTAAAGATGTAAAAGTTTAAAGACCTAAGATACAATTTTGAAAAGACTTAATTGAAATATAGAGACTAAAGTGAATATTATATAAAGTACATAGATTACTATGCAATAAATAAATGTCACATCATACCACATCACTATTTTAAATTAAAAATTTAATAGAGTGACTATTAGTGAAATAATTTTTAACTTTAGTGACTAATATTAAAATTTTTGAACTTTAGTTACCGTTGGTGAAATTAACCCAACATATATATATATATATATATAAATATTAAAGAGTACAACTTGATGAGTAAGCCGCCAAAGAAGAAGTCAAGACTCTCAAAACAGTCATAATTGATATCGTTCACGACAAGCATGCAAAGGAGGAATCGTACATTATGCAGATGGTTTTTGACATATTTTGAAAGGATTAATTTCAGTAAAAATCATCAAAATTTGTTAAAAATGGTAAAGATCATGTTAGTTGTACATACTTTTTTATATTTTCTTTTACATTTTTACATGTGTCAAATACTAATTGATTCAAATCATTATTTATTTGGTCAAATAAATAAAGTGATCCAATCATTACTTGACACCTATAAAGGTGTAAGTGAGTGTGTAAGTTTTAAGTGTACAAATAACATTTTTCAAATTTTAAAATAATTATTAAAATAATTTTTTTATAAGAATAATCACTTAAATTTTTAATAGTTACACTAATAATCACTTAACTAAAAATATTAACATAAAACTCTACGTGGCACTATTAAATTTTAACGTGGATATAAACGACGTTAACTAGTATACTATGTTAGATAAAGTTGTATTAATTACAGTTAAATACATAATTATCAAACTCATATTTGTTCAATTCTAGTAAGTAGTTAATTGGTGAAACTTTGCATTTTTGTTGGTGAATTTTTTAAGATAGAACATTTTTGTCTAACGTTGCGTACTAGTTAATGTTGTTTGTGTCCATGTTAGAATTTAACAGTGACACGTAAGATTTTAGATTAATGTTTCCAATTGAGTGAATATTAATGTAACTGAGTGATTACTGTATTAAATTATTTCAGTGACTATTTAAAATTTTTAACAAATTTTAGTGATTATTACTGAAATTAATCATAATAACAATTTGACAAAATCTCAAATCTAAATCAAACTGTTGTATCTTCCAAAATAAACAAAACTTAAACTATGATTTTTTCATATACTTTTTTACGTTTGCTTTAACATAATTAGTTCAGAGATAATAAAATGTATTTCTAGTTTATTGACGAGAAAATAAAACGAACTACATATCAACGACGATGAGACAAAGTCAATTCAATTCTATTCCAGTGCGAGTGAAAACATGGTTTTGTTGTGCTATTTGGCATTTGCCGTTGAAGAGCAAACTTATGACACTACATGGCTACTGCTAAGCACATGTTTGGAATTGCTTAAATTATAATAATTTAAGTTGATCAAATTGATCAAATATATTTTTTATTCACACATTTTATAAAATCCACAATTTGTAACTCAATTTTTATCTACACATTCACCAACAACTTATAATTTTAATACTACCAAATATGTGTTAAGTGACTTGCTAATTAGCATTTAATTTCCATATGTTAATACTTTATTATTTTATTATTTTATTTAGAGATCAACACTGTAATTTAGAAGTATGACCCATGTTCAATTAGATCGATTCTTTATCCAATTAGTTAAGGAGGACCACTCGAATGAAGTGGCACTACTCTTTATCCAACCAGGATCAAAACGCCAAACAAATTTGCACTCCATATTGAAGGTCCAACCAACCGAGTAATATGTAATCGTGTGCACTGAAATCATTTTTTATTTAATTCTACAATTTAGTTCAATTTCAAATCACTTTTAAAATATCGAAATTAAGCTGTTTAATCACGATTGTAGAGAGTTTTCTTTGCTATGGAAAAAAAAATATACTTAAACGTTTGTGTGTCACTACGTTTTCAATTTCTCTATTCACAAAATCATCTCCTCTAGAATTTACTGACCACTTTAATCTATCTTCCTAATTCGATCATCTCTTTCGACCGACCATCTTTAAAATTTGCTCACCTCCTCAATCTCTCTCTCTCTCTCTCTCTCTCCACCAATCATCTTCAAAATCTATTCACCATCTCAATTCATCATCATAATAGAACTTACGATCAAATTACGCCGCAACGAAACAGTATACTAATTTTAAACGCACTCAAAATACGGAAACCCAAACATAACCGTATTATCATAAATGGACAAATAATGTCCCATTTTGTAAACAATCAAATTGAAAACAAAAGAGGCATAATATCCATATGGGTAGGTGTACCTGTCTCTCTCAATATTATATATTATATTATATTATTTATTTACTCAGACACGTATAGGAATTAGCATTGGTCTAATAAAATAAGATTCATGAATCCCATACAAAACAGGTCGTCAATCAACACAAGAATTACTCATCCTTTTCGCAGCCTATTTTCTCGTTCCTTTCTCAGTCTGGTCAGTTTTCAAATTCCATAGTTAAGTTTATTTCTTGTTTGTTTTTTGTGTAGTTTTACTTACCTATATGATGATTCTTTTGGTTTCTTTAACTGGGTTCATCTTCATCTGTGTTCATTTTACTGGAATTTAGCTCTAAGTGATTCGTATAATTGGTGAGATGCAGCTTTTTTTCCCCCTCAGTTCTTGTTTATGGGTTCACATTTGCATGTTTATTTTAATGCTGTTTGGTGATTACTGCTGTATAATTTATTATTTATCATAATTTGAGTTCCATTTGGATCTTTGTTTAAGTTGATTTTTCTTGACCTTTGACAATATACTGTTATTTTTTCCCTGTTTCCATCTCTGTATCTGGTTATCATATATTAAACTTTGACGGTAGTGTTATCATAACATTTTATAGTATCTGGATTCATGGGTGTGTAGATGAAATATACAGGAATAAATACTTTGTATAATTACTTGGAATTTTTTATAATCTGATTTTAGCTTTTTGCTTGAGGCTTTCTTGTAAATACATGAACAGTTCATCTTTAGGAATCATCTGTAAAGCTTTGACCGTTCCAAGTTCTATTTGGTTCCATAGATTTTACCTTTTTTGCTGTGATTTTTGATTGTTGTTATGTTTGAATAAGCGAGTAAATGTTCTTGAGCAATCTTGAATACTCTTGGATTGTTTTGGCATTTGTGTTTTGCTCTTTGGCCTAAATACTTTTTGAAATAGAAGTTAGCTTGTTTGCCTTAGCTTAACTTATAATTCAAGCTGGTTAAACATACTTTTTATCTATACATTTCGTAAGACCCAAAGCTTATAAGCACTTAAAAAATAATTTCAGCATCACCAAACATGTGCTAAGTCCCTATTTGGCAAAACTTTTATAAAATAAAATTAACTTTTTAGCTGGTCAAACTTCAATTTTAATCACACATTTCATGGGATCCACAACTTTTTTCAACTTTTCTACCATACATAATATTAACTTTTATCAAAACCTGCTAAAACTTTTATGAAAAGCTTTGTCAAACAAACCCTGTATCTACATTTTCACACATAATCAATTTCTTTTATTATGTTTATATGAATGATCGTGACAATTTTGCAATAATCTTGGTTTTAAAGCAGGAAATATTAAAAAATGATTACTGCTGCAGCTTAATTGTATCACTTGCATTGAAATGTGCAATCTCGTAGATAGGGCTCTTGACTTGAATATCACTATGTTCACAAAGCACCTGATTGGAGATTGTTAATGACCTAGCCTTTCAAGTATCGTTATACATTTTTTCATGCTTTAATTTGCTGCCACGATTCATTTATGCAAAAGGTCACATGCTTTACTTTTGCGATGTGACTTTTTCTCTTTCATGAAGCTTTAACTGAATGAGAAATTTGGGTCAAATTAATTGCCCCTGAGTCCTTGTAATGACCGTTGTTGAGGGGATGGAGTTCTTGCACAAGGTAGAACCAACCATTACAAGGATAAAATGCTTCATATGTTTAGCTAGTTACTCAGCATAGTCTTCTTTCTTTTCTGTATTCATTTCTTCTTTCAAGTTTATTTGATATTCTTTTACCAACCTCTTTTATCTGCTTCATCAGATTTTTAAACTTTGACAACTTTTTGGCATCAACTTGAGTCCAAGAGCTTGAAGACTGTTTTTTGACAGGAAAAATGCCTGAGGGAATAACACCCGAGAGTCTTATGAACAATATCATGGAAACAATGTCGGACAGTGCTTCAAAGCACAAATCTGTGCTCTTTTTTGAGGAGGAGAAAAGAAACCCCATGAATTCTCAGTTCAACAGATTGTTTGGGCGACAAAAGCCAGTTCACCATATTTTGGGTGGTGGCAAATGTATTACCTCCTTACGTTTTCTACCAAATACCTATTTTCTTATTAGTGAATAGTGAATCATCCTCATTTCTAAGTATATTCACTTCAATGTTTAGCTGCTGATGTTCTATTATGGAGGAACAAGAATATTTCAACAAGCGTCTTAACTGCTGCTACAGTAACTTGGGTGGTTTTTGAGTGGTTTAACTATAATTTTCTTACCATACTATGCTTTGTGTTGGTTATGGGTATGCTTGCTCAATTGGTTTGGAAAAATGCATCAGGCCTATTAAACAGGTAATTTTACATAGGGATAATTTGCTGCTTTTAGTAGTGGCAGGATGCGGTTGCATCATATTGATTCGGGTAATTATCAATGTTAACAGATCTCCATCCAAAATCCCTCGTCTTGTTGTGCCTGAGGAGGTTTTTGTGAACATTGCCAATTTAATAGGAGACAAGGTGAATTACGGTTTAAGCTTCTTGCAAGATGTTGCCACTGGAGGAAATATGAAGCAATTTCTAGTGGTATTTTTCTCTTAACATCAATGCTGCACTTTTATTTAGTTTACTTCCCCCTAGATATGTAGCCTGAAGACATCAACGAGCTACCAAATGGTTTAAACATTACAAAACGAGGATTTTTCGGAACTCAGTGGCTTGCTGAACTTTTCTTTTTGTTGTTATTTAGTTTACCACTCGTGTATTCTGAGAATTCTCTTCTTATTTAGATCTTCTTCGTAAAACAATAATTCTTTTGCAACGGTTCTTATTTAGATCTTCTTCGTAAAACAATAATTCTTTTGCAACGGTTTGGATTTTACTTCTCCTTTTCTATTTTCTGTGGAGAACATACATAAGAATAGTTTCATAAAAATTCTCTCTTTTCCAGCTTAAAACATGAAAAAAATAGATTGATACATTTTCCGGTGAGGCATATTGCAAATGGATTTTTAAAGAATGAGACAACTGTTTCAACATTTTCATAAAGAAAACTCTTAGATTAGTACCTCTTATTTTCTTTGTTATTTGGTGTTCTTTTCTTATTTTGTGCTGGACCGTTTCAGCGGAATCATATTGGTGCATGAGAAAAAATTGAAAATGTCTAAGTTATGTTGGGCATCTTAAAAATACTTTCAGGTTGTAGCAAGCTTGTGGGCTGCTGCTATTATTGGAAGTTGGTGCAACTTTTTGACTGTTCTATATGTCGGTAAGAGATCCTATTATATTCTAATTTTAGTAGCTACCAGAGCATAGTAGATATACCTTGATTCCGTGATTTGTGGGCAATTGTCGAACATTTTTCTTGTCTTTGATATCATACATGAGGAGGTGATACTCCTGCATTTAAGATTGGAACACACATTTTTTTCTCAGCACGGCTTGTTACAACGACTATTATAGAAACTTCATTGACGTATGTGAACATGTATGTCTTGTTGTTCCTTCGTTAGCATATGTACATTTGGCATGTATCGACTGTAGTCCTGCGCTGCATGATGCTCTAAGTAAAAACCATCCAAAGGTGGACCATGGTCTTCATGTTTTATCAGTCGAAAGTTGCATCTTGGATCTCACCATTTCAGTACCCTGGGTAGGTTGATTTGGATACTATGAGTAAGAAAATACGGAATTTGATTAATTCAACTTATAAGACTTTGAAACTCTTAGAAAAAATTACATAGCAAACTGGATGTTTACTTTGATGAAATTTTGTTTCATGTTAAGCCTTAATTCTGTTGTACTTAGATATTTGGAAATTCTTTTTTATTTTTTTGAGGTTTTGTTGCTGCCCACACTTTGCCCATTCTGTATGAAAGATATGAAGACGAGGTTGATGGCTTTGTGTACAATGTCCTCGGACAGCTTCAACATAATTACCAGAAGCTGGATGCCGGTGTCTTGCGCCGAATCCCGACCGGCAAGTTCGGGGGAAAGAAGGTTGAGTAGATTGTTGAGCAGCAGCACTTATAGGACATTGAACCACGAATAATATTGAGTTGAGAACTTGTTGAAAATTGTATGACCTTACAGTCCTTAATGTATTTATTTGAATAAGTAATTCTTCAATCTGATGTTTAACCAGTTAGAGCATTCGTAACAAAAATAAGTAACTTTTTTATTTATAAATATGTGAAACAAAAATTACTTAAAAGTAAGTTTAAATAACTTTTAAGTTGCTTATTGGTGGAATGTTCTAATAAACTAAAATAATTTGATTAATGTGTGATTGAATGTATATTTATACAATTATAATTCAGCTTTTTTTGCCCAGAGAATAAGTTAATTGAACTGACCATAAAATTGAACAACTTGAGAGTTCAAATCATTACCAAGGTATTCATTCAATGTTTAGGCCGTCTACGTGGCCCTTAGATTTAGTGCTTAATATATTTTTTATTCACACATTTTGTAGGACTTACAATTTACTATTAACTTATTAACCACACACTTCATAAGATTTACAATTTATAAGTACTTCAAAAATAATCTAAGCACTATCAAACATGCACTTAAGGTACCATAGTTGTCCAGGGCACGTGCTAAAAATATTTTTTAAGTACTTATAAGTTGTGGATCCTATAGAATATGTAAATAATAAGTAGATAATAAGTTCTGAGTTTTAAGAAATATGTAGATAAAAAATATATTTGATCAATTTAAATTATAATATAAGTTTGGTCAAACACGAGCTAAGATTTATTGTGACGTCGCCGTTGCTAACTTTAGAAATTGATAGGATATTTGCATATTTGCATGAAATATTGCAAAAAGAAAAGAAAAGAAAAAAAGACCCGATGAGTTTTTTTGTCGTTTCACAAAGAAGATGGTGTATGCAGCGGAGCCACGTGGGATGACCCGTAATATTTTTAATTGTTTTTGAATTTATATAAAAAAATTAATGAATATATATTTTGTCTTTCTAGTTTTGTTTTTTACGTGAAAATCTTAACTTCGTCACTGTCACAACTTAGTCAGCCACTTAAACTTGTTTTGGAGGAAAAAAGAAATTATAGTCAAGTGTATATTGTAAATACAATATGATTGTAATTGATGTATTTTACGAACAAATGAAGCATTTCTTATAGTGTTGGCACTAGAAATGAACACGTGTAATTTGAAAGAGTTGCAATGGTTACCATTTTTGCGTCTATAATCCGATCATGCGACTAACGTGGTATTGTGATCATGACTCGTATATTTTGTACAATTTATTGACCTATCAAGATATTTTTGTTTTAGATCATGTTTACCACCTCAATAAATATTTAAATAGATTTTTATTAATGGAGATTGATCTTAAAATTATAATAAGAAGTCTAGATCAACTTTTTTTTTTTTTTTTTTTTTTTTTTTAAATATGGAAGATAATGGTGTTATTTTTTCCTACTAGAATTCCAACTCAAATAAAATATATTTAAAAAAAAAAATTTGTTGTCAACAGCCTAGACACCTCATCCCTCCACAAAATATGTTCGCTCTTTTCAGAAACACTCCCGTAGCTTCACCCCGATTCATCGTCTCATTTTCATTCAACAAAATGCCCACAACCCGAATTTCAGCGTCCAAACTGGGGATGCCCCCTTCATCGCGGGAGCCAGAAAACCCAGGTCAGATTTTGTCAAAATATTATTTATGCCCTACATTGTAAAAAGGAGCCAAAATTTGAATTGTGCTAATCGTTTCAGCTCCTGAAAGTTCAAATGCCAGCTCTGTACCAAAAGTTCGTGTCTATGTTAGGAAAAAGAGACCCAAAAAAACTCTTGAGATCACACCCACAGCGGTTGAAGCAGAAACTCGTGATCAAAAGGTGGGATTAGTCATCTTACAAGATAAATTTTTTTTTAATGTATTTTTCTGAAATGTATACAGCTTCATTGTGCATTTATGGGAGTTAGTCATAGTTAACTTCCTGGGCATTTGGTGTTGTACTTTACTTTGTACTTTAGTGCTTGTGTTGTTGCTGTTATGATTATTACTGTACTAGTATTTTTTGTGATCTCTCATTGTGGCGAATGGGTATAGTATTCATGTGCTTGGTTCTCTCGAATCACAATGATATTTTCACCACCCAAGTCATTTGCACGTTAAGGGGATACAGAGTATTGTTATTATTTTTTTGGCTGATTTATGATTGAGGCTAATGGACATATATATTTTTGATAAATGCTCTGTCTCCCTCTATGATGTTTTCACCCCCCTAGTTATTACCCATTAAGGGAGCATGTTCTTTTCAGGCTTGAGTATGATTTACTGCATCTATGATAATAAATTAGAAATGATGTCTTTAATTTTCTACGGGTTGCATAAATGTCCGTTCCTGGACTGATGATGGATTCCACACATGATAGGTGTTCAATGCTTTAGGGATATAATTTGGGGTTGATGGCATGAACTCATGAAGTGCATTCAAAACTGTATGAAAGGCTTCTTGCAGCCCTTGGTTGCTAGATAATGGGAATTTGAAGTGAAAGCTTGAAAGATAATTAGATATTTAAATCACGTCTTGATTGCAGATTTCGGTAATGTAACTGTGCCATCCTACATATTATGGGCATCACACATGTAAGATGGAGTTGTATCATGTGATGAAAAGCACTTTACAAGGGTCCGAATTATCTCTTCAATTTTCTGTGAAATTGAAAGCATTATGCTTTATCTGTAAAACTGTAATGGATTCGAATAGTATCTACACTTCTGTTCTTGAGTGTAGACAAAATGTTGATGCTTGTTAAAGTTGCTAAACATGGCTAATGTTTATTTACTGTTTTTTAATTAATAGAAGTGTTCAAGATTTTGTAGCAATCAGGTCATTTTAGCATTTTTCAGAATTTGTGCCATGATCATTATTGCCAAAAATGATCGTGGCATAAAACTTAATTTTGATTAAGCACGGCTGGAAAAATCTCAAGGTGTTTTCTCTTGAAATGTAGCTGAATTCGAATATTTTCCCTTCATACAATTACTACCCCTTGAAATAGCATGTCCCACGAAAGTTGACGAATAGACTACTAGTTTCATTTGTATGACTGAACATATGGGCATACGGGTCTTGATACAGTATGACTGAGTATGTTAATTAAAAACTTTTCTCGTTTCTTATGTCTTCCTTGCATATTGTATGAGCTCTAAATATTTTTAGAACTCTATCTGTTTAATTTGCATTTGTTTACACGAGCTATACAGCAGCTTTCCTCTTACCTTGAATTAGTGTTAATAGGAGGTTGACTACTTTCGACTCATACAATTATTGGCTTTTTCCATATATTATACTTTATAATTTATTAATCATTTTGGCGTATTTCTTTACTCAAATTAATGCTCAAAATTTGTTTCCAAAAGACGGGAACTGTTGCATAACTATCAGTTTACAATGCAGCTTTGCAGCCCACCTGAAATTGAAGATTTTGCATTTGGAAAGGACAGCAGTTATTCCCGTTTAAGTAGGTTATTTTGTTCTAGAACTTGCTGTTTCTCTTTGAATTTGGTCAAATGAGAGCAAGAACATTTATAAACTTCTTCTTCTTCTTACTGCCATCATTGTTGTTGAACAAGACCAGTATTATTTAACATGTGAACAAGAGCTGTTGAAAAATGTTAACTAACATATCAAGTTTTTTTAGGCGTGTTAACTTGTCTAAGGCATTTAGCATAGTGCTAATACCTGGGGGAGGAGGGTGGAATTATAAGTGCAACAATTATTTTGAACTTTTGATTACACTTATGTAGTGGAGTTTCTGCCCGGTTGATTTTGAACTTTGATACTGATATTTTCCTTTGTCTCATTTCTTTGTTTCCTTATTTTTAGGAGGGGGAAGGAGGTGAATTTTTTATTTATGAGGTTTCTGTTAGCATTCATGTAGAAAGAAGATCATAGAGCTTGATATTGAATGACCCTTATGATAAAAAATATATGATGGGAAGGATCATAATTGTTTTTTATTTTCCTTTTGACTTTAGCATGTAAGTGGAAGTATTACTATTCTCCCAATCTTCCCTCCTTTCCTCCTCCCCCTTTCATGAGCAATATTTTGGTAGAATATCTCTCTTAGTTTTCTTCTCTGTATCTCCTCTTTTCTCTAAAAACATATACATTTATCCATGTTGTGCTGCTGGTGGTTGGCATGGGAGGGTAAAACTTTGTTGTACTATAGTAGTGTCTGTGTATTGGCATGCATGCTAGTTCTTACTATTTCTTTAACTATGTATCAGGCCTTTTTGTTGGTGAATGGATGAAAAAAGAATACTAGCCTCAGGGTTGCCAAGGTCTAGTGGATAAGTAGAATGGTCCAATGAATCTTGGTCCACATCTGTCAGCCTGAAACTTTTCAATATATCTGAGCTGGAAGGCATCAGTCATTCTGATCTAAATTAGGAAGATCGGTATAAGCATTGAAGCTTGTGGCCAGGATGTTGTAATTGTAGAATTGTTTAGGTAACCATGATTCTTGGATTTAGTTGTTTGTATAGCAGGGGTAGGCATTGAGTTTTCTACTTTCACATTGCATTTATATGCATTTTCCGTTAATGATGTTTTGACTTTATCCAAGGAAAAAACATCAAGGTATCTTAGTGAAAATGAACTTTGAGTTTGGAGTTGTTTTTTCTCTGAGGTGTGGGGACTGGAAGGGAAATCCTTGATAAATGACAGTTTTATACCTTTTGAAAAGAAAAAAGAATCTTGAATCACCTCATCTAAAAGCTGAAGTGTATGTTTGGTAAAGTTTAAAAGTATTTTTTTAGGAGATTTTGATAAAAAATAATAAAATATGTGGTTGAAAAGTTGGTAAAAATTGTGGGTCCCATGAAATGTGTGCTTGAAAATGAGTGTGGAAAAAAATAGTTTATTTTAAACTCTAGCAAACATACACTAAGTTGTTAGAGAGTAAATACATTTATTTATTTAAATTTAGTCTTCAACAGAGCATGTCTTTGATATGATTACTAAAACTGTAACGAATAGTTTATGTTGAAGATAATATTTAAATAATATACATATGATCTTCATTAACATTTTAAACTTTTAGATCAAGCGGTTCAATATGGTATTAGACAGTCAAGGTCCTTGGTGCAAGTCCCACCACCACCCATTTATTGAAGTTGTGCACGTGCAAGGTTTTGATGAGAAAAATGACATGTGAGGGTGTATTGAAGACAAGATTTAAATGCTATATGTGACCCTCTTTAACAATTTAAACTTTTAGATTACGTGGTTTAACAATTTATAAATAAAGTGGATGTTTGTGATCTCTGAGAAGGATCTAATCAAACAGATTCTTTGGTTATGATGGTTATGATTAGGTCTAATGTCACTGAGCTGGAAACCATTTGCTTTTATTTGCAATTAATTTTACGTCCTAGGTATATAATAGTTAAGTTCTTTAATTTGAATTTTTGTGCTGTTAGAACTTTTGATCAACACTTAAAGAAACCCTGTATATTGCATTTTGGTGATACAGGACAACCACCACCTGCCAACTGGGAAAAGGTCCTTCAAGAAATTCGCAAAATGAGGTCTTCTGAGGGTGCACCAGTTGACTCAATGGGGTGTGAGAAAGCTGGCAGTTCGCTTCCTCCTAAGGTTATTCTCTGTCTGTTTGGAGCACAAAAAAGTCAAATCATTAAGTCTTATGTCATGGTGTCAATGGTTGATTATCTGTATTTTTGACAATTACTGTTCAGCTTTTGCATGATTTTGCAATCTCTAATGTATTTGGTTATTCTTCTGAATGTCAAACTCTCGAGCTGTCATGGATTACCTATCGCAGTTTTAACCTTCCCAATTCCCAAATGTCAACCCCAGAGATTTTTTTCATGTTAATTGTTGATATTGAGAATCATGTTTATTGGTCCATGCCATTTGCATTCCATGGCACATGCTGTTTTGCCATGGATATGCCTTCCTATGTAGGTTGTTCAGTTTTCTATTTGTCTCTTTGTTTTATACACTTTTAACAATTTCTTGGCTGTCATGCAATCTGACATTGAAAGCTCCAATCTTATCTATTTTTTTACTTGTTCTTCACTAGTCAAGTTTTGGAATTAACTTCATTTGGCATATAGCTCTTGTCTGATAAAAATGTGTTATAACTAAAGCCGAACGGCTCAACTTACAAAAAATGAAAAAAAAAAAATCTTTGCTTGGAAAGTTCTGATTAACATGAAATTCAAAGTTCTCATTTCTCAAGGGATTCGGGTTTTACGCGAGGGATCCTATGGAAGCTATTTACCTACTTCAGCGATTCATGGAAAAGTACACAGAAACAAAATAAGATTTGCTTATGTTTTCTATTGATTTATGACGAACATATAATAAGGTGTCTAAGTAAGTGTGTTGTGCGAGAGTGAATAGAAATTTTTATTAGTCAATGTTGTGTTCTTCCATGATGTGAGACTAGCAGTTGTCGTAGTGATTTTTTTATTACAATAGACGTGCTTCAATATTTAGCTTTGAGTCCTTGTTCTCTCTCTTTAATCATGGCTGAGCTAATGTGACATCCAAGATAAGCTTTTAGTTGTTGAGACTAGGAGGAGGGTAATTTGCAAGCTAAAATGTTAGAAGAGAACCATATAATTTAAAGATTTTGAGTTAAGTAGAACTAAAATCGAACACATGGATGTACTGTAGGAATGGTAGGAATAACGAAGATTCATGAGTCAGCAAAGGATCATGTTGATGTAAAGGAGTGATTTGTTTAGATATTAAGGTTTGATTATTAATAGGAAAGAACTTCAGGAAGACGTAATGCATAGATAAGAGCAGGTTGGGCGAAATCAAGAAATGCTTGTGATATTCTCTGTGATTGGAAATACCTATCAAGTTAAAAGATAAGTTCTATTGAACTATTTTTAGACCAACAATACTATATAGTAATGAGTATTGAGTCGTTAAATGACAAATTATCTTTAAGAAGGATGTATTAGATATAATGTTAAGACGACTGTGTGACTACACTAGAATGAATAATATGAGAAACGAGGATATATGCCTCCAATGGGTGGCAATAATTAAGGATGAATTAAGCAAAAGAACGATTTAGATGACTGTGGCATCCCTTGCACAAATCTAAGAAACTCCTTTCACAAGAGCAATGCAATCCTAGTAGAAGAAGGATGGACCAAAATTAACATGGTTTGACATGTTTGTGTTCCATCGATATACTGAAATCATTTTTCTCCACAGAAATTATTGCTCCTTCCTCTAGAAAAAGATATTAAATGTATTCATGGGGATGATTTTGGGTTGGGATATCATATAACTGATTATTGACTCCCAATTTCTTATCAAGTTATCTAAGGTTAGTTGCCTTGCCTTATTAGCCAATTTTTAAACTTTTTATCTGCTGAAAGTGTGGATACGAGATGGAGGTAACACCTTGCCTACACACCAAACCCTCATTGTGGGAGCACATGCCCAAGTTATAGCAATACTTTCTACCTTATGAGATTTTGGTTGATGGATGAAGTGTGGTGTCTTAAAATTGGCTGGAGATTTTGTTTTGAGAAGTATTTATGTTCTCTTTTCAGGAAAGAAGATTTGCTGTTCTGGCATCTTCACTCTTGTCAAGCCAGACGAAGGACCACGTTACTCATGGTAAGTCCTTTTTTTTTTCTCAGTCAGTGTCCTGAAGGAATCAATTTCTTAAATCTTTTATTGTATATCTTGTTATGGTGCTCTACTAATGCTGTCGAGGATTTTTTCTCTCTTTTTATGTTGTAGCCACAACATGCAATTAAATTGCCTTTTATGTGCTTTTGCCTAATTTTATTGTCTTTTAATCTAGTACGTTTCTCTATGCTCTGTATAACATTTTCTTGTTGTCCGTCTTCTATCCATGTATCTATCTTGGACAAAAAAAGTGTAATAGGTTACTGTTCATCCAGTCCTTGTGGGAACAGCTTAGAGGATCGAGTGGGAAACATAAGTGGAGTACATTTGATGTCATTAGTGAATTTCAATGATGTTGGTTGCCACATGGAGTATTAATAACTATTATTGGAGATTTGCAATGTCATTAGCTTCTCCGCAGAATTTCGTATTTCAGTTTTGTTAGATAGGGGTGTAAATCAAAGATTGGAGGTTCTTTTCTTCTGTTTACTTAGATGTTTATAGTTTATTATGGACGTTTGTGGCATAACCTGCACCATTTATCCGATAAGATGTGTCATTTTTACAATGAACAACTATTGAGTTTTTTTTTTTTTTTTTTCGGTTTTGCAGGAGCTATTCAGCGGCTTCTTCAGAATGATCTACTTACAGCAGCAACCATTGACAGATCTGACGAAGTTACCATTAAGAACTTAATATACCCAGTATGCCTCTTTCTCTGTCAGTTTATTGCAGAACATTGGAATCTCTACTTAATCTGGACAAGTTCAAATGCTGAGAGAAATGATTTGGAAAATTTGGTCCAGACCACCAGTTAATATATCGGCCACACAAATTGTTGGACCCGTGGCATGGGGGGCCGTGGATGTTTCTCTTAGGAGTTTATCACGCTATTTCTGGTGTTAATCAATGATTTAATCATCTTACATATTAAATGTCTCGAAACTACGAAACGTTCAGTGAAATGTTCTGACGTTCAACAAACTTTTATCAACATCAGAACATTAAAGTGAACATTGTGTTTTTTTAGAAAAAAAAATATTTACACACTTTCAGTAACAACGTATTCAACTCCCTTCTAGGTTGATTGTTATCTAGATTTAAAACTAACACAAATTTTTAGACTTACATATCATGCTTATATTATCAAACTTTGGCTTTGGTTCATAACAGGTAGGATTTTATACAAGAAAAGCAGGCAACCTGAAAAAAATAGCAAAAATTTGTCTCTTGAAGTACGATGGAGACATTCCTAGTACATTGGAGGAGTTGCTCCTGCTTCCAGGGATTGGTCCCAAAATGGCTCATCTGGTGAGATAGATAATCTATTACAAATACTTGCTTCTAACTCTGTACTTTATTTAGTAATTTGCTCGAATTTGCTTTTTTTTTTTTTTAAGGTCATGAATGTGGGATGGAATAATGTTCAAGGAATATGTGTGGATACTCATGTGCACCGTATCTGTAATCGTCTTGGATGGGTTTCACGTACTGGCACTAAGCAGGTACTCCCTTCGTTCTTATCCAAAGAAATGATGATAAATGCAAAATACGGCAGAGGAATACTATTGGATCATTAACTAACTTTATTGGTCTTTGTTAGAGAACTTCAACTCCTGAAGAGACTAGAGAGTCCTTGCAACTATGGCTTCCTAAGGAGGAATGGGTTCCCATCAATCCTCTTCTGGTATGCCTACAACAATATTTATGGAGTGCATCTATTTTATTGATTTGCATTACAATGTCTTCTCCATGTTTCTTGTTAGGAAGACACTTTTGAATATAAGCATTAATTTTTTATATTCCTCGAAAGTCAAAACCCAGCTATTAATCTATGGTAGATAACGCCACTGCTTTTTCTGAAAATGCTGGCAGCTGTTTACTTATGAGGTACAAATAAAAATATGCTGTTCAAAACACACAGGTTTTATCTCGACTTACAAGTAGATTTTTTCTTGATTTGGGGTATTTCGGTCTAGCAAATCATACAAGTTGACAATTGGAAGTCTCGTTGTTCTCTTTTCTGCTTGAAATGTCATGGAAAATCGTTGGAAGGTTTTAAACTATATTGGATGAAACTGACCATAAATAGCTAACCTACTTTCCAGTTCAAGCAATGAATTTACCCGTGGTGTGGTTACATTTATTTTGAACTTCATAGCATGATTTGGCCGAATTTTGCTGAAATTGGTGCATAGGTGGGGTTCGGGCAGACTGTATGTACTCCGCTAAGGCCTCGTTGTGGTATATGCACAGTCAATGGTATTTGCCCATCTGCATTTAAGGAGACCCCAAGCCCATCATCCACACCAAAGAAGTCTCGCATAAACAAGCGTCTATAGAGGTGAGATATGGTATTTTTTTGTAATTTTTGCATTTGAAGCTCGTGCATAATTATAATGTTCATCTGAGCATGATATAGTGTTACTCCTTGGTTGAATTCAGTAGTATGTTTTAGTGGAATGCAGTGACGAGTTTGAAAACTGTCATGGAAGTTAATGATAGTAGTAAAAAGCTTCGGAAATGAGATGTCTTGATTTCATCTCTCGTCGTATTGAACTGAGTTGGGAACATCAATCTGAAACGACAACAAAAATATAATATTTTTGTATTGTAGAAGAATGATATATATAAATGTTATGCTTCTTCATGAGCCATAACATATATTCTTATAAATAATCGTTTTTCTTCAAGAATAACAACACAATATTCTTCTAAAATATTGATATATACAAATGTGTACTTTTCCAGGAGCAACAATATTCTTTTGGAATATTTAAATGTATAAAGTTTTGAGTTCTCAAAAACAACATGATATTTTTTTAGAATATTGACATATATAAATTAATATTTTTTTAGGAACAATAATACAATATTCTTCTACAATATGTGTAAGTTATGTTTGTTCAAAACTAATAATATAATATTTTTATAAATATTATTATTAAAAATTGTGCTCTATAGGATGAAATATAATATTCTTGTGGAATATTAGTGCATAATAATAAACAATATTCAATCAATGTGTCTACTATAAATCAGTGGATTGACAATAATATAACTGCCCATGTTTGGTTAAGTTTAAATTATAATTTAGGCTGATCAAACATGTTAAATATATTTTTCATCTACAAATTTTGTAAGGCCCACAACTTATTATTCACACGTTTTATAGGATTTACAACTTGTAAGCACTTAATAATTTTGGTATCGACAAACGTGTTATATTAATTTGTCGTATAATAATTTAGAGCACAAAGAAAACTAACTTTTTTCTCTTGAATATAAAAGAAGAGTCTCTTTACTATATCAATTGGCTAGAATTTTGTGCTAATAAGGTGTTGTAAATTAGAGAGAACAAAAAAAAAGAATAAAAGGAGTCAATATGAGTAGAATGCACTCTTCTAGAGAAAGTAAGACAACTATATAGACATTTTGATGAGGAGTCACGGGGTCCACATCATTTCCTCGTCTGTGAGACCACCTTCTCCCTCCTCTCCCTGCAAAAACTCACCCTCCTTCCCTCTGTAAACAAATGTAATAACCCCCCCTCCCTCCTCATTTATTTATACTTTAACCTCCACCATCTACTTTCTTCAACCCTTACCCCTCATCCCCCTTCCTTCAATTCTTAGCTTATTTATTTACCACCAAATTTATATCCACATTATTAATATAATTAAATTTATTAAATTAAAAATAAATTTTATATTATTATATTCATTGTATTTGTTTTTAAAAAATATAATATATATTAATTTTCATTAAGTTATATATTATTTATATCATATAATAAATAATATAGTTAACGTTAATTTTATTATTAAGATTACAGTGATACTAATTAATTAGTTTATATTTGAGTAATAAATTAAATTTTATTTAAAAAATAAAAATAAATAAAGCCATTATATAATAAATTTGCTCCAATTAATAATTTACACACACAAAGAAAAAAGTAATATTACATTAGAAGTAATAAATTAGTGACGAAAGTTATAGCGTGCATCATACTCTAGTGGGTCTAGGGAATATGATGTATTGTTTCTGGCTTTGATCGAATATTGTGAATTCGGAGTATGATATGGATACTGTGGGTCCGGCGTATGATATGGATACTATAGGTTCGACGCATGATATGTGTATTGTGAGTCCAGTGCATGATACGTGTATTGTGGGTCCGGCGCATGATATTATTGGTCTGACGGATCCTGCGAGTATTGTTGTTGATTTGTGTTGTCCAAGCTGACAATCAAATTATTACCCATTATAAAACAAATAGATCAAACATTAATAAAAGAATACGTAAGGAAATATATAATATTAACTTACCTATTTTGCAACGTAGGACAAGTTCTTCTATCGTGACCACTAGTGCCACATGTGCGGCACTGCCTATTGGATTGGGAAAGTGCTTTCTCCTTTCCCGACTTTAGACGCTTCTCGCACCTTTTTGCTCTAATAGGATTCGAATCACAAACAACTTGAGTCTTTTCTTCACTTTTATTTCTATTTCTGCTTATGCCGACATCGCCGCCAGTGTCAATATCTTTGACCCGTATGCGCAAACTTTGAAACTCACTCAATAGAAAAGTGCTTCGAACATTTGTTATAAACCCCTCATCAACTAAATCTGAAAATTCATAAGACAACATACTATGTCTGGACATTAATGAATGACCAAGATCAATATGAACATATGAACCAGTCATTGGATTGAACATTTTGGCTTGCTTAGCATTCTTTGTCCACCTACGAATAATATATTTCTCCAGCAAGAGCATCACTTTTTTTTTTCATCTAGCACAGCATATGTCGGTATCGATAACCCTCAAAATCAAACATTCGATAACTACATGAGATATAGTCAGTGGATGAGAAATAATTAACCTGACGAATTCGATCAGATGTTCTGCGTGGCTCAAAATATTGGACCGTATACACTTTAGCTTCGTCGGAGCTTGACCTCTTGGAGTAGATATAGGAATTACTCTGTACTAGTTCATTCTGGAACAAAAAAAAATCTTTTTTGTGTATATCTGTACTATCTGATTCTCCATCATAAGGGCTGTAGCGACTTTTGGCATTTGAGTTAAATCGATATGGTTAGCAGCTAACTCCTCATGCCTCTAATGAACTAACACCCTATTAAACCGGGCAACGAAATCTGTTAAAGAGTTTTTCCTATCAACATATTTCTTCAAGAATGAATGGTCATTCTCTGATCTTTGGCTATTGGACATGTCTGCAGCAAACACGTGTTTGACGTATACTAGTACCCAGCAACTACGTATTTCAAACAAACTGCTCAACCATTCATTGTTACCTAACTCTGTGGTTTCTATTACCTCGATCCATTATTGTTCAAATTTTGTTGGTGACTTAGATTGCTTGATAATGTGAACAAGTCTGTGATACTGGTCATTATACAACACAACATTCATCTTCTCTGAAAATTTATTTAGTATGTGCAACATACAAAATCGATGCAACGTCGATGGTAATATTATAGAGATAGCTCTTGCAATTGCGGCATCTTGGTCTGTGATAATCACCCCCGGGGCCGCATGGTTTGGCATGGCTTCAATGAACTTAGTGAACAACAAAACAAATGATTCGGTCGTCTCATGGCTCAACAGTCGACATCCAAATATAACAGTCTGGCTATGGTGATTCACTCCGACAAATAGACCAAAGACCATTGAGTACTTGTTCATGTTATATGTTGTGTCAAACACAACGACATCACCAAAATATGCATATGACCTTTGTGATTCACAGTTTGCCCAAAAACAGCGCACAAATTTGTTCTCGTCATCAGTCTCATAATCAAAGACAAAGTTTGGATTTTTCTCTTTCTCGAAGGTAAAATGCTTAATCAGTGTTTCCGCATCATAACCCAATATTTCTTAACGCACATCCCTTTGATAGTTCCTGATATCCTTCTCCACACATCCAAGAGAGGATGGACTTCCCGCATCTATCTCCAAAAGTCGAACTTGCTGACGTGTGGGAATATTAACTTCTGAAAACTGTTGAACAAGAGCCTTCTTTGTTTTTGAGACACTCCGGTGTGACCTTAACAAGTGTACCCTGCTAGGAATGACAAAGGGATAGTTATGTTCCTCAACAAATGTACTACAACCCCCCCTCGCCCGTTTGTTGTTTTACCACTGATAATCTAGCATTGCACCCACAACGTACATGTCCACGGTTTCTTTTCCCAGCCCGTGGCACAGCATCTTTACGACTCATCTGGTAAGTCTCATTCATCTTATCTTCCTTATAGCACACAAATAATTTTCAAACATACTCATTGGTCTTTTTTTTCTTCTTACTTTTTCTATTCGCGTACTAAACTCCGCTTCACGTGCATATTGATTGTAAAAATTGTATGTCTCATCGGATGATAAAAATTTCTGACCAATGTGGGGAATGACAGTGATAGTTACTTGAGAAACATATACATTATCACCACTCTCAAATTGCATCCCTACAAAATATTTTCGAAATAAAATACATCAATTATATATACAAATAAAAAAAACATAAAAAATTGTTAACAATATTACAACTAATTTGCAAATTACAAAAAATAAATATGTACAAATAAACGAAAATAAAAAATTAATTAATAATTTATTATTAACCTTTGAAAAATATAAAAAACAATAAGAAGGAGATAAATTTGGTAAAATGAATTTAGAGAATAAAAGTGATGGGAAATGTTTGATGTTGGCCAAATTTGGGTAAAGTGAAATATATTTTGATGAGAAGGGAAAAATAAATTCTGATGAAAAAACATTGTTACGTTTGAATAGTGTATAAATAAGTGGAGAAAATGAAATGGAAAGAAGGGGCTGTACGAAGTTAAATTAAAAGGGGGAGTGGGGGCCATAAATTTATTTGAGAATTTGGACTTTTTAAAGGGGGTGGGTTCTTTTCTTTGCAACTTGTTGGGTGGGTTGGGGGGCCATACTTTTACCTGCATACTTTAGACTTTTGAAGGGGGGTGGGGGGCCTGTTTCATTGGCTGGGGTGGGGGGCCATAAAGTCTGCAAAAAAATTTTGTTGTTTGGCTGCATGATTGACATGCAGCCAAATGGGGAAACTATCTGGACCCCGTCACGGGTCCAGATCTTTTCTCTTTGATGAGACTAAATAGCCACATTATTATTTATTATTTTCCTTTTGTGTAAATATGTAGACTATTTATAGGATGACAAAATTCGACACTGCCTTTGTTTCTTCAATAAATTTTGGCATTCGTCGTTATATGTGAGCGACTCAAGTGTCACCTTTTGGCTGATGAGAAAAGATACCCTGGGGTCCAGATAGTTTCCCCGTTTGTCACGCAGCCCCCCCACCCCCCTTCAAAAGTCTAAAGTCTGCAGGTAAAAGTATGCCCCCTCCTCCTAACAAGCCGCAAAAACAGGAACCCACCCTCCTTAAAAAGTCCAAATTCTCAAATAAATTTATGCCCCTCCCCTCCCCTCCCCTCCCCTCCTACTTTAACTTCAACTTCAACTTCATACAGCCCCCTCCTTCCATTTCATTTTCTCCACTTATTTATACACTACTCAAACGTAACAATTTTTTTTCATCAGAATTTATTTTTCCCTTCTCATCAGAATACATTTCACTTTACCCAAATTTGGCCAACATCAAATATTTCCAATCACTTTTATTTTCTAAATTTATTTTACCAAATTTATCTCATACTTATTTTTTTCCATATTTTTCAAAAGTTAGTAATAAATTATTAATTTATTTTTTATTTTCGTTTATTTGTACATATTTATTTTTTGTAATTTTCAAGTTAGTTGTAATATTGTTAACAATTTTTTATTTATTTTCTATTTGCACATATAATTAATGTATTTTATTTAGGTAAATTTTTGTAGTGATGGAATTGGAGAGTGGTGATAATGTATATGTTCCTCAAGTAACTATCACTGTCATTCCCCACATTGGTCAAGAATTCGAATCATCCGATGAGGCATACAATTTTTACAATCAATATGCACATGAAGTGGTGTTTAGTACGTGAATAGAAAACAGTAAAAAGAAAAAAGAGACCAATGAGTATGTTTGAAAATTATTTGTGTGCTATAAGGAAGGTAAGACGAATGAGACTTACCAGATGAGTCGTAAAGATGCTGTACCACGGGCTGGGGAAAGAAACTGTGGACATGTACGTTGTGGGTGCAATGCTAGATTATCAATGGTAAAACAACAAACGGGCGAGGAGTGGGTTGTCAGTACATTTGTTGAGGAACATAACCATCCCCTTGCCACTCCTAGTATGGTACACTTGTTAAGGTCACACCGGAGTGTCTAAAAAACAAAGAAGGTTATTGTTCAATAGTTTTCAGAAGCTAATATTCTTACATGTCAGCAAGTTCGACTTTTGGAGATAGATGCGGGAGGTCTATTCTTTCTTGGATGTGTGGAGAAGGATATCAGGAACTATCAAAGGGATGTGCGTAAGAAATGTTGGGTCATGATGCGGAAACACTTATTGAGCATTTTACCTTCGAGAAAGAGAAAAATCCAAACTTTGTCTTTGATTATGAGACTAATGACGAGAACAAACTTGTACGTTGTTTTTGGGCAGACTATGAATCACGAAGGTCATATGCATATTTTGGTGATGTCGTTGTGTTTGACATAACATACAACACGAACAAGTACTCAATGGTCTTTGGTCCATTTGTCGAAGTGAATCACCATGGCCAGACTGTTATATTTGGATGTCGACTACTGAGCGATGAAACGACCGAATTATTTGTTTGGTTGTTCACTAAGTTCATTGAAGCCGTGTTGTTTGGCATGGCCCCGGGGGTGATCATCACAGACTAAGATGCCGCAATTGTAAGAGCTATCTCTTTAGTATTGCCATCAAAGTTTTATCGATTTTGTATGTTGCACACACTAAATAAATTTTCAGAGAAGATGAATGTCGTGTTGTATAATGACCAGTATCACAGGCTTGTTCACATTATCAAGCAATCTGAGTCACCAGCGGAATTTGAACAACAATGGATCGAGGTGATGGAAACCACAAAGTTAGGTAATAATGAATGGTTAAGCAGTTTGTTTGAAATACGTAGTTGCTGTGTACCAGCATACGTCAAACACGTGTTTGCTGTAGGCATGTCCAGTAGCCAAAGATCATAGAGTGGCCATTCATTCTTGAAAAAATATGTGGATAGGAAAATTCTTTGACAGATTTCGTTGCTCGGTTTAATATGGGGTTAGTTCATCAGAGATATGAGGAGTTAGCTACTAACCATATCGATTTAACTCAAACGCCAAAGTTCACTATAGCCCTTATGATGGAGAATCAGATGGTACAGATATACAGAAAAAAGATTTTTTTTTTTTTTTTTTGTTCTAGAATGAACTAGTACAGAGTAATTCCTACATCTGCTCCAAGAGGTCAAGCTCCGACGAAGCTAAAGTGTATGCGGTCCAGCATTTTTAGCCAAGCAGAAGATCTTATCGAACTCGTGAGGTTAATTATATCTCATCCACTGACTATATTTCATATAATTGTCGAATGTTTGATTTTGAAGGTTATCTATGCCGACACATGCTCTGCTACATGAAAAAAAAACAAGTGATGCGTCAGAGAAATATATTCTCCATAGGTTGACAAAGAATGCTAAGCAAGCCAGAGTGTTCGATCTAACGACTGGTTCATACTGATCCTGGTCATTCATTAATATCCAGACATAGTATGATGTCTTATGAATTTTCAGATCTAGTTGATGAGGGGTCTTTAACAGATGTTCGAAGCACTTTTCTATTGAGTGAGTTTCAAAGTTTGCGTATACTGGTCAAAGATATTGACACTGGCGGCGATGTCGACATGAGCAGAAATAGAAATAAGAGTGTAGAAGATACTTAAGTTGTTTGTGATCCGAACCCTATTAGAGCAAAACTGTGCGGGTAGTATCTAAAGTCGGGAAAAGAGAAAGCACTTTCCCAATCTAATAGGCAGTACCTCACATGTGGCGCTAGTGGTCACGATAGAATAACTTGTCTTACGTTGCAAAATAGGTAAGTTAATGTTATATATTTCTTTACGTATTGTTTTATTAATGTTTGGTCTATTTGTTTTATAATGAGTAATAATTTGATTGTCAGCTTGGACAACACAAATCAACCACAATACTCATAGGATCCGTCAAACCAACAACATCATGCACTAGACCTACAATACACGTATCATGCACCGGATTCACAGTACACATATCATGCGCCGGCAGTAACAATGCATCATATTCCCTAGACCTACGAGAGTATAATGTACGCTATAACCCTCGTCACTAATTTATTACTTCTAATGTAATATTACATTTTTCTTGTGTAAATTATTAATTGGAGCAAATTTATTATGTAGTGACTTTATTTATTTTTATTTTTTAAGTAAAATTTAATTTATTACTCAAATATAAACTAATTAATTAATCTCACTGTAATCTTAATAATAAAATTAACGTTAACTATATTATTTATTATATGATATATATAACTTAATGAAAATTTATATATATTATATTTTTTAAAAACAAATACAATGAATATAATAATATAAAACTTATTTTTAATTTAATTATATTAATAATGTGGATATAAATTTGGTGGTAAATAAATAGGTTAGGAATTGAAGAATGGGGGGTAAGGGTTGAAGAATGTAGAGGGTGTGGGTTAAAGTATAAATAAATGAGGGGGGAAGGGAGGTTATTACATTTGTTTGCAGGGGGCGGGTGGTCTCACAGACGGGGAAAAGATTTGGACCCCGTCTTTGGCTGATATGGGCAGCTTGTCAACTTTATCATGAGCTTTGTTGTCACCTCTAACTTGCAGTTGTCTTGTCAAAGTCGTGTTGGCAACCTGACATTGCGTGCAACTTTAGTTATTTCTATTACAAATATAATGATTACTTTAGCCCGACATTTCCCTTTGGAGAAGAAACCTTAACTACTCCAAGGACCGATCTATAGGTTGAGTGCAACATATACAAGTCCTATTTCGCTCAAGATTGTGCCAAGGGCCTTTTGATCCTTCTTCTTGATTGCTTATTGCAAGTTTTTTTGGGCTTGAGACAATCCCTCTTCTTTTGATGCTCATTAGCTTTCTCTACCAAGTGCCAAATATGCTTTTCATATGAATACACCAAGTGCTATAGCCGTCTTTAGTGAGTCGAGGGGAAGATATTTTGTTGTTCACCATCTCTTCTAGGTTATAAAACATGTACCCACCGCTATTGCATACTTTCCCTAGTATGACTTGTATATATAACAAGTACATGAATTCACTTGTACATGTATTCGTCAAGTAGAATTCAACTAGAATACATGCATTACATAATACAATTAATACATGAATGTCTCAAACGATACATGAACTAACTCAACTATGTAAATCAAGTTTGTTCTCCAACATTTGGAACTTATTGTCCACACTACGAACATCGATATGTATAAGTCATTCATCAATATCCTTCTGGTTGGACGAGCCCTCGAAAAACTTCCATTTGTGAAGTTGGAAGGCTCAATGACACTGCTATGTTTTCGCTATCCTTTCCTTGCAAACGGGTGATGACAAGATTGTCCACAAGTGAAGCTTGAGCAACCTGTATTGGTTCTCCCCATCCGAAATTTGCTTCGTAAAAAGGAAGCCTATTCCACTCAGTCATCCAAAGTGAATTTTGAAGATCAAGCCCTTTTCTTGTTACTTCGTGATAATCTATTGCTGATCTTATGTACTCTTCTGTAACTTCTTTGATGGCATTCTGCACTATTCTTACAGCAAAAGAAAGGGTTTTTCTCGTTAAGTCTCGTGCATTGCACTGTGCGCACGACCATACAATGCCATTCCCGAAGTAGCCTTCGGGTGGTTGTTGCTGTAACTTGGGAAGTCCATCGACCGCAATCAGAAGTTTGGTTGTGCTTTCTGGGCTAATCTTAGCGGCCTTTGCCCAGCAAATCCAAACTAGTGCAGATACCAGTTCAAAGCTCGTTGGAGCTGAACTGAACTGATTACTGTAACTCTCCATGACATGTTTTTTCATTTGGGAAACTATATTTGGAGTAAAGGAAAATGTTTGATTTGTTCTTATTTCTTGGTTTTGATCGATGAGTGTTGGCAAGGGGTATCTGGTTTTTGTGAATTCATGGTGGGGGATTTGGGTATTTGGAGGTTGTCTTGCAGAAAATATGGAACGTTCTAAATAGGGAGGGACTGATAAAGGCAAACCTCTAGCAACTTCGCACCAACACTTTGTGAAATCTGCAAAAGCTTTGTCGTCAACAAGTATATGATTGAATGCTACTCCCAGAATAATACCTCCACACTTGAATCTTGTCACCTGAAATAATGGGCATGATGGCTCGTTTGAACTTATTGAGCTCTGAAAAAAAAATAAAAATAAAAATAAAAATAAAAAAAAATCAAGTATGATACCTGCACTGTCAATGGTGGAACCTCTAATATATTCTGAGCTGTCTCATTAAAATGGATTAGCTTCCTTAGCTTGAGAGGATCAATGATGGTAAGATCACCAAGAACTTCCATATCTTCATCAATTAAAGCTTCAACAAACGGCACGCCGTCTCCGGTGCAATTCACCATCATTTTGCCATCCCAGGTCGTGTCAAGACAACCTGCGAATGGATAAAAATCCTCCAAGATCTTTGCCAGTGATGTTTTAAGAATTTCAGTGGGATTTTTAACAATGTTTGTTCCATTTCCTTTATATGCAAACACAATCTCAACGGGATAAGGAAATGTTTGATCCAGATTTGATAGCAAATACAAACCTCCAGGAGTTTTTCCAGAAGGAACAACTTCAACAGGTTCCACTTTCTTCAATTTTGAATAATCCATTTTTTTCTGTCTTCAAAGCACAAGGATTCAACTGGAAATTGGAAAATCAATATGGATTAAGAGGGTTTCAGGAAAAAATGTTGGGGGGGACAAGATATATATAATAAAAAAAATTCTATATAAATTTAGAAAAAATTTAAAAATGTTGCCGGGACGGTCGCCCTTTGTCCCTACGGACACACACACATACTTACACATGGGAGGAGCGTTGATGTTATCTTCTTGGAATCATGCAGAGTGTTAATTATATATTTATGTTATCTTCTTGGAATCAGGCTCTTGTTAATATATATTATTATGGAAGTTTCGTGGTAATTAGTTTGGAAATAAGTAAGTCATCTTTTATTAATAAAATATAATTTTTATTTGTAATATAGTTTTAATTATTTTAATAAGATCATTATATTACTTAGACTATAAATAATTATTATTTTTATTTAATTAGTTTTTGTACCCTTAAAAAATAAAATGGCACGCGCCTTTTAATAACTAGTCTGGAGTTATGTGATAAAAAATAAAATTGAGCGTCTTTTTTGTTTTTCCACGTTTTTTTCTACATTTGAAACTTTTTTTTTTAATGCTTCATGTCTAGACTCTATATTTTCCCGCTTTGTGGAACACTGATTTTTTCTATAAAACTCTAGAAATTTATAATTTAATATAGATATCATTGGCTTTCTATTAATCTTTGGACTTCTTTAAATTTTTGGACCTTCCTATGCTAAAAAGTTCAATTAGGATTGTATTATTACTAATGTTTATCATTAATCGTGATAAATAGTATTACTCTTTGTAAATGCTTTGAGATTGAGCCACATCGTCTAGGGCTTGATCCACCTACTCCTAGCTCACATAAGCCAAATAATCTTTGATTTTAGCTAAGATTTGGACATAGCTCACTTTTAATTTGTGGAGATGAGCACCTTCAAGAGTATATACAAAGGTGTTTGCGACCAACGTGCTTTTAGACATATTTTTACTAAGACTTGTGCTGATGTTATGAAATTATTTTCGAAATTTTTAAAAGAAAAAAAATCGATTTTTTGACCTAATGACGTGGGTCCCAATGGCCAAAATAAAAATTAAAGAATATGTCTGTTAGTGTTTATAAATACTTATAAATTGATCCTAATGTAGCTATAGTTGGTGGCCTGGGGCAATACTGTCATTTGACTTCGTAAATCAAGGACGGAAGTGGAATTTGATTTGTTTTGATAAATATGACCGTTGTGTTGTGGGCAGATCTGAATTATGGTTGGGGGACACTTTTTGAATACTTTGTTATTATTTTGAAATTGGTTTCCATCAAATCTTTTCAAAATCTTCTTTTAAGCATATTTAGAGATTAAATAATATTATAGTTTCTATCAAATCTTTCAAAATCTTCTTTTAATTAACCTCAGTTCTATGGTTCCGACGTAACCACAATGGTTAAATGTGTGTCACTCATATAAGGAGTGGTTAATTCATACAAGAATTATGGTTATTGTCGTGGGCGGGCCAATTCAAATTAAATATTAATCGACTCGATTATTTTTACACTATTATAATATCTATATGTGTTACTTGGAGAAAATATAGCTGAGTGGGACATACACCAATTTAAATATGACCAGGAGCGAATTTAGACGAGAGCTAAAAAAACACTTAGACCCCAAAAAAAAAAAAAAAATCATATTAAAAAAAATTATTTTATTTTTTCTATCCTAAAAACAAAAAAAATTTGGGTCAAGGGTGACTCCAATAAAGGAGAATATTATTTTTTAGTAAGTTTGACTAATCGTATGCAGCAAATTCGAAGACCCCTAGTTCTGAAAGGTACGAGTCGCAGTATAGGAATAGGCCCGGACTTCATATAAGTTTCAAGAGACAGTTGCCTCAAGCAAGAAATATCTGGGGGTCATAAACAAAAAATAGTATATTATTTTTATTTTTATTTTTATTTTTATTTTTGTTTGTTAGTTAAAAATATTAATCCAATCAGTCTAATCACACTTCCAATTTAGTGCTTGTTTGGAAGAGATTTTAATGGATTTTTCATTTTTCATTTTTTGACTTTTGAGATAAAATGACCCCATTTTCTAATCAAATATTGCAGTTTCTTTGAAAAGCAAATGGTTATTTTGATTATTTTGTCCTAAAAATCAAAAAATAGAAAATGAAAAACCATTAAAATCTCTTCCAAACAAGCACTTAACTGCTATGAATCCAGCACAAGAGGCCCATGTATCTGCCCCTGATGGCTATCGTCCTTGAATTTTCAGCATGCAAGATAACTGAATTATTTGTGTAGTGGCTTGTTGTGAGCCTTTTGAACAAACAAAAGGAACGACGTGAGGAGGTAAAAAATTTCGTAGACCGGTCGAGCAGATTATTTAAACATATAATTTTGTTGAGGACGTTTCACCACCTAACCTTAAAAGTTTTAGTAAGTTTAAAATCCTAAACATCTTACGTGTTGATAGTTCAATTTTGACTGATCAATCTTCTATCGTAATTATTTTTGTACACATATTGTTGTCCAACATTTCTATATAAACCGAATAAATAGCACAAAATGGTAGTGAGACAACTTAAGAAGATTCAATTGATTTAAGGTATTAGGACTTTAATTTCATTTGTACCTATTCACTTTAATTCAACCAATCACAAATTTGACAATATTTATTTAGTTGAGAATCAATGTCCTTGAATTATTTAACAATTTCTCTCGAGTATAGCTAAACCTATTATTAAGTATGATTATATATATGTGTGTCTGTGTGTGTGTGTGTTTCTCGATGTTAATATAGTTCTCAATTCAATTAATTTATTGATCGGATAAAAGAAATCAATAATAAACACTTAGCATGATATCATAATAGAAATAAAAGCGTGAAATTTGAATTAAAACTTTAAAATATAGATTACATCACGGACCATTCGACGTGCTCAATCTAGTACATACTATTGTCAAGGTGAAACATTTTTAATTTTAATGTAACAAAGTTAGACATGTTATTGATCCAAAGTGCCATTCCCGACTAATATGACATAATATTTATTTTTAATCTCCGTCACAAATATTTGATTGAAATTGTTTAACCACGTATTGACTAACTAGAACATAGAAAAACTAGTGAGGCTAGATATAAGAAGAAGGTTGTGTGAAGTGTTAAAAAAATTCTCTATAAAAATGGCGTTAAAAGTAAAAGTTTATAAAATATACGATCATTTGACACATCAAAATTAATACTAATTTTTAAAATGGAGACTAATGTGAAACAAAACTTAAATTTATGTAATTAATTTGGAATAAATTAAAGTTTAATGTGAATGTAGGCATTTACACAAGCACTGATATTCTGACTCTCTCAAAAAACACTGTATTTTAAGAAGTTGAACGTCTTAATCTTATGTGCCTATGTAAATATAAGCCAAGAACAAGCTTTTACTTGAAGTTTCTTTAGAAATTTTTATATCCGAATGGGGTGAGCTTTCTTGGCTTCACTCTAGAGTCCATGGTTTCATGAACTCGCAGCTTCGCCACAAGCGATGAAGGGGGGCTAGGAAAGGTCGACCACTCATCTTTTTGAATCGAGACCTGGCCCGGCTTGCATCGTTCCAACAACTAACGGGGGTGCACCCACACGCAATAATTAGGACTCCTATTACACATAAGGCATAGAAATAGGTGGACAGTTGTGCCCCTCAATGAGACTAATATTCTGTACCATATTCTATTGTGTCCAATATCGAAATTCGTTCGATACATGGATACATGATCAGCAACAAGAAAAATAAATACAATAACTAGATGATTGTGAGCAATATCGGTCAACTATAAACTTTGTGTTTGTTGATGAAGTCCTCCAAGAAGAGTTAGATGGCAGATCCTGCTCCTGGGGAGGTTTCAAATAAATGACTTCTTGAATCGGGGGGTTTTGAGCATAATGATTCCAATTACCTAATTAATATGAAATAAAATTCAAAGTTGGATGATTAATTTGGAATAAATTAAAGTTGAGTGACCAATTGAGTTTTTACCCAAAAATGGGGCCAGAAGAAATATACCTACTACAAGAAGTGCGCAAGAGCATAGACCAGACGACGTCGTCACTGTCGTCTCCTCGTCAAAGCAATTGTAGTTTCACAATGAATTTCGGAGCCTTGAGATCCATAATCCGACCCGTAACCCGGACTTTCTTATCAACCCGACACGCCTCTCATTTGTTCCCTGCACCAACCTTTCCATCTCCACCGCCGCCGCCGCTCCGCCGCAGTCTTCCCTGGATTCCACCGTCATCCGCCTTCCACAGCCTGACCGAAACCCGCTACCCGAAACGCCGGCCCAGCGACAAGCCTCGACGAAAACGAGCCAGCTTAAGACCCCCAGGTTGAGGTCGCTATCTCATGTTATTCTTCTCAAAATTTAGGGTTTTTAGGGTTTAAAAATAGTCTATATATATTTTCTAAGATCTAATTCTTCAATATTATAAACATTAGCAATTTGTTTATTGGAAATTTTGGAATAAAATAAAACACAAGTAACAATGGTGCTGTGGAAAAATATTTTAGGACCATATGCATGGGTGAAATATGTGCCGGGTCAGCCGATACTTCCCAACCAACCCAATGAGGGAAGTGTGAAGCAAAGGAATGAGAAGAAGCGAATCAAACAACAACGTGCATTTATATTGGTACGTGCATGATTACTTTTCTGCGTGTTTCTCTAGTATTGTTTAATCTAATAATTGATTCGCATTTTTTTATGTGCAATGTTGAAGATGTAAAGTTACCAAGATGTTAGCAGCTAGTTCAATAAGCAGGATTTATAATGCAAGTTGCAGTTAATGAAATGCAAATGTTTAGAAGTTGCAATTCTGCGTCTCAATAGTTGATATGTTAGTGCTTGTCGTTTGAGGAACTTTCTGCTTTGCTGACGGCGTCGTTTTGGTATGGAAAAACCATGTTGCAGATTGGTGCCAGATATTGGAATGAGTTGGAGCTTTCAAAGTCTTAGAATATCTCTAACATGAGCAGGATAGAGAATTAAAATTTACAAATTATAATCACAAAACAAATGATTATGTTGAAAAGGTAATGAAGTGTGATTTCGAAACTGACTGGATGAAAAATTGAAAAGTATTGCGAGAAAGGTCCTGAAAATATAATTAGAAACGAAACCTGAAAGGAAACCAAAAAATAAAAAAACCATTTTTGGTTCATCCGAAAAACTATGAGGTATTAAAAGTCAATCGTCTAGAACTGATACTATGCATTGTGGAAATTGACAAAGGACTGGACCTGTTTTCTTTAGATGAAGTATATTCAGTGATTCATTTTCGGCCCCACAGAGAATAGGTTCGGATATATTGCTATCTATATGAGATAATGATGAACATGTTTAAGAAAACTATGACACCCAAAAAAGACCTGGTTGTTGTTCAAGGTGTCTCTCCTCTTGTGTGTTTGAACATTCTTATGTGAATTCGCAGAGTATTTTGGAAGCCATTGACCTGTTAGATCCCCCAAATTTACTCTTTAAATAATCAGTTAAACCTATTTATTTTTTCCAGTCCCTTTCTCTATCCCCAAGCTAATGCACACCGCCACATCTACTGGTGCAACCCCTACCACCCCATTGGTTTAACTCAAGCCAAAAACTGCAAGTAAAATCCCAGTAATCCCAAATGACAACGACAAAAAAATAAGGTAGTGGTCTGTTGAACAACACAACCAGATTAGGCAAATATAAAAAAGAAAACATCACCACGGCGATGTTGCTTTGAGGTTCTGTATCCGATGGTTGTGTGTCTGTTGACAGAATTCCTCCTAAATCTAATGCAAAGCGGTTTTCAATAAAAAGTAACTGTAGTTTTTTCAATTAGTTTCAACTCTTTGTTGTTTTCCTTCCTTTTGTGCGTTGAGGAAGCAGTGTCTGGGATAGCTCTTGTAGTCTAATGTCTGGGAACAATCCGTTGGCTCGTTGGCTGTGGGTTTGAGGTTTTGGAGATGGTGGCAGAAGGGATGACGTTTGTCTTTGGTGATCTTTTGCTCTATGTTTCCACTGATTGTGAGTTTGGAGCCGGCAGTGGCATTGGTGGCAATGTTTGAAGTAGATGGGATGCAGTGAAAGGGAGAGAGGAAAGACGGGGTAGGGGTAGGGGTAGGGGAAGGGATGGGAAAATATTATCACAGATGAGTCTCTGCTCCAGTTATTGCATATGGTTTTGATGGAAAGGAATGATTAACTGATATCTAATAGTTGTGTTTATTGAACTGTATCATGCAAAGTACTAAAAAGCATTCCATTTTAAGAAAGAGGTGATTATTCATTGACGTGTCTATAAAGGGAATGAGGTCATTCAACTTGATTTAGCCTTTGTTGGCTTGAGATCTGACTAAAGACCAGTCGAGGTTTCTGGTGCAAATGGTTCTAAACAAATTTTTAGTAGATAGCTTCCAGTAGACAAATTATATTAAATCCTGTCAGTGCCTGTAAAATCTTTCCTGCTTCCCAAGCTGAATGCTTTCTCATCATTCTGTTCTATAACATTAACTTTAGCGACTTGAGATTGCCATCTTTGTCAGGATTCCTTTTTCGTTCTGGCTGGCATTAAATGACTGTAGAAGTTATTTGTGCTCATTTCCTTGGGCTGATGGGTTTTGTAATGTTTAATATTTATATGCTTTGTTCTGCATGATAACTTTGTTTTATCCGTGTGCAGGCTGAAAAAAAGAAGCGTAAAGCTCAGTTTCAAGAGGCCAAGCGGAAGAAAAACATGAAGAGGGTTGAGAGGAAGATGGCTGCAGTTGCAAGGGAAAGAGCGTGGGCTGAAAGGTTGATTGAACTGCAGCAGCTTGAAGAAGAAAAAAAGCGAGCTATGGCTTGATATATTACTCTCCGTTTTCGCCCCATAAATTTGATTTCTAACCTCACCATTTTGTTTATCGTACATTTGGATATTCTGTATGAAGATGGAATTTGGGTGTCATATGCTGTACCATTTGTTCTTCAGCGGCAACCCATTCCTGAACTATTTAATTTCTATTATTCTCTTACTCGAGTATTGGATTCGGTCGCATTTTGATTCTGCCTTTCTTTAGGATCGTGGACTTGAAATACACGTTCTGGTGAAGCCAACTTTTTTCTCCATACCATTTACTACCATCTGTAAGAACGCTGTTTGCGCAACAAGGGTTTTTCAATTGAACATTTGCAGGTGAAGCAGATTAAGTTCAAGTTTCAGTTCTTTGAATGGCTGTGTGACAAGATTGAGGATCTTCATGTCCCCTCCACTTTATCCATTTTAATTTCTCAAGTACTGTTTACATTGGATCCATTTGTCTCGTACCTCTAACTTCTTCAAGTTAATCCTGAAGCAATATTGAAATCCCTGAACCTTTTTAAGACCTAGTTATGTTTGGATACAATGCCAAACTACTTGTGAAGGTGCAATATCCAACAGCTAAGTACATGCATGCCATGACATAAACCCAAGTAGGACGAGGGAAAATGAGCTCATGGAGCATCTCATATTGGCAAAAAAAAAAATATAGTATACGCCCACACAAGTCAATAATGAGATCTTTATGGTAAGTTGTCACAAGTACTTGGCGTACAAGCACAAGATGAAAATGACACTACAAAATCTTTGAATACCCATATTGCATGAAGTCATTTAAGTACGAAAATTTTGAATGAATGAGTGTTTGTGTGTGTCGTGGACAGTGACTAGAAAATACACAGCCTTGACCAGGCATGCATCAATTGCAATATTCAAAATTGCTATGCCAAGACGCAACAGCACTTGGAACTAAAATGAGGGCATTGATGCATACAAGATATCATCAGCAATATAACACACGTCAAAAGCAAAAAATATTGAATTCATTCCAGGCTTTGGAACCAAAATATATGAATAAACTAAATAAACAAGAATTACCCGTGGATTCCAATAAATTACAGACGGGAACCTTATCATTCAGTAACTGATCAAACAATAGCGTTATTTCCTACAATTTTCAGAGGACGCAGAACAGCTTACTATGATATTGTCCAGCCAGTTAACTCTTTTAATTCAGAACCAAGAACTATAGTATGCAGAACCTTACAAGTAGAAACTACACTAATTTTCCTCAATTTCTGACAATGTCCAATCCCCAATAGCCTCGTTTGTTAATCTTCACGTCCACTACACCGAATACTTGATTATGCGGGAATAATCCAAGGGAATAAACCATTCTCAGTCAAAATATCCTGAAAGAAACATCAGAGATGTGGACAAAGACAACCAAAATCTGAATTCATTTACAATTGTACAGGAATGCACTTGAGTGCACTTGAGTACACATGCATATAAAAATTACTAAACTGTTGTCCTTGAACTTGTAATGAGCCCTTTCAAAATTGGGTGAGGACAAAAGTATCCAAGTATGTGACTGCTTCCATATGGGTTTCAGCATATCAAAATTTACTTAATTCCACTCATATCAAAATAGGCAATCAAAGCACTCACCTTATGCAAACAGCTTTCTGAAAACAACAAAGAGGGTACTTATTGTTGAACAATTTTGATATTAAAGCTTGCGAGGTTAGAGAGCGTCACATGCATACCATTTCAGTTTGTCTTCAACACGCCCCCCACGTGTAGGCGGGGTTAATTTTTTCCCACACGTGCACAATTTCATTGAATGGGAGACGGTGAGACTCAAACTCAGGACTTTTGCTCTAGTACCAGGCATGTTGAACAATTTGATTTAAAAGCTTAAGTTGTTAAAGAGGGTCAAATGCATACTATTTAAACTGTCTTCAGCACTTGTGATTTCCAGGTATTCTGGTTTCCAGGATCAAATGTTGCTATTTTTAACATGTAGTCTGTCAACATGCGAAAGCAGAAAAGCATATTTCAGTCACTCATCAAGTGATTTTGATAGATTTAACTAAAGTTCAACCCTATCATTAGGTGGAAGAAACGTGTACAAGAAACACAGCAAAATACACACACGAACTGCATTTTACCATGTAAGATGATTAATTTGATAACTTTTTAAATGGAGAGTAACAAGCTCACCTAAAAAATAGCTTCAGAAAAATATTTCCCCTTGTTTTGGTTATCATCACTATTGTCATCACCAATACCACCAAAGCGGCTTGAGCTAGTATTCTGACCATGACGTGCATCACCAAATCCACTGGAACGATCTGATCCAAAATCCCCAAAACCCCTTGAGCGACTTGGACCTCCAAGGTTTCCGAAGCCATTGCTCCGATCTGAACCGCCCCGGCCAGATCCAAAACCACCAAAATTGCCTGAACGTTGTCCACCATATCCACCACCTGCACTAGATCCACCAAATCGACCAGAACCAGATCCACCAAGACGACCACCTCCAGAATTACCATAACCACCAGAGTGTCCAAAGCCTGAATCCCTAAATCGAGCACCTCCCATGTTCCCCTTAGAACCAAAACGACTGCCAGCACTGTTCATGTCACTGTACATGGCCATAGCAGCATCTTCAACAGCAATCTTTGGGAGCTAACACAGGGAAAATTATAGGCAAATTAGCCTAAAATGATTGAACCAACGAAAGCAATATAGAATTTATATTTGTTTGGTAGAGTTGAAGATCTGTTTTTGGATGCCCAAAGTTTCCTTAACTTCAGCATAGATTGGAAGTTAAAGAACAAAATGACAGGAAAAAAATAAAAAAAACAGGATTAGATTATGGATATGCCTTACCTCAATAAATCGGCTACCAACTTCACGTTCAATAGCCTTGATGTCCCTAGATTGGTGTGATGAATAAATGACAATGGCACTACCTTTTCTTCCAGCACGACCTGTTCGTCCAGATCGATGAACAAAAATCTCTGAAGAGTTCGGAAGCTCATAATGTATCACCTGAACGGTAAAAACATTCAATGTGATCCCAAATACAGGAATAAAAGGATGGAGAAAACATGTCCCATCAAATAACTTGCAACAATACCTTCCATCATTATTAAGCTCCCTAAAGTAGAACTAGAATTGCACCTGTACCTTAAATGATTAACGACCTGAAGTACCATAACCACCCAGGTGCTTCCAATAACCAAGGTCATGCCTGATTAATTGCAAAGATGTACCCGACTCTTTAGCACTCAACACACTCTTAATGGTATTTCCTATCGTACATAAGTTTAATCTATGAAGCACGGACACGGGACAAGGACATTACACGCACTCTCAATGCACTCAGTGCATATAACAGATATAATACAGATTCGAAACAGAGTTCGTCCAATCTCTCTCGCATTATTTACCTCACTCTGCATGCATAATTTTACATTCCAAAATATGCAAAATGGGCTAGCCGCTCCTTGACATGTCTGGGTCATCTCTCTCTTTCTCTCTCATGTTAAAAATTAAAAATAGCTATATAAATATAGGGCCCACCATGTGGCATGGGAGACATGAATCAGAGTCTTGTTAGAAATCTGAAAAATATATATATAAAAGAGGGCATTCCAGGTGGCATGTCGGACATGTGTCCAAGGTATGTTAGTGATTGATACATGTTGGAGACCGACGGTTCACCATACAAGAATTGTTTGGGCTTTATAGGTGCTGGTATCACGAGAGAAAGTGGCATCATATGTTCCATCAATTGCCTTAATGAAGAGAAATTTTCAGACCCAATTGAAGACGCATTACAGGATCTTATTCAGTGGAGAAGAAACACAAATAGATAAAATTAGCTGTCGACATATCAAGCCTTAACGCCACTAGAAGCAAACGGAATTGAATCGTAGTTAGGATATTGGGAAGCAAATATCATCAAGAAATTTATCCTTTTTTCCCTCCTTCCATCACTAATGGCAAGCATGCTCCACAAATACAAGCATGTACGAAAATGAAAGTATTGAAAGAATTGTTATATACACACCAGATCGACATTTGGTACGTCAAGGCCACGGGCAGCTACATCAGTAGCTACTAAAATATTGAATCGTCCATCTCGGAAACCAGATAGAGTTATTTCCCTTTGGTTTTGTGAGATATCACCATGTAAGGCTTCACAACTGCAGTTTCTTTTCATGGCATACGCCAATTGATCTGCATCACGCTTTGTTTGGGTGAATACAATACATTTACCTCCTTTTGCATGTTCCTGATATCAAACACACCGTGACGTTTGTTCCAAAGGTAGTTTATCTTAACAAATTAAAGATAACAGAAAATAAATGCAGTATGCAGATCCATACATTTATAAGAGTTCCAATTATAGCTGGTTTCTCGCGCTTTTCGGATGCAATTGCATACAGGGAAATCCCTTCAGCTAATTTCTGATCAGAATCTCCCACCTGCAAAAAAATATTTGACATTACTAAGATGATATTGAAAACCAAGTGCCATAAAGGATTCCAGAAAATCATGTCTCGTGGATGCCTCAAACAAGAAAATATTACGTATATAAAAGGTGATGATCTGCAGACTCACAAGGTCAACAGTAACTGGCTTTTTTAAGAACTTTTGTGTAAGTTTTATTATCCAATTAGGCATTGTAGCTGAAAACATCATGGTCTGATGTTTCTGCGTCATACGTCCCAATATTGTCTCAACATCATCCGCAAATCCCACGTTAAGCATCTGATCAGCTTCATCTAGAACCACAAACTGCACTTCTGATAAATTCAAAGAACCCCTCTTAATCAAATCTATAATCCGTCCAGGAGTGCCAACAACCACGTCAACGCCATGTCTAAGAGTATCCATTTGGCGTGAAATTGGCATGCCCCCATAGACGCATAGTGTCCCTAAATTTGGAGCAGACTCGTAGAATTCTTTGTCCACTTGGCGAGCAAGTTCTCTTGTTGGAGCCAAGATTAATGCCAAAGGATTCCTTCCACGTCTGGATGACGGAAAGAGTCAGAAATCATTAAACCTTTAAAAAATTCCTAATTCTTGAACACATTCAAAACAGAAAACAGGTAAAAGACTATAAGCAAAGATAACAAACCCGTGCTTCTCATTGAATCGAATAATCTTATCCATGATTGGAATGCCAAATGCTAATGTCTTCCCAGTTCCTGTTCTTGCTCGACCTATCATGTCAAGTCCCTGCATAGCTGGTTCCAAAACAGCTCTCTACAATCCAAAAAAGGAACTCTTTGATTAAAGCTCGGAGCATATGTCAAAAGAACGAAAAGAAAACCTAAAACAGTATTAAATTCTTTGGTTGACATGAATAAAAGAGTGAAAAACAATATATGAGTAAATAAAATCTCTTACATCCAAATAATCTTGCATTTTCCATCTCAATATTATGAGTTCCATAAGCACAGACAGTACTTATGCCTCAAATATCATTTCCATTTTTATTTTTTTTCAACATAAAGTATATGTTATGACAACTAAATTCAAAGGTATTATTTATGTTGTCTGCTGCTATACCTGAATGGGAAAAAGTTTACTGATACCCTTCCGGGCCAAGGCTGATACGATATCTGGCGAAATCCCGAGCTTGGAGATTTCGAGGCCATCATCTGCTGCCTCACTGGATGCCCTACTTTCTTCAGCATCAGATAAATCGGCAACGGCATACGCGCCCTGCAAAGCCCGGCCCACGTGAAAAGCCCGGGCCAATGAAGGTAACGGCGCCGCTGCTTTTCTTAACGAAGTGACAGTGGCATAGTCGTAAATTTGTGGACAAACAAGTATATTTCCAGCCACAGGAACAAAATGCTCCGGGAAGCGATGGCCGAGGGCAGTGAGGGCGAGCCTTCTAGAGATTGACGAAGATCTCCTGGGTAAAAAGAAGCTACCCATTATAAGGAGGCTACCCATTTTTTCCACTTCAATGAAGAGTAAAACCCTAATGTTGGAGGGTTTTGTTAGGGTTTATGAAGTGACTGAGTACGAAATGAAAAGGCAAACAGTGATGAGGGGTTTAAGTAGTGAAATGACTTAATAGTCCTTTACACGTTGAATGAAATCACACCTCATTTTAATTACAATGGAAGTTCTTAATCTTTTGCTCATTATTGTATTTTTGTCATATTCTTATTAGTACATCGATTTTAGTCCAAATATTTGTTAGCATACTTTGAAACATATGACAATTATTTTATTGAATTTTTATATTTGTTATTTTTTTGCTTATTTAAAAATATGAGGAACAAATATGTCTTTTTATACTCTATGATTTTTTTTTTTTAATGAAACCATCAAGGACGAGTTGTATTAATTAATAGAAGGTTAATAATAAGAATAAGATGAAAAAAAAAATAGAGAGATAAATGTGACAATACCTTTGTTGTAATTAAAATAGAAGGTAGCAAACAAAAAATATTCCGTGAATATAATTAAACAAAATGTAATATTTTCATTTTTCCTCTGTTTATCGGAATTTTTTTTTTAACTCAGCAATCAAATAATAGTCGAAGATGTGAAAAATAGAATACAATCAATCTAGTTTATCGAAACTAGAGAGGTAGTGCGAACAAAATGTAATATTTTCATTTTTCCTCTGTTTATCGGAATTTTTTTTTTAACTCAGCAATCAAATAATAGTCGAAGATGTGAAAAATAGAATACAATCAATCTAGTTTATCGAAACTAGAGAGGTAGTGCGAAAGGAAATTAGGAAATTGAAAACTTCGTTCTCACTCCGAAAATCAAAATGACAAAAGCCAACATCTATTTTTCTAAAGAGTGCTACAATATTGTTAAGAAAATTACTTGTATAATTTAAATAAATAATTTTTAAATAATATGATATGTACTACTATAATTATGTCATGCTAATTAATTAAAATATTAAATTCTACAGGAAATAAATATTATTATAAAAAAATATTAGATATATAATAAATTATTTAGTTTAATCAAATAAATATGTAGGGTATGTGTCATAAAATAAAAGTAATTTTATTTTTATTTTGCCAACTACTCAATTTAATATTCAGAGCATTTTTTGATTGACAATTAATCGTCGACAACTTTTTATTAGCAAATAAGTAAAATAAAAACAGTTTTAAAGAAATTAATCTCCAATGCAGTCTGACATGAACTACATCAAGCTAATGTAGCAGAGATAAAAATAGACATTGTTCAGAACTCCGTTTAAATTGAGAAGTTCTATTAGATATGTTGAATCGGGAAAAATTAAATTTTCTATACAAAAATAATTGTGTTTTTATTTTTATTTAATAAAATAAAAAACATACAGATTGCAATCCATAAAATGCATGAAAACCAATTTTAAACTTGAGTTTAGATCATAACTCTTTCAACATTTGTGCCACACAAATAACAATCCATAGAATGTAGAGCATTTATAATGTAAAATTGGATTGTTAAAAAAAATTATTGGTTATTATTTAAAATTATATTCTGAAAATGAATCTCACAATACTGAAAATGACTTACTTGAAAAATTGAAAAATGCAGATACAAAAATTGACAGAAACAGTAGACCGAGGCAAGAGGTAAACTCTTTGTCCTTAAGACGAAATTGTCCCACACAGGTGCTCACGGTTGGATGGCAAACATCTCCCAAGATACAATGGTCTTTTCTCGCGGTGGTAGCACTTCGAACCTCGAGAAACAGCGAACCAGAAAATGTTTTGAACTCTCTTTTTGAAATGCAAGGACGGATGCAGTGTTTTGTAATAATGCACAATGCAGAATGATTATTAATGAAAGTTCGAATTCTGTTGTGTGCCAATTCGAAACTGGAGGGACTGATATATAGAATTCCAAAAGACACAACCAATTGATGTGTCTTTTCAGTGAACAGAGTCTGAAATTTTCTAGAAGACGGGACACATGTTGCAATCAGATGATACCACGTGTCAGCAATCGATTGGAGATTTAATTGGAAGGATAATTAAATAATATAAATAATTATTTAATTTATTTGTCCAAAAAGTTTATATTGGGCTAAGCCCAATCCCGATACCCACGACCCACGAGCCTCGAGCCACAAGCCCGAGCCTGGCCCGGCCCGACGGGCGGGCGGGCGGGCGGGCGGGTGGGCTTTGGACCGAACCCAATAGGGTCTAGGTCTCTCCTTCCAAATACTTGTGGTACCCTTTGGGGCCCAAACCCAATTCCAATCTTGGGTTATATGAATAGATAAAATTACTATTCATCTTCCGATGTGGGACAAGGTTCTCATTTTTTCTCCAATTTACCTTTTATATTCCAAGTTCATGTGCCCACTTTTGGCTATAATTTCTCATTTACCCGGAAATGGTTTTGCACAACCAAATATACAATGAATATCTACTCGCAGAGTAGATCGTACTAAACCAAAGTTCCACCTCAAATGGTTAACGGAACCCAATCAATTATTTGGTCAAAGTTGGTCAAAATCAACTTAATTAAACACCATTTCCAACAATCCCCCACATGAATGAAAATTCTCATGAATTATGCAAATGAAATGCAGACACTAAAAGAGAGTACATGCGAAAAGGTATTGCATCAGGAGAGGTAGCTTATGGCTTTGAACATTCCTTAGTAGAATACTATCGGATTCACTTGGCTAATCAGTGAACGTGCCTTGAACTGTTCAGCCGTTGAGTGTAAACCAAGATAATAGTACCCACACAATATCTTCCCTAACACTTTCGGTTCTCATGGTTGTGTTCATTTTGGCCTTGAACAGCACTTGGGTTTCATAAGCGTTTTAGAGAATTCAAGCCTCAAAATTCTCATAGAAGCGGCCCCACTTCTTACTTATATAGGTGATCTCCTATTAAGAGTACTCTGCTCTACCCTACTTGGTTTATCCAAGCTATAGGAATCATTAAAAGAATAACTTAACATATCACACTTTGCAGAAAGCACTTTTTGTATCATGAGAATGGGTAGGAGATAACTCCTAAGTGCTCATTTGAATCTTTATAACTTGGTTGTCCCATTGAACCAAAATCTTGGGATCTCTAGTCAGCAAGGTTGGGTTACCGTTACAAAGATCTTACGTAGTAGGCTTTAAGTCCATTCCCTTTGATAAATAGTGCATGTGATCTCTAGCTAAACCTTTTGTCAGCGGATCCGCGAGATTCTCTTTTGACTTTACATAGTCAATAGAGATTACACTATTAGAGATCAATTGTTTAATGGTATTGTGTCTTCGACGTATATGTCGAGACTTGCCATTATACATACTATTTTGTGCCCTTCCAATAGCCAACTGACTATCGCAATGTATTATTATTGCAGGCACCGGCTTAGGCCAACATGGAATGTCCTCTAAAAAATTTCGAAGCCATTATGCTTGTTCTCCAGCTTTATCTAAAGCTATAAATTCAAATTCCATCGTGGATTGAGCTATACATGTTTGTTTTGAGGACTTCTAAGACACGGCTGCACCACCAATGGTAAAAACATAACCACTAGTAGATTTAGAATCCTTCGTGTCTGATATCTAGTTAGCATCACTGTATCCTTCTAATACAGCTGGATATCTGGTATAATGTAATCCAACCTTTAAGGTGTATCTTAGATATCTAAGAACCCTATTCAATGCCTTCCAATGGTCATTACTTGGATTACTAGTAAATCTGATCAACTTATTAACTGCATAAGCAATATCAGGCCGTGTACAGTTAGTAATGTACATTAAGCTGCCTATGATATGAGAATATTTCATTTGAGATACAGGATTTTCTGTATTCTTAGTCAAATATAGATTCAGATCTACTGGTGTCTTAACTGGATTTTCATCATATGCGTTAAACTTTTTAAATACCATCTCAACATAATGAGATTGTGATAACATAAGTCAATCTGACGTTTTAGAGATCTCCATCCCTAACATGATATCAGCTATACCCATATCTTTCATATCAAAATATTTTGTCAACATTTTCTTAGTAGCTATGATGACTTCATGATTGCTACCCATAATTAGCATGTCGTCAACATATAGACATACCATTACATATGCATTTTGTGTGCTTTTAATATAAACACATTTATCACACTCGTTAATTTTATAACCATTTGACAACATTGTTTTGTCAAATTTCTTGTGCCATTGCTTAGGCGCTTGCTTTAGTGCATATAAGGACTTAACGAGTCTACACACTTTTTTCTCTTATCCAGGAACAATAAACTATTCGGGTTGCTCCATGTATATCTCTTCTTCCAATTCACCATTCAAAAATACTGTTTTAACATCCATTTGATGGATCTCAAGATTATGCAATGCTGTGATTGCAATAAGAGCTCTAATTGACGTGATCCTTGTCACTGGTGAGTATGTATCAAAGAAGTCAATGCCTTCCTTTTGTTTAAACCCTTTGGCTACTAACCTGGCCTTATACTTATCAATAGATCCATCAGGTTTTAATTTTCTCTTGAAAATCCACTTGCAGCCTAAAGGTTTATTTCTCGATGGGAGATCAACCAATTCCCAAGTGTGATTTTGCATGATAGAGTCTATTTCGCTATTTATAGCTTCTTTCCAATATGGAGCTTCTGTGGTGGACATTGCTTCACTAAATGTCCTAGGCTCATTTTCTAACAAATAAGTTAGAAAATCAGGACCAAAGGTTTTAGATGTTCTGACCCTCTTGCTACGTCTAGGTTCATCATCATTTTGATAACTATTATTTGAAGCATCATTAGTTCGTTTTTGCGAACTTAATTCTTTCTTATCTTTAGATGGAAAGACATCTTCAAAAAATGCAGCATTTCTTGATTCAATGATTGTACTTTCACGTATATCAGGAATGTCTGATTTATGTACCAAGAACTGATAGGCACTACTGTTACTAGCATATCCAATGAATATGCAATCAATTGTTTTAGGCCCAATTTTGACTTGTTTTGGCTTAGGTACTTCTACCTTAGCCAAGCACCCCCACACTTTTAAGTATTTATACGAAGGTTTGTGACCTTTCCATAACTCATAAGGAGTTTCGTTCTTACTTTTGTGTGGAATTTCATTAAGAATGTGGTTTGCTGAAAGAATAGCTTCCCCCCACAAGTTCTGGGGTAATCCAGAGCTTATCAACATCACATTCATCATCTCTTTAAGAGTTCGGTTCTTACGTTCAACGATGCCATTTGATTGAGGTGAATAGGGAGCCGTTGTTTGATGAATAATGCCAGATTCTGAACAAAATTCCTCAAATGGTGCTACATATTCTCCACCTCTATCACTACGAATAATTTTTATTCGTTTACTAAGTTGATTTTCAACCTCATTCTTGTAGTGTTTAAACACTTCCAAGGCTTCGTCTTTGCTTCTTAGCAAATATACATAACAGTATCTTGTGCAATCGTTAATAAAAGTAATAAAATACTTTTTTCCACCTCGAGTTTGCACAAACTTTAAATCACAGATATCACTGTGAATTAATTCTAAAGGAATTGTATTTCTTTCAACCGAGTGAAACGGTGTTTTGGTTAACTTAGCCTATACACACGTTTCACACTTGTGATTAGGATCAAAATGTAAAGAAGGCAACAAGTTTAAATTTATTAACTTGCGAACAGATTTAAAATTTGTATGTCATAATCTATAATGCCATAAAAAGGATGACTCAATCATATAAGCAGAAGAATTCATATTCTTATTATTATTGATTGATTTTGGTACAATAGTAAGGACATTCATCTTGAATAGACCGTCACTCAAATATCCATTTCCCACATACAAATCGTTTTTGGTAAATACAAACTTATCAGCCACAAATACAAGTTTAAACCCATGTTTGCTAAGTAAAGACCCAGAAACAAGATTTTTGCGAATGTCGGGCACATGCAGTACATTGTTGAGGACGAGTTCTTTGCCAGAAGTCATTTTCAGGACCACTTTTCCTTGTCCTTCAACCTTTGAGCTTGAAGAATTTTTCATGAATAGTTGTTCTCCATTAACAGAATTATAAGTGGAGAACATATTCTTGTCAGCACAAATGTGTCTAGTAGCTCCAGTATCTACCAACCATTCTCTTGGATTTCCAACATAGTTGCATTCAGATACAACTGTCGACAAGTTCAACTCTTGCACATCATCAGATAGTGCATTTGCTTCAGTCACATTAACTTGGGCATTCTTCTTTTTAGGCATGTTGTTGCTACGACATTCATTTTTTCGATGTCCCAGTTTTCCACAATTGTAACAAGTGCCCTTGAACCTTTTTGTGTTCTTGCCATTCTTTTTGGGAGCATCTCCAGAATGTTTTCTTTTCTTGTTGTTTCTTGAAGTTGATTCCACAACATTGGCCTTTGCTTGCAATAAGTATCCACCAGACCTCTTGTCAGACCTTCTATTATATTTTTCAATTCTAAGGCGAACAATCAATTCTTCCAAATTCATCTCCCTGCGTTTATGCTTGAGATAATTCTTGAATTCCTTCCATAAATGAGGCAATTTCTCGATGATTGCAGCCACTTGAAATGTCTCGCTTAGAGTCATGTTTTCGGCATGTATGTCATGAAGAAGAACTTGCAATTCTTGAACCTGGCTGATGACTGTCTTGGAGTCTATCATTTTGAAGTCAAAGAATTTACCAACAATGAATTTATTCGTGCCGACATCCTCAGTTTTGTACTTTTTCTCCAAAGACTCTCAAAGTTCTTTTGCTGATTTCATGGCACTATACACTTCATATAGTGTATTATCTAGCCCGTTCAGAATGTAGTTTTTGCACAAGAAGTCGGAGTGTTTTCAAGCATCCAAAGCAATAAGTGATTCCCTATTGTTTGTTCATTCCTGCACTGCTGGTGGATCCTCGCTAAGAAACCTTGCCAAATTCAAAGTGGTCAAGTAGAATAGCATCTTTTATTGCCATCTTTTGAAGTCCACACCACTGAATTTTTCCGGCTTCTCTCCATGTGGAACCAAAGTGGTTTGAACCGGAATAGCCATAGGTGGTACCACATTGGTTGCACTAGTAGGGGGAACAACGTTACTCCCATTTGTATCCATTTCTGTTTACATAAACAGAAGATCAACACTTTAAGATTGTAGTATATAATTAGTGTACAAAACACTAAATAAATTAAATAAATTTCAGTGATGATTATTTAATGTATGCACATAAATTAATTCAATGCAGTATTATTTAAAACAGCAATATACCAGATTAGCACTTTTCCCAGAATAGTTAAATAATTCAATTATATGCCCTTGATCCAGATTATAAAATGTAATTAAAATCAGATTTCAAAATAACAGAATTAATAAGCACTGCACACTGTTTCAGACTTTAATTATGAACACTGATTCAAATTAATGCACACGTTCACAAGCCAAAAAATAATGCACACTGTTCCAAAATAACCAATAATTAATGCACTGTTTCGATTCAAAAAATGCAAAGTACATTGTTTCAGAATTAATTCACACTGATTGGCAAAAGACAAAATGAAAGTGCACTGTTTCAAAATAATGCAGTGTTTAAATTTGCATGCAATTAAATTGTTAACAGAGACTTTTAATGTGATTGCAATTAAATGTTAACACGAGTTTTAATTTGCAGACTTTAAAATTGTCAACAGATTAGATGGCAAATGACAAAGCAATGAATTGTAAATCAATTACAGCGAATGCACTCAATTCTGAAATGACAATTAAATTACATATAATGCAATAAATTCCAAATTTTTCTATGTTGCAGAATGCACACGGTCTAAATATATAAGGGTGTGTTTGATTGGATTCCATGGAAAAAAAAAAGATTTTCCATGTAAGTAGGAAAAAAAAACCACCTATTTTGGCAAGAAAATATTTTCCAACTTTTCCTTCTTAACCATGTTTTAACTGATTGTACCTTGGAAATCATTTTCATTTTCCATATGCAATCAAACAGCCAAAGATGGAAAATATTTTCCACTGATGTGACAAGATTTTTCATGGATTAGACATTTTTCATGAAAAATTTTTCAATCAAACACACCCTAATTAAATAACAGATTGACATGCAATAGTGAATTATATTAAAGTAACAGATTGATTGCAAACTGTTAGGAATTTCAGAATGTAAAAACACGTAACGGAACTTCACTATGCAGTTTAGAATATTTTCTGTAATGCACACCGATAGTTCAACCAGAACATGCATATAAAAGAAAATCCGTTTCAGAAAATATATAACAGTATGAATTATTTCAGAATATATATAATCACAAAGATTTCGTCTTAAGATTGTTGGTTATTATTTAAAATTATATTCTGAAAATGAATCTCATAATACTGAAAATGACTTACTTGAAAAACTGAAAAATGCAGAAACAAAAATTGACAAAAACAGTGGACCGAGGCAAGAGGTAAACTCTTTGTCCTTAAGACGAAATTGCCCCGCACAGGTGCTCACGGTTGGATGGCAAACGTCTCCCAAGATACAACTGTCTCTTCTCGCGGTGGTAGCACTTCGAACCTCGAGAAACAGCAAACCAGAAAATGTTTTGAACTCTCTTTTTGAAATGCAAGGACGGATGCAGTGTTTTGTAATAATGCAGAGTGCAGAATGATTATTAATGAAAGTTCGAATTCTGTTGTGTGCCAATTCGAAACTGGATGGACTGATATATAGAATTCCAAAAGACACAACCAATTGATGTGTCTTTTTAGTGAACAGAGTCTAGAATCTTCTAGAAGACGAGACACATGTTGCAATCCGATGATACCACGTGTCAGCAATCGATTGGAGATTTAATTGGAAGGATAATTAAATAATATAAATAATTATTTAATTTATTTGTTCAAAAAGTTTATATTGGGCTAAGCCCAATCCCGATACCCCCGAGCCCGAGCCCGGTCCAGCCGACAGGTGGGTGGGCTTTGGACCGAACCCAATAGGGTCTAGGTCTCTCCCCTTCCAAATACTTGTGGTACCCTTTGGGGCCAAACCCAATTCCAATCTTGGGTTATATGAATAGATAAAATTACTATTTATCTTTCGATGTGGGACAAGGTTCCCATTTTTTCTCCAATTTACCTTTTATATTCCAAGTTAATGTGCCCACTTTTGGCTATAATTTCTCATTCACCCGGAAATGGTTTTGCACAACCAAATATACAATGAACATCTATTCGCGTAGTAGATGGTACAAAACCAAAGTTCCACCTCAAATGGTTAACGGAACCCAATCAATTATTTGGTCAAAGTTGGTCAAAATTAACTTAATTAAACACCATTTCCAACAAAAATGTCATATAAGCAAAATGAACACATTTAAAAAAACTTCTCTCAGATGCAATTTAATATGGACTTTGTCAATCTGAGATGACAACAAAACAAGAGACATTTCTGATATTTCTGATAGCTGTCTAGATTCAGAAGTTTTGATAGAAATACTGAATCAACAAAATTTGCTATACAGATTTAGATGTGATTTTATTTTTATTAAAAAAAGGGCACATATATAGTATTATTGAATTGTAGATAGAATTCATCGGACACTAATTTTGAACTTGAATATCTATTCATTAGACATCAATATTACTTAAACCGAAAGTTTTTCAATTGATTAGTTACCTAGATAACAATCTACATAATGAATATGAAACGATCGGGATAGGGATTTTTCTTTTATACCTAGTCCTTTTGTAGGAGGAATGGGGATTTTTTTTTTCCTTTTCTTTTTGAAAAGGGATAAAAAATCAACATGAACAATTACATTTTAAAACCAAGACTACTATACACGTATACACATGCAAGATTTATGAAAAACATGGTTTGCTTGAGTTAACTTCACAATTAATTTTATGGCTCAGTTAGTGAATAGAGTAAATAAATATTACATGATTGATCACTGCGTTAATCTACTTAAAGTACAATTCGACGTGGTAATTATTAAATATTCACAAGGACTAACAGTAATTAAAGGGTTGATTCCTTCTAACTTGCCTCCCGTTTCGACTATGTCAGGACTTAGAGCATGTTTAACTACTTTTTTTCACTTTCAAAATCTATTTTGCATTAAATGTGGAGTACCACATGCTCTTATTCTTCTTACACACTTTTTGACTGAAATTAAAATTTGACAAAATTGCCCTCAATCAATAAAATGGCATTTGAAAGTTCAAAAGACAATTTGGTCATTTCATCTCAAATTCTTTTGAAAAGTCAAAAAACTCATGCTAAAAAAATGAATTTTTTGGTTGAAAAATGCCTACTGAACATGTTCTTATACTCTATATGATTGATGAAAAATAAAGCTAGAGTTCAAATGAGCGATTTGTGATTTTTTGTTGAATGTGGTTTAAGAATCGCGCTTTATTTTAAATATTTGTAATTTCATAACATGGATAAAACGATTCTTAGTCAATGTCAATGTTTAATAGATCGAAGTCGGATATGGAGTAGATCTGTAGATGCCTAGGAAAGACCAATTATTGTAACATTATTTAATTTTAATAATTAAATAGATTACACAATACTTGAATAACCAATTTCTGAAATTTTATTTGAATTTCAATGACCATTTGTAAAATTAACTCGTTCACACAAACTTTAATTGGTTGTCTTAGACTTGTGTGGAAATATTTTTTTAAATTGCAATAAAGATATTTTTCTCACAAAATCTTACTCTATATATATGGTAATAGACTTCTCGAAAAATATTATAAGACTGTTGTAACCTAAAATAAAGATTTAAACATTCAAATTAATTTACTTTAATTTTAGTTTTAGTTTTAATTTTTAATTTTTAAACAAATTCAAAACTCCTTAATTTCATGATTAAAACCAATTTGAATAACATAAATTTTCATCAAAGTTGATGTTGAATTTTCTACTATAAAAGATGTGTAGTTTTCATGTTTTTAGACACAACACAAGACAACAAGATTATAAAAAAAATACTCTCTACACTATGCTTATTTTCTTGTTTTTGGCAACTAGTTAAAAGACTCGTTCTTATCTTCATTTGGTCGTGCTCATAGAAAGAGAATCGACTGTAAACTAAAATGGTTTTATCTTGAAATCGTGTAGTGCTGACAATACTTGCACGAAGGGAAAGCTACACGACTTTAGGACAACGACTTTCGCGACTCTCTAAGGCCGGCCATTTATAACTCTATTTATTTATTTTATGTTAATTATATACGAATTAATTTATTATACAAATCACTTATTTATCAACAAAGAGAACACGAACCAAAAAGAGGAATAGTGATCTTATAAATGTTGTTCTCTTTCTTTCTAAAAGATGATAGATAGAAGGACCACGAATACTTTACTAAGAAATCTAACTGTAACTGCCTTATTCAGTCTTAGTTTTAAGCGCTATTCAAGTCGTCTGGTTGTATCACATTGTACGTCTAAAATTATGGTTAGTCCTTTTCTCATTCGTCTTTGAATTTCGAAAGAGATTTTTGGATATTGTATAGAATCACATGTTTTTAAATTTAATCAGACACGATTCCATGTTAGGATTAATTATGTTATTATAAAAATCGAGTTTTTGATTTTTGGTTTTTGTTAGACGACCTTCGTCTATTAAACTTGGGGATGAAGCTTGTAGTATGGTGAAGTTTGGAATTAGACAAGCATAAGGACGGCAAAATACCTCGATTTTGTCTTGACTTTTATTTTTAAATGTAAAAATACAATATTAAAAAATATTGTATTTGTGGAAGATATAGACATGAGATCCTTTAATTCTATTTATTTCATTAAAATACTTGCAAGGTTAATTTATATTGTAATCCCAAACGAACTGATGTAATCTTTATGTTGTTAGTGAATTTGTATTTTTGAGATTTGTGTTGTGCAAATTTTAACATGCATACACGATATATAATTGAATAATGCTATTTGTAGTCGATCACTATCGATAGTCTTCATACGTGACATTATTTAATTGGATGAATTATTTACTCTAATTAAGTAATGTATTTATAGCCATTAATTATAAATAATATATCTAATTGAGTAATGACACGTATGATGACTATCGGTAGTGAAGACCGCATATAGCATTACTCTATATAATTTGTTTGTGTCAGCATTCTTCGTAAAATATCTATATTATAATATAATCATATTTATTCCATATTTTTCTGCATCCAAATAAATCTATACAAAAGTGTAAATAAACATCGAGTTATACAATCCTAAAGTTAGAAATACAATGAAGACTTAAGTTAAATTAATTCATGTTTTGTAATTGTACATTAACACGTACGTTCCTGAAAAATTTGAAGAAATTTAAAATTAGAATAGGCCCTTCAAAATCTCCTTCGGGTTCTAAACATTACAATTTCATCATCATCATTAGATAATTTCGAATGTAAATGTAGATTACACTAAAAAATATACCACATCACTTTAAATTGTTTGTATGGCTAAAGAAAAAATAGAAGATGTATAACACACCGTTCACATTTGGACGATATGCTAGATATACTCTATTTATTTTTTTATAATTTATATCCATTGAAATATATCATAAGCCTAATTTAATTAATTTTTTATAATATACTCCATCGAAACGTGTGTTAATTCTTATTTATTTAATTTTGTATAATTTAACTATCACCCTCTCTTGTACATATGAGAACCATAATTTTTTCAATTAACAACATCATTGAATTTATCTGTATCCATTCTACTTACCACATGTACAATTTTTCACATTGTTGCAGTTGATGAACCAAGTGCCACATCACACACTTTGCGAGGAAATCCAATTCCGTCTTATTTCACATTTCACTACATCCAAGTGCATGAATTATTAAATGCTATGACCAACGAATATATAAAAATACTAAAGTATTGCATCCCGTCTTTATGAACTGTCCGTGCAACCTTGCTAAACCCATCCTCGGACCTGCACCCCAACATCAATCGCCTCCAAACCTTTTCTTGGTTTTTTTCATTTAATCCTTTTATGCATTTCTATTTATTTTCATCGAAATTAACTTTAGTAGACATATAAGATTCACGTGTCTTTGTTTAAAGGAAATAAAGATGAAAACTACACGTCGAATTTAAAATTAGAGGATGAAGACGTTATAATCTTCAAACATTGAAGACCTAATAAGACAAGAAAGAAAATTCAAAAAGCCGTTTATACAAATTCAAAAGTGGGGTATCACCATTGCATGTGCCATGTTTATACATTTTCCCAAATTAATTTGATTGGCGTGTTTTGATTTCGAACCCTCCAATTCACGAAAGGGCTTATGGATTATGATACTATTCATGGCAAAACGGCAGGTCTTTTAATCATTAAAATAATCTGCAGTCTTCGAATAAAAACATGAATATTCAATGCACACTCGTCAATTCTTAGTTCTTGCACGCATAAACAGCTACCTTCAAGCATTTGGCCTTTTGTTGCCGTCCCAGTATTTTATTGCCAATTTCCACTAATTTAATCCCACCAATTTCTCACTCCAAACCCATTTCTCTTTCCCTTTGAGAGCTGCAAGTGATTGGTTTTTGATTTCCTTTTCGATTTTGTTAATTATCAAAATATTGGATAAATGAAGCGGTACAGAAATGGAAGAATCTGGGATTTTGAGCATGAAAAGATTATGGGTGGTGCTGTTATTCGTGAAAATAGTATATGTAATTATAATAAGATTAATCACGGTGGCCGTAAAGTGATATTGGGTATAGACGGCGGGACTACCTCCACCGTGTGCATATGCATGCCTTTGATCCCCTTCGCTCATCCCCTTCCGGACCCACTTCCCGTCCTCGCACGCGCCGTGGCAGGCTGTTCCAACCACAACAGCGTTGGAGGTATATATGTATACACACACACACACATACAGAGTTTCTTACATTTTGTATAATTTGGTTTAAGTATGTGCTTATTATGCAATACTTGGTGTAAATCTTCCCTGTGTATCTGAATGTTGTGGCTTTCTTTGGTTTACTTTTGACATAATTGGAGGTAAAGTTTCACAGTGAATTTCATTGAGTAAATGAAAAGGGAATGATAATTCAGGAGTTCAGTCACCATATAAGTGGGACCTACACAATTTCTTGCTCGTTGTGTAACAAATGGAGGAGTGTTAAAGAAAATGAAGCCCTCAAACATCATTGTATTTGGTGTTTACCATTCTGGTTTAAGAGATGTGTTGTGATTTTATTCTGATTACTTTCTCTGTTTAGATAAATGCAGCCGATTGTTAAACTTATATTTTGCATTTTGCACAGTGCTATTTAGGATTTACTGTCAAAGAATACAGTTTGCTCCATTACTAACTGTTTACGATGGAAATAGATCCGTGCTGTGACTGTACACATATTGTGATTGTTTTCCATTGCCATTTAGTTTATGCTGATTACTTTCATTTTGCTATTTCTTTGTTAAAATTCCCTCCCAGATGCATATTCCATTATTTTATTTTGTCATATATTTTCTTTTCCCTATAGCTAACTTTGTTCTCCCCTAGTCATACAATATTGACAAGCACTTAGAAATTTCTTTGAGATTTTTAACTTTTATGGCAATTGGGATAGCTGCATTTCTAGATCAAATGTAATACATTAAGTTATATGCCTAACAAAATCCTGAGACTTAATTTTTAGCTACCACATCTTTATATTCTCAAATACAAGCTATTTCGGAGTGTTTTCATGCTGGGAATGACGTAGGGGTCGGTTAGGGTCGGTTAAACTTAAAGATATTGAGTTGGCAATGTAGGAGAAGGTTTTTAGTGAACGGATCAAGTGGTGTCAATCCGGGTCAGGCGGGCCGGGTCGGCCCGCCTCCGATGAGGCCCGGTAATGGCCCGCGTTCGAAAAAGCCCGCGCCACTACGGGTTGCGGGCCGGGTCGGCCCAGCCCACGAAATTTTTTCAAAAGCCCGGCCCACCCATTGGCCCATACGGGTCGAGCCCATATGGGCCGCGGTTCGATCCGGTTCGGCCCGTATGAATAAAAAATTGATTTTTTTTTGAAATTACTAAAAAAATTTAGTTACTTATTGTAATTCAAAAAAAAAATGTTTACATATATAACAAAAAATGTGTTAAATTACTAAATAAAAAATAAATAACAATGATAAATTCACATTTGTTAATTTTTTAATTCAATTTCTATTTTTTATTTATATATTTAAAGATTAAAACGTGATGCATCTGTCACATTTTTCACTTTAAATGACTCTCTGCCGTTTGTTTTTTTATTTTTTTTTAAATATCATTTCAAATATAAAAGTTTAAATTTTCTGCCCAATTTTTTTTTTTTTTTAAAAAATCAAAGCGGTTCACGGGCCGGCCCGCGGGTTGGCCTCTTCGGCCCGTGAACGGCCCGCGGGTTGGCCTTCTCGGCCCGTGAACAGCCCGCCCGATTCACGGGCCGGCCCGCGGTTCCGGGTCGAGGCGGGTGGGCCGATGCCGGTTCGGTCAGCCCGCCCGTCTTGACACCTCTAAACGGATGGCATAGATCAGTCAGAAGTAAAATTAATTCTAAGCTAGAGAAAGGAGCGCAGTTCTAAGCAGTTTGACAACCAAGGTTGTGAACATGAATTGCATGTTTCCATATTGGCAACCAAGGGGATGCACATTCTAGATAACTTTGCCTGAGAGATCAACTTGTACCCTTTTGTGTGATGGGAAAACTGTTATTTTCACAATATAGGTTTCCAAATTTGAATTTGATGGCAGCTACTTGTGCAGAATGTCCATTTTAGGTTTCGGCATTCCTGTTTTAAAAAACAATTTGAGTAATAGTGTATGGAAATTTGAGGGTTTCTAAGAAATTATTGCAATGTGATAGTTGGCCGCTTCATATAACATCTCTTTGCCTAAAGCTTGTGCAACTCAGAAGATAGGAAGAACATTGTGGTAATATTAGTGGTTTTATAAATCTGAAAAACGTTTTGTAGTCATTCACTTTTGTATGCATATGTTGAAAAGCGAAGAGGAGGAATCTTGATTTGGCTTCCCAGAGTTGTACTTACATATTTGGATCTCAACATGGCCACATTTCAAGGTGTAACTCTTTGCTTTCAATTGCTAGAATATTCCATCACGGTGGAGCAAGCATGGCAACTACATGATCTTTTGGTCAATTCTTTAGTGAAGAAAAATGTGTGGCAGACATTTCTTTCTCTCAATCTTTTGTAATAAAAGTTTTGTTTCGTAATGCTTGTCTATGTTTTACAGAAACTGCCGCTAGAGAGACATTAGAGCAAGTTATGGCGGATGCTCTTTTAAAGTCAGCTTCAACTCGTTCTGCTGTTCAAGCTGTTTGTCTTTCTGTATCTGGCGTTAACCATCCCACAGATCAGCATCGTATACTTAATTGGCTTAGGTTTGCTCTCAAAATATTTTCTGCCATAAACACTCAACTATGAAGCATGCTTGTATTGCACTGGCCCATCTATTCTGATTCTGAATTTTTTAATGCTTCTCTGCTACAGCCTTAAAAAAAGAAAAAGAAAAAGAAAAAGAAAAAAGAACAGAACAGAACACTTGCACACAAAAATATGATTTATACTGAAATAGAAGGAAATAACTTTAGCAACAATTGGATCCACTGAAATTTACATAACGGAAGACGTGTGATATGTTTTAAGTTGTAACTAGTAATAAAGAAGATTATATGTATTTGTGTAGTATTAATTAGACATTTAGTTCTACAATTTATTTGATACACAACATATGGTGTCTTGTTATATCTATCAGAATGTCTGTCAGAAAGTTTTGATGATACTGTAGCGGAGTTTGCATCTCGAACCACTCAAGGAGAGATACTTTCCCTTGTATTGATATGAATTGAGAGGCTGATACTGAATGGACTAAAAAAAGATGGACTGGGTGGAGATCTGGGATGGATTAGGAGGTTTAGATGATAGTGTAGAGGAGTTGCCATTTTGAACCACTCAGGGAGATATCCTTTCCCTTGCATTGATATGAATTGAGAGGATGGTACTGAATGGTCTCGAATGGATTTGGAGGTGTATTAACAATTTGGAATTGTTGGGGATATCTTATGAAAATTGCGTCCAGAGTGGAAGAAAAGTAAAAAGAAAAATGGTTGCAAGAAGAAAACCTCAGGTCTTCACGTGGAACTGGAACTTAAAAGGATTCAATAATGTAAGAATAAGGCATGGAGATGGGGAAAGAGCTGTGAACAAGACGATGGAAGCAATTGGATATAAATACTCGTAATCTGGGGTTTTTTTAAAAAGTGAACAACAATTTGATACTTTTTTGATTCAGGTTAAAACTCTTATGGGCTTGGGAGAAAGTGATAAGTTAGTAAGTTGCTCTATATTTGTGTTGCATCATCTTTAGCAAATGCTAATAACCCTCTGTAATACTTGTGGTAATCCATTTTTTGGTACACTTGTCTAATTGATATGACTGATGTTTTATTTACATTCGACACACAACTGTTTCAAGCTTACCGTGAGTACTTAAAAAGTTGTATCCTCGTAACTTGGTGTTCCTACGTGCACTGAGGCTTCTTGCTTCTCTTTTATAATTTATCTAAGAGTGTTTCCAAGTGACATTTAAAGCTTCTTTCAAGGGTGTAGGCAGATGGAGTACATAGAGAAACCCAATAGTTCCTGGCTTCTGAAGAACACGGATACCAGTGACTTAAGTTTAAATTTTGACGTTCATTTCCTTGTCATGATCTGTCTCCATTGAACTCTTATGAGGTCATCAGTTGGAGAAAAAAGCTGCACTCCCGACCCCTGTTATGAAGAGTGACTACTTGCTCAATTTGGGACATGCTGCTTAACATGGACCCTTGATTAATAACAAATGATACATCACATTTTTCCTACTGCATTCTAATTACACTTTGTAGTGGAGACTTATCCTTACCATTGTGAAGTGTTTATATCTCCATTTCTCTGCATATTTATTCGATTGGATAATTTCTATATTATTTTGAGTCTGTTGCTATTATATGAATTTTTGGTTACTGATGACTGGATAAGTTTTCCTGTTAAGTCTAGGATCATTGTTAATCAATATTTTGCTAGCCCTAAGTTCATTTTCTCTTTCCAAATATAGAGAAATATTCCCCAGCCATGTTAGATTGTTTGTTCAGAATGATGCTGTGGCAGCTTTGGCGAGTGGGACAATGGGAAAGCTTCATGGATGTGTTCTCATAGCTGGTACAGGAACCATTGCTTATGGATTTACAGAAGATGGAAGAGAAGCTCGAGCTGCTGGTGCGGGACCCATTTTAGGTGACTGGGGAAGGTAAAGATTTCATAATGCTTGTATATCTTCATGTGTTGATTTACTATCTCTCTCCTTATTGCATTCCTCTACACCTTCACAAAATAGTTGATGTGATATTACGGGAATTGGAAAAGTGGCGTTGCAATCATTCTTGGAAGGTGGAACAACAAAATTAAGGCTGACTTTGTCCAACTAATAAAAGTTTCTGAGGAGTGATCCACATAAAATGTTTGATTGGTTTCAACTTCCAATAAAAGTTTTGCAGCAATGATTTCTCTGACTAAGCAAATGAAAAACTGCATTTCTGAGGAGTGATCCACATTTCTTGTTTCCACATGCTTATGGATAGGATACATCTCTGGGCCTTGGTTTAAGCTCTAGTTCTGATTCATGTTGTTTTCAATTGTTATAATACCAGAATCACAAGGTAAGAATTACCAATATATTTGTATTGCACTGCTAGAGCCAACAGAAACTCAAATGGCATTAAGTTTGGTTGATGACAGAAGTTGTGAAGTCCAACATTTCTCATCTAAGGGGTAAATGAACTGTTATGACCTAGAGCAGTGGCTGCATCCTAGTAGTCAGCAGCTGGAATTCAGTGAGGACAAATCTAGATTTTGATACGTGTGATTTTGATATTTTTCCCTGTTCATCTTTCCAATGAATTTGGATATAGATTCTTAATTAATTGGGTATACGCTTCCTCACACAGGCTTTATTTTCTTTATTTAAGGTTTCCTTATTTTTCCAAGAATTATATTTGTGCTGCATACTTTGGTTGAAATTTGATAATTCTTCTCCTCTTCACTTCCAGTGGTTATGGTATAGCTGCACAGGCGCTGACTGCAGTAATACGGGCTCATGATGGTCGCGGTCCACATACTTCACTTACACATAGTATCCTACATAAACTCAATCTGTCTTCACCAGATGAACTTATCGGGTATGTTATAATGCTTAGATAGTTACTGCTAAAGTATTAAGTGTCAATGCTAGTATTATTTTGCTCTTAATAACAACAGCCAATTGTATTGTACATACATTTGACGTTATTAACTAATGAATACAGTTTTACGTTCTTCAGACATTAATCTTATTAGTCTCGTGTTTATTAATAGATTTCCTGACAGATATCAATGTTATCAAGGTGTCAAATGAGAAATTAGGAGACCAGCTATTTAACAGATTGATTTTGAATGATATTTTTGCACTTTGGGAAGGATTGTCTTGCTGATTTAGATTTAAGACGGTGAGGATCATAGGAAATCTGTGATGGCAATGGTTGCTCTAGGTGTGCAAATTATAAAGCTAATTTGGATTCTAAAAAAATTCTTGAGCTCAAATAATAGATTCAAGGGTTGAAATCAACTGGAGCTCGGTTGGGACAAGCATACTAAGGCTCGCAGTTCTCTTGGAAGGGTATTATAATTTTTTATGGGAAAGTTGGCTGGGATCTTGTTTGCTGACGCACAACTGAAAGGGCTTCGTGGTCATGTAAATTTGGTCTAAAAGCATTTTCTTAGTAGGGAAGTGGTTGTGGCATTCCCTGAAGAACCAAAATCACCTTTACATGAAGTAAACTAGGAAGTAAGGTCTTTAGAAAAATGTTAGAATGCTAAGGCTGGGTCTCACTTGCCAAGTTCATGCATCTCACTTTTACTCCTGGCCTCTTGGATGACATTTAGGTAAGTCCTATGTATATCAACGCAGATTATCTTTGTTTCTGTTGTTTGTCCACTCAATACCATGTTCCTCTTTCTAATTTATAGTACATTGCTCGAGTATCGCTTGCATCTTAGAAATACCACTTCTTGTGCTGGAGAGATGATCTGGCATTTTACCTACTGGTCCCTCCACTTCTGAGCCAGCCAGCTCACAACATTCTAGATTCTGGAGCGTGGAGAGCTTGTGGATTTTAACTTAAAAATGTCTCTTCTCGTCTCTTGTTGAAGCCCATAGCGCAAACCCATTTCTTGTAGCTCCTTTTATTAGGAAATGTAATGTTCTTCTAATGCTGTCTTTTACTTACTCCATGGTTCTTCAGAGGCTTTACACTAAAGACTTATTGCAGTTGTGGAGGCCCAATATAAATTTTAATCCTCGTCTTTCTCCTGCTGTGGGCTATGAGCCTGCTACTTAATTAAACCCATTATTAGTTACTTTTTCATTCAGAGGGTAGAAAAGAACTAAGAAGAAGTGCTTTGTGATTGTTGTAGAGACATTCACAGAAACTACATGAAGTAGAGTTTTGGGTTTTGGCTCTGGATTGGAGGGTAAGGTGTTTTAGAGATGCACTTTTTGGCTGTGGCCTGGTGCATTTAGTTAGAGAGTATCTTTCAGAATTAGCAATTTTGGTACGTCTTATTTGGTTTCGAGAGATTTTCGTGCCACAATGTTGATCTAAGGCTTTCCTATGGGATTGTGCTTATTGATCAGCATTGTAGTTAGTAGACTCTATTTTGTTTGTAATGTGTTTTGTATTCCTTTTCGCCACTGCATTTGGTGATGTCTATTTTTACATGCTGTATATTCTGTGTTGTTAACAAGATTAACTCTATTTTGTCAAACAGAATAAAAGAAAAGATAAGATGAAGTCGTGTCTTTATTAAGAATTTCTGGTATCTTGATGCAAAGAGAAGTGGTCTTTGACTGGGGAGAGTAAATAAATAAAAATTTGGGGAGTTGAATAACTCAGTTATAGTCTATGGCAAATGATAATTTAGCTACTGCCACTAATGGTCTTTGACTGTTGGGGAGTAAATAAATCAAAATTTTGGGAGTTGAGTAACTAAGTTATATTTTATGGCAAATGATAATTTATGTACTGGCACTAATGTTATTTTGAGTATCATTGAGTTTTTTTGGAGTGGCAATAAGAATATAGCAGCTCCTTGAAGCTCAGTTTGTATGTTAAGAGTTACTTTGGGTTGTAGTATAGTTTAACTTTGCATCTTTTTGGTCACTCAGGTTTATTTCTTCTTTCAGTAGACGATAGATTCTCTATATGCAAGTTTATTTTGAATGTTCTTCTGATTCCTTGTATGATATGTAGATTCAACTAATTATAGTAAATGTGGATAGAACAGTAACAGGTCTCAAGTGTGACTTGAATTTGATTTTAGGTGGACATATGCAGATCCATCTTGGGCTCGGATTGCAGATCTTGTTCCAGTTGTGGTTTCTAGTGCAGAAGCAGGTGATCTTGTTGCGAACAAGATCTTGCATGATGCCGTTCAAGAATTGGCTTCGAGTGTGAAAGCTGTTGTTCAGAGATTGGATCTATGCGGTGAAGGTACGGTTTTGAAATCATGAATTGACATGTGAAAATCTCAGAGCCTAGAGTTTTTGAAATATGGCATGTGGATATGATCTTTATACCTGCCCTCGCTAGGAGTTTACATGGATGGATGCACATTGTAACTCCAATTTCTAATCATAATGCTGTTAGCATAAGTGTAACATATCGAACCTACAAAATATTGTATAATTCAGAAGGTTTGGACTCAAATCACCAACACTATTCCAATGGCTGTAGAAAATGCATCTATATCACCTATAAAGGGTTTCCTCATTGATTTCTTGTGCGTACAATTTATATACCCTACTTTACCTAGATAATGAAATACAGTGCCCTGCATTTACCATCAATTTCAGAATCCCCTTCCAACTAACATCAGAATACACACACTGCATGTGCCACACCTTCTGGTATGTGATTTCAAATCCTATTGACATATACGCCATGTGAAGCCACCTTTATGCTGTCACATGCAGGTTGAAAGTGGGTGCCTCGCCCATCCACTTGAATGTTGGTCCTAGCCTTTCATTTATAGAGGCGAGATCTGGGAAATAGAGTTGTGCCTTCGGTTACTTAGTACATGAATGAAGGTGTTGTTGAAATCTCACGAGTCATTTTCTGAAAGCTCACCTGCATGTGTTGAGATCTTGCTAGCCTCCGGGTATCCCATAGCACCCATTCTCTTCTTGATGTGTACAAAATTCTGAATCCTTAATGGCATTTTCTGCCTTACTTTTTATCCCTGCGGGTGGCAATGGGAAGGAGATGGCATCACCAACCGCATTCTGTATCTTAAAATTAACTGGAAGGAAAACATTTTTCAAAATAATACATAGACTTCTCTTAGGCAACATCATGAGTAATTGAATATTTGACAGGAATATAATCTTTTCATTTTGAAGGTAATCACACACGGGTTATCCTCCTTTGATTCCATATTATAAGTAAATATTAAAGACAAATTATCTAGTAAGAGATCCAAGAAGACTGTAAAAAAAAAAGCTAATAAAGCTTAATCATATGTACTTAGAGTTGCCAGGACAAGCTGAATCATATATGGCACTATTTAGATCTGAAAATAAGTTTAAAAAACACTTCTTTCTCCTAGCGCCCAACTGCAGTCAACTTGTAGAATGTAGTTTTCATTGCTTCATGCTGGAATATTTCATAAATCTTTATACCAAAACCCATACAGTGCGAGGTTCTTCTCAGTCACCTCGATATTGAAAATATCAAATTAATTTGGTAGCCGAACGAAAAGCTCAATTTAAAATGAACACCACAAGAAAGCACTAGAGAACTCTTCCCATCTGCTCCATTTGATATATGCAATTGCCAAGTACATATTATTACGCACAGAGCATGAAATCCTTCCTCAGCTGTTCATCTTAATTGAAATATTTTATACAATTACCCAACTGCAGATGGAAAAGATCATTTTGCTCTTGTAATGGTTGGTGGCGTCCTTGAAGCCAACAAGAGATGGGACATTGGTAATGAAGTAATGAATTGCATATCAAAGGACTTCCCTGGGGCTCTGCCAATTCGTCCAAAGGTGAGCATATATTAACATTATCCTTCTGCTAAACCTTTCATATAGTTCTTGCCTGTAAAAGGGCAATGTTTATTCGTGTCTGAACGAAAGCCAGATTTTAAGATAACTTCTAAAACTACAGATACAGGCAAGATATGCAAATGAATTGTTGGAAGATATGAATATGATTAGATACAACCTGCGTTACAATTTGAAAATTAGTATCTGACTTCTATCACTTCAATAATGCATAATATTCCGATTCTAAAAGACCCTTAAAACTATCAGAAAGTCAAGTCTGCTAAATACCACCTGGTCGTGGAAGCCATCGAGCAATAGTATTTAGTACCCGTTTGACAGAGATTATAAACTGGTTTATTTGACCAATATTGGTTTTTTTGAATTGAAATTGTTGACTTTCCATGTTAAAAGTGTGTTGAAAAGTCAAAAATTACGGCTGAAAAAAACCAAAATGGGTTTAAAATCCCAATCAAACAAAGCCTTACTATTATCCCGTTTTTGTAATGTCGTCTTTTTTGTATGTTGTGGCCAGAAAATTTGTATTTGAACGTTTCAGTTCAACAGGTTCCCTTTTCCTCATTCCTTATACTACCCTTCTTTCTGTGTCTAAAAACCTGGTAAAGCAAAATCGAACATTTTCATTTTCAGAAGAATTGGTTAAGAGATTTACCGGCTTCAGTGTGAGTTCCTATTAATAATTTTTCTGTTTTATATGCTACTCATCCTCTTTATCTTATGTTCTATGTGGAAATAAAATTAGGTAGAGCCTGCTGTAGGTGCTGCATTGCTTGCTTGGAATTTTTTGATGAGAGAATGCCATCACGAACCATTTACAAGTTGACTAGTATTTTTATGGGGATAGTATTTGTACAGTGAGATGGGAACTGTGCATAGAAGAAAGAAAGTTTATAAATAAACATTTTTTACGATATTTTATCTGTGGTAGCTTGAATTTTATCGTTTTTTATTTGTCTTTTCATATTTATTTGTATTTTCGATTTAAGAAAGACAATCTTATTCAATGTTTCCTTCTTTATTTTTAAAGATCAGAGTTACAGAAGTGAATTTTGGAATAGTATTGTATCATGTTGTGATTTGGTTGCTTATAGCTTGGTTATTTTCATTAGCATTTCGTGGGTTAATTAAATCAATGGTCATTGAACTATATTTTGCACTATTAATTAATAACTGAACATTGTATTGCGTTACTCATTCATTACTGGGTTAGATAGATTCAGTTTCATCCCTTTGACAGAATTGTCCAGGTGACAGATGGAAATCTAATATGGCACCGTTTAGACGTTAAATTATGTCAAAACAGAAAAATGCGACTTCCATATGGTTAAAACACGACTTTAGAAATGTCTTTATCTTCCTTAGACACCCCACCCCCAACCTGACCACGCACCCGGTCAACAACCAATTCTTGCCCATGTCGGCATGTCCTAACTTACCCATTCACAGCCACCATCCCAACACACAAGATCCATAAAAAAGTAACCACCACCATTCACCAAATTACATCGTTTACTCTAAATCTTATACCCAATTATCTATCAATTCAATTATGCCAAAACTCCATTTAAAATCCACCCAAAAAAATCCCTCAAAATCAAAACTCATTTGAGAAAACAAAGAATCTCGAATCCTTAATCCAAACCAAGTCCGACATCTTGAAGGCATCAAGAACACAAAATCTCAATCTTCAACACCAAACATTTGGGGTGGGACAGGTGGCGGTGGAGTGGGTCGGTGGGAGTGGGATGTAAAGGGTTGGAAGTTGATGAGGAACATAGAGAAATTGAAGAATGGGAGCAAGGTGGTGGTGGGAGAACTTGAGAGAGTCGTGGCCTTATAATGCACTTTTTTGTCCATTATGGGTGTACTTGGGGTTGCTAAAATTTGTTTGTTTTTTATTTTTATTTTTTATTTTTTTGCTTTTAATTTTATATCAACGATTAATTGGTGCCACGGCGGATTGTCGTAAGCCACATATGCAATTCCGTCAAAGAGATGAAAGGTAATCCAACTCAATGATGAATAGATACGCGGTACAATGCTGGATGACCATTGAGATACGTTTGAAAGTTGAATTATTAAGTAGTAGCGTTGTGTGTATAAACCGTTCATTAAATTAAATTAAAGGAAATTGGCGCAAATGGTCTCTAATGTATGACATTAGTGCGCAAATGGTATCTAACCTTTCATTTTTGGCGAAATGGTCCCTAACCTATCAATTTAAGTGCGCAATTGATCATTTTTTACTGATTCCATTAAAAATCCGTTAAAAACTTTTAATTTAGGTGCGCAAAGGGTCCCTCTAATTTTTTTTTCTTTATTAGTGGAGTAAAATTGTCAAGTTACATTTTTCTTAATTGGCGCAAATGGTCCCTAACCTTAGTTTCAGGGAAATTGGCGCAAATGGTCCCTAACGTATGACATTAGTGCGCAAATGGTCCCTAACCTTTCATTTTTTGCGGAATGGTCCATAACCTATCTATTTAGGTGCGCAATTGGTCCTTTTTGACGATTCTGTTAAAATCTGTTAAAAACCTTTCATTTAGGTGAGCAAAAGGTCCCTCTCATTTTTTTTTTTTTTTGTCTTTATTAGTGGGGTAAAATTGTTAAGTTTAACTTTTCAATTGGCGCAAATGGTACTTAACCTTAGTTTTAATTAAAAAAATTTGCAATTGGATTCTTAACCTTTACAAAAAGTAAAAATGGGTCCGATACTTTAATTTTTTTAAAAAAAAATTAAAAGAAACTAACAAATTGATAATATACTAAATTATTTTGTATATTTTATGAACTATTATAAAATAATTAAAATTAAAACTCATGATTATTGACAAATGTGCTAATTAAAATTATTTTATTATTATTAAGTAATCATATTGTTTAAAATTAAAATTAAAATTTTATCATTACAGCATAAAAAGAAAAATAAATTTGTCACAAATAAAAAATTTAATTATGTTCAACCCAGCCCGATTTTATACAATATCATATTTACTGGTCCAACCTAGCCCGTTTTTGATCCACAGGATTACTGGGCAGCCCAATTTTAAATTTTAATTTATTTTTATATTTAAAAAAAAAAAGAAAAAAAAAACAAACATATGAAGATGCCAATTTTAAATTTTAAATTATTTTTCTATTTAAAAAAAGAAAAAGAAAAAAATGTTTGATTTTCTTTAAGTTTTTATAAAAAGATAAAAGTATTTTACCTATTTGCACATTTTGTAATGATTAAGAATCCACAAACAATTTCTTCTAATTAAAACTAAGGGTATATTTGTCTTTTTCATCCCATAAGGACCAATTTCGCATCAAAATACATAGGTTAGAGACTTGTATGCTAAAAAATAAATATTAGGAACCAATTCTACACTAAAGACAAAGGTTAGAGACCATTTGTGCCAAAATCCCGAAAAATAAAAACATTATAATCCTATGCCGTTGTGTTTGGAAAAAAATTTAATCAGTAAACACAATCAAAACCGTCATGTCCAAAATTTAACAAAATTCGCTTGCAACATTCATCTACCATAACAAACCAAAAAAAAAAAAATCGGTCACGTGAGATAATTTGAAAATTGAAAAACCGATTCATCTAGAAGGAAGACAAAAAATAATTCCATTGAAATCGATTGAACTATTTGAGATTCATTAAGAACATGAAATTGAGGACATCACAAACTATTTCCATAGAAATTCAATTACAAGATTTTAATTAAAAGATTACAATTTGAATGACTCATTCTCTGTTTTTTTTTTTTTTTTTTTCCCTTATGGACTCAATAAATTTCTATTGTTGAATGTTTTTCTGCATTTTTTCATCAAGTTCATACTTGATTTCTTTTAAGGTGATCTTCGTTATAAAAGATGATAGGTGACATTATTTCATTACATGTTATTTTTTCACATATGATTGATGTTATGTCCCATGTTGTTTTGTATGTTAGTTAAGTGATAGCGTACGTGGTGCATTTGTTTCGTTATAGAGTGTGTTATTTTTCTGTATTCAATATTTTAGATCATTCTAAAAATACATGATATGTTATATTTGTGTTATTTGTGCAGTCAATGTACTTAGCCTCCGTTTGGTATAGATTATAAACAGGTTTATGGTTTATTTGACTACTTTTTGGTCAAAAATGTCATGCTATACACACAAAAATTTTGGTCAAATAAACTGTTTTTGGTCAAATAAACTCTTTTGGTCAAATAAACCAGTTTATAATCTATACCAAACGGAGGCTCATTAAATATGGTGGCTCTTAAAATGAAAACAACGAATAGACTGGTTTGAACGTTGCTGAAATTTTAGTTATGTTGCGATGTACAAACATAGAAATTGTAACTTTCTTGGAAGTATAAGAATAAGCTTTTTTCTGTATACTTATAAACTCTTTTAATTTATTCTAGTTAAAGGTTTTTTGAGAACTTTCATCTTTTTCTTGATTTTTATATGCTTGAAAAGTCAAATTTAATTTCATTGTCTTTAGCTTCCTGCTTTTTCTCTGTTTACTGCAAGCCGCTATCCCCAAGATTTCTTCCTTACTATACTTGCCCCACACAGATAATATTTCTTTGCTATTGAACGTCATCAATGAGTATATAGTTGCCCAGCTTTTTGCAAATTGGAAGGTCAAATGACTGTCTAAGTCCGAAATAGCTTTTTTTAAGAGCTTACTCAACATATAGAAGTGCTTTCATTTTTGAGAACCATATAATATATCTATGAATCATCCTTTATTCCTTTCACAAACACAATGCACGTACATTTAAATAGATTCTGTATACAATCGACCCAAGACGAAAGTTTCGGGGCGTTTCCAAACCAAATGGAAATCAAAATGAACCTTCTTAAACTTTTTTCATTTGGAACATGCTAGAAATATAAAAAAAATGGTTATAGAATTGAGAAGTTTGAAATAGTGCTACTGTGGTTATATGTCCTATTTATGTGCTATTTGTGTTAATTTTCCGTCGTATTTTACGTTTAGCCCAAATTTCAATGTATTTGAATGACACTCGGGTAGTTAACCTAAAGTCCAGGTCCAAAAGGGAAGTTGGGTAAATAGCACTAACTCTATTTTGAGCACGTTTTAATAATTTGTCTTCTATTTTTAAGCAAGGAAAAAAAAAAAAAAAAAAACACTCTGTTACATCATATTTGTTAGTATTTATAAATACTTATAAATTGATCAAAATATTATTTTTATTCACAAATTTTGTAAGAGTCATTGCGTTTAATTTAAATTTTTACCAGATAAATTATTAACTTGAAAATTTACTTAACTTTACTTACAATTGAAAAAAAAAACAAAAAATTACTTATGAATATCCTTTTCAAGCTTATAGCCTAGACATGCTATGAGAGAAGGCATTTTGACAACTTTTAGCAATTCTTTTTTTTTGGTCCAAGCAATGAGATGAATATGACGAACAAGATACAATAAAAGTGGATTGCAGATTAATTTCGGAGAAAATGAAAGGCATAGTAAAAATAGCATGAGAGATTTTTAGAGAGCAAACATTTTGACAAGAAAAGATCAATTGTGATTCTACAATCTTTAAACGAATGATTCATATTAACGATAACTATGTCGTCAGATGAAAAATACTGTATAATGATTACTACTAAAATCACATGCACAAACGTGATGTGATGACTTGTTAGCTGTTATCTGTGTCGAAAAGTAGGGATGCTGTATAGATTGTTTGGAGCTTGAAGACATATATTTCAACTAATTTTTACGACTAACCACATGGACCCTATAGATCAAGTTTGCAATGTTCCAAAGTTAAATGACGACCAGTTGACTACAAAACCCTTAAACGGACAAAAGTCATAGACTTGGACAATTAGTTGGGCAAATTGGCCATAAAGACATTCATGCAGACTAGCGCTATGTAGCTCTTAGTGGAAACCTAAATTATATGACTTCTTTTAGCCATGTCTATACGTATGATAAAAATCAATCCTTATTATTAAAGAAGGTGCAACCAAAGCAAAATGTTTGAAAATATCGGTGAACTCGTCGATTTTTTTTGTCGAACAACCTTCATACACTGCAGTAAACAATCACTATCGATATAATTAACTAATCTTTGATATTGATGATCGAGTTTTCTTCTCTACTAACCCAAAAATTACTACATACGTCTGTTTTCATATTTCTCAATTTCTCGATTTTTATCTCTTCAAATTATCTTCACAAATATATCTCATTCTTCTTTCTTTATTTATTGAGTCAACGATCGGATCTTATCGACTGTAAAGCGGTATACTAATTATAAATTGTAATGTCACATCATAAACAATAACACTGACAACTTTAAATTCTTACGTTCTCTTGAATTTCAATGAGTCAATTGTCAATAATACATAGTCGAATCTTGAATTTCAACGAGTCAATTGTCAATAAGGGTGTGTTTGATAGGTTTCCATGGAAAATGAAAATATTTTCCATGTAAGTTGGAAAAGAAATTCCACCAAATAGGTGAGAAAAAAATTTCCAAGAAAGTGGCCAAATGTGTGCTTTAGATGATTGTACCTTGAAAATCTTTTCCATTTTCCATGTGCCAATCAAACAAAAAAGTGGGAAAATAAAAGCCATTGATTTGACAAGATTTTCCATGGAAGTGACATTTTCCATGGAAAATTTGTGAATCAAACACACCCTAATATATAGTCGGCTCGAATCTTATACTATATGAAGAAATTCACCTTATTATTAAGTGGTAGATTTTCCCACCACGATACAAATATCATACTTCCCTAAATTAGCTCGCACATAGCATTTCACTTCTACAAGCTTCCTTAAATTCAGACCCTCTCTCTCTCTCTCTAGATATCGGCTGTGTACCTGTGTGTGTATTATATAATAGATATAAAAACCAGAAAGGAGAGGAAAAAAAAAAAAAAAGCATAAAGATCTGAAGCTCCATTCTAGCTCTCCACAGAGAGATCTCAATAGTGATAACAAAAGCTACTCATCATTTTCTGCTTTTTCTTTTTCTTTCTCTGTTTCTCAGTTACTTGTGGATTCATTGCTCTATGTAGCATCTTCTTAGGGTTCATAAACTGCTAAATACTTCGAGATCTGCCTTACTTAGCAGTAGAAATTTTTCTTCATTTGTTTGTTTTTTTCTTGAACGAAAGAAAAGGAAACTACAAACTGGGTTGGGGGGTTCTGGGTATAAACGAAGAATATGTGAGGCTGCTGTTTAAATTTCTTTTGGTGGGCTGGGGTGGGGGGGGGGGGGGTGGGGGGTCAAGTCATATGTTCAAGATTATTTTTTGATTTATAAATAAATATCTTGGTACTTTATTTTTAGGAGTGATATATTAGGAGTTTTTTTTAGCTGCTTTCATTTTTCTAGAATATGAGATTATCTTCTTCTTCTTCTTCTGCGGGCTTTAATCCTCAGCCTGAGGAAGGTATGTTTTATTTTATTTTTTTATTTAAAATTCTTCATAGATGCATATGGATTTTCTTTTTTAGTTATTAAATTAGTTATCTTTTATGGGACATATTTAATTTTAGTGTTTTTTTTGGGCTGGGGGTGCTGGCAGGTGAGAAGAAATGCTTGAATTCAGAGCTGTGGCATGCATGCGCGGGTCCTCTGGTGTCGCTTCCACAAGTCGGGAGCCGTGTTGTGTATTTCCCCCAAGGACACAGTGAGCAGGTAACTAGGATTGTACTTAAAAGAAAGACGTGCTCGAAATTTGCTATGCCATTCAGAGGATAGGGTGTATACACAGTGTGTGTCATCCCTGGGGAGGGTGCATGTTTGGTTAGTTTTGATTGCCTATGTATTTGTGAGTTCACTATAGATGAAGAGTGCATATGCTTAGGTTACTTACTAATGCACTAATGCAACTTTTCATATGGTTTTGATCGCATATGGATGCTCCCTATTTCTTAAATTCTGGATAAGTGATTGTACATATTTATTGGTGGCTGGTAGTTTACAAGAACATATTATCCTACTATCATCTATGTAAAAATAAGGCACTTTGTATGTCACACTTGAAGTTGGTTGTACATCAATAGTACAAGGTTTGTAAGGAAAATAAAAGAAAATGATCTGAGAATGTTGTTCAAGTTTTATAGATATCAAGTGTAGTCAGTTTGTTTACAACATATTTATTGTTTATTGGTGTATTGCTTGTGGACTCTCATTACATAGTATTCCTGGGAAATGAAAAACTTTTGGTTGTTGAATTATTGGTCGAAGCTAGTAAGATACAGGCATACAGGGTGACCTGTCACTGTGTGCTGCACTTCTTTTCATTTCTTCTACCAAGATTGTTTCTTTGCATTTGTTTTGGGGGGTGGTGGTTGAAAATGTCCTCATGAGTCATATTGTAGTTACAAGCTTCAGGAATGATATCACTTGAAAGCTGAAGCTATATAGTGTTACTTTTGCATTGCCCTTAACACTTCCTGATAATTTATGCTCTCAATTATCATTATTTTATGAACAGGTTACTGCCTCAACCAACAAGGAAGTAGATGCCACTATCCCTAACTATCCCGGCTTATCACCACAACTTATATGCCAGCTTCACAATGTGACTATGCATGTAAGTTGCTTTTCAAACTCTAATATTTGTTATACTGTATCTTATTTCCCCGTTGTATACATATTAACAGGTTTTGTTCTTATATCAGGCAGATGTTGAAACAGATGAAGTATATGCACAGATGACTTTGCAACCCCTTAGTCCTGTACTGAACTTTGACTTTGTTTATTTATGTATGTTCTTATTGCATGGTTGCTCTTTTTATTAACTCATTGATTTTGATAGGAAGAGCAAAAGGACATATGCCTGCTGCCAGCAGAACTTGGCACCCCGAGTAAACAGCCAACCAATTATTTCTGTAAAACACTGACTGCAAGCGACACCAGCACTCATGGAGGATTCTCCGTCCCTCGCCGAGCAGCTGAGAAAGTCTTTCCCCCTCTTGTATGTTTGATGTGTATCATGCTCCTCCAGAATCTGACCTCACAATTTCTATGATATATTGTTATTTGTCTAATTTGTCATCTACTGCTCCTTCAGGATTACTCACAAACACCTCCGTGTCAAGAGTTGATTGCGAAGGATCTCCATGGCAATGAGTGGAAGTTCAGGCATATTTTTCGAGGTGAGTATTCCTTAGGAATGGTTTATTGGAAATTTAATTTGTTTTTGAGTGTTGAAAAAGTATTCCTTAACCGTGCATGGTTACTTTGGTGATTACAAAATTTAAGCATGCATACTGTTTCCACGTCCTGTTCAATGGCTTCTCGTTGTCCTCTCCTTTCACTCTTAATGCCTGGTGTGCTACTTCCCTGTCAACGTGTCCTTTTATTTATCAGAAAATGGTTTGTCCCCACATTTTCAACCAAGAAGTAGCTCCATTTTGAAATTTTACTCTTCAGAGTGGGAGATGTAAAAGCAATCTTTGTGGCGCAAGGGTAAGCTGCTGGTTTTGTTTTGATTTGTCTCCCATTTTATCCTTTACTTTTTTGGTTATGGAGGGAAGTGGAGGCGAGGGATGATTACTTTGTAATTGCAAGCAGGATTGAGGTCTGCTACTTAGAGTTTGACAGTTGGTGGGAAGTTCTAATATGACATATGGATAGCTGTTAGCTTCCTGCAATTGTGGAAACTTGGTGATGGAAATTACAGATAGCAACTAGTTGGAGCCCAAAAGAATCAGAAAGCTTGACTGAGGCTTGAAAAGTTGAGTTAGATTTTGGTAGTGCAGTGTTCTGGCAGTATCACAATGCCGTTGATCATAACTAGGTGGTATTTCTTTGATATGATGAAGAATTAAAAGATAATAAATTAGGAAATCTGGCTTCTTCCATGTATGATCATTACCTCATCCTGAGGAGGCTGCTTAAATTGGTGTAAAGTCAACTGAGGGCTTGTCTGGATCTCTTTTATTGCTGAATCAGGTGTGTGGAAGACTCTTGGAATTGCCACTAGTTGAAATGCCTTACTGGATGGTTATTTTGTGTACCATCTGGTTAGTTTCAATGCTTATATCTAACAAAAGACTTGGAAGAAAGAATCCACTAAACTGAAGGTTACGAAGTGTGCTTTGAGAAATGGAGAAAACAGCTTTGAAATTTCAGAAACTTGGAATGGTCCAATTACTATTATGGGCACTGGCCCTTCGACTTCTCTTTATGCCGAATATTAATGTGTTCCATAGCACCTCCACTTTTACTTAAATGGTGTGTCAGAGGTCCTTTAAAAAAAACTCCATTTAACCTGTCTTTGATATAGTGATTTGGAAGAGAAACAAGCCAGATGATCTTGGTAAAACTTGTTTGTCTCATTAATTTAAGGAACCAGTTATATTTAGTTCTGCAATTGAGTGGAAAATGTAACCAGACTTGCTGAATGTGGCTCTGGATTATCACGGTGTCATATTAGTATATTACTTTGGTTGTTGGACGATTTTCTTCTCTAGCTCTTGTATCTTCTCCTTTTTATTGAGGGCTAAGGAGGTTCATGCATAATCTACAGAGATATCATGTTTTCTTTTTAGATGTGGTGACCAACTTCTGAAATTTGCAGTTCATCTTATGTGCTAATCCAAAATTCGAATTTACAGGACAGCCCAAGAGGCATCTCCTTACGACGGGGTGGAGTGTGTTCGTCAGTGCAAAGAGACTTATTGCTGGAGACTCGGTGATTTTCATCTGGTAGGCAGTTGTCTGCATGCACGTGAGATCTTCATGAATGAGATTTCACTTTGCATCTCTTTCTCTTGTGTGTTTTTGCGTGTGTGCACTAATTTATGTAAGTATGTTTACATATACCCATTACATGTTACTGTTTTTTATATGTTTCTGTAGTTGTTGCAGCAGTACTTGGAAATGTGTCCATTTTTCTGGAGAGCATACACCTCGTTAAGTAGCTTGGGAAAATGCTTATCTGGTTTCCCGAGGGGGTGGTGGTTGGTTATCGTATCTTAGTATAGACTATCTGCACTCTGTGCTTTCTTTTGATGAATAGTGGCCTGGACTAAGATTTTTCCTAACCCACTGTGTTTCACCACCAGTGAGAAGATCCGTTAGAAACTTTTGAAAGTAGTAGGCCTTGCATTGTGAACAGAAACTTCTTTTTTGGCTGAAAATTTCATTTGAGAGGAGATTAGTAAGGAGCCTTGGAAACAGTAGGCTTAACATGGTTAATATATACTTTTTGATACTTGATGCTATTACTCTGCAAATCTGTCTGTTGTCATGCTATTTGCAGTTTTGGGTTTCATCTCTTTGTAGCTATTGGAAGTATTCTTGTTCAAAATCAAGCTTTTTTTCTATCAGGAATGAAAATAATCAGTTGCTTTTGGGGATTCGGCGTGCTAATCGTCCACAAGCTGTCATGCCATCGTCAGTTTTATCAAGTGATAGCATGCAAATAGGTCTTCTTGCGGCAGCAGCTCACGCAGCAGCTACGAATAGTCGTTTCACCATCTTTTATAATCCAAGGTAAGGATTCTGCTTGTATTTGTGCTATACAGATATATTTTTTCATTTGTAACATTTGTGCTCTTCTTAATTTCAGGGCCAGTCCATCAGAGTTTGTCATACCTCTTGCAAAATATGCTAAAGCTGTGTATCATACACGAGTTTCTGTGGGTATGCGCTTTCGGATGCTTTTTGAAACAGAGGAGTCAAGCGTTCGTAGGTAGGTCTGGCTTTTTCTGGACATTCTCACCAAAAAGGGAGAAAAAGGATCGTTGTCCTTGTAATATATATTCATTGTGTATACACTTGCATGCTAACTTACTGTTGCACCTAAAAAGCTGCTGTAGTTGGTTGAACTTATTAGATGAATTGGAGAGATTTTGGAACGGAGTAGCATCAGGCATAAGTCAGTTTCTTTCTGTTCAGCATTTACCTGGGTCACATATCTTTTCTGAAGGTTCTACAGCGTTCTTATAATTTCTTAACAGTGTGTTTTCTGCAATTATAGATGAAGCTAAGAGCATTTTAATTAGCATGCAATAAAATGTTGGAGTAGCAGCACATATAAAGTTCGCGTGCTTTCCGTCTTTTGTCGTTATTCTGTCTGTTGCACTTCAATATGAACACCTCAATTTCTGAAATACAACCTGTATTCTTGTTTCCATTTACTAAAGATAAAAGTTAAAATGAAGAGTGTATTGACAGATCTGACTCTTAAGTCAAACTGCAGAGAACATCAATATGAGCCTCAAAAGGTTTCTAAATTGCTATCTCTATTTTTTTCCATTAACAAAAAGTGAAAGCTAAAATTGATAAGGTATTGACAGATCCAACTCTAATTACAAACTGCGGAGTGGAAGTGAATTTGAGCACATGGAGTATTGAAGTCAGAGGAACTGGTGTTGATAGTGTCATTAGAGCAGCTGTTTGAATTAGTAATTTTTGTAATACGTACTGAAGAGAATTAATTAATTACTGCTTAAAGAAGCTTTTAAAATGATTCATTGACATAAAGTGAAAAAACACGAGTTAGTGTAGATTGCCTATTGAGATATCTTATCATGGTAGGGTTCCTTCACAGCTTAGCTTTTTATTAATGGATTTTTTCCCATCAAATTTTAGATCTTTTTAATGAGATTGTATTCTGGAAATTTCTTCTTTAGTTCCTTACAGGTCTTGATTTTTATTAGCCCATAAAATTGCGAATGGTTTTGACAATGACAAGTAGAAGTGATAATGCACGAAAATCTATGCCAAAACAACGCGGTTTAACATTTTATATGATTGTCCTGCACTAAAACTTCAGCCAGTCAAATGGTGTACACTTGTATAGACTATGGAGACATAAATCTGACCTCTCTATCTAAAGCTGTGGTGGGAAATCTAAATCTTTTGAGCCCTCACTATCAATCGGCCAAAGTCATTGCCATGCATTTTATTTGAGTTGCCTACAAGAAATGTCTTTATTTGTCAGATCAATAGTGTACGGATGACCTAGTTTGTTTGTAGCAAATTTGAGCAAATGCAAGATTCATGTTGTGTGTGAGTCTGCTGGCTTTAGATTGTGAATTGTGTGACTAAGTTCATTTGATTTGTTCAATGTCTTTCGTTTCAGATTGTATTTGATTGGTTATGCAATGTGTTTCAAACATGAACGAGTTGATGAACACATTTTATACAGTATTCCCCAAGAATATATCTTGTTATTGCTTGCTACCTGCAAGCTGAAAATGCAATGAATATTCCTATGCTTTGCTTGTTTGTTCTCACTTAGCTGATTAACAATTCTTAATTAAGTATGTTGAATTTAAAAAAGACTACACTCTGGGAGAATTTTCACAATGAAACATGCATAAATTTAAGTATGTTTTATATTTGGTACTTATTGATGAAATTTAGTGTTGAACGGGAAACAATCATGGCCTTGCCAGGAACGTGGAATAGTGAATGGTAAGATCGTGGAGTCTGACCTTGTTAATGGTGATCAAAAACTAAAATGAAATTCAACTTTTTATGGTTCAAGAAAAATGCATCATGTTGTTATTTCAATGAATGTTCCTTGTCCAATATGATCATTCCCTAATGTTTGAACTTTTCTCGAGATAACTATGTCACGCAGTATGCTTCTATGCCTTCTTTATGCCTCGATCTCCATTATTTGACTTTCAGAGGCTTATTTTTGTTTCCATTCTTTATACTACCTGAATGTTAAATTCGCCATAAACTCTGATCTCTCCCCTCCCGCTTGTCTGTCTATTCATATACATGTAAACAAATACTCGTGGAAATATAAAGATGTGTACACAAACAGAAAAATTATGGGTATACGTTGGACTGAAATTTATATTTTTTAACTCAGGTACATGGGCACAATTACTGGCATTGGCGACTTAGATCCTGTTCGTTGGCCAAACTCGCATTGGCGCTCAGTGAAGGTTAGTAAAAGATAGTCCTATGCACACACTGGCTTTCTTGTTTTTTACACTGATGATGGTCAATTTGCTACAAGCGTACTGTTATGCAATGATATGTTATCTACTGATTGATAACCGTGAATGGATGGAGATACTTGTATGTACTTTTGCATTTAACATGCACTTCCATTTATAGAAATCGTTTATTCTTTTGTGAAATGTTCGAATATGTTCAAATGCAAAAGAATGTTATTTGTACTCCATTCCAGTGATTGCACTGCTGCGTCATAGCTACCGAAAAAGAGAGAATTGAACTTAGAACCACCATTAGTACCACCAAGAACCCTGAAAGGGGACAACTCCAAACCATGTCATCCCCCAGCCCCTGAACCATTAAAAGCAGCATGACAAAGTCCAAATCATCATCAGCTCGTACACCATTGTCTGGCTCCAGTCTCATTGCCTAATACTACACATATCGGTGCACATCATTAGTTTTGGTCTACTCCTTTCTCTAGAGTGTTGTACTGAAATTGCATTACTCTTTTTAACGAGTGTCTCTTTATATCTAAACAATATATGATGTGCCTCACCACCCAAGTCGTCCTTTTATTTATGTTCAAAAGAATAACTATCAGTATGTAGGTTCATTTGCTTATTGGATGCTATTTCAAACACATTTCATCAAAGTATATATGGCCACTAATTTATCAAAGAATAACTTCGGGTGTGTTTAATTGGAGTTAGGTAGAAAAGAAAACAATTTCCATGTAAGTTACAAAATAAAACCTCCTTCCCCACTAAGAAAATATTTTCCATGGAATTGGCCAAAAAAAAGCTTAAAGTGGTTGTACCCTAGAAGTCATTTTCTTTTTCCACCTTGTATCAAACAGCCAAAGTGATGTGACATTATTTTCATCGGATGTGACATTTTCCATGAAAAATGGTGCAATCAAACGGAACCTGTACAGTTTAAATCAAGAATTTAATTGAGTCTTGTTATTAATGAGTTTGGATTCAGGTACATGACTGTTTTTTTCTTTTTGCAGTTTTATTCGGTTTATTGTACCACTTCGTCAAATCATGTTAATTTTAGTTTTACTTCTCCTGTTTTCTAACTTGTTCTATTTGGATCTTTTAATTCTTTTTGCATATATTTGGTGAAAACCTTAAAAATGATCTGGACTGATCTTTTAGGACTTGTTTAATACGCTGAACTAGACAGAATTAAATAGGCCGACTGAAAATTTTTAAGGATCTCTTTGTTAATCTTATCGTCTGTACATGGGCGGCGTGTATAAACTCGCCGAAGACTAAAATTACCATCCAAAACTAGCCTATAGAAAAAGGAAACAAGAAGCCAGGCACCTGGTTTCCTTCCTCTTAAGTCAATAATTTCATAACAACCCACTGAAATATAGACCTAGTCTTCTTTTCCACTCATATTCCTTTCTCGATTCAATTTTGTACAGGTATAAATACACACAAGGCTGGTATACACACACATAATTACATGTACTTGTCATTTTAAGGAGCATAGTTTCTCAATCATAACAATATATACTTCTCCCACCAAAAAGCACACAAAGTCTAAAATGGGACATTTGATGAAACCATAGGCATGCTTATATTAAACCAACTCCCACCCATCCCCCCACACACAAGAAATAAGAAAATATGAGAAAGAAAAAAGGCTCCCGAAGTGATTCCATCCATGTCTGTGACCAAAAGTAAAATTTACTCCAGGACCAGCTTAAAAAGAGTTATGGTACAGTGTTCTTAGTTCATTGAAACCTGACTATTAGTGTCAACTGTCTCCTTTCTGTGTTTGCCACACTTCAACTGTGCATGTGTTATGGAGCTTTCAACTGGTCTAATGTTTTTTCATCTACGTTGACAGCTCTACCTTTAAACCTGATGATGTTGAAACATGTTCTCCTTTATTTGCTTATGCAGGTTGGTTGGGATGAATCAACTGCGGGGGAGAGGCAACCCCGAGTTTCCTTGTGGGAGATCGAACCACTAACGACCTTTCCCATGTATCCATCACCATTCTCCCTCAGATTGAAGCGACCATGGCCATCCGGACTGCCCTCCTTCCCTGGTGTGGTTATAATAGTGTGGCTTTGAAAAGTCGTCGTTTCATTTTCTTGTCTCAATTTAGATTTTTCTTCTCTGATTACTCATCATCCTTTACTCTTGCTTCATTTAGGTCTTAAAGATAGCGGTGATATGAACTTGAATTCCCCACTTTCATGGCTTCATGGTGGTATTGGAGATCAGGGCATGCATGCACTAAATTTCCAGGGATTTGGTGTAAACCCCTGGATGCAACAAAGGCTTGGTGCTTCGACGCTTGGTTCACAACCTAATATTTACCAAGCAATGGCTGCTGCTGCACTCCAGGAAACGGGTTCATTAGATCCTTCCAAAATTGCCAATCAGTCCCTCCTGCAGTTTCAACATAATGTTCCCAATAGCTCTGTTCCACTCGTACAAAATCAGATGTTGCAACAGTCCCACTCTCAACAAAACTTCCTCCAGGGCTATCCGGAAAACAATATAATATCACAGGGTCAGATTCTGCAGCAGCAATTGCAGCGGCATCAGACATTTAATGAGCAACAGCAGCAAATTCGGCAATCCCAGCAACTACATCAATTCCAAGATCAACAACAAATCAACAAAACCATCTCCACTGGCTCACATATAGCAGCCACTCAATCCCAGTTCACACCTTTGCAGGCTGTGCCATCTACATGCCAGCAACAGAACTTCTCTGACCTCGTTGAGAACCATATAACTGCATCCAATAATGCAAGTCTTCTAAGTTCATTTGCTCCTGAAGGATCATCCCACCTAGTGAACTTGCATGGACCCAGCACTCTGGTCTCTCCTTCCTCATCATCAAAACGAGTTGCATTAGAACCTCAATTTCCTTCTAGGGTTTCACAATTTGTAGTGCCCCGGGCAGAAGAATTCATGATGCCTAATTCTAAAGTACCTGAGGTTTCCACCTTGTTGCCACCATTTCCTGGTAGAGAATTTTCTGAATTCCAAGGCATGACAGATTCCCATAACAATATATTGTTTGGAGTTAATACAGACTCATCTCTTGTACTACAGAACGGGATGTCAAACCTTAGAAATAATAGCAGCGATAATGAATCATTTTCGATGCCATATGCAACATCTACTTTCACTAGTGCCACGGGCACCAATTTTCCTCTTAGCTCAGACATGACTGCTTCAAGTTGTGTAGATGAATCCGGTTTCTTGCAGTCCTCGGAAAATGCGGACCAAAGTAATCCATCCACTAGAACCTTTGTGAAGGTGAGTTAGATTGTTTTCTTTTCCAACCATATATCTTGTATGCTAGCTACAACATTTCTTTTGGGGCATAAAGAATTAGAATAGTTGGGAAATCATTCTAAAGGGAATAAGGTGGAGGCGTAAGTTGGTTGAGATGAACTCAGTTAAAACAGTACCATGATCTATGGGTCTACTGGAGCTACCTGCTTGGATCAATTGGCCTAGATTTTGACCAGATACAGAATTACTCAATCAGTGGTGCTCAATCTAGTGGTATTTTAATGGCACCCAAGAGAACTCCGTACCAGAACGGTGTTTTGGTGGCAGTAGACTAATTTAACTATTTAAATGGAATTGATCCCACACTAAGACCTTGTGAGTCTTTCATCCCCTCAGACTTTTCATGTTGGGATGAAATGGAGGGGCTTTAGCATTCAAAATGTAGATTCCAATTCATGCTGTCAAAACAACATGCTACATATTTAGGTACTGGTACTAGATAATAGGTCTTAAACAAAAGTCATTAAGTCAAATTGTAAATACCAAGCTGAGAAAGAAAGGTCCTGCTACCAATCGTTTAAATGTTTCAAGCATATTTAGGTTATTTGACTACGTTTCATCTCGTTCTGCTTCTTTTCCTACATCGAAATATATTTAATTCTCATATTATTGTGTATTTTTAGATTTACATGCTACTTTAGTGTAGAAGTATTCCTCTTAAGCATTTATATATAGGACTTCACAAATGGACGGATGAACTTGTACATTTCTAGCTCCATATGTACTCAACTTTTTCTTCTGATTGATTATTTGGTTTGATGTAGTGACTTTTCCTTCATTTGCTTTTCCTTGATGAACATTTTAAGACATGTTGTCAAGGTGATGTCACCCAAATGACTAGTTTTTACACTAGATATTTATGAACCTTCTCTGATCCATATTGTACTGGAAAATGGCTTTCTTGAAGAGTGTGCTTGGCTTTCTTTGTGCTATAGTAGGTTCTCTTCACCTGGAAGCTATTCAAATAGTTTACTTCTTGCAGGTTCACAAGTCCGGGTCCTTCGGACGGTCACTTGATATCTCCAAATTTAGCAGCTATCAAGAGCTGCGAAGTGAGCTTGCTCGCATGTTTGGCCTTGAAGGCCTACTGGAGGACCCTCAGAGATCAGGCTGGCAGCTTGTATTTGTTGACCGAGAGAATGATGTTCTTCTCCTCGGTGATGACCCTTGGCAGTAAGCACTGAGCATTTTCTGGCATTCTGATATTGCTTAGATTTTTGTAGATTCACGGATCATAGCATAAATTTACCCTCCTGGACATTCTTATCTTTCAAAGCTGCTTTCATATTTTGGTAGTTTCTTTCTAGTGCAAGTTGAGTTAAGTCAATGATTGTGTGAGGATTCTGTCTCTTGGCATTGGTATTAAATTGAATAAATAAGAGCTGTCTATTTGCAACTTGATTCTCAAGGTCAAGACCCGTTTAATCTGCATTGAGTTTGAGAAAATATATGTCAGCAATTTAAGCTAAATTACAAAATGAGTTGTATCATAGGGTGTTGAAAATGTCAGTGGCTAATAGATACATCAGTTCATTGTGCTTCATGAACCGAATGGAGTGAATAGAAATTATAGGATCCCAAATTTATAAAATAAGGCTTAGTTTGTTGTTATGAAGAATCCTTTTTTATTAATTATGTCTTGTATTTCCTTGTCCTCTCCAGGGAATTTGTAAACAGTGTCTGGTATATCAAGATCCTATCACCTCTTGAAGTGCAGCAGATGGGAAAAGAGGGACTTGATCTTCCAAATTCTGCTCAAATGCACAGGCTTTCCAGCAGTGGTAATAGCTGTGATGATTATGTGAGTAGGAAGGACACCAGAAGTAACTTAAATGGGATACCGTCCGTGGGGTCACTCGACTACTGATGGGAAATAGCCTACGGAGTTTGAACTATGCCAAAGGTTATTTTGTACCATATTACTCAATGATGGCCTTAGTTTATGTTTGGCAAATATTTTTGGTCCCTCTGAATATCTGCTCTAACTAGCTAAGGTCGATCAATTGAAACTTTGTATGCCACATAATTAGACTGTATGTTATAACATGAATCCTTATCCTTATAAAACTACTTTTTAGTATTGTTGGAACTGTCATAACCTGTTTGTGTTTAGTCTTCCCACTTTTTGGACCCCGAATGACTTAATTTCCTTAGCCTTGACAAAATAAATAACCAGGTGCGATGGACATGAATAAGTTATTACAACCCGTTGTCTATCTATTTCAGCAGAAATTGGGACTTCATGTGTGTGTTGCTCTAAACCAAGCCTCCAGGCTTGTCGTGGTTGTTGGAATGCCTTTTATTTTTATTTATTTATTTATTATTATTATTATTTTTATTTTTATGGATTTTGTGCTGTACATTGATGGGTATATTGCAAATTTTGGGTTATGCGTTGCAAATTGATAATTCTTCCATGACAAAACAGGCATTGATAATTCTTGTACCACAAAGTGAGACCTTTTTGCACTTTACGTCCCACCCTTGGTCCATTTTGGTTCTCATAAGAATTGGAAATTCAAATGTGAATTTATCAGCAGCCTAGGGAGTATATTTGGTGATAATTCTTGTACCACAAAGTGAGACCTTTTTGCACTTTACGTCCCACCCTTGGTCCATTTTGGTTCTCATAAGAATTGGAAATTCAAATGTGAATTTATCAGCAGCCTAGGGAGTATATTTGGTGGTGCATTAAACCAAGTTATGCTCTTCGCCTGTCATGATTTCTGATGAGATTTATGGGAATATGAATCTTACATCGGAAGTATGGACTTCTTTTGTATAGTTTATATGGGTTTGGGTTCTCCAACTATATTGGCTAGCTTTTGTGGGTTGGCTCTTCTAAGTTCCATGACATGACTTCGGATCAATGCTTTGATACCAATTTCATAGAACTTGGAAGAGCCATTCCACAAAAGTTAGTCAATATGGTTGGAGAACCCTAGCCCATATAAACCACACAAAGGAAGTCCATACTTCCGATGTGGGATTCAAATTCCCATAAATCTCACTAGAAATCATGACAAACCACCACGTTTTCGACTTGGCGTCCACGTCAAACAAGTGCCCATACACCCTAAGTGGTAACCGAGACCTGAAGACATGGTGCCTGTTCTGATACAAATGTCATGAAACTTGGAAGAGTCAGCCTACAAAAGTTAGTAATGTGGTTGAAGAACCTAAGTCTATATAAATTATACAAATGAAGCTCATACTTCTGATGTGGGATTCAGATTCCCATAAACCCCACTAGAAATCATGACATCGCCATGCAGAAATGACACGTCACACGTGAAAAAACTCGTGATTGAACTGTGCTTTTTAAATAAACAATTATTGGTATTTTTAACATTTTACCCGATGATTTATTGTTCATCGTGGATAACATTACATGACTAATAACATGTTTGGTTAAGCTTAAAAGTCCCTCCAAACATGCTATTGCACATCGATAAAGGCTTTGTACGGAACCCACAAAGAAACAATTCAATTAATTAATTATATCAATGAGTTGAAATCTGCTGTCCTCTTGGCTAAAAACTAAAAGCCGGCTCTAAAACATGAAATTTGTAGAGTACTCAACTCTCTCTCTAATCTTCATGTCCTCTTTTTTACATGCACCTAATAGTTTAGGTTTACTAACTAAATCACATGCTTTTGTAGTAACACCAAAGATTTAAACTGGCTGGTAGTTTGGAAGTTACATACCTCAGTTCCAGCTGAATTATATGTGAAAATACATAGATTTTACACGTCGCCCCCAAGTGCATCTCTCTGCTTCAACCTGGAATGTTAGGTACACCATTGGCATGTTTGGTATACTTGATCAAATTGAGATTAAGAAATAAAAATAAGTTCAAATCTTGTTTATTATAACGTTAAAAAAAGTAGAGAGAAGATGGGATCCGAAGAAAACCAGCCATTGCTGCAGCAGATTCAGGATTTTTCAGCAGATGCAATTGAAATTTTCTTGGAAAACAAGCCAGTGGGAATGAATCTGCTGAGGTGGTACGCTGGACTAATTGCATGGGAGTCCAAACTGCTGTGGTTTCTATCTGGAGCTTCAATTATAGTTAGACTATTTAATTACATGCTGAGCTTTGTTACACTGATGTTCATGGGGCACTTGGGTGCAGTAGACTTGGGTGCAGTAGAGCTTGCTGCAACCTCCATTGCCAGTGTGGGAATTCAAGGCCTTGCTTATGGGGTCATGGTATGTTTGAATATTTGTTTTGAATTCGGAAACCTACGATGCATGAGAACTTCAAAAATACTAGCGTTTTTATTTCTGACATGTTTGAGAAATCGAAATTATATTTACAAAGAAAAATGAAGAAAAATAGCTAAAAATTCATGATTTATACAAGCTATCTGAAGGTACAAACTTTTTGAATAATGAATGATGATAACATGCAGTTGGGGATGTCAAGTGCTGTTCAAACAGTTTGTGGCCAAGCTTATGGAGCAAAGCAGTATGGAACAATGGGAATCATTTTCCAGAGAGCAATTGTTTTGCATATTGGTGCATCTCTTGTCCTAACATTAGTCTACTGGTATTCAGGGTGCATCCTCAAAGCCATTGGCCAATCAGACAGCATTGCTGAAGACGGGCAAGTCTTCCCTTGGGGACTCATCCTTCAACTATATGCATTTGCAATTAGCTGCCCAATGCAAAGGTTTCTGCAGGCACAGAACATTGTGAACCCTTTAGCCTATATGGCTGTTGGTGTGTTTTTGTTGCATGTTTTGCTCAATTGGCTGGTTGTATATGTGTTCGATTGGGGGCTATTTGGAGCTGCTCTTACACTTAGTTTCTCTTGGTGGGTGCTCGTGATTGTGCAAGGCCTTTACATTATTCTCAGTCCTTCTTGCAAACAGACTTGGGTTGGTTTCTCTATGCAAGCCTTTAGAGGCATTTGGCCTTTTTTTAAGCTCAGTGTTGCTTCCACCGTTATGTTATGGTACGACATAGAGCTCTCTCTTCCCCTTACTTGGATGCTGTTAGGATTAACCATTAATCCCTGCTTACAAGAGTATTAATCAATAAATATAGAATCAGCGCGCACACAAATTAATACAACACATTAATACTAGTTCATGGTATGTTCACTATAATGAAATGAAGAAGTACACAAGGTACTGATCTCATGCCACTCACATTCTTAAAAAAACTGACCTCCTAAAATCCTTTTTGTAGTAGAAATATTATGACAACTCGATACATGTAGGGACAGCCAATATATCCGTGTGTTGAGAGATAAGTGTACAGTATGATTAGGCTCTACACAGTCCAACTATTAATCATACAGAAACCCTCGGGATTCATTTTTCTTGCTTCCTTATCTCTTTTCAAAGTACTGTATCTTGTCATTTTCCTGTAGCTTGGAAATATGGAACTTCCAAGGTCTTGTGCTTATATCAGGCATCCTCCCAAATCCTACCACGTCACTGGATTCCATTTCTATTTGGTGAGTCTCAGAACAGCTATCTATACTACAATTAGTCAGTTCAAATGTTAATTATCAAATCTTACTAGTTTTATAAAATTACAGCATGAATTACTTCAACTGGGATATACAAGTAATGCTGGGAATAGCTACTGCAGCCAGGTATGCACACAGATTTTAACTTGTTTGAATTATTTTAGATCTTTTCTTAGTATTGTTTTCTTTGTAATCCCATCATATCAGAAAAATAAAGATTCAATGCAGGTCAATGACAAGTTTCACTGATTGTTTTTCCTTTTTGGCGGTTTCAGCATTCGAGTTAGCAATGAGCTAGGGGCAGGACATCCGATGGTTGCCAAGTTCTCAGTCATAGTAGTGAACCTAGCAAGTATCTTAGTTAGCGTAGTTTTTACTATAATCGTGCTAATATTCAGGGTTGGTTAGGCAAAGTTTTTTCAAGTGACTCTCAGGTCACCGAGGCTACGTCCAGTTTGGCTCCATTGCTTGCGATCTCCGTGTTCTTGAATGGAATTCAACCGATTCTATCAGGTAACATGCTTTGGCGTCCTAGAGTGTAGAATAAAAAACTACTAGTGTAAGCATATATTTGTTAGACTAAGTGAAGCCTAATTATATTGTACACTTATGATGTTTGTGCTAAAGCCAAGGGGGGAGAGAGGGGGCGGGTCGGGGGGGAGGGGGGGTAGTAGTAGCTCCCAAGACAATTTATAACAAGATTGTTATCATTTCAGGGGTGGCCATTGGGAGTGGATGGCAAGCAGCTGTAGCATATGTTAACCTAGTCACTTACTATATCATTGGTCTTCCCATTGGATGCATTCTTGGATTCAAAACAAGTTTAGGAGCAGAAGTGAGTTCTGCATTCTGTGTTTAATTTTCATCTAGAATTTCAATTGCGCGAATATTCTATCACTGTGTAGGAGTCGGGTTCAAGCTTTCCCCTGCACGCCCTAGGGCCTTTTTAAGTAAGCAACTGCTGGAAGGAGTGATAAAGAAAGGGTTAGAGAGAGAAACTCTCAGCTAGAGAGAGAAACACTCACTGGCCGCCCAATTTCACTGTTTTTTCCTTCATTTATTTCAAAAATCTGCTTCAACAATGGCCATTAATGCTGATTCTGTTCCATTAATGTGTAGTAACCATTAATCCTTTTAGTGTGCTAACCTTTTCTTTGGTTTTTCACGTTTTTAAAAAACCGGTTTCAGCAAAGGCTTTGTATTTTCAGATTTCTGCTACAGTTGTCGGCCATTTTTCTTCCAGCTCATGCTTGAACCCTTGTGCTCCAGCTGATTATATCCACTGTCGGTTGTTTTAGTTTCGTGGACGAATAGTTGGATTATTTAATTTCAGCTGGGTTTTAATGGGTAAGAAACACAAAACTCCTGCTGCGCGTATTGTTCCAGAACGAAGAAATGTGCGCGAAACTGAAGAACATGCTTCCTTTTGTGGAAAATCTGCATCCGGTACTTCTGGTAAGATTGTTGGAACTTCTTCTTCCGTTGTGGAAGCTTCGACCACTGCTTCTAAGGATAGTTATTCTGGAATGGATAAACAACCCCTCAAATCTGCTTCTATTTCTGAAACTTTGGGGGACTTTGATACGGATACGGATGCGTCGTCGGAGAAAACTCGTCCTTCTAAAGAAGTGAAAAATGTGGACGGTAAGCCTGCACCTGAGGAGGCTAAAGCTCCATGGGTTAGCCTCTTTAAGGATAATAGAAAGCCAGATGAATGCCTCTCACTCCATGTGTTCGATAATCTGCCTGAACGAGTTTGCTTAGAAGTTGATGATGCGGATAATATTGAAACGGCGTGGGGATATTGCCTTGTCGGTTACTTTGCGGGTCGTTTTCCCGGTAAGAAAGCTCTTTTGAACCTCTGTGATTCTTGGAAGGTGAATTATAAATATTATACTCATTCGAGCGGTTGGTTGGTTTTTAAATTTGAGAATAGTTCTTCCCGGGATAGTGTACTCAATGGCGGTCCTTACTTTGTTTTTGGAAGACCTTTACTCCTAAAAATCATGCCAGAGTATTTCCGGTTTGATGATGAAGAAATAAGTTTCATGCCGGTTTGGGTGGTATTACCGGAGGTTCCTTTGGAATTTTGGAATCCCAAAGCTCTCGGTAAGATTGCTTCCAAAATTGGGAAACCGATTTCTATGGACAACCTTACATACTCCAGGGGTAGACTTTCGTATGCGAGAGTCTTAGTTGAGGTTGATGCGTCGGCAGATTTGGTGAGGTCCGTGGAGATTAGCTTACCCAATGGCAAAGAATTTGAACAAAAAGTCATTTACGAACACGAACCAAAGTTCTGTACGACCTGTCGTGTATTTGGACACTCTCGCACGGGCTGTGTCACCTATGATAAAACCTTGGATATGGCTTCGAAGGTCCCAGCTCCAGTGGAAAAGAGTAACGTCGCTTCCCTGGCTGAGCCTATCTCAGTGCCGGAAGTAGCGCCTGATCTACCTACTGTTACGGCCAATGTCAGTCAAAAACAGCCGAAAGCAGGGGTAACTTCGCACCTTACTGATACCGAAACTTTAGCAGATATTCAGGGGCATTTGGAGGAAAATGTTATACAGGAACAACCGGAACATATTGAAGAAGAGGAAGACTTCACTTTGGTTCAATTCAAGAAGAAACTGAATGGCAAACAGAAAGGAAAACAACATGCTAATTTGAAGATGACAGGGACTTTGCACACAACAGCTTCTTTGTCTACAGGCGCTGCTCCGTCTTCCAAACAGCGTGGACTGCCAAAGGGACAACCTTCAAAACTTGTTAAATCTGATAAAAAGAGGGGGGAGACCCTTCTATTATCATCATGAAGATCGCAAGTTGGAATATTAGGGGATTTAACAATCCCCTAAAACAAAATGGGGTTAGGGACCTCATTAATCGGAACAACATTGACCTTTTGAGCATTTTGGAAACAAAAATCAGCCTTCAAAAATTGGATCATGTCATGCGTAGAAAATTTCAAGGATTTTCCCAAGTTAATAATTTTAGCACCCATGATGCTGCTCGAATTTTGGTACTCTGGAACCCAGATAAAGTGAATCTTGAAGTGATTGATATCTTGCCACAAGTAATCCATTGCAATGCTACTTGCAAGGTGACTTCCATCTCATTTCAAGTTAGTTTTGTTTATGCTTTACATTCTATTGTTAACAGGAGACCTCTTTGGAACAATATAATGGATATGGCTGCTTCAAATTCTGCTCCTTGGCTTCTTATTGGTGATTTTAATAGCATCATTTCTCAACATGAAAGGATTAATGGATCAGAGGTCTCTTCTTATGAAACTAAGGACCTTATTGATTGTTGTATGGCCACGGGACTATCTGACATCAGGTCCAAGGGCTGCTTTTTCACTTGGAATAACAATACGGTTTGGAGTAAAATTGACAGAGCAATGGTCAATTGTAGATGGTTGGTTGCAGATTTTCTAGCCGAGGCTGAGTTCTTGGTTCCGGGCTGTTTATCGGATCATTCCCCATGTATTGTCACCCTATTCCACAACCAAGAGGCTCGTCGAAAACATTTTAAGTTCTTTAACATGTGGGCTGCCCACAATAACTTCAATGACATCGTCCGAGACAATTGGTTTGAAGAAGTAACTGGTTACAAACAATTCATACTTTGTAAGAAACTCAAAAGATTGAAGGGTCCGCTTACTTCGCTTAATAAGCTTCATTTTAGTCATATTGCTGCTCGGGCTGAAAAAGCAAGAAATGATCTATCCCAAGCCCAACTTCAGCTACACAATCAGCCGAACAATCAGCTTTTGCAAACTGAAGTTCCTCGGTTGAGAAAGAATGCTGCCTTATTATCCGAGGCTGAAAGATGTTTTTATTTCCAGCAAGCAAAGACAAAGTTCATCATGAATGGGGATAGGTGCACTAAATTTTTCCATGCTTTGGTTAAACGGAATACCAAACGGAATCATATAACCACAATCCGAAAAGAGGATGGCAGCAATACGGAGTCCATGCAGCAGGTAGCTTCTGAATTTATTAAATTCTATACGGATTTATTGGGTTCGGAAATCAGGTGCGACCCTATTGATTCTAATGTGCTGGATTGTGGACCCTCAGTTTCATCGACCCAAGCAAATGATCTTGTTAAGGCTGTTGATCCGATGGAAATCAAATCTGCACTTTTTAATATTGGTGAAGATAAATCTCCGGGGCCGGATGGATTTACCTCGTGTTTCTTCAAAAAAGCGTGGGGTACAGTGGGTGATGATTTTAATGCAGCTGTGATTGAATTTTTTGAATCTGGAAAACTGCTTAAGCAGTTAAATCATACGACCATCGCCTTGATTCCTAAATCAAACCATGCTCAATCTGTGGGAGACTATAGACCGATCTCTTGTTGCAACGTCGTCTACAAAGTTATTTCGAAGATTCTGGCAAACAGATTGACCCCTATTCTGGACAGTTTAATTGACCATTCGCAGTCGGGGTTTATTGGAGGCCGTAGCATGACAGAAAACATACATCTGGCACAAGAATTGCTTAGGCAATACAATAGAAAATGGGTCTCTCCGAGATGTATACTTAAAATCGACCTTAAGAAGGCATATGACACTGTGAACTGGGACTTCCTTCATGCGATTCTACATGGGCTGAAATTCCCCCCCATTTTCATCGGATGGATCATGCAATGTGTCTCGTCTACCTCTTTCTCAATCTCTATTAATGGGGGAGTGTATGGGTTCTTCAAGGGGAAAAGAGGTCTTCGTCAAGGTGATCCGTTATCACCCTTCCTCTTTGTCATTTGTATGGAGTACTTCTCGAGATCTCTAAAGCGCAACACCGAAAATAGTGGGTTTAACTATCACCCAAAATGTGGGCAGCTACGGATTACTCATTTGGCATTTGCAGATGACATTATGCTTTTTTCGAGAGGAGACCCTCTCTCGGTCACAATTCTTATGGACAGCCTTCTCAAGTTTGGGGACAAATCGGGTCTCAAAGTTAACGCTCTCAAATCTTCTTTGTACACTGCTGGAATTATTGGACATGATCTGGCCGAAATCAAAGACGTCACAGCATTTCCTCTTGGATCAATGCCATTTCGTTATCTGGGTATTCCTCTTGCCGCAGAGAAACTTAAGAATATGCACTACGCTCCGTTTGTTGATAAAGTAGCCGAGTACATTAACTTGTGGACAAGTGCTTCTTTATCATACGCGGGGCGAGCTGAACTCATTCGAGCCGTACTGCAAGGCGTGGAGTGCTTTTGGCTTTCAATTTTACCCATTCCTGCTGGCGTCATTGACCGGGTTACAAGACTTTGTCGAAATTTTCTATGGAATCACAAAAAACCTTTGGTTGCTTGGAAAGAGGTATGTTTACCTAAATCTGAAGGGGGACTTGGATTTCGCGATATTAAATGCTGGAATTCAGCTTTGTTAGCCAAATCTTTATGGAATTTTCACATAAAAAAGGATACACTTTGGGTCCGATGGGTTAATCATGTATACCTGAGAGGGAACTCCTTATGGGACTGGACTCCATCTAAAGGGGACTCGCCTCTTCTCAAAAGACTTTGGCAAATAAAGGATCAAATCTGCCACCTTGAGGGTAATCACTTGGCTGCTATCAGCCGGCTGAATCTATGGAATTTAGGAGCTGAAAACTGCATCTCCAATGCATATGACTACTTCCGTTCTAAAGGAACACCGAACAGCTGGGCCATGGATGTTTGGAAGTCATACTTGTCTCCAAAACATTCGTTTATCCTTTGGTTGAGTGTGAAATCGAAGTTACTAACCAAGGATAAAATTTTATTCATGGATATCAATAGGAATTGTAGTTTTTGCACATCCGAGGAAGAATCAATTCAGCACTTATTCTTCCGCTGCCGGTTTTGTGCTGAAGTTTGGAGCCATATTAGACGTTGGGTGGGTATTCGGAGGGCTATGACAACTATTGCAAGCTCACTTAAATGGATCAAAAAAGAAGCTAGAGGGACGTCTTGGCAATGCAAAGGAAAGAGAGTTGCACTTGCGGCCACCATTTACCATTTATGGATTACTAGAAATAGATTGGTTTTTGAAGATCTCAAGCTTTCTCCAGATAGTGTTATCAAACAAATTAAAACACATGTATACAAAGTTTTGTTCTCTTTGTATCCTAATGTTTTAATACCGTTGCAGTTTAGACTTTAGTTTGTTTTCATCGAGGTCGAGTTGCTATTTTTTGGTTCTCTCGGGGATACCCGGTGTTCTTGTATATTGTGGTTCTAAACACTTGCTTCCTTGCCCGGGTATACCCGGTGTATGTGTACATTTCTTTTGATCTATACAAATTTACATTTTCGATCAAAAAAAAAAAAAAAAAGTAAGCAACTGCTGGTGGTTTCAGGGATTTTGGTGGGGGATGATCATTGGAGTTATCTTACAAACGTTGTTTTTATTTATCCTAACTGCTAGGACAAACTGGAAATCCGAGGTAATCTTATGTGTGGTTCATCTTTTTCATGGGGTTGTCGTCGGCATGTGCTTACTTTGCATCATTCATAAATCCTATTTCAGGTTGTAAAAGCTGCTGATAGGTTGAAGGAATCTGCAGATGATGAACAGTTGAACCTAGTGGAAAGCATATGATTTTAAAGACATGAATATCTCTTCATATATTTGTTTCAACTCGAACTCGAACTTTTTGTAGTGTTGGATGGAATCAACATCGTCCTCCTCCCTGTCCCCCGCCCCCCAAACTAGCACACAAGTCAATGCATACACATTGCGTTATAAATCAGTGCAAGTTTTATCGAAAGATCACTGTCATTAAGATGTCTAGAAAGGACAATCTTGTACAATAAAAAGTTGTTGAGTCACTACAATAATTTACATTGTCTATGAAATTACCCAAAACATTTCTATCAGCATAAGATAGAAGTTCAAAGAGATGATTGAGGACAACTTTTTCTACTACAAATTGACCATAAATTTATTTAGCAACAAGTTCATCGAAGCAGGTAGCTTTGCCAAGAACATATATAATGCCAGTAATACATCACATTACTAGTTACATAAGAACAGCCATCATACATTTATTCTTCTCCAGAAGGGATAAACAGAAGACGGCATTAACTGATGCTTCAATCATTCATCAGAAAACCTTTCGATTTCCAAAATTTCTCATGAAGCATTCAGCGTGTCTTCTGCTAGCAAACTCCGATGTTTCCAAATAATTTACGTTACATACGTGAAATCAAGAGAGGAGCAGAAACCGGGACCTCCTCACCCATGACTGGCTGGAAAAGGTCCAACTCTCCGTATCGCTCCAACACACGCATTCGGCAGTCCTCAGCAGCCATCAAGCCAGTGGAGTATGCACCATGGACTGACCCTGGGTAATCGATACTTGTAGCTTCCCCAGCAAAAAATAGGTTATCTACTGGGATCCTTAGCCTCTCGTACAGATCATGGGATTTCCCTACCGTACCGTAGCTGTAGGAGCCGAGAGAGTTTTTATCTGTGCCCCAATGAGAAACAAGGTACTGGATCTGCATATTAAGTGTGTCAGAATCTGAGTATACACCGGTATACAAAGTTATTACTCACTCTCTTTTTTTTACCTTCTTTGTTTAATTTAATAATGCACATACAATTTTTTAAATTGAACAGGGGAAGATCACAACCAGAACGGTGGAAATAACGCAAAAGGGCAAAAACAGAGACCTTTGATCATATTGCCTATTTTATTTAGTCTCAGAATTTACACATAAAAAAAAAAATTTGCAACATTACCGGTGGAGAAGCATTTGGAAGGAGTTTTAGAAGTTGCATAAAAGCAACATTAGCAGCAGCCTCATCTGACAATTTCTCGATGTCACGGGCCAGTTGCCCCGCTGGCATGTAAACAAGGGCAGAATGACCAGTGGCCTTGTGTAGATTAAGAAAATAACTGCACCCATGAGAAGTCTCGGCAACAACACCCAGGAACTCTACGTTTGGCCAAAACACCTTTTCGAAGTGCAAAACTATCTTGTTCTCAATCCCAATTCCAAGATCATTAATAGCTTCTTCTTTCCACTCGGGTAATCTTGGCTCAAATTTGATAAAATTTGATTTTAGAACACCAAGAGGTACAGCAACAACAGCAGCATCTGCTATAAAGGTTCTCCCATCTTCTACAGTTACTTTCACTCCATTATAACGTCTAACTACTTTTGTAACTCTAAGAGTGCACAGAGAAAAACAAGAAAAGCAAGCTTATGAGTCAATTATGAATTATCTATCAAAGTAAAGAGGGGTATCCATTGGAGTAACTACTACAATATCTAACCTGTGTCCCAACCGGATGTCAAGACCTTTGGCCAGTGAATTAATAACCGGAAGATAACCTCTGACCATAAACCCATGCCCACCAGGAAGCAGCACTTCCTGTGAATCAGTTAAACAAATGTGACAACCCATGAACAACCATTCAAGCGAACTACATGCACGTGTCATGATTTTCCAGTTCAATATTTAGCATAATAGCACTTGCTCAAGTGAATTCTAGGCTAGTATTCAGAGTCAATCTTTTTCTAGGCTAGATGAACAAGTGATTCATGAATGAGAAGAATAACTATGAGATGACAATCACAAAAACTAGTTTCTTACTTGCGCAATAAAAGTAATTTCTTCATTAACAAAATCTGGATAAAGACTGATACAAGAGATGAAAGAGGATGAAATAATCTGCACCTAGAGAGATCGAGGAATTAACCTGGTCCCAGCATTTAACTGATATGGTATCCGCATCTGCAGCAAACCATCCTTCCATTCTGCATAGGTACCATTGGAGCACCTTATGAGCGAGTCCCTCCAACCTGAAACGGGAGATTTATTTATTTAGTAAATTCAGTTAACTTGTGAAAAATAAAATGATAATGTGATAGGGTTATTGCATCCATAAAACCTTAAATCTGGCCTTCTTTCAAAAACAGTCGAGATAGCACGTTGGATAGACATGTCCCCACTAGATTCCTGTCTTACTAGATCAGTCTGCAGTGAATGAAGTATCAAATAAGTCAGTATCAAGATGCCTATAAAAACATTATTTCCTGTTGAAGAAGGAACAAAAGATTGAGTGCCTGCCCTAATCCACAAAAACAAATTAAATATCTGACCCCTTTTGTAAGAAGGAAATGAGGGATTGAGAACAGGGTATACATGCCTCTTTCAAGATGCTCTCAAATGTTTCGCCAGTCTTGGATACTAATTCTTGAGGAACTTGATTTCCATCCATATCATACAACGCATAGCTGAAATAGAAAACAAGATATTAGCCGCTAACCACATGTGACATATAGTTGATTGAAAATGTAAAAACAAAATTTTCGATCAGTAACATCCGAAAAAATACCCACCATCTGAAACACCCATATATAAATATAAATTTATTAAACTTATAAAATGAAAGGCCACAAATAAGAACAGAGTAATTTATCAAATAACGTATCAAAGTAAAAAAGAATTACATAGAAACCTTTCTAAATCATGGTCATACAAAACCGAGTTGTCCCCACTAGTACGATACAGGGGTAGTCCCAGTCTCCCAATAACAGGTGCCAATGGATTCTCCTTGCAAACACCATGTAGCCTGAAGCATCAACATGAAGATAATAAGGAGGAAGAATCAAGAGGGGTATCTAAAAGTTCAAACAAAGGAGATCATACATCTTTTGAGAAATAAACTATAATTACCATGATGCACCCAAGTCAACAGGAAAACCAAATGAATAATCTGTATGAACTCGACCACCAATTCTATCCCGTGATTCCAACACGATAACCTGCAAAAATACTGTGCCCTCAAGACCAATATTTTTAATCGAGCATGTCATACTTTGAGATATATACAGAGTACATACCTGAAACATAGCATCATGAAGAGCCCGTGCAGCCGCAATGCCAGCAAAACCACTGCCTATGACAATGACTGATGGAGAGGAAACATGCCTCCTTTGATCAGTTGAATAGCAAAGAGCTACATAAAAGCAAAAATTAACTCAGAAATTGCCCCTGAAGGAACACATACACTCAATCCTTGTAAAATATTAGCTGTATACTAAACATCTTTATATTTATATTTTATTATTTGAATTTAAGAAAACATGAACCGTTGATCAGCTTTTAAGGTTCACCAAAAAAATTCCTGAAATATATGATAAAATAAATGACACCTCCTTCTAACTAGAACACAATAATAAATAAATCCTACAAACAGTAAAATACAGTATAAATTCTGCAAATTTAACCACAAAATAATGTCGGTTCCACTAATTCCATCTAAAAAAAAAAGAAATAAATAAAAAAAAAAACCCGAAAAAATTTACATACTTGAATGAAAAATGTCAGGAAAATAAAATTATTTAAAGAAGCCGAAACAAACCTCTTTGCAATTGGCAATGACTCTTGTCCCGTGACTCCATTATTCCAATTCGACGACGATCGACGGTGATCAAGAAAATCAAGATAATTACAATAAATAATAATTTGGAAATTTAAGCTTAATCCCGACAATAACTTGAATAATCTTAACAACAAAAACAATAAGACGGTGGTGGTTTTAGTGATGAAATGATTTGAATATGAAGAAATACGCAGATTCAGCAAACAGCTCATACGTATGTCGAACCTAACCACAAAAATCCAAGTAATGGATTCGAATAACTCCGAATGTGGAATCTAATTAACCATAATCCCAATAAGAAATCAGAGTTAAATTTAGGATTCTTCAGGAAATTAATAAATACCGTAAAATTAATAAGAAGAATTTGGAGGGAAATTGAAAAGAGAGATTCAGAAATATATTTTGTTTGAAGTTTTGGGTGGGAATTGAAATATTTATAGAAGAATGTGGTGGCAGGTGGCCAACTGGTTTACTGAATTTTCACGTGCACAAATGTAAATTTTGCGTTAACGTCAATGAGCACTGAGCAGTGAACAGTGAAGCACCGACATGTTTAGATATTTTCGAGGATTCTACGTGTTTGTGTAGGAAGCCACTTATTGTTTTTGCACGCTAAGAGCGTGTTTTGGTAGAAAGATGATATAGTAGCTATGGTGGGTAATAATTATAGTATCCACTTGACACGTGGCATCACTATATTAATTGTTTTTTAAAAAGTTGTTTATAATTTTTTAAAAAATGACCAATGTGGTAATGCCATGTGTTAAGTGAGTACCATAATTATTATCCACCATAGGTGCTATATCATTACGCTGTTTTGGTATTGATAAAAAATTACTATTATACATTTTTTTTTTTTTGGCAGTGGAATTCGATCGTAAATATTTTAATAGAATGAAGAGTTGAGAAGAATAAGAGAGAAATAGAGTTTTGTTTGAGCGGAGCTTGATTTTGATGAATATGGAGAAATGAGAGATTTGAGAGAGAAAAATGAATTTTAGTTTGAAAGAATGAAGACGTAGTAACAGATAAATAAGTGCTTTTTTGTGCTTGTAGCGGAGTAAACCGTTATACGGTCGGTGATTAGATTTTTAAAGAGATTTTGATAAAATTTAATAAAATATATAATTGAAAAGTTGATAAAAGTTGTAGATCTCATAAAAATATATTTTTAAAAACGAATTTGAAGAAAAATAAATTTTATAAAATGGAGATCAAATTGGGGATAAATTGGCAATTTGCAAGTACATGGTTTAATTGTATAAACAAGTTCACATTCTTTACTCATTAACACACTTATGCCTAAAACTTTTTTTCATTATATTATTATTTATAATTTTCATTAATTAACACATTTTATCCTTGATGACAATTTATGTTCAAAAACTTTGTTAAGGGGAATAAAATACTTATTTATCTATCATATTTTTAAATAAGTAAAAAATAAAAATAAAATTACGACTAAATATTTGTCTTTCGTTTTAAAGCACGCAAATAGAATTTCTGGACAATAAACGTCATTAAGGGACAATATGTATTAATAAAAAGAAAGTTGAAAATAAGAATGCGATGAAAAAAAAAGTTAGGAACATAAATGTAATAATAAATAAAAATTTGATAATTTTAATATAATTTAATAAATTGTGGTGTCAATATAACCGGTCATAAGATTAATATAGCTTGGAACATTGATACGAAGACAACAATCATTGTAAAATGTTTTCGATATTGCGTGATTCGATCAAATGAATATATTGTTTTTAAACTACAAGTTGGTGAAGTTGAAAATATTCATAGATTATGTGAAGTCGTTACTAATCTACGCTACAAAAATGTGATAGATGTCGAATATTTTGAATTATCTTGGTAAAAATGATACAATGATAAAATCGCCTACTAGATAAAAGATTATTCAAAAGTGATTGAATACGCCAACTAATCATGATCAAGATTTAGATAATAACTTTATTTTACCAACTATTAATTCAAAAGAAACATTTCATGCAATAGTAACTGTTAGAGTATGTGGCTCCAGGGGGTGAATCCATGAATTTTTGGAGTCTGGATTGTAATTTTTACACTTCAAGACCAAAAATTTTTTACACTAAAAAATGAATTTTTTCTGGAGCGGGATTGGCTATAGTTCGGTCCCGCCCTCCCTAAATCCGTCCAGGTGTGGCTCATTCCATTGTCATCCAATATACATTATATATCATACACTTTCTGTACTTAATTTCGAAATTTGTAATGTTGTTATCTCATGTATCGATTATTGTATTCCGGAAGACAATTGTCATCAAAATATGGATACTAACGCAAATCCAATTACTCTTAAGAATAAAGAATTGAAGTCTTGTCTCGATCGCAATTTAAATAAACAAAATATTTTATCAATAAAAATACTATCACTTTGTGTTTTTACGTTTATTAAAGTAAAAAGTCGTCACTTTGTATTTTTATGTTTGTTAAAATAAAAAGTCAAAAAAAACGTTATGCCTTACGCATTCACTTAAAGTTTATAAAATAACATATTATTACTCAATCTTACACGATAGATGCACAATATTTTTAAATTTGATTTAAATTAAGAAAAGTAAGGAGATTTATTATCACCATAACCACGTGGCTTATTATTATTATCCTTTTGAATAAAGGCCGTTTGGCATTCAAATTGGGTGGATGATGAGAATAAAGTAAATATTAATTAATTAGAGGCAATGTAATGCATACCGCACGTTTAAGATAACATTGGAAAAAACGACCGACCACGTACGTGATTACGACATTTTAACTAACTAATGTAACTAATATTCGACTACTAACCACCATGTGATGGGAGATCTCTCTCTCTCTCACAAATTATTTTAAGAAAAATTAGGATCGAGATCTTTAGCCTTTTCAAAAAGTACAATTAGATCATGAACTCTTTGTTTTTTACAACACGATCTCTATCCTTTGGATGATTTATGTCTATATGATTATAACTTCATTAATTTAACTGTTGATCTAATTTTGAACATTGAGTAAATTTAATAAATAATTATTCAATTTGATTTAACATTACCACTTGATCACCCAACTTTGAAGTATTACCCGTTGCTCAATGTTCTATCTCAAATCATTACCCATCCATTACTCGCTCATTTTTGTCAATTAACTTTAATATAAAATGACATGTGGCGGACGGAATCTTATGTGGCAAAAAAATTTGTTAAAACCTGTCATATAGATACAAAAAATAAAAAGAAATCTGGAACAAAGAAATAACGTTTTTATACAAAATACACAAAACACAAATGCCCAAATCAAGAAGATCCAAATGAACCTTAATTGCTAAATATTTTCCCCAAATCCACGTATTGAAGAGTTTGCCATTGAAAATTGGGGAAAGCTCAAGAAAATTGGGGAAAGCTCAAGCAAGCTTTTGAGAAATTGGTGAAAAAGGTAAAAGTTCCATCTACGAAGGAAGAGAGTGGTTGTGCCATTGGAGGCGTTCCATTACCGCGTGAAGTATCACCCAGAAACTAAAATTGAAAGTTGCTCAAGTATTAATTCATTTTTTTTTCTCATTTTGTACACAATTGTAGTGTTAGAGATGTAATCAAAACTGTAAATTTTCAGAATTTGTTATAATAAATATTACACATTTTTTTATATTAATTGATGTCTATTGCTTTACTTGCGAATTTATTATTAATAGGATATTATTTTTCATAATTGCAAATTTATTATTAATTGGTTTTGTGAGTAATTGTGGATGAAGCTATGTAGTGGAAAGCATTTATTTTGACATTCATGTTATAACCATGCCTTTGAAAATTGATCAACCTCTAAATGCGAAACTTTTGGTCGAGGTTGGTGTCGGTGTGGAGGTTGCAAAATTGCTTAAGTTAAACTGGTGCAAAATGCATCAGTTAGTTAATGCAATCTAATGCATCAATATGCACTAGATGCAACAGTTAACTAATGCAAAAATACATCAGTTAAATGATGCAATCTAGTTAATCAATATGCATCTAGACTGAAACAGTTAACAGATCCAATTTGATACCACATAATCTGCTTAAATACACTTGCTTAATCATGGCAACAATAGCAAACTGATACCACTTAATCATTACAGCTTAATTTCTATTAATTCAAAATAATTACAACTTACTCAATTCAACATAATTTCTATTGGTGCATAATAATATCCAACATAAAAAAATAGAGTATCAGCACAGTATTGAGCCTTGTCAATGCTTGTGAATAGATGATTACAATCCCAACAAAATTTCAACATAATAGTGTATCACTTAATATCCAACATACAAATAAAACCAAGTCATGATCTATTGAGTTACTGCATTGTTCCCTCTCATTGGAGCTGCAAAAGGCATTAAGCCTCTAATCATTGAACGTTCTTTGCTCTCGTTACCATCATCTTTGCATTTTCTTGATTCTCAATCTCTTGCAAATCATCCACCATAGTTAAAAGCAATGTAATTGCGGGTGTTAACATGGTAAGTGACGGACCAGATTTGTCAATGTGTGTATCCTTTGTCACACATATCCTAGGTGGTGGCATGAACTAAAACTGGAACTCAGATGGTGGAGTTGGTTCCACTTTATCTCATGAACTCGTATTTGGTCTCTTAGGCACCAGCTTTGCCTATATTAAAATGGAAAATCTAGCAAGCAAACAAATATCAATTTGTATACATACTGATCACACTCCAATATTATTACTTAAATGAAAACAGATATGATTACCCTTAAGTTGCCTTTGTCTATTTGGCTAGACCTTTGTGAACTTGTATGGTCCAAATCGTGAGCAAGTCATTCCTGACATTAGCAAATGTATGAAATAATTAAGATCATTCTACACAATGGTAAGATATGACAATTGGAATGAACACAAATAGGCTAAACTCCTCAATGTTTTTGAACTCCTTCATAGCTTCTAACTGCGGGTCGTACTTCTCCTTTTCGACATCATAAATAAGGAAACGATAATTATTTTCCTCACTGGAAGAATAATCAGTGAGCAACTCTTCTTCACTTGGACAATAACCATCATCTGATCCTAACTCCTCTATACATACTGCCTCAAGTTCGATTGTAGGGTCTGCATTTAATCCCACCGCAACATGTTCAGGTGCACTCGTGTTATACATAAAACCAACATCATCAACCTCATTATCTGAATCACTCAAGTTGCATTCTGGAGGTATAATTTCCTCTTCATCAAAGGTCGCGGCTGCAATGAAAACACAAGTGTTAGAATTTTTCAAAAACTTCTCAAATGCAGATATAATATGAATATATAAAAGTGCATGAATATTGTCCAAAAGAAATAAATTTTGGTCCCAGAACTTCAAAATTCAGATTGCTTTCCATAATATTAAAATATGGTTACAAAGTTGTTCAAATATATATAGGTAAATAAATGTGGTCCCAAACAAAGACAACAAGTAAAAGCAAAATACATTAAAAGGATTTACTTCGTGGCGGTCCCTCATATTTTACCTCCAACAATATTTCTTTCACATTTACTTTATCTTCCATGTTGAGTACTGTGGGTCACCTTTGTCACTCAAAATTGAGGCATAATTGTGGTTGAGTTGATGGATTGGTCAATTTTGGAGAAGAATTTTAGTAATTAGGGTTCAATTGGGATCTTCTTGATTTGGGCATTTGTGTTTTGTGTATCTTGTATGAAAACGTTATTTCTTTGTTCTAGATTTCTTTTTTTTTTTTTTTTAATCTATGTGACAGATTTTTAACAGATTTTTTTACCACATAAAATTCCATCCACCACGTGGCATATTTTTAAGGGTAGATGAATGGGATGTCGGATTTAGCCATTGGGTAGGCTTCAGCCCACCCAAGACCAAATATCATTTAAAAAAAAAAAAGTTTTTGCAATGCTTTTTTCTTTTTTTAAAACTAAATTTCATATACAATATTTTTATTTTGGGTAATTATATACTGATGAAATTATATTTTATACTAACTAGTTTATAAGACATGACAAATCTTTGTAAATATATTTTGTTGTGATATTAATTTATTTGAAAATCTGTTTATAGTTAATCAAGATTAATTTGTTTAAAATTTGTTGTGACAAATATAAAACAAGTATTGATCAAGATTTTATCATTTATGTCGTATTATTTAATAATTCTTTAAGATTTTGTTTAATGTATATGTCAAAAAACTTAAGACTTCACTTTTCTTTAAAAATTCAATCTTAAATTTCTCATTTCTTTTTGTTAACTATATACATATTAAAGCGTAAGGCTCGTTATGTCTTACTAACTAGACATGTTTTTATTATCGAATGTTGCTTTAAAAAAAAAAATCAAGCCCGCCTACTTATCGATTCATAGATCTTTCCATATGGATGGGTAATAGTTTGAGATATATCAGTGAGCAATAGGTAGTACTTTAAAATTGGATGAACAAGTGGTAATGTTAGGTAAAGTTAGGTGATTATTTATTAAATTTACACTTTGATCATTGTTAATCAGGGCAAAATTGATATTTCACATTTTTCGATTTTCCCTCCAACTTATTTCTCCTTTTTTTTTTTTTTTTTTCATTCAGTTCTTTCATCTTCTCTGTTCTAGAGAAAACGAAACCTTTTCATAAAATTAATCACTTTTTAGACGTACGTCCAATAAAACCCTAGAATCTGAAAAAATTTGTAGAGAAAATGTACTTTCGCTTAAGAGAAAACCACGCTGGATCCAAATACGGTTAGTTTGTCACATTTTTTTGGGCTTGTGTTGAATATGATGTACATAAATTTTGGGTAAATTCAGGGCCGGTCACTGTTTTGGTACTTATGGGCTCTAAAGTCATATGCTCAAAACTTAATTCAACTAAAGTCATATTTTAGATCTAAAAGACCAACATACCCTTAATTGTAAAAAACGCTAATTGTGATACTGTTTTGTTGTGATACTGTTTTTTTTATACTGTTTTGTTGTGATACTGTTTTATTTTGCAGATACAAAAGTGTTCTGAACCTTATCTTATTTGGTTAGAAAACATTTTCTTTTCACACTTATGTTGGGAAAAAAACAAAGATATTAACTCTTTTTTGTGGCTACTACTTGAGTGATGATATGATTTGGTTTATAGTTTTATACGAGTTCATTTTCAACAACAAAGATATAAAGATGAGTATACTTTGCTTTATTTTTCTCTATGCAGGGAGAACAAAAATTTAACAGGGATTGCACGCTATGCAAGTTGTAATACTCATCTTGGAATTGGTGAGCTGATAGACATTTTTTCTGGCCTTTCTTTTAAGACAGTACTCCTACCCATTTCTTTTTCGTTTAGATCAGGAGAAGAGGAAGATAAATGATGGGTTATCTGCATGATGACATGTGGATCACATTTTCTTGTTTTGCAGAAAAAAGCAGGCGTGATGATTTTAAATCCCTTGGTTATGTTCTTTTGTATTTCTTGAGAGGAATGTGCACCAATTCTTTCCACTTTTCTTATGTTATATTCTATTTAGATTTTAGCAAAATATTGATATACAATGGTTTTTTTTAACTAACTACTAGTCTGCATATATTGTGATACTGTTTTGTTGTGATACTATTTTTTTGTGATATTGTTAAACCTATGATTCTTGTAGTGAACCTTTATGATTCTTGTTGTGATAATGAAGAACTAGGATTTGATTAATCAAGAACTGAGAGTGTTAATGAAAAAGGATCAAGTTCAAATGATGTTCAACAAGAGAAAGATGAATGGTGGCTTCAATAAAGATATATTTATCAGTGATACTGTTTTAGAGAATTTGTGATACTGTTTTGAAAAAAAAAATTAAAGATTGCCATTTTAAGCTAAAGAGACGACTTCAAACGGGTAAAATCCATCATAGGCAGCGGCGAAGCAGCTGGTCTTGACCGTCTCGTCGAGACCATTCCGAAAATATATTATAATAAAAATTCTGAGCATGTGTGCAAATTCTATGATCATTTCTATTATGATACTATTTTTTGTGATACTGTTTTGCATAATACAGTATCAAACAACAGACATGACTATGATTTCATGTTTTTATCTTTGATACTGTTTAATTAGTCATATGTTTTGTTTGATACTATATTATACAAAATAGTATCATAGATTAAAACATGGATTAAAACAGTATCAAATTATATTAATGCACATTACCTAACACAAAACATTATCATGAATTAAAACTAAGACATTCAAACAGTATCACAGGTTCAAACCTTGCCATAATTGAACAGTATCATAGATTAAAACAGTATCAAACACGTATGCGAATTCTATATAATTTCATTATGATACTTTTTGTGATACTGTTTTATAATACAGTATCAAACAACATACATGACTAACAACACAAAGAAATAATCTAAGAGCTACCAGCATTCATCCTTACAGAAATTAAAACTACTATTATCAGCAACAAATCATGGCCACAACAAATATACTTCCTAAACATTAACTTATACTCTCATCCCATATTTTGTTGTCCTCACATTTTGTTCAAATGGCAACGTCAGTAGCATTTTTTAAGAGAGACAAAACATCTTCCAGAGGAAGAAAACTAACTACACTATCCGACAAGGATGAAGGACTACCAGCATTCAAAGAATTAACAGTTGGAATAGCTATTAGCTGATGAATATTTCTAAAAGCTTCACTGAATTTACAACATGTTCACAGACAGACCCATTCTCGTGGTACCACTGCTCCACCCCCAACTCCACCTCCACCTCCACCTCCACCTCCACCTCCGCCGGAATTGAAGTTACCACTGATCCACCTCCGCCGAAATTGAAGTTACCATTGCTCCACCTCCACTTCCACCTCCGCCTCTGCCGAAATTGAAGTTACCCATTCTCGTGGTATCATTGATCTACCCTCCATTCTCGTGGTACCACTATACACAGTCGTCGGAATTGAAGTTACCACTTCCACCTTCGCCTCCGCCGAAATTGAAGTTACCATTGCTCAACCTCCACTTCCACCTTCGCCTCCGCCGAAATTGAAGTTACCCAGTCTCGTCGTATCATTGATCTACCCTCCATTCTCGTAGTACCACTATACATAGTCGCCGGAATTGAAGTTATAATTTTCGATTATAAGCTATGTAGAAGAGGTTTGTAGAGATAGAAAAATGCACCATGAAAAATACGGATCGAGGGGTATTTTGGAATTAATTTAAAATATTGCTTAAAATATGACTTAATCACAATTTAAAAAAATATCTTGACCTAATTTAAAACAAGTCATGTGTAAGTGACTTATAGGCAATTTTCCCTAAATTTTTAGTATGCCCCTCTAATAAAATAACAATTTTAGAATAAATAAATTATTTATTTATTTATTTATTCTTGTTGCATTTATTTAATATTGAGTATGTAAATAAAAGTGTCATTGTTCACTTATGATAATATAAATTGGGTGTTTGCGTTGAAAAGCACAATGTGACATAATCTATATTTTGATCATGAATAAAATTGTCTACATGTATGAGAGTTGACACCTGGTACAGAAAGGTTATAGTGTTGACTATTTAATCATTCGGGTATGCAATTTGTCCTTTTGCAGAAATGGTTTAATAGTGAAACTAGTACACTTAGAGTGTATTGAACGAATCACGTGTTAAATTTAATTCTATAGCATGGTATTGCAGATAATTAAATTCTTCTTGATTACTGGATATTTCATCTCAATTCCTTGACAGTTCTCGTTCCTAACATTTTGTTTATTTTGTGAGGCACAATGACAATTAGTGTCCATTATTTTTTCGTTTTCTTGAAAACCCTGGTTTTCTTAGAATAAGAACAATGTTTTATTGTGGGTTTGCATTATTATGCTCTTTATCTTTTATCTTTTTTCTTTTTGTAAAACTTATGGCCCTTGTTTTCTTTGGCAAAATTCAAATTTTGTATCAACATTGTCGAGATAAGCAACCTTACCATGTAAAAATGTAGATTGTGAAGATGAAAAAGAGGACGAGGATTGGTTTGAAGAACACATGTTTAATAGGTTTGGCTCGAAAATATTTAATATGACTAAAGAAGATGAAAAAGTCTCTATAATATTCTCTTATATTGCGTTTCAAACATGTCTATGTGGTTTCGTACATATATAAATCATTGCGCTGAATCAGCATCTAGATGTAATACTGAAAGAAAATATATGCATTTTACAAATTTCCCAAGTTGTAGAACTGCTATAGACATGCAAATGTCTGTGAAACTTATAACTTCTCAACTGGGAATCCTACTACAGGTTTGATTTCTGATGCCATAGAACGGAGCTCATCAATTTCTTCGGTACTGAGTCTCCACCCGAGTGCACCAGCGAACTCTTTAGCCTGCTCTGCATTTTTGGCCCCGGGTATTGGAACGACGTTCTCCTGGGCAATTAACCAGTTGAGGACAACCTGTGACGAGAAATTAAACTAGTAAAGAGATGGCCATAATAATTAAATGCTTACAGATAACTAGAACATGTTATTTATTTCATGCTCTTTTTCTGTCACAGAAAATGTTTGTGACTGCCAAACTGTAGTCTGTTGCGAGAAAGTAAAAGTAAAGATTGAAACCTCAATAATTTGGCATATATTATTTTAAATTTTCTTATAAAGGAACTAAAACATCATGGGCAAATCTAGAAGGAATTGCGAAAAATAAGGATCTGGAACCATGCACTGACTGGCTTAGCAATTAGCAGATATTGATATTCTTTTATGGAGTGACTGATAAATCCCAGGTACATTATGCAAAGCTAACTAGCAGATCAAAATACTATGAGCTTACTAATTTATAGAATTTATGCTAACAGTCGACAATAACGAACCTGAGTTGGAGTTGTATTGTAGTTCTGTCCAATCTCTTTTATTCGATTTATCAGAGGTTGTAACTGCAGGTAAGTACAAGTAATTTGAGGAACTGAATAGAAAACTTGTATGTAAATATACTTGTGCGTTTATAACACTAACCTTCGTCAGGAACTCGGGGGTATAAATCCGTCCTCTAGGACCAGAGGGAGGATTATTTGGAGTGTATTTCCCCGTCAGAGCACCTATATATGTCACACAGCTCAGATACCAAGTGCTCCTTACAAAAATTATGCAAACACTACATTTTCATGAGGTCAATGGCTATAAAAGTTATGTAACTATGCAGCAATGAGCATAAACCGTGAAAAAAAAAAAAAAGGAATCAGGTCTTCACCTTGAGCAATTGGGGAATAAGCGATTATAGTGATCCCGAGTTCTTCACAGGCAGTTTTGACACCATTCTCCTCTGGGAGTCTGTATATGAGACTGTAGTTTACTTGGTTGGAAGCCAGAGGAATACCTCTCTTTTGGAGTTGATTATATGCATCACGAAGACGTTTCTCTAAAATCAGATATGGTGTCATCAATCAAATGTTGCATATAAGACAGAAGAATGAGTGGGAAACTTTTTCAGATTCATCGACAAATTGCTTACGCGAGAGTAACATAAATTGTCAATCGGAGGATAATGCAGTGATTCAAAAGATCCACAGAATAACATCAGAAGACAAAAGCAAGGAATCTTGGACTTACATACGTCATTGGACGACCATGACTAGCTGACTGAAATGACCCATTCAAATACAAGTTGGAAGGAAATTTATGGTGGTTAAGAAACTACTTCAATCATTTCCATATAAATGAAGAAAAATTGCAGAAAATGCAACACGAGACTTGAGTCATTTATGCTTTTTCCCACCCAAGAGAATAGGGAAAGAGTTTATTCAAAGCAACGAGATGTAAAAGGTCAATGCAGCTGATGGCATTTTAAGAGTGTCCCCTTCAACAGGGTTATGGTCATGCACCCATATGAATTTAGGGATACATCAATTATATAGAATGGTTCAACTACTGTGTGTATGTATCTTGGTTTTCAAGAAATATACCACTATAGTTGCATACTCCAACAGACTTCACAAGACCCTGATCCACAGCATCTGCTAGACCATCAATGTATCCTGAAAAACGGTTCTCAATATGCTAAGCCGTCTTGAACTTAAACACACATATTCTCAAATTTAGTTACTATATCAGATCAGTCATTAAGTGAGACAACGAACAACCTTCATTTCCCCATACTCCTGGCCTGAAATGTTCATCAGATAACAAATTGCTTCAATACATGTATGATTATAATACAGATTAGAATTGGAAGACCGGAATTTGGAAAGTAAAAGAAGCAGACCAGTGGAGCTGATAGAGATCCACTGAAGACAGTCCAAGACGACATAGAGAATCCTTGAGAGCAGAAATAACACTCTGACGACCGAGCCTCCATGGTAAAGCTGCGAATTTGGTCGCAACGTTGACTTCTAGATCTGGATTCTTATCTTTCTTTTCCTTGATGAATCTTAACAAATATGGCAATCCGAATTACTAGAACTACAAAATTGATGAAAACTGGAAAACACTGTTTTGAAATTTCAACTCTCAAAATGCGTCAAAAGTTACCTTCCCAACAGTGTTTCTGAACTTTCTGCACCCAATGCGAGCTGCAAGCACAGGCAACAAGTTTCATGGGATCACGTGTTAAACTGAATGCATGAAAGCAACACACTAAATAAAACCAGTTTCCCACCTTTGAGCCATAAACCTCAGCTGTATCAACTAATGTTATACCACAGTCAACACTGGCATCAAAAGCAGCCTTGGCATCCTTCATTTTCCTGTCTGTTAGCATAGCAAAAGAGGAACGAAAGTTAATTATTTATTGATGATAAGAAGAAACAAAATAAGAGTTCAATTATTTATTGATGATTAGAAGAAACAAAATAAGAGTTCATCAACCCAAAAACTCATTACATGGAGAGAGGAAGAGGGAGCGTCAAACCAAGAGTAAGACAATCCCCTCTCCAAACCAAAAGCACGACAACCACCACCCCTGCGCTTAAAGCCGTGTTGAGAAAAAGAAAAAAGCACTGATCAGTCAAATGTCAATTAGGAATATGTAAATATTGTAAAGTATTAAGAGGCAGGCCCCAAATGTATAGAAATGAGGTTTAGTTGTTATGTAGCACGTCAGTCTAACCGAAAAAAAAAAAAAAAAAAAAAAAGTAACGAAAGAACAGACTAAGCCAGATAGTAGTATACCACTTCCTTGCGGTGGAATCCAACCGTAGGCTCTATTATGATGATAGATTGAGGCGGTGAACAGCTTTTGAAGATGATGGTGGAGGAAGATGATTGATCAAGAAAGATGAATTGAGGAGGTGAGCAAGTTTTGAAGATGATCGAATCAGTAAGATGGATTAAAGCGGTCAGCAAAATTTTGGAGGAGATGAAGACGTAGTGACACATGGATTCTTTTTTCTTCCCGTAGTGGAGAAAACTCTCTATGGTCGTGATTAGATATATTAACTTTCGTAAAGCGAGATTGTACATTAGAGGGGAAGATTGCACGTTGAGAAGAAGGCTGCAGGAATACAATTTATGAAAGTTTGGGTGGGATCAAGATTCAAGACAAGGAGCGCTCATCCAAAGTAGAAAAAAAGTATAGAAATTAACGAAAAGGGAAATTGTGAAAGAAAAGGAAAACCAATTTTGGTCCAATCTAATATCTAATATCTAAAATCTCAAGAATATTATTACTACAATCCATAGACAGAAACAAATATGAAACCCTTCCTGCAAATAGAAGAGATAAGAAGTAGCGTGGCGAAAATATATTACCAGAACAACGTTTCATTTAAATGGACTTAAATTGTGAGTCACACATTCACCTTCAACACAATGGACGGCATGTCGGTATCATGTAACTGAGTATGGCTTATGACTTCATAACGTACAATGATGCCACTAATTATATTTAGGGATGGCACCATATTTCCGTAGAAGTGGGTTATTATTTGATTACCAGCAAGGAAAAATATGATCTGTCAAAAGGATATGTTATTTTTCACTAATGGCCATAAAAATGTATGGAAGAATTCTGCCTTTACAAGTTCCACAGATACTTTACATGAAAGCAGTAATGTTTAATGCACAAACTAGAAGATATCTCTCCCTATTTCTGCTGACAACAAAAGCCTCAACTACTAAAATTCCACATGGACACTGATGCCTTTATCTAAGGTAAGGTAATAACAGTCAGCAAGTTTGAGGAGTTAAAGTTGATTGTACACTAGTAGTACATGTAGAAAGCCAAGTAGTTGGTGTGGGGATTTGAACTCTTGCACAGCCACTTTCATCACCATGATTCTATCATATGTAATACTAGAAATATATCCGGAAGTTTCAAATAGCTACTTTCATCACTATGGTTCTATCTTAGGTAAATATTATAAGAATTTGTAGACTCTAACAGAATCCTTTTCGGGACTAAAAGCACATCAAATAGAAACTCAGTTTTCTCCCATCTGAGGATCAACTCACCAAGTCAACACAAACGAGGAAACACCAATGTGTGCAACATTCCTCTTGATTCATTTATCATCGTGCCCCTCTTTTCTAATATTGTTGGGAAATCGGTATTTGGTCTCTCATGTGAACTGAGCCAACCAGAATGTCTTGATTTGGGTTGGTGAGGTTAGTTTAATTTTGCTTCGAAAATTCACTCCTAAAACTACCCACACCACCCATAGCCACTCATACAAAGAGAAAGAGATTAAGGCAGAATATGGCAGCGAAAATTCACTCCTAAAACTACCCACACCACCCATAGCCACTCATACAAAGAGAAAGAGATTAAGGCTGAATATGGCAGAAAAATGATTTACTTTCTGAACGCAAGTGTAGATTAAATTGCAGAATTCGAGTAAGTGGAACAAGCAAGTAATTCAATCAAAAAGTATTGCAAATTCTACCTTTCTAACAAAATTTTGAACAAAAACCCATTCATTATATGCAATACAATGTTACAAATATAAACACTGTCCTTTTACAACTTATAAAATGCCACAAGACTACAAGATAATGATATTTCCTTTTCCATTACCAGATAACCATGATTTATGGATTGAATCAAGTAAAAATAATCGAAATAACTCAATCTAAACATATGAGATAAAATTGGAGTGGAAATTACCATCCCAATCGAAGTTGTTCCAGTAACTGGTGTCACCCCATGACCAGGCTCCAATCCCAAGCCTGCTCACCTTCAGTTCGGAACCACCCAACTTCACTTTTTCTTCATCTGTCTTCAAAACAGTAGTTTCCTGGCCAGAAGCCACAGCTTTAACTGTACTAACCTTATTCCGACCAAAAGCACAGAAGCATGCACTGCTCAAATGAAGAGCCATTATCTCTTCCCAGAATTAATTTGGTAGTATTTTCAGAATTTGGTGAATTTGATACCAAATTCTGTGAAAGATATTGAGATTTGAAGAAAGGTTGCGTCCCAAGGACAGTGTAGGAGCCAGATTGGTGCGATTTTGGTCCATGGAAGTAAAATTGTGAATGAATGGTACTTAATTTTTACACGTCTTATAAGTAATTTGTATACCGCTTAATTTGGACCACTTGCATTGGACGGCGCTCAAAGTTCGTATTTGTACTTTCCCACTCTAATGGTCCCAATGTTACTTTAGTGGCCGCTTTGGCTAAAAAATTGAGTCAAACAAGTTGAAAAGAGTTTTAACTTATAAAACTCTTTTTTTTGAAGAAAAAATTTAAACACATTTTTTGTTACTCTTTAAATTATAATTTCAATTAGTTAAACATATTTTTTATTCACACATTTCATGGACCTACAACTTAGAACTCACTTTTTATCCACACATTCACGCACAATTTATAATATAAGCACTTAAATATCCTCGTTAATAAAGTCTATTAACAAACCCGTGGTCTGTTGACTTTAATAGACGTATGGAAATCAAATCTTAACAGATCATGGGTTTGTTTAAATTAGTTTTTCAATTAACTCATCTCAAATGGACTTATATTTATAGAAATTTAAAGTAAAAATCACAAATTGTATTCAAATGTATACATATTTTCATTACTTATACCTTAAAATCCATAATTTCTACTATAAATTAAAACAATAAGAAATAACCACACATTTTGCAAGAATTTTGATGAGTTGGATTCTAATCTTGAAATGAGATTTCTTACATAGATAAAATGAGTTAGATTTTAACCTTTGAAGTTGTTCGAAGTATAATAAGTGAGAAAGAAAAGAACCCATATATTCGATAATTTGCTTGTAAAATGGGTCAACGGCTATTCAAATAAATTGGTCGGGTCACCCGGCCATTTAGCTTTATTCCCACTATTTTAGTTAAAGATGTTATATTGACCCTCATTTTTTAATTCTAATCAAGGTTTTCAACTTCTATTTATTATTGTATTTGTGTTTTTAATTTTTTTTTGTATTCATATTTTCAACTTTCTATTAATTTGTACATTTTGTAACTAATGACAGTTTTCATCCAAAATGTCCGTTGGAGATCAAAATTTAAATAAATGAAGAAGGGATTTTGGAGTTTGAAGTTGAAAGATGAATTTTTACAGGTCTCTTACATCTTGGGTTCTTACTTTCATGTATTTATCATTGGGAGTTATAGTACGGTATATATTGCATAGGGGAAATACACAAACGAAGGGGATCATTTGCCACCTTGAGTTTTTGAGTGAATATATCTTTGGTTTGTTTGATAGAGTGAATAGAGAGTTCTTGCTGAAAAACTTTGTTGCAGATAAAGTGAACATCAGTCTCAATGTATTTGGTTCTTGAGCGGAAGGCCGGGATTGGCAGCTAAGGCAGCACCACCTTGATTGTCGCACCATATAACTGGAAATTGATGAAGAGGTACACAATTCATGAAGGAGTGATTTGATCTAGGTAAGTTCTGACGCTATGTTGGCAAGAACACGATATTTGGACTCTGTACTTAATCGAGCAACTACACTCTACTTTTTAGAACTCTAACTCTCTAAGAGATCAAGTTGGAACCAAGATAAACACAGTGTCCAACATATCAGCATTCAACAATACAACAGGCTGAATAGGCATTGGAGAACCCTACTAGATCAAGTTTAGTTGATGTTGAGAAGTGTAGCCCTTCACTAATGGTACCTTTTAAGTAACGAAGCACTTGTTTGCAAGCTTGTCAATGGATATCTATGGGCTTTTGCATAAATGGGCTCAGTCTGTTGACAATATAAGCAATGTCTGATTGAGTAATGGTGAGATATTGCAAAGTCCCAATGGTGCTCTGATACAGTATAGAATTGGGCATAGGTTCTCCACTATGGATGGAGAGTTGTGCAGTGATGCTGGCATGTGTTGGTTATACTTTAGCACTTTCAATTTTTGTTTTTCAGAGTAGATTATAAATGTATTTCGATTTCTTTAGGTAGTAACCAGCTGGGTTTCTACATGCCTCGATGCCCCGGAAATAAAGAAGGCGGCCCAGAATTTTTAGAGCAAACTTGTTCTTCAATTAAACAATTGTTTGTTGTTCCCAGTGATAATAAAGTCATCTACATAGATGAGAATATAAACGATTAGAGTTACCTTGTCGTAGAAAGAATAAAGATGTATGTGATTTTGAAGTGATGAAACCCCAACCAGACATCAAGCTGTCAAACCAAGCATGAGTCCATATAATGCTTTCTTTAGACGAGAGATACGATGTGGCTTTTGAGGATGAACGAAGCCTTATGGTTGCTGCATATGGACTATTTCATGAAGATCACGTCGAGTTGCAAGATTTCCCAATTGTTAGACACAGCAGGAGATAAAATGATTTGTACAGTGCAAGGTTTGATAACTGGGCTAAATGATTCTGAAAAATATACTCCAGGAGTTCTTATGAAAATCCTTTGTTACCAGTCTAGCCTTGTATCAATGTATGGTGCCATTTTGGTTACACTAAATTCTGAAAACCCATTTGTTTACAATGACATTTTGATCTGATGATAGAGGAACAAGATCCCAAGTGTGATTTTGTATTAATGCCATATACTCATTATCCCATTTTTCCACATAGGATCAGACGAGGCTTGAAAGATTGAAGTGGGCTACAGTGCTTGAACAAGATTGTTAGCTTAATGATTGAGAGCCATCACGGGACAAACCATTTATCGTTATGATAGGTGTCGGGAGGAATATGCGGCTAGACATATTGTTAAGAAGAAGAATCTCCATCAGAAAGAAAGACAGGTTAGTCCATTTAGCAACACTTTTACTATTTAAGTGGCATTTCTTTTCAAGACCATCTTTCTCAATCCAATTTAAGAATAATTTCACTTCATTATCATCCTTTTATTGCATTTCTTCAGTAAGATTGCATGATTAATTAACTGTCTGATGCACGATATTAGTCAATATCAGCTCGACCAACTTTGTCCTGACATGTGTTGGACGACGTACAACAAAACAACTTGTATGTATAGCAACTAATCTACTAAAACTATAACAAAATGGAACCACAAGTAAAAGCATAAACCTCTTAATTGTTGTAACCATTTCTGTGTCTCTTCTGCCATCTCCAAGCAACTGCTAGGCTTTCTTCAAGATTTGTGAATCTAGCCGTCCAGTTTAGTTCGTTCTTGATTTTCGAAGGATCGCTATATACTTCAGCATAATCCCCCGGACGACGACTTAGGTAGTCCACCTTAATGGCCACACCAGTAGCCTTCTTACATGCCTCCACAAATTGTTTTACTGAACTACCTTTTCCAGTGCCAACATTGTAAATACCAACTTTGCTTGGTTTTGCATGGGCTAATGCTTTAACATGTGCATCAATCAAATCAGTGACATCAATATAGTCTCTTACACAAGTTCCATCTGGTGTGCTATAATCAGTCCCTCTTATCTGCAATAACATGAGTAAGTTTCTTTTAGAATTTCGATATTTTCACAACATTCTTGGATCAAAATTTTACAATTCAGAATGAAATTGCTTTCACTCAAAAATGCACTATAAGCACTTGAGCAAGCAGATGGATGTCTCTGTTCGCGCGCAATTTGTTAACCTAGTTATGCGAAAAAGGACGTTAAACAAATCGTGGAACCATGACAAGAAAAACGTGCACCTTTAATCCCGATATTATCCCTCTGGCTGCATCAAAACAAGCACCAGAAATACGTCCTTGTTCACGCAATTCTGGTCGCGGAGCTTCTCCCAATCTTCCCTCAGGGTCCGAGCCAATTACGTTGAAGTACCTGATCACCATATGCCCACATAGAGGTCATTACTCTTAACTTACTATGTTCTTTGTTTTAAGAAATCACCGTAATAATTGTGATTAGTGTTGCAAGAAATTGGTATAGTTACACATGATATGTGCTGCAAGAATTTGGTGTATTTTCTGCTACTGACCTGATTTACTGCCTAATGGAACATCTCAGATCAAAACTTGATTGAAATTCAAAATCATTTTGGAACTCTATTTTAAGGCCATTTCAGGAAATGATTTCTTCATCTTTCGGTAAATTCCCTTTTGGTTAACTATTAGTCCGTCCTGTGTAGGATGTACAAACCTTAAGATCATGACCGCCATGTCGGAAGTCTTCGAAAAGTCCAATATAATATCTTCAGCCATTTTCTTTGCTTTTCCATACGGATTGATTGGGGCCTGAAGTTTCAAAACAACTACATCAGCTGCTCTGTTCAAACCAACTTCATGTAATTGCAAATTGTGAACATGAAGAGCAAGATAAATGCATATTATTGGATACTCACTTGAGGAGTAACTTCTGTGATCGGCATCTTTTCCGGTTCTCCATATGTTGCACAAGTGCTCGAATAGATCAATGTCTTTACACCATGTGTAGCCATTGCCTTCACTATTAACAAGGTATTCGAAGTAATATTATGATAGTACCTGCATTATATCACACAGCACCAGCAATGGCAGATTAGGCATCAACAATCAGAACAAAAAAGAACTTAGTTTATGGAGTGGCAAAAGCTACGAAGATAGGCACGGAACAACTTAGTATCCCTAGCAAGTCGATAAGTTTTGTAATGCTCAGGTGGAAAAGGTCAAGGCCTTTGGACTCAAGGAGGGTATAGGGGTGTCAAAAAGGGCCGCGGTAGCCTGGCCTAGGCACGGTACCACCAGGACAGGCCGTATCTGGCTCTTGTGACCCATGACCAGCGCAATTTTTTCTCTTTCAATGGATAATGGAAAGTCCCAATAAAAACAGTCGTCATATAACTAAATTTGTTTTCTTCATTCTACGTGATATTTACAGGCTATCAACTCATAACCTGCAATTCGATGAGGGCTGAAAATCGAAGAGTACAAAATACCTTAGAGGTTCGGCTGTACTTTCACCAACATAAGCAACAGCTGCGAAATGCATAACAGCATCAAATGCATTCTCACTAAAAACTTTATTTACCTGATATAAATGTTAAAGGAACAAAATTCCGAAAAAACTCAATTTCATTTTGAGAGAGCTAATAAATTAGCAGATACGATAGAATAAAATATAAGAAGTGAAAGCAAAGTGCAAGAAATTTTAATAGGATACTGATGCTGCATCTCCTAGATCAGCATATATAAATTGAAGTCTCCCGGGCTCTGGATAAAGTTCTTGGAGGATTTTAACAGCTCCCATGTTCCCTCTCGAAAGATTGTCCTGCCAAAATACAATAAATAAAAACCGGTTTTCAAAAATACGGATAATTAGATGAAATGAAATTCCACCATATATTTTTAAATGGACATACCACAATGGTTACACGATATGAATCCTTGAGAAGTCGAAGGACAGCATGAGAACCTATATAGCCTGCACCTCCAGTTACTAAGACGTGCGTTACACCAGGCTCGTGCTGAGAGAACTGAAGACAGCACAGAAGAAATTTCAAAACGTCTGGTGAGAAATGTTCAATTATGACATGTTAAGCAGGCTTTTGTTCATCGTTTGAATCAGAGATATACCTTGGTAGAAGTACTAGTACCAGGTGCTCGCTTCAAAAGAAAAATAAGAAGTGCAGTAATGCCAGCAGCTAATAAAATTTTCCTAGTGAAGTTGCTCCTTCGCTTCGTCTCCATAAAATCCATCCCTGTAAATGAAGATTTAATTCCTCGTATACTTCATCGTTAAACATTAAGAAACCAAAAAGGAAAAACAAAGAAATTCATACAGCAAATTCATATTCCCTTGTTAACTACAACACTGAAATCACAGATTTTTGTGCTCTTTTAATTTGTGCAATGGCTCTAATGCTCTTCATAAAGTAATACTATAGTGGAAGAATGCTGATATTCTGTTTTGATGAACGGGATCAAGAATCATTAATCTTTCAACACGAGAAAAGAAATTTCTACACCCCTTTCTTATGTCGAGACTATGAACACGAACAATGTACAACAATGGCTTGGTATGAAGATTATAAAGATCTTTTGGGTACAGAATGCGACATTTATTTTGCGAGAAATCAAATTTGATGACGAAAATTTGTGCTGTTGGCAATGAATAATCACTATGTGCATGTTTGGTATACCATACCGGATCATAATAAACACTATTTTAGCTTCTTTTTCTTCGTTAATACTGTCGACTATTATCAAATCCTTGCTATCTAAGATGCCATATAAGTAAAATAAGCTTAATAAATCTAAAGGTCTAAAAGTATATACCTCGAAATCGATTAAGCAGCAAAAGATGAAGGTCTCTTCTTAAAATTTCCCACTGACGAAGGCAGAACTAATGACGATAAGGTCGAAGAATCTTCGAGCTTGTAATATCTATGATTCACTCTGTATCAATTCATAGGAAAACATTAATTAGCAAAATGATCCAACAAGGAAACAACCTTAAATCTCCCATGTTGTTATAGCATCAGCTAATAAATATATTCAGTTCTACAGTCGGAGAAACCGAGGAAATACACAACAAAATAGAATCATAAGCCAGAGTTATTTGATTCATTAAACATTCAAAAGATCATACAAAAGAACAGAAGAGAAAGGAAAAAAAAAACCAGATTTCGCATCGACTTTACAAAATATTTGATAAAAACACAACCCAAAATCATAAAAGAGAAACTGATAAAAGCATTAATTGTGGAACTAACTCTTGTAGAAATTTTGTAAAAGCAATAATAAAAACCTGAACTGGAGAGAGAGATGTATATATAATAAAAGTCTGAAAGTGTAAAATGTGAAAAGGGTTGAAGGAGTAGGAGAAACGGAAAAATAAAGAGAGGCAGTTTGTATGTGAAATAACGTGTCGAGATTAATTAGATAATCTGAATATTGTAGTGGAAGAAAAGTGGACCATGTTCTTCATTACCACCTACGATCAAAACAAAGCCTTGAAATCAGGGGATGACACATAAATATTGCCATCACATACACAATAAACCATCCATTTTCCTCTCTCTCTCTCTCTCTACTGTGTGTAAGAGAGAGACAGAATGTATGTGTTTTTGTTGGACGAAGACCAAGTCATGAGGAGGAAGAAATGGGAAGGAGGGATCCTCCACGTTTGAATGGGGACTTTTTTTTTTTTTAATTTGAATACAAATGAAGAAAAGTTAAAACGGAGCTAGTTACGTGCAAGAGTTTTGAGATATGTCGTACTCATTTGTCTACATCCTTAGTAGTCACAAAAATAGTTGATATAAGTGAGACATTGATATTTTAATGGTGGGACATAAGGAGAATATATTTAAAATTTCAACTCGAATGGAATGGGCTAAGACAGCACCGTTTCACTTCGAGATCCTTCTTTTGTAGTCAAATCCGATGATACATTTTGGCGATATTACCTATGAAATAAAAGGCCTGCTAGATGATCATCATTCTATTGCTCTAAGTTTACATACAACTATATCGATCTTAGTAAAAAGTGCTTTAGATACACGTAGTTCCAAATTAATGTAAGATAAAAAGAATTTCAGTTATAGTTTTTCATGCGATGGCCCGTTGAGAATTAATATGAGCTAGTTTATGGCAAGTTTATATCTATTGTCTCAAATACATGTCATTTTAGCTATTTCCTTAATAGAAATTTTACACATTATCAAATAAATAGATTGAAAAATCATTATGGACAATATTTAATGTATTCACACTTACTGTTATTGATGCTGTTTAAAATTTCTATTGTAGAGAATTTGGAATAACAGATATAGACTCAGTTCATGGCGTATTAGAAATAGAAGGCGCTATAGTGATTTTTGTTTGAATTGTACAAGAAGAAACAATAACGAACATTGCAAGATTAAATAAAAGACGTATTTGTAAAAATAAAAAATAAAAAATCTCAAGTACCTATATTGATAAATGACTTAATTACATATTATGGTTGCCAAAATAAAATTGATTGCATGGAATGTTTCAAAATAAAAAATAAATTAAAAAAAAATATAATTAGTTGATACTTTGTGTATATTATATCAAGATTAAAATTAGCATAAACAAAAAAAATTAAAAAGTAATTTATTGCAATTATTGCCCTCCATATATTATATATAGATTTATTTTATTTTATTTTTTCAATTTTAAGCGTATTCGTTGAACGTACAATAATTTAATAAATTTTATGAAGTGGTTGAGGCTATTTGAATTTAAAAATATTAGCCAAGTTTGTGCCAAGTTGTAGTTTATGTACTCTAGCTATGTAATTGGGACAACCTAATTATGTTGACTATAAGATATATATAATAATACTTAAATTGTGTATCCAAGTTGTAACTTGTTAATTAATATAATATTATAAAATATTTTAAGTAAATTAAACAAAATAATTCATAAATTTTGTCACACATTCTTCTTATTTAATTAATATAAAATGTCATTTTAGGAAATAATTAGAATGGTTATATATTAATTAGAGAAATTAATTTTCTTTATTAGTATTAAAAATTTGTGTTACTGTAACGTTAATTGTGCATAACATTGTCTACTCATAACGTGCAGATGTTGTCGACTTGTTACACTTACTACAATTATTATATTCTAATTTGAAAAGTCAAACATGTTCTTAAAATTGGCTCTTTAAGATCGGTCAACGTCACAGGGTACTATAACCTTACAAGCCAAAAATGGCTAAGGTCAAAATTGTCCTTTTCTTTTCTGAAAAAACAAAAAAGAAGGAAGAAATCCCAAAATATCTATGTCTTAACTACACGAGACAATCTTGGTAATTGAGCCGGGCGACCGTATAGCCCAGGTGGCCTGGATCTAAGTATTTGGCGCCATAGGGGGTTGGGGGCCAACCTGCCTATACCTTGGGGGTCGTACATGGCCTGGGGTCCAAGGCCGCCAAACCTATAAATTCTCTCTAAACAGAGATATTCTCTAATTTTCAACAACTATAGTATTTATTATTGATATTCTTTAATTTTTAATTTCTACTACTATGAAAAAATATCAACTCCCTAATCTTTATTATCAATATATCCTCTAATTTCCCATAATATCTAATCTGATCCCAATCCAAATTAGTTATGTAATATTTGACATAATAGATTGTCCTTAAGTCATTTTATAATAGAAAGAACAATTTTGTCATTTAAACAATTATAAAGTTTAAATAATAAAAAAAAACCCATTTTTTTGGAAAATTTCTGCTAACATGCTCTAAATATTTAGTGATTTTTACCAATATATTTAATGAATTTATAACTTTGATACCATCAGAAAGACTCATGTAGGATAAGTAGGTTTAAAATTAGAAGAGATTTTAATATGTACTACACTCCGCCCAACGACCCTGACCCGTGTCATCTGACAAAGGCGGGGGGAGAAGAAGGTAGAAATATTAAGCCATCTGAATATCCAGTAACAATGAGCTACTGTGACACAAAATATTCAACAAAGCAGTAACTCATAAAATGTTACAATTTTTCAACTAATCACTTGGTTGCATACTTGCACAACTGAACTCCTCCTCAACTTGTATGTTTCTTTAGACAGACAACAATCCCGTAAAGGGATTAGGAGGAAGCCAATTGAAAAAGGTGGTAATTTCCACCACATGTGAACAACCTATACATACATACATATGTATATCATCCTTACCCTTAAAAAAGTTGTCCAGAGCTTACAGAAGAGCATAAAAAATAAAGCTCCCCAGACGAAAAAGTGTCAGGTCTCCATGTCCCTTCAAAGAGCTTTTGACACAACACAGTTATACAAAGCTAGAATGTTCATCAAAATAAGCACAAAATAACCACTTCCCGAGAGAGAGAGAGAGAGAGACCATAGGCAATAAAATGAAGCCTTATGGTATACATACCCCGTGCTTAACACCACACAGGAAGCATCCGAACTAAATGCCTTAGGATCAAAGCATGTACAACATTGAAGTTTCCACAGAATCTTCGTCACAATCTCAGCTAACCTCGCACTGATTCAGGATTTATTTGCCCACTGCTTCCACCATGAGTATTATATCCAGTAACAGGCATTGATCGCTGAGCAAAATTCAATAACAACTTCCTCTGACGCTCATCAGTGTGAGGAAGACTAGCACGTAGAAGTTCCACTGGCATTTCCTTGCTTACAGCTCTCGCAGCCTCTGAACAAATTACCTCTGTGTTTGGCTGGCCTTGAGTAAATATTGATTGCACTATACTGTCATATTTACTTGCGCAGTACTTTGTCAGCAGACTAAAGAAGGCATCAAATGAAGCCTGCCAAAGGGCCGGATTGGGCAAGCTAAAATTGCTGGCAGCTTTAGGATCTCTTAACAAGTGAGTTGCTCGTTCTAAAACAGATTTCAAGACGAATGAAGCACCATCTCCAGCAGGGCTCCCAAGTGGACGGAGAGGTGGCTGTTCTAAGGAACAAACTACCGCAGCAAGACAAGCACTAAGTGAATTAAGATCCATACCAGTGACACACATAGAGACTGTCTTGGCAAGATTATTAATAGACTCAGCTTCACTTGCATCAGAAGGAAGGCCCCCAAACAGAAATCTTAAATGACGAAAGATGGCCATGCAGACTATTCGAACAAGCTCACTCCCAGGAAAAATGAGCTGAAGGAACCTCGAAATGAGTTTCTGACCTTTGGAATGAGAGACTATTCGTAGAAACACAATGTCGTCCTTGGCAGCCAGCCCAACAGAGTTGCCACTTTTTCCAAGTGGGTCAACAAGCTGAAGAGAGGCTGCTAACCCTTCTAATAAAATCTGCCGCTTTCGCCTAAGCTGACTGCCACCATCTTGGGGTTGACTAAATTGTAGGAGACGGTCAATGTCATCTACGTCCAGAAGAAGACAAAGCCCATCCTCAATTGTTACCCTAGCCGCAAGCATGGGTTCCTTTTCCAAAGGCTTTTCAGATATTTTGGGTTCAGCACCGCCGTCACCACAAGCAGAGGGAGGGGGGTCAACCTCAAGAAGAGGGCAGGGTCTACGTATAGAAGAAAAACAAACCCTCCCAAGAGAATCGACATGGAGATGTGGCTGTGATTCTGCACTATTACGGGATCGGGAAGATTGATCCCTCGGGTGGGATGGACAGAAACGATATTTTGACCTCGTTTCAGCTGATTTCTTTGCAAGACGAGCTTGGTGGTAATAATCATCTATGTACGGGTCATTACCATGGTTTGTGGCGTGCTGTATTTTAAGAATACTCTCTATCTCTTCTGCTGTCATGTACTTGGATCTGAATTGTGGTAAACTACTATCAGTCCTATGACTAGTAGAATCAGATCCATGATGGGAGAATCGCACACTATGTTTGCCTTTGGCTGATTTAGGTTTTGACTCTCTCCTATCATATTTACTCAAATGTGATGGTGAAGGAAAGGTGTTGTATATCTGAGATCTCAGTGGTGAAAAATGAGATAAAGCTGGTTGAGCTTGAAGATGAAGTCGATGTTGCTGTTGGGAGAGTAGCTGTGGTGATAATGACCCGTTTTGATATTGTTGCTGCAAAATATTGTTCAAGAGGAGAGAATGATCCCCGTGGAGGAGACCGGCGTGGCTAGTCCAGAAGTTTTGCAGGCGTGGATTATGAGTGATACTTGGTGAGGTCAGGTGTGTCATGTTGGTATTATAATGGAACCCATGGCTCGTGCCGGGTAAATGCAGAGCAGAATTAGATAATGTAGAGTTGTTTGGCACAGAGAAGGGTGACTGAGGTCCACCAGAGAGAGATGAAATATTAAGATAATTCGAATTATTCAGAGAAGCTTGTTGAGATCCTGGTGGAGGGAAGGAAGTGAAAGATGACTTGGGAACTAAAATAGGCTCACTAGAAACGTGCTGTAGTTGCTGCAGCTGCAGGGGGTACGAAGACGTTCTATATAGTGGTTTTGATTCTGGAAGTTGCAATGAAGAGAGATGTGGTTGTGATGACCAACTCTTACTTTCTTCATAACATTCTGAGTCAGACAGATGCCGGTCAAGCCAATCAGGAAACTCTGGCTCTTGGGCCCATTCTGCAGCTGATGAACCTGAAACAACATTGTGTGAATCGAAGAACCAATTAAATCAAAGACATTGCACAGAAGAACACTTAAAAAACAAAATTTGAAGGACAAGGAGTTAACTTGGACACGTCAGACGCTGATACAAAATAACAGCAAGACTGGACTATTATCATGGCATCAAAAGGTGTAATATTTCATGTTTCTTGAACGAATAAATGCAATAACACATCCTTAGAAAATCAAAAGTGGGAAAGTGAAATAAATAAGTAAAAACATATGTTTAAGACTGTCAATCTATCATTCATGATTCCACTGCTTCGTTTTTTCATATAAAGGAAACACGCAGTACACCCTCTATCTGCCATTGATGATCATGTTTATTAATGCAGATTCCATCTTTCAAGTTTCAAGTCAGTGCTGAGCCTGCACTTGATAATCTTTTCCGGGATTCTATATTTCTTGCCCCTATGTCCCTCTTCAACTATTTTAAGATCTGTTATTTTGGTTTAACTTTCTAATCAATTATTTTGCTTTTATCTCCATCCATATGCAAGTCTAGTTTGTGCAATCGATGTTTCTCTATATCAATCCAAAGGGTCCTAGGGCAAAACTATAAGCGACGCGATATTTTGGCAAGTGTCGAAAATAAACGAGGTGTCCTATGCTCTGAGACGGAAGAAGGTAAAGAAGACAACATAGAATAATAGAATTAAGATATCAACTTGGAACATAGTGACACTTGAAGGAAACTAATAGAACTGGTAGACCGTAGATGTAATGAGGAGGAAAGAAAACGTGGCTTATATAGAAGAGGTCAAATGGGTGGAAGAGAAGGTGCAAGAATTATGGAAAACGGGATATATACTTCGGTATACAGGCAAGAAAAAGAATGGAGGTGGTTATTAACAAATGGGAAAAAGTTAAAGTGGCTCGAATTCATAGTGCGAGCCAGCGGAAGTTTGGAGGAAGGAAATAAGGATGAAAACAAATATATGCAATGTCTAATAAAACAAAATTTTGATTATTCAATTACAGACAAATATTAGAACTCACTTTCCCTCGAAAAAGATCCAGATCCTCGATCACCAATAACTCCAGGATGTCTTGGTCCGGATACAGCTTTGTTTAACTGCAAAAAGGCAAATTATATCTGCATTACAATATGAAACTCTTTCCTTTTTCTGTAACCAGTAACATTTCATATATTGTACATATAGAGAAATTTCCTTAGTTTAAAATGCAGGGAATTAAATAAAGATGAAGAAAATATAAACCGGGATATTTATTAATGTCAGACATCTTACTTCCACGTTAATATTAGTTGCGTTCAAATTACTAATGTTCTCTCTTCAAATATGGAGACATCCAATTAGGATTGTTCCATGAGCTAAGCTAATTTTCTTAACTTCTAGCAAAATTAGAGTTTCTATATTACTGATGTTCCCCTTTTCTGGTTGTTTAGGGATGGAAGTTTAAGTCTTTTAACACAATGATAACTACAGTTCCATAAATATAATAGTATTCCAATTGAGAGTAATGGTAAAATAGTATTTCATTTTCTGCAGATTTGCATTTTTTAAGAATCCATTTGGATTCTTCTATGAAAGCCTCTTAGAAGGCCATAAAATTTTTGAGGTTTCTTTCTTATCTTCTTCATAAACAGTTTTTCGTCTTTATTCTTGTACTTGAGATCATCTATTTTCATATTCAGGACTCAACTACAATTGAATAGGGAATGTCAACCATAAGTCTATAACAATTACAATCATGATAACTCACCATTCTATCACACAAGGATATATAGTACTAACTAAAAATACACAATCAAAGACTAAAACAGCTGTCAGATACTGTAAAGTCCTCCGCAAAATCTAAACTATCCAAGTAGAACAGCAGCATCGGCATTTCAGACAGCAATTTCAGCTCTTTCACTGTTTCACATAGTGGTTTGGTGTCATTCTCCTCATCTCCTTCAAAGCGTATCAGACTTCAACCCACTTCAATAAGTTTATCAAAAGGAATCCTTTATCAATATGTCACAACTCCCCACTTAGATGTGCCAGGTCAGGTAGTGCCCTAAGCAGTCTTAAGAACTGTTACTTTACCCGCTGGACTTTACATGTTAATGTAATAAAATATATACACTAAATACATTTAATTATTGCACCTTGTATCTTTGAGGCAACTCTCTACTATAAAAAGCTCCCCTGCACGCTACAGCATACCTCTTTGATGTAAATACGTCGTTTGCACTCTCTTAGACAAGACTTAAGTGATGCAGTACGCCAGGCATGCACAAACCTGTTATCCACGAGACGACATGACAATAGTACCTTCTGTTCCTATGGCCAACTCCTACTATTTACAAAATCTACTAAAATGAAATCATTTAAGGCAGCAAGGAAGAGCCTGCTCTGTCAGGACCACTAGAACTTGAGATGCTGGAAATATTATTATTATCAGACACCCCAGTAACCCCCAAAAAAATAAATACTAAACAAGATTTTTCAGAAATTACAAAAATAGGAAAAATTCAGGAAGAATAATAAGAAAATCTAACACCAGAAACTGAAAATTTATGACCAGCATTACAAGTTTGAAGATAACTGACCTTTGCAAATGTAGTAGCCAAATCATCTATATCAGATAATGATCCAATACCTGATCCCTGGCCAAAATGGAAGGGAAAAATCGGATCAATGGCCAAGCACTCATTGCCTATTAGCTGTTAAATGAAACTTGAACGTTGAAAAACTACATATGGATTGAAACAACGAATCAAGATCACTGGACAAGGTACAAACGCAGTGTGTACAAATGCAACAACTAACAAGATTGCCAAAAATGGTCCATTATATAAGCCCACAATTCGGAGGAAATAATAATCTTGCCAGCACATTATTATAGATACTTCAGAGTAAAAACGTAGAGAGTATCGAAAACAAAAAGGATAATATGCGAGTGTAATTATAACGTACAAAAAGAACTTGAGCCAGCACTTTAGATACTTTTCTCAAGACATTTCAACATTTCATTTTCCTGAAGTTAGCTCACACGTGGAAAGGGATCGAAAAAATTCCCAAAAACATGGAATACAAAACAGGCATATCAAGACTGTATTTATTATAACCTCATCTTAGTCAAACAAATGATACACGTGGGAAGGGAACAAAACATTCCCAAAAATATAATTCATATACAAGGAATTCAAAACAGAGCATACCAAGACTGTATTTATAATTACCTCATCTTTGTCAAACAAATGATACTCATGCAACTCATCCTCTCCGCCACCAAATCTGCTCCCAATCACTGGAACCCCAACTTCTTCATGTTCGAAACCCCCCAGTTCTACTTCATCCACTATATCTTTCCCGAAAAACATGTACTGTGATGCATCAAATAGCGTGTTATCTGCATCCCCAAGTCAAAGCCCAATTAATTAAGTTTAGCATTGTAACACCTGATCTCCTTTATTATGTAGAATTAATTAAGAAACCCAAACAGAAATTTCGAATAACCCAAAAAAAAATCAGATTAAAATAGACAAAAAGAGATCGAAGCAGATTGAAAAAGAAGAAACAAATTTGGAATTAAAGCTTAAAATGGAGCTGCGAACCAGATATGGAGCTGCTGGAGGCGGCGTCGGTGAAGTCCTTATAATCTTTGCCGTCGGATCCCACCATAATTACAAATCAACCTGAAAAACAAAAACCTAAAAACAACATTAACATTCAAAGGAAAGAACCCTGCCCCTTTCCTGTTGAACTGATATTTTGTATTAGGGTTTTGAAGCAGCTAGAAATACCCAAAAAAGCGGTCACCTATGTGCACTTCTGTGCGCAAGTATGCTGGTTTGTGCTTGTGTATACATATACGTGTGTGTGTATAACTTCGCTTGTATATATATATATATAGATTGTATCTATATATGCGTGTATATATATAAGGGAATCTGTTTGCGGTGGTGTGTGTGTGTGTGGTGGTGGCGAGTGATAGCGGTGGAGAGGGGAGAGAGAGAGATGGGTTTGTTGTTTTATTTACGCCAAAAGTTAGATTTGAGAGAGGGGATAGGGTGGTTTGGGGGGGGGGGGGGTGTTCTGGGCGAGGACAAGGACGGGATTATTATTTTTGTTGATGAAAAATTACAGCAGTTGTCTCTAACCTAATGAAACTGAAGCAAGTAGATCCTCAAACTATTATTTTGTCTGTTACGGTACATAAACTCTTGATGCAACTTTACCTTTATATTTGATTGAAGGGTAGTTATATTTTCACTATTATTTGTTTTTTCTTTCACAACTTTATAAATACACACTAATTACGTGTTTATGACAATAAATCATAACTATTTTGCAAATATAGTCTTAGTCCAATTAAAAACTAGAAAAAAGAAGAGGAGGAAGAAGAAGAAAACATAGTATATGATGCACCACAACCACAAAGCACGTCTCATTCTTTACCAAGAGGCATGGAATGAACAAAAAATCTAGTCTTCATCACCTATCAAGGGCTTATGGAAAGGCTACTAAGAACGAATAAAATGAACTTGTATAAGTGAATGTATCATAAGAGATAACTAATTCTCTGAAAAAAACAATGGAACACCCATTCTTCTATTTATTTGAGTCAAAAGTAAATCAAAATGACTACCTGAGACAAGAATTAGTCAACAACTTTAGGAAAGCGTTGAAGACATTCTACCAAAGCCACCCTTTTCATATTCGAAATTTGTTTATTTCATTGCCAACTCAGCAATTCTAGAATCTATGCCGAGTGACGTAACATATTAGGTTTTGATATTGGAGAATGGACAAAATGGCCTCGAGTCCATGAGGCAACAAAATGAACATACAAGGCACTGAAATGCACAATGATAAATTTTAATTATAAATGTAATTCTCTTTATTGGAATGTCGAGGGACAGAAAAATGGCTCCTAGATCATAGGGTTGGCTTGTGTGTGTGAAGTTTTACTATATAGGTTAGGATATATTTATATGTGAAACTTTTGTTGTACGTAATAATGAAAGAGGAAATAACATATTTATGAGTGTACAATTAGGTGATTATTTATGTCATTTTACTTATGGCTATTTTAGTAAATAAAATAAATATTTTAAAGTGTGGTGAAACCAAACAAAAATTGTAGTGACAATATAACCACTTTTGATTATAACCCCATTTTTTTATTAAAATATTACTTTATCATTAGCTTTTATTGAAAAAAAAAAAAAGAATGAAAATAGAAAAAGAAAAAACAAAATCGTGGTTTTGTTTTTTCTTTTATTTTTATTTGTTTCGGTTATTTCTTAATTATTTTTGTTTTAGTACATGTTTGGTGGAGTTTAAAAATAGTTTTTTAGAAAATTATGAAAAAAAAATTGATAAAAAGTGTAATTGAAAATGAATTTGAGAAAAAATAAAAATTTAAAAAAACTATACCAAATATGCTCTAAATAAACATAAGGTAAAATTATCTTTTTAACCAAAAAAAAAAAAAAGTGTTTCTAATTAAAATGGGGTAAAATGGTCACCACGGATTACCAAAAAAAAAAGTTTGGGAGTGAGGTTGCCAAAATATTAGGTTTGGATCTAATTGATACATTTTCAATAAGTTGGGTACCACATTTGTAATATTTCCTTTTGTTAATTCGTAAACGTAATAACTAATAATAAAGGATAACCCGTAACCACTTGCTTGTGAATTGTGATAATAAGTACATAGGGCCCTGTTTGGCTGACTAAAAAACTCTTATTTTAGCTTCACAAAAATGATTGGTCAAATAAGACAAGAAATTGATTCCGCGAATAAGTTAGAGGGCAAATTACACAAATACCCATAAAATTGAGGGTTTTTTGGAAAATCATCCTAAACAATTATAACAGTAAAAAATACGGTAAATATTATTTCCAATTCCAATTCCATTCCATAATCAACCCCAAAACATATCCAAATTCTTTACAAACCAAAATTCATAATAAAACCGATCTCTTTCACGTTATCGGAATTCAAATTCAAAATCGATCTGGATTTCTCGTTGTTTCTTCTCCAATTCAACACAAAATCAGAATTCAAATTCAAAATTCTCAGGTAATTTGCTAAATTTTACTTCTTCTTCATACTTCCTATTTCAATTAGATAACTTTCTGTATTTTGATTGGAGATATTCAATAACATATCAAGTTAAATGCATACAAATGATTTTGATTTAAATTATATCATATTCCGACTTCAATGTAGACAAATCATTCTTTATTCACTTCGTTATAAATCATTAGTATTGAGCTAAACATATTTGCGAATATCAGTTACCAATGTGTTTGTAAACATATTTGCTTATGCAGGGGTGCATACAATGTGTTTGTAAAAATGTCAATAAGAATATAGCTTTTTGTTCAAAAAGTGACATGCTCTGTCACTTTTTGCTTAAAAAGTGACAGAACATTATATGCAAGTCATACGAAAATATTTGAATCAAAATCATCTCCGTTGTTGATTTAAATGCAGGAATTAACTTGATATTTGTTGTGCATTATGAAGTGACATGAATTATTGAGCATGACAAAACATTAATGTATCGTTATTTTAACTTGAATATGAATTGAGGCTAGGTTGTTCAAAAAGTGACATGCTCTGTCACTTTTTGCTTAAAAAGTGACAGAACATTATATGCAAGTCATACGAACATATTTGAATCAAAATCATCTCCGTGGTTGATTTAAATGCAGGAATTAACTTGATATTTGTTGTGCATTATGAAGTGACATGAATTATTGAGCATGACAAAACATTAATGTATCGTTATTTTAACTTGAATATGAATTGAGGCTAGGTTGTTCAAAAAGTGACATGCTCTGTCACTTTTTGCTTAAAAAGTGACAGAACATTATATGCAAGTCATACGAACATATTTGAATCAAAATCATCTCCGTGGTTGATTTAAATGCAGGAATTAACTTGATATTTGTTGTGCATTATGAAGTGACATGAATTATTGAGCATGACAAAACATTAATGTATCGTTATTTTAACTTGAATATGAATTGAGGCTAGGTTGTTCAAAAAGTGACATGCTCTGTCACTTTTTGCTTAAAAAGTGACAGAACATTATATGCAAGTCATACGAACATATTTGAATCAAAATCATCTCCGTGGTTGATTTAAATGCAGGAATTAACTTGATATTTGTTGTGCATTATGAAGTGACATGAATTATTGAGCATGACAAAACATTAATGTATCGTTATTTTAACTTGAATATGAATTGAGGCTTGGGGGATAGAAAATTGACATGTTCTGTCACTTTTTGCCTAAAAAGTGACATGCTCTGTCACTTTTTGTTTAAAAGTGACAGAACAATATTTGCAAGTTAGAAAAATAAATTTGAATCAAAAATCATCTATGTAGTTGATTTAAATGCAAGATTTAACTTGATTTTGTTGTGCATTATGAAGTGACATGAATTATTGAGATTGACCAAACATTAATGTATTGTCATTTTGTCTTGAATATGAATTTAAGCTTGTGAACAAAATAGTGACATGTTCTGTCACTTTTTGCCTAAAAAGTGACATGGTCTGTCACTTTTTGCTCAAAAAGTGACAGAACAATGTATGCAAGTTAGAGAAACAAATTTGAATAAAAAAATCATCTATGTGGTTTATTTAAATGCAAGATTTTACTTGATTTTGTTGTGCATTATGAAGTGACATCAATTATTGAGCATGACCAAACATTAATGTATCGTTATTTTGCTTTGAACATGAATTGAGGCTTGGGGGATAGAAAAGTGACATGCTATGTCACTTTTTGCCTAAAAAGTGACACAGCATGTCACTTTTTGCTCAAAAAGTGACAAAACAATGTTTGCAAGATAGAGAAATAAATTTGAATCAAAATCATATATGTGGTTGATTTAAATGCATGATTTAACTTGATATTTGTTGTGCATTATGAAGTGACATCAATTATTGAGCATGGCCAAACATTAATGTATCGTTATTTTGCTTTGAACATGAATTGAGGCTTGGAGGATAGAAAAGTGACATGTTATGTCACTTTTTGCTTAAAAAGTGACAGAGCATGTCACTTTTTGCTCAAAAAGTGACAGAACAATGTTTGCAAGTTAGAGAAACAAATTTAAATAAAAAATCATCTATGTGGTTTATTTAAATGCAAGATTTAACTTGATTTTGTTGTGCATTATGAAGTGACATCAATTATTGAGCATGACCAAACATTAATGTATCGTTATTTTGCTTTGAAAATGAATTGAGGCTTGGGGGATAGAAAAATGACATGCTATGTCACTTTTTGCCTAAAAAGTGACAGAGCATGTCACTTTTTGCTCAAAAAGTGACAAAACAATGTTTGCAAGATAGAGAAATAAATTTGAATCAAAATCATATATGTGGTTGATTTATATGCATGATTTAACTTGATATTTGTTGTGCATTATAAAGTGACATCAATTATTGAGCATGGCCAAACATTAATGTATCGTTATTTTGCTTTGAAAATGAATTGAGGCTTGGAGGATAGAAAAGTGACATGCTATGTCACTTTTTACTTAAAAAGTGACAGAGCATGTCACTTTTTGCTCAAAAAGTGACAGAACAATGTTTGCAAGTTAGAGAAACAAATTTAAATAAAAAATCATCTATGTGGTTTATTTAAATGCAAGATTTAACTTGATTTTGTTGTGCATTATGAAGTGACATCAATTATTGAGCATGACCAAACATTAATGTATCGTTATTTTGCTTTGAAAATGAATTGAGGCTTGGGGGATAGAAAAATGACATGCTATGTCACTTTTTGCCTAAAAAGTGACAGAGCATGTCACTTTTTGCTCAAAAAGTGACAAAACAATGTTTGCAAGATAGAGAAATAAATTTGAATCAAAATCATATATGTGGTTGATTTAAATGCATGATTTAACTTGATATTTGTTGTGCATTATGAAGTGACATCAATTATTGAGCATGGCCAAACATTAATGTATCGTTATTTTGCTTTGAACATGAATTGAGGCTTGGAGGATAGAAAAGTGACATGCTCTGTCACTTTTTACTTAATGATACATCTATTGAGGATGATCAGACATTAATGTATCATATATCGGTGTTTTTTTTGCAGATATGGATAAAATCAATGTATTCATCCATTATGGAGGGAAATGGGAACAAGGTAACCAATATATAAATTTTAAAATGGCTGGAATTGTCGTTCCAATAGAATGTACATACTGCGAACTCAATGGCATGATATATTCAGTCACAAACGTAAGTCCAGCAACACACTCAATAACAATACAATATAAGGTGAAGAAAAACCTGCCTCTGATGAAGATTTCAGACAATAATTCCCTCACATTTTATTTTGAGCTCAAAAGAAGGGAGAAACATCTTGCAAGCTTTCCTTTGTGCATAGATGTCACACCGGTTTCATTATGTCAAAGAATTGAAAGTTTTGAAGACATACAACTTTCAGAAGCTGCTACTGGTGAAGAAAATGACATGATGCAATTACAAGTTTTTCAAACTCATGGTTCGGCAACAACCTCAGTTCAAAGTCTACCAAGTATTGAAGACTTAGCTGTTGATGTTTCTTCATGCATACCTGAGGTTGAAGAAATGAGTAATGAAACAGGTAGTGAAATTATTTCATTTGTTAGTATGAATGAAATTGCAGACAAAAAGGTTTTTAGGAACAAGACATTGGTTAAGAAAAGTATTTCGGTGTATGCGATACATAAAAACTTTCAGTTCAAGGTAAGTAAGTCGGACAAGAAAGAATATGTGCTGAAATGCATAGATGATAATTGCAAATGGAGTTTTAGAGCTTCAAGACTTGGAGGAACAGAAATGTTCAAAATAAGATATATGAGAAACGATCACACATGCTCAAATAACATCATCTTGGCAGATCACCGTCAAGCAACAAGCTCAATAGTAGGAGAATGCATCAAGTACAAGTATGTCTCAACAAAAACAACATACACTCCTGCAGACATAATAACTGACATGATGAATACATACGGAGTGTCGATGAGTTACGAGAAAGCTTGGAGATCTAAGGAGAAAGCTTTGGAATTGGTGAGAGGAGATCCGACAGAGTCTTATGAAAATGTTCCAAAGTACTTGTACATGATAGAACAAACAAATCATGGATCAATTACAAGAATTGAGACTTATGACAACAACAAATTTAAATACCTCTTCATGGCATTAGGAGCATCTATTCAGGGGTGGGAGTATTGCAGACCTATAATAGTGATTGATGGTACGTTCTTAAAGGGAAATTATGGTGGAACTTTATTTACAGCATGTACACAAGATGCAAACAACAACATTTTCATATTAGCATTTGGAGTTGGTGACTTAGAAACTAATGATTCATGGGAGTGGTTCTTACTTATGTTAAAAGAAGCTTATGGTGAGCGAGAAGGATTGTGTATAATCTCAGATGGTCATAAAAGCATAAAAAATGCAATCCAGAAGGTGTATAAGAATTCGATGCATGGTCTATGTTCCTACCACTTGCTACAAAATTTAAAGTCAACATTTGGCAAAAGAAATGGAAAGAACATTACACAACCATTCAATAGAGCTGCTAGAGCCTACACGAAAAATGATTTTGAGTTCCATATGAAACAACTCGATGAAATCCACAAAGGGATTCGATCACATCTGGTATGTTCAATAATATTTATTAGTTTGGATGCATAATAACATTATATACAATAAATGATTAATATTTTGGTTATTCTTTATGCAGGAAGAAATTGGTTATCACAAGTGGTCAAGGGCATACATGACAAATAACAGGTTTTCCACAATGACTTCAAATATAGTTGAATCAGTAAATTCGATAACAAAAACAACAAAAGGTTGTCCTATAGAACTTTTATTGGAATCCTTAAGATATTTGTTGCAAGAATGGTTTGTGAAGCACTTAAACGATGCGCGGGCAACCTTCACAAAACTTGCAAACAAACAAGAAAAAATATTGAGAGAGAAATCCATGGAATCAAAGAAATTGAAGGTAAAAAGCGATAAATTGCATGAACTAAATATCATTTATATGCTGAGTTTTATTGTAATGAAAACATGCATATACCAACTAGGGACATATTGTGTCACTTTCTGAGTAAAAAGTGGCATGACTTGGATTTCATATCGTCTATGGCTCTATTTATAATTACATATCAGTAGAAGGTTTATGATTTTAAAATCTGATTGTTATTGTGATGAAATTATGATTATCTAAAAAAGTGACAGAGTGTGTCACTTTCTGAGTAAAAAGTGACATAGTGTGTCACTTTCTTAGTAAAAAGAGGCATGACTTGGATTTTATATAATCTATGGCTCTATTTATAATTACATATCAGTAGAAGGTTTATGATTTTGAAATCTTATTATATCTGATTGTTATTGTGATGAAATTATGATTATCTAAAAAAGTGACATAGTGTGTCACTTTTTGAATAAAAAGTGACAGAGTGTGTCACTTTCTGAGTAAAAAGTGACATAGTGTGTCACTTTCTTAGTAAAAAGTGGCATGACTTGAATTTCATATCGTCTATGGTTCTATTTATAATTACATATCAGTAAAAGATTTATGATTTTGAAATCTTATTATATCTGATTGTTATTGTGATGAAATTATGATTATTTAAAAAAGTGACAGAGTGTGTCACTTTCTGAGTAAAAAGTGACATAGTGTGTCACTTTCTTAGTAAAAAGTGGCATGACTTGGATTTTATATAGTCTATGGCTCTATTTATAATTACATATCAGTATAAGGTTTATGATTTTGAAATCTTATTATATCTGATTGTTATTGTGATAAAATTATGATTATCTAAAAAAGTGACAGATTGTGTCACTTTCTGAGTAAAAAGTGACACAGTGTGTCACTTTCTTAGTAAAAAGTGACACAGAGTGTCACTTTCTTAGTAAAAAGTGGCATGACTTAAATTTCATATCGTCTATGGCTCTATTTATAATTACATATCAGTAGAAGGTTTATGATTTTGAAATCTAATTATATCTGATTGTTATTGTAATGAAAATATGATTATCTATAAAAGTGACATAGTTTGTCACTTTCTAAGTAAAAAGTGACATAGTGTGTCACTTTTTCAGTAAGTGGGAATTAAACATCATGAAATAATGATTTAATTGTTGTAGTTTATTAATACATTGTTTTCTTGCATTATTTTCACAGGCATTGGCTTCAAGTTCAATAATATACCAAGTCAATGATGTTTGTGCCTCATATTTGGTGAATATTGAAGAAAAGACATGTACATGCAATCATTTCCAAGTGGACAAAATCCCATGTGCACATGCATTGGCAGTTATTGCAAAGATAAAGGACGATTCATATTTGTATTGTTCAAAATATTACACAACAGAGATGTATGTCCAAACATACAGTGGTACAGTTTACCCACTTGGAGATCGTAATGATTGGAATATACCAGTTGATGTAAAAGCAAGAATAGTCTTGGCTCCTGATCCAAAAAGGAAATCTGGACGACCTAAAGAGAAAAGAATACCATCAAAAGGAGAAAAAAAGCAAAGTACAAAATGTGGTAGATGTGGAAAGTACGGCCATAATCGAAGATCGTGTCAAACTCCAGCACCTTTGAAGAAGAAGCCACAAAAGAAAAGAAAGTTGCAAGATTTATGAGTTTTTTTATTTTTTATTTGGAAAGTATCACTTATTCATTCTTATTGGTTTTTCTATTCAAAATAGTGTTAACATTCATGCGCTTTGCTTTTTTATAGGACATGACATTATAGTGGAATGTAAAACTTATCATTTAACACTATATGGTATACATGATACTTCACCTATTAAAGGGATTTGATAAATACTGAAATTGTAACTTTTAGAACAAAAGGTTACATTTGTGTCACTTTTAGAACACAATATGTCACTTTTATATCAAAAAGTGACACACTATGTCACTTTTATAATGAAAAGTGACAAACTATGTCGTTTGTTCGTTATTAAAACTCCTAACATGGCTGTCAAAGTGTATACATGTTTTTCATAATTTAAGAACAAAAAGTGACACACTTTGTCACTTTTAGAACAAAAAGTGACACACACTGTCACTTTTATAATGAAAAGTGACAAAGTATATCGTTTGTTCGTTATCAAAACTCCTAACATGGATGTCAAAGTGTATACATGTTTTTCATAATTTAAGAACAAAAAGTGACACACTTTGTCACTTTTAGAACAAAAAGTGACACACTATGTCACTTTTAGAACAAAAAGTGACACACACTATCACTTTTATAATGAAAAGTGACAAACTATGTCGTTTGTTCGTTATTAAAACTCCTAACATGGCTGTCAAAGTGTATAGATATTTTTCATAATTTAAGAACAAAAAGTGACACACTATGTCACTTTTAGAACAAAAAGTGACACACACTGTCACTTTTATAATGAAAAGTGACAAAGTATGTCGTTTGTTCGTTATCAAAACTCCTAACATGGCTGTCAAAGTGTATACATGTTTTTCATAATTTAAGAACAAAAAGTGACACACTTTGTCACTTTTAGAACAAAAAGTGACACACTATGTCATTTGTTCGTTATTAAAACTCCTAACATGGCTGTCAAAGTGTATAGATGTTTTTCATAATTTAAGAACAAAAAGTGACACACTATGTCACTTTTAGAACAAAAAGTGACATACTATGTCACTTTTAGAACAAAAAGTGACACACACTGTCACTTTTATAATGAAAAGTGACAAACTAAGTCGTTTGTTCGTTATCAAAACTCCTAACATCGCTGTCAAAGTGTATACACGTTTTTCATAATTTAAGAACAAAAAGTGACACACTATGTCACTTTTAGAACAAAAAGTGACACACTATGTCATTTTTACAACAAAAAGTGACACACACTGTCACTTTTATAATGAAAAGTGACAAACTGTCGTTTGTTCGTTATTAAAACCCCTAACCTGGCTGTCAAAGTGTATACATGATTTCCATACTTAAAGTAATATATCAATATAATCATGTTTTGTCAACATGAATAGCATATCACCTGTACACAAAAATATTTTGTACTTACATCTTTTGCAAAGAAACCTTCAAAAACTACATTGTTAATCTCATTTACATGAAACTACATTCACCATATACACTACATTTACATGTAACATGTAGTCCTAGTACAAAAATATTATTTACAAAAAAATTGCAGTGTCTTTTCACATATCCTTTGGCACCCAATCATTATCAGTATCATAATTCTCCACTTGCTTCTTCTTGGCATACACGTACAATTCAGTGGCCAAGTATTTCCGAATCTGTGGAATATTGAATGTCTTTGGCATTTCCTTCAACATTGAATTGATGAAATACTCATCATATTTAATGACATAGATTCCACAATCGCCACTGCAACAAACAAAATTGAACATTAACCAATAATTGAAGGCAAACCATACATTTCTATCTATTCAACATATAAAAAGCCAAATTATTAAAAAGCAAACTAACTCGTTCTTTTGCTGTGGTAGTTTTGGAACCAACTTCACAGCAAGTGGTTTTAGCGCCTCTTTTTCTTGAATATTTTTGCCGTCGAAGAATCCAGTGTTATACAAAAGATGAGGAATCATAACTGAAAATGGTTCCAGAGCTTCAAGTACATCAGACTTCTTGATAAACTTATTGTATGAATTATATATATTCAAGCGCATCTCCTTGATGTCAAAATGACAAAGAAGTCAATGAGCCGAGTTATACATCCTCAAAGGCATAAGGACATGGTCAACTTCTCGCCAACTTGTGTTGCATGGCATGTACAATCCAATTGGATACGAGAGTAGAGAAGTTTGCTTAACAAGGACTAGTGGATCTTTTGAAAAATCTTCATACAACCCCCTAACTTGGCTGTCAAAGGCAAAGTCCGTTGTTGTAGCTTTGATTCTCATACCATTCCCATACCTTAACATCTTTCGGAGATAATAAAAACATACATCCATATGCTACAAAACAAATGTATAAAAAGAAACAGCAATGTATTAATAAATTATATACATAAATCTTAAACCAAACAACTAACAAACAAAAACTTACTGAGTCATCCAAAGCCTCATCTTTTGTCACTAATTCATACCACCAGATTTTAGAAGAGATTGCAACATCGCTGAAGTAGAAGGAAGGGCTAATCTTAATATTGTCATCATTGAAATGACTAACTCTGCATTACAAAAAAGATAGGTCACATACAATTACACTTATAATAAAAATGACATACTTTTAAAAAGTGACATACTGTGTCACATTTTACTAAAAAAGTGACATACTTAAAGTAAAAAGTGACAAGTATGTCACTTTTTTAGTAAAAAGTGACAGAGTATGTATACAAGTTATACAAACACATTTGTATCAAATTTTTCTCTGTGGTTGATTTAATTACAAGATTTAACTTGATATTTGTTGTGAATTATGGAGTGACATGAATTATGCAAGATCAAGCATTAATGCATCATTTTTCTTTTGTCTTGAATATGAATTGAGGCTTCAGATAGAAAAGTGACAGACTATGTCACTTTTTGAGCAAAAAGTGACACGCTCTGTCACTTTTTGCTCAAAAAGTGACATGGTCTGTCACTTTTTGCTCAAAAAGTGACAAAACAATGTATGCAAATAATACATACAATTTTGAATCAGTATCATCTATGTGGTTGATTTAAATGCAAGATTTAACTTGATATTTGTTGTGCATTATGAAGTGACATGAATTATTGACCATAATTAAACATTTATGTATTGTTTTTTTTTGTCTTGAATATGAATTGAAGCTTAGAGTTATAAAAGTGACATGCTATGTCACTTTTTGCTTAAAAAGTGACAGAACATTTGTATGCAACTTAAAAGTGACATGCTATGTCACTTTTTGCTCAAAAAGTGACAGAACAATGTATGCAAGTTAGATAAACAAATTTTAATAAAAAATCTTCTCTATAGTTCATTTAATTTTTACACAAAACACATTTGGATAAAAATAATGTGTCACTTTCTTATTAAAAAGTGACATTATGTCACATACTTACTTGTTTTTCGTCACCAACCCTTCCTTGTACCAACTCTCGAATGCTTCCACATCTGGTGCGTATGGGGGACACAACCCAACTTTGAATGCAAACGTACCCTTCACCACACGCTTTGCAGTAGAAGTTCCCGCTGTAGAAGTACCCACCGTAGAATCATATTGATTAACAAATGGGGACTGAAGAATTGCAGCAGGTTTCGTTTGCCTCTTCAGGGGTGCATCTGGAGTGACTTCATCAACAGTCTAAAATGTCACAAAAAAATTAAAAAGTGTCAAGTTATATTGTACAGAACACACAAAAATAAGTCTTTTAAATGAAAAATAATCAAACAAACAATTGCCTCTTCAAGTTTATGTTCAGCTAAAACAGCTGCAGCAATCTCATCAATTTTTTGCCAATCCTCATCTTTCAATTCAATATCATCATCATTTACATCAACAGTCTGAATAAAAACGTACAAAAGATTACTTTTTGCAGTACAAAAAACAGATCTAACAAAGTAAAAACACAAAATATAGTGTGAAAAAAATACATCTTGTTGCATTTTTTTGGCTAAACTATGAGCAGCAACATCATCAACAATCTTCCAGTCCTCTTCATTAAAATTTATTATATCTTCAACAATAGACTAAATCAAAAATAAATAAGCCACGTTATATAGTGCACAATAACATCTAAGTAAATCTCAAATTATAAATACAATGCATTTGGAATTGAATAATACCTTTTCCACATTAGTTTCAACCGGCATCTCAATACTTTTTCCAGTCGAATCAAACTCAACACCCAATGAAAAACTAGGGCAATCAGTTGCATTCTTTTCCATGTCCACTGTATCCTTAGCAACATTTTCCGCACCATTCTAGACATAAGAATAAATAAAAAGTCTCAAACATATATATATAAAAAGTGACATAAATCTCTTAAAAATGACATACTTATAGTAATAAGTGATATAGCAAAAAGTGACACACTGTGTCACTTTCTTAGCAAAAAGTGACACAGTTTGTCACTTTCTTAGCAAAAAGTGACACAGTTTGTCACTTTCTTAGCAAAAAGTGACAAACTGTGTCACTTTCTTATTAAAAATTACATATAGAGATTTTGGGCTTTCAAATCAACTACATCAACTCTATCATCCCCATATTCCATTTCTCTCAATGTTTTTACAAAAATAAAATAAAAATGATACACGTCTCCAAAAAGTGACACAGTTTGTCACTTTCTTAGCAAAAAGTGACACACTGTGTCACTTTCTTAGCAAAAAGTGACATAAACCTAAAAAAGTGACAACATCTCTTAAAAAGTGACATACATTTATGAAAAAAGTGACTTAGATCTAAAAATGTGACATACCTTCAACATTTGCAAGTCATTCACTTTGCTTTCAACATTTGCCACCCGTTGTAGAATTTCTTCATTCAATCTTACTTTCTCTTCAAGTTGTTTTACTTTCTCTTCAATTTGAATATTCGATTGAACTTTGATTTCAAGCTCAGCTAGTCGATTCTGAATTTCTTCATTTGATTGCATTTTCGACTCTATATCTGTCAACCGTTTCAAAATAATGTCATGTGATTCCACTTTCGCCTCTATTTCTGCCAACCGTTTCAAAATTTCTTCATTTGATTGAAGTTTCACTTCAATCTCTGCTAAACGTTTCAATATTACTTCATTTGATTCAGAATGTCTCTGAAAATACAAAAATCAGAGAAAAAGACATAATCATAAGAAACAATAAATACAAAAGGTATAAAAAGCATAAAAAGGTAAATAAATTCTCATAAAACTCAACTACCTTTTTTTTCTTCAACTTTGAAGAACTGTCATCGCCGGCTGTAATCATCAGCGTTGACTGATGAATAACAGGATGCTCAGAGTTGTCATCATCTTTAGTGTTCTACCCTTGAGATTTTAAATTCTCAAACAACCCATCAGTATATGACACTTCCTTCTCCGCATCAGTGATCTTAACAACATTAACTTCAATCTGCAAAAACACATATTCATATATTTAAAATAACAAACTGTAATGAAAAATGTAAAGAAAAATCACATAAATAATAAATGGAGCTTACTTTTATCAAGTCAAAAATACGTTTGTGCAATTGTAAAGATGTCAAATGCACATTAGAACTCCAGCTCAAGATCCGAGGAAGCGATGGCTTGTACTTCACACAAAATTTTTTCTCAGCTATTGCGGGAATAGACTCGTATATCCAAACTTGGAAAGCAAGAAGAAAACCATTCAGCCTATACTCCAAATTTTTTTTTGAAGAATCTAACTTCATGATCCTCTTGCTGAATGCACCCTTCAGAGACATTAACGTCAAACTATACAACTCCTTTCCCCATGGAAAAGATTCCATTTCACCCGATTCAACAAGTACAAAAATTTAATCATCAACACTTTTATGGTATGATGTGGCAAATAAGAATGATGAAATAAGATATATAAGACCAACATCCACCACATCCTTGTCAACAGTATCAGATGTCAACTCTTTAAATACATTTTCAACACACTCTGTTGAAATGTTATCAAAAAACTTGAAATACTTGTCCTTAATCGTACTACTACGCATTCTGTACTTGGTAAAATCACCATTCCCCACGCACCGAAGTCCCGACATCAGACAAAATTCTTCAATAGAAAATCTGACAACTTTGTCATCGATGTTGAACCATAATTCATTTACATTTGGTTGCTTTACCTGCCTTAATAACAACTGGTGAATCAACTGAGCCTGAATAACCGTTTCTTTTAAATCAAGATACGGTCCAAAACAGGTTTCCTTAAACATCTGCTTTTGTGTTTCTGTAAGCTTGTTGTTTAAGGTCTTGATGACTACATGGGGAGAGTAAAATGTGACTTTCCCAGGAAACCAATAGGTCTGCGGAATCAATAGCTCGCAGTCCTACAAAAAATATATAACAAAGATGGTTAGTTACTATATAAGTGACATATAAATAGAATGAACATATATTAAATAAAAGTGAGAAACATATTCAACAAGTGACATGCTCTGTCACTTTTTAAGTAAAAAGTGACATACATGTCCAAAAAGTGACAAATGTCTTCAAAAAGTGACAAACATCTTCAAATAGTGATATATGTCTAAAACTGTGACAGTAGCTCTATTTAAAAGTGACATACATCTCAAAAAACAGTGATCATACAATCTATTTGTTAGTTTGGATGTTCATACTTATTGTATTTATATATTACAAAAAATTGACATGATATGTCACTTTTTAATTAAAAAGTGACATGCTCTGTCACTTTTTAAGTAAAAAGTGACAAACATGTCCAAAAAGTGACAAATGTCTTCAAAAAGTGACAAACATCTTCAAAAATTGATATATGTCTAAAAATGTGACAGTAGCTCTATTTAAAAGTGACATACATCTCAAAAAACAGTGATCATACAATCTATTTGTTAGTTTGGATGTTCATACTTATTGTATTTATATATTACATAAAAGTGACATGATATGTCACTTTTTACTTAAAAAGTGACATGCTCTGTCACTTTCTAAGTAAAAAGTGACATACATGTCCAAAAAGTGACAAACATCTTCAAAAAGTGACAAACATCTTCAAAAACTGATATATATCTAAAAATGTGACAGTAGCTCTATTTAAAAGTGACATACATCTCAAAAAACAGTGATCATACAATCTATTTGTTAGTTTGGATGTTCATACTTATTGTATTTATATATTACATAAAAGTGACATGATATGTCACTTTTTACTTAAAAAATGACATGCTCTGTCACTTTTTAAGTAAAAAGTGACATACATGTCCAAAAAGTGACAAACATCTTCAAAAAGTGATATATATCTAAAACTGTGATAGTAGCTCTATTTAAAAGTGACATACATCTCAAAAAACAGTGATCATACAATCTATTTGTTAGTTTGGATGTTCATACTTATTGTATTTATATATTACATAAAAGTGACATGATATGTCACTTTTTACTTAAAAAGTGACATGCTCTGTCACTTTTTAAGTAAAAAGTGACATACATGTCCAAAAAGTGACAAACATCTTCAAAAAGTGATATATATCTAAAACTGTGACAGTTGCTCTATTTAAAAGTGACATACATCTCAAAAAACAGTGATCATACAATCTATTTATTAATTTGGATGTTCATACTTATTGTATTTATATATTACATAAAAGTGACATGATATGTCAATTTTTACTTAAAAAGTGACATGCTCTGTCACTTTTTAAGTAAAAAGTGACATACATGTCCAAAAAGTGACAAACATCTTCAAAAAATAATATATATCTAAAACTGTGACAGTAGCTCTATTTAAAAGTGACATACATCTCAAAAAACAGTGATCATACAATCTATTTGTTAGTTTGGATGTTCATACTTATTATATTTATATATTACATAAAAGTGACATGATATGTCACTTTTTACTTAAAAAGTGACATGCTCTGTCACTTTTTAAGTAAAAAGTGACATACATGTCCAAAAAGTGACAAACATCTTCAAAAACTGATATATGTCTAAAAATGTGACAGTAGCTCTATTTAAAAGTGACATACATCTCAAAAAACAGTGATCATACAATCTATTTGTTAGTTTGGATGTTCATACTTATTGTATTTATATATTACATAAAAGTGACATGATATGTCACTTTTTACTTAAAAAGTGACATGCTCTGTCACTTTTTAAGTAAAAAGTGACATACATGTCCAAAAAGTGACAAACATCTTCAAAAAGTGATATATATCTAAAACTGTGACAGTAGCTCTATTTAAAAGTGACATACATCTCAAAAAACAGTGATCATACAATCTATTTGTTAGTTTGGATGTTCATACTTATTATATTTATATATTACATAAAAGTGACATGATATGTCACTTTTTACTTAAAAAGTGACAAACATGTCCAAAAAGTGACAAATATATTCAAAAAGTGGCATACATCTCTTCAAAAAGATATATATCTAAAAATGTGAAAGTTGCTCTATTTAAAAGTGACATACATCTCAAAAAACAGTGATCATACAATCTATTTGTTAGTTTGGATGTTCATACTTATTAAATTTATATATTACATAAAAGTGACATGATATATCATTTTTTACTTAAAAAGTGACATGCTCTGTCACTTTTTAAGTAAAAAGTGACAAACGTGTCCAAAAAGTGACAAACATCTTCAAAAAGTGGCATACATCTCTTCAAAATGATATATATCTAAAAATGTGACAGTAGCTCTATTTAAAAGTGACATACATCTCAAAATACAGTGATCATACAATCTATTTGTTAGTTTGGATGTTCATACTTATTGAATTTATATATTACATAAAAGTGACATGATATGTCACTTTTTACTTAAAAAGTGACATGCTCTGTCACTTTTTAAGTAAAAAATGACAAACATCTTCAAAAAATGACAAACATCTCTTCAAAATGATATAGATCTAAAAATGTGACATTCATCTCTTTTAAAGTGACATATATCTACAACAACAGTGATCATGAAGTCTATTTATTAGTTTGCACATTCAAACTTATTGTATCTACACGTAGATCTCTTTAAAAGTAATATACATCTCAAAAACAGTAATCATACAATCTATATGTTAGTTTAGATGATCATACTTATTGTATTTATATATTACATAAAAGTGACATGCTTTGTCACTTTTTAAGTATAAAGTGACAAACATCACCAAAAATTGACAAACATCTTCAAAAAGTGTCATACATCTCTTCAAAATGATATAGATCTAAAAATGTGACATTCATCTCTTTTAAAGTCACATATATCTACAACAACAGTGATCATAAAGTCTATTTACTAGTTTCCACATTCAAACTTATTGTACCTATATAAGTAAAAAGTGACAAACATCTCCAAAAAGTAACGTAGATCTCTTTAAAAGTGACATACATCTCAAAAAACAGTGATCATACAATCTATTTCTTAGTTTGGATGTTAATATCTTATTGTATTTATATATAACATAAAAGTGACATGCTCTGTCACTTTTTATGTAAAAAGTGACAACCATCTCAAAAAAATGACAAGCATCTCCAATAAGTGACATGAATCTCTTTAAAAGTGATATACATCTTAAAAAATAGTAACAAACATATCAAAACATCTCCAATAAGTGACATGGATCTCTTTATACAATCTATTTGTTAGTTTAGATGTTCAAACTTATTGCATTCACTTATTATATTAGATGAAAGTGGAATGCTCTGTAACATTTTAATTAAAAAGTGACAACATCTCCAAAAAGTGACAAACATATCAAAAAGTTGCATTCAGTTCAAAAAAACACTGATCTCATTTTGGTATATCATTGATTTGGCAATGGTTTCAACGTGTTATTGGATTCCTAAACGCACCATCATCAACCATTGATCATTGAAAACAGAAATGCAATTTCACAGAACAAATTCTTCAAAATATAAAAATTTCACACATCATAAATTGAATAATAATGAAAAACATAAGTTTGATTTCACAAAGCAATCGAAAAAATATAGAAATAAAGAATAAACGGACCATATTTTTCGTCTTTTTGGAAGATCCTTCGGCTGAAATACTCTTTCTCTTCATCCCTGAAGATTCTGCAACAATGATTTCACCTTCTCCAACCATGTTGAACAATATAGTATTAAAATATAGAAGAAACGAACAAAAACAATGGATTAGCGAACGATTTTGAGGGAATTTCGTCGGAAATCGCAGAGTAAAATCGCCTGTTAGGGTTTAATTCACTGTAGTAATTAATTTTCCTTTTTTACCCTTCCTTATTCTGATATATTAAACAAGCCTATTTTTCAATTTTTTTAAAAATAACCGTATTTTTCAATTTTTTTTGTAAAATGAAGTAAGGGGCCTAATTTCCACTAAGTTAGATCCTTTTCTTTAGTGCAATTTTAAAAATAGTGAACAAACTATTGAAAATAGGATTTTTTTTTTTTTTTTTTTTTTTTTTTTTAAGAACAATATGGAAAATTTCTTTCTTTAATTTTTTTTTTTTATCAAAATAATGTCTTTTCACCTAAAATTTCAAAATGTATAATCTCCCTTTATTATAAATATTCTTTTAATTGCAGTCATTTTCAAGTCGACCGTAAATTAAAAAAATATTATCCACTACGCATTTCAAGATGACTAAAAGAAAAATATTAGAAGAAAAATATTTAAAGAACGTTTCTTTTTTATTTTTTTCTCTTTACTTTGATCGTTTCAAAGAACTTCTCTAAAAATTATGCTTTTATAGGGTTGGTAAATGATTTGGTGTAGTTGTTATAATCTAGTTTTTAAATTATAGTAATACGGTCAAGTAAATTATGAAAAGTTACAAATTCGGGGTATTGTTTAGTACAATTGTTATAATTAATAGTTCAAATTATGGTAATATATTCTTCGTGTAACAATAAGCAAATTATTAAAACAAATTACGATTTAATAATTTAACAATTGTTTGGTTTATAAACTAATTTTCCGACCACAATATTATATTATAGTAACTTATAACAGTGTTGGTTTTCGCAAAAACCAAAAAGAAATCCTCTCTCGTCTTCCTGCAACCGGTGGGAATTTCTCCTTCCCATTTGCCACCGGCCCACACCCCAACAGTTTGGCCCGGCAAACGGGAGGAGAAATCCCCCAATTGTTCTTGTACGTTTCTTGTACTTTTTAAAAATAGAAAGTCTATAATTTATTTACACTTTTTAAAACGTTGGGGGACTTCAAATACAATATTTTATTTTATTTTCTCTTTAATTTATTTAAGTCAAGAGTAAGGTTGTCAAAAAAATTATTTGAGGATCATCTGTACGAACTAATGAAAGAATTAAAACGATATCTGTGAATAAAATTAAATATGGATGATATTATTATAAAATTGAAAGAATGAAAATTGTGAGTGTAATTAACCATTATTACAATTTTTAGACTCTAGTTGAAATTATAGTAATAAATTTTAAACCTTTAGCAATCTATGTTTTTAGTAATTCAAGATTGCAAAATGCATATTTTATAAAAACTTAACATGAACAATATGTAGTCTAGCTCAATTGAAATGGGCACAACTTCATGGGAATTGGGATACAAACTTAGGTCATCTTCAAGACCTGAGATCCAAACTCAGGCCATCTTTAAGACCTTTATTACTAACTAAGATCTTCTATGACAGTTAAAATCCGCCATAACAAGCCTTCGACGATGGCTTTCTAGCCATCGCATATCAAAGTGTTAATAGTTAGTGCACAAATTTTAATACGGAAGAAGACGATACTTAATACCATCATACAACTTGATAATTCAAAATATTTAAAATTGTTCTACTAGTCGTCTTAGAATATCATGTCAAATGTTGGTGAACTTGACCCGTCAAGTGGACTCGACCTCACTTGAGTATGTCGACTTTGACCTTAGATCATACAAGTGAACTAGGTTTTTTTTTTTCCAACACAATTTTACAATTAGGCCCTGTTTGATACACCAAATTTGCCATGGAAAATGCAAATTTTCCACCCATTTTCCACCTTTTGGGTTGTTTGATTCACAAAATTTTCCATGGCAAACTTTTTCCATTTTCCATGCACGTGACCCATTTTCCATGAAAATGATGAAAATATTTTCTTGCCAAATGAGTAGAATCAATTTTCCATGGCAAATGAAAATTGGCAAGAATTTCCTTAATAAATTAAGAATCCTTTATTAATTTTTAAGCAAATTATATAAAATACTCTAAATCATTAAGTTGCTCTAATTTTTAAGCAAATTAATAATTTTGCTTAAAATAATAATTTTTAAGTTGGCAAAATAATGTCTTGGCAAAATTATTAATTTTTAAGCAAATTATATAAAATGCTCTAAATCATTAAGTTGCTCTAATTTTTAAGTAAATTATTAATTTTGCTTAAAATTAATAATTTTAAGCAAAATTATTAATTTTTAAGTTGGCAAAATTATTAATTTTTAAGCAAATTTAAGTTGTTCTAAATCATTAAGTAAATTTAATGTAGTTAACTAAGTTAGTCCATTGTGTTTATTCAAAATATAAGACATTTTATTTTAGTTTACGTAAGTGTAAATCGTAGGCCTCATGAGAATGCTACTATTTAACTCACTTTTAGTTACTTTTTAACAAATCCATATGCTTGTGGTAATTCAACGTACAATAGAATTTTTTCAAAATTTGTATTAGATTATATAAAATATATGGTGGAAATATGCATAAAAAATGGTAAATTATAATTTAACAATTGTCAATAGTAAAAGTTCAATTTTTCTCTCCAATATTTTAGTCATGGAAAATGTGATAATTTCCCTAGAAAATAGTTGCTATCAAATAACAAAAGTTGAAAAATACTACATTTTCCATGAAAAATAAAGACAATCAAACACCAAAAGTTGGAAAATTACAACATTTTCTAGGATGAATTTTCATCCAATCAAACGCACTACATTTACAATTCCCTGGAAAATATTTTCTTGGCAAATTATTTCCCTGGAAAACATTTTCTTTCCACCCATTTTCCATGCTTCCAATCAAACACAGCCTTAAAAGTTTTAACTACATGCGATGTTAAATAGTCTCCAACTTATGTTTTAATGAATTTTAGAAGTCTATATAAATTAAAGTGTCTCAACTCAGATTTTAATAGAATTCATTAAAATTTGGATATCCCTAACTTTGATGTATATGGAGTCTTTAAAAATTTAGATGTCTTCAATAATTAGTGAATTTCGAAGAATTTCATTAATTTTAGGGATTTTAATAGAAATCAATAGATTTGAACCTATAAGTATAAAACTAAAATCTTTAGCAATTCTAACTTCAAACTTCAAAGTTTCAGTTGGCTTGTCTTTCTCGCCTTTCTCTATCATCAAGTCCACTATGAACAAGATTTTTTTATTAACACATTTATCTATGTATATGTATATTAACTTATAAATTGAATGATTTTTAAAAAAAAAATTAGCACTAATTTTGTTGAATATCGGTATATTAATTAGCTATTGAAATTAATTTTTTTATTTATTGAAATCTTATATAAAATCTATGAAATTCTATTAAAATCCATGAAATTTATAATAATTTATAAATATTAAAAAATTTATTAAAATCTAAGTTGAAGACACATTAAAATTCAAGTTCAGTGATCCCATTTGAACGAAGTTGAAGTTCTGTAACTCAACTTAGAAAAATTGATATTTAATGACCTAATTGAAATTTTGCTGAAAATTCAGTGACTGCAAATGAAATTTTACAAAAATAAGCTAAGAAGTGAAGAAAAATCGAGGATGGTATATCCATCTCTATTGCAAATGTGTATCTATTTTGGGGCTTGGAAAAAAAAAAAGTCAAAATATTATTTGAAATGTATAGACTTGGTTCAATCAGTATAAAGTGTAATTATTCCCCGAGTTCCAGTCAAAGCCAATATCCAGACTATAATGAAACTGTAAATAAATGGAAGCTGGCCATGACATGTTCATTATATGTGTTCACTATAGGAAAAGACTGCACTGTTCCTTGCTTGATACTGGAGGTGTAAATGGCTTGCCCTGTAACTTTTGACGGTCCGTGACGGTCCCGAGCAGCCCGGCCGACCTTTACATCCTTACCGAAAGATGATAGATCCGTCTGTTGTACACATTTCAAATCGCAATCTTTGTGCTAAATAGAGTCTAGTCTTTTAGAAAGTAAAGAAATAATACAATGTGATATCAAGTACAAGGCATTTACACAAAGAAATATATTCTGAAAAGTAATGAATCTGCATGCTTGAAGCTTTAGAAAAGCCAGTGCTTCTTCCTATGTACTCTTGTAGGAACCTCTGTCAAATATCCGGCAAACGAAGTATTAGCCATCCAGAAAATTAAGAAGGCAAAAAGGCAAAGATACTTCTTATAATGAAAATTTTCACCTCCGGTTTGATACAATGAATTATAGTGGATTTCACTCCAAAAGCTGAGCCATAACTCTTCGCAACAGCCAGGATAAGCAAAAATATCAGTGAGAAGATATTTCAATACAAAAATATCAGTTGCATCAAGCATAATGTGATCATTTCCTTTTCCTTCTGTTCTTTTATAAATTCTCAAATATCATAGACTAAAATATGATTGGAGGAGAGAGTATTATTGACAAAGAAGAAATGTAAAGCAAGATTATATTATGTGTACCTCTGGAGGGACTGTTGTCCTTGGGAAGAATTTCAATATAGCAGGTGTCTCGGAAAGAGGTCACTAAACAGATTTTTGCTTCGAACTACAGAAAATTTCGAGGAATTAGTGACAATAAAGTATGAGATACCAAAAAGTGCACATGCTAGTTGACAAAAAATATAACATCTCTTGAACATGTAAACATTAAGTACAAGAGCAATTCCTTCAACAATAATGACAAAGCATAGGATCATAGTGTTTGGCTCAGATGTTTTGATGGACACCTTTCTCAATCCTAGCAATGAGTAACAAACATAATTTCTCAAAAGTTCTCCAATACGCTTATGTAATAAACAAAGCTTTAATTCTCGCAGAAGTCATCTGATACCAGACCTTTATGTCATAATCAAAGCTTTACAAGTCCCAATTCAAGCGTTTTTCACCAAATCACAAGGTTACTGTACCTAGTTTATACACGTAACGTAATTTTCATTTCCATGCTTCATTTCTTTACATATGACGACAACAGCAACAAACTAAGCACGGTTATAAATTCGGTTCGGCTACATGAATCATTTTTCGCCATTGCATTCAGATCATTGTTAAATCTTGTGAAAGATCCAAAGCAACTGCAACCACAATTGGCCATTTTAGTTTTTGGTTACCCCTCCCCGAGTTAACCGTTCTATTGAGATCCCGTCACTCTTATGATTCATTTATTTACATCTAAAAATGGTGGTAACAGACAAAGATGGGAAAATCATGCATATAAACAATTGCGAAAGATGCAAGAGCACTCTAGCAAACACAGGTCACAATAATAGACCAAAAGGGCAAATCATGTATAAACCATTACGAAAGATGCAAGAACATTGTAGCAAACAAGGATCACCATCTCCATCACAAATTCTTGGACCATAGGCACAAGATTTTAGTCTTTTAGATATCGAATGAAGAACTGATTTACATCGCTTAAGGAGTTTATAAAGTTAGCTCGCTAACTTATATACCAGAAGGTGAAAAGGCACCAAACCACAAAAGCAAGACTAATTAATCAGTGCCAAAGGCAAGATTGCAGCAATCTGTAGACTTGCAAATATTAATCATCACAGATAGTAATACAAGTATGCTTTCTCTGTACTAATTGTCATCATCAATGATGAACCATGACACTAACAAATAGCCACACATTGAATCAGGAAAAGGAAATCAAGTATCATAATGAATTAATAAAATAAAGAATAGAGAATAAAAATTGTATTATCATAAAGAGAAGCACGTGGGATGCAATATAATCCTTTTGTTTGAAAAGTGGTAAAACCCTAATCAGGGTAATGAAAATGATAATAACCACTCTGAATATATGGGCTTTAAGGTTTCAAAAATCACGTGTCTTCACTTGACTGGGTCTAATCATTATTTTTGAACACATAATATCTAAATGGTGTCAATAACATCCCTAAAGGCTTAAAAGAAAGGAGGAACTGAATGATCCAGATGCAGGCAGCAGGTCTCCTGCTGTTACTATAGAAGGCAAATTAAACTATAAGCTGGTAGAGTGGATCATGCACTTCATAGAAATCAGCAATATAATTATGAAGCTGCTTTTACATTAAAAAGGATACAATGCTTCTCAATTTTACATTTCAAAAAAGAGAATAGATTTTTGAGGGTGATAAGGACCTTGGTAGATAATGGCTAACACTCGAATCTAGATAATAGCTGATCCTTGAATTAATTAATGTAGAACAAGAGTCGGTACATGAGACAATACGAGAACTTGTGCAAAACATCACCGCCAGTGGATTAAATGTTATGCATCAAGACAGCAAGAAACCAAATTTAATGTTAAGAATGGATTTGATCTTAGCAAGCTTTTGAATCCTCAATGGTGATCATAACTTTTGACATACTAAAGACCATGAACTTTTTTCAAATTGGATCTTTAAAAAAGAACTATAAATCTATTGTATATCTAATACACATCAATGTACTAGTCTAGAAAGCATGTATACATATTGAATGCACTAATCTAGAATTCATGTATGCATATTAAGGGGTTGACAAAGCTTTTGATAAAAGTTTTAGCAGATTTTGATAGAAGTTGATGAAATATGTGGTTGAAATGTTGTGGGTCTCATGAAATGTGTGATTAAAATTAATTGTTGACTTTGACCTTAACTTTTTAGCAACTTTTTGAGCTAAACCAAACAAACACTAAATAGAATGCTCCTATTCCTAGTATAAATAGAAGTCATAGGTTTGTTTATACAAACAATTGTAAAGAGAGCAAGTTGATAAAGAAATGCACTTTGCTCAAGACAATAAAGTTTTTCTTTCTTAGCGATCTTGTGAGTGTGAGTGCTTGATTTATTTTGAGCACACCTTCGCTTCTAATAGGAACTAGACCAATATTACAACGCTGAACAAAGTGTTCCACCAATAGTGCCGATTAAACAGGATGCTTGAAAAGGACGGGTTTTGAGTTCCTTGTAGGAATCAATTCAGAATTAGATGAAATTAGGGGAGAATACTTGGCAAAGAACCTCTCCCTTCTATTCATAAAGTGTTTACATACATTAGGAGGAAGAGAGCACGAGAGCTGTTGTGATGAGGAGATAAGTAGTCAATACATCAAAAATTCAACCTTGATTTCTACAGTGTCTGAGATTGCCTTTGTAGGTGGAAAAAATGCTTTAAGAGGGGAGATGATAGGAGAAACAAATTGTGGTGTGATTATTGACACAAATCAAGGCAAACTCGAAGCATGCTAGAAACTTCATGGAAAACCTGCATGTCTATCTCTTTTTAGTTTCTTTCAAACCTGAAAAAAGTTATGCCATCAGTTCAGATGCTAAACAAACCAAGCTATAGCCTGCTGATCACAGGTTCAATAAAAGCTAATTCAAGATTGATTTTTGAATTAATCAAATCAAACAATAAGGTCTCACGAAGTTATTTGGTTTGACTTGATAATTTGTAAAAGATAGATACAAAGAGCTACAAAAGCTTGCCTCTTTGATTGGATTAAACAAACCAAGTTTAACATGATTAAAGTTAGCAAGAAATCAAGAAAATTTTTAATAGCCAATTTTTTTCCTGGCCCATTTACATCCTTACTTTATATGATATTCCTTGAAGTTTCCAGATGATGGGAAAAACACAATGACAGCAAAATATGGCAACATAGAAACGTAGGGCTTAGAGTACCAAAGTCACTTATGATAAAATTCAACTTACTCGGTCTGCAGCTGCTTGTAGAGTGACATGATCTCCCCACTCCCCCAACCTGGTGCGAATAAGAACATGTCGTTAGAAAATAATGGAGAAAAAACTTTATGATAAGAGGAAAAAAAATGCTAATAGCCAAATATTGACCTTTTCATCTTCTTCACATAGATTTTGTACTTCATGGGAACATAACCTTCATATAGATTTCTATAGCTTTTTAACTGAAAATAAATCAGAAAAAATGATATAAACAGATAAAAAGAAAATCTATGAAAAGATGCATAATGTAATTACTTCGCTGATTATACACATTTTCATCTAATTATAGCTGAAAGTTTTTAAAACCAAGAAAAGTATTAGAGGAAATATTTCTACATTGAAAAGATCGATAATACAATAACAAACCCACAAGAAAATGAAAATGAAAAGGCATGATCTAAACGATGGCGCTATTGATTTTATTATGGCATGTTAGTAGGGTTAATTAAATATCTCGTTGAAAAGAATTGAGATGTGTCAGAGTTCAAATGAATCGAGTTAGGCATTTTGGATGCTGCTATTGAAATAGCCCTCTGACTACGCATTCATACATTTCGTAAGTGTTCAACATGGTTTGACAACAGGAACCCAGTATTCAGGGGATCCTTTACCCAGAACCACATGTTTCAGCAGCTTCTTATTGCAACAAGTTTGATTTGATTGGAACAGGTCATGACGTAGAACTCGTAAAACATTTAAGATGCAAAGCAATCAAGAGTTTTAAAAGGTCTCAAAGTTGATTGTCATTGTCCTATGTTGTTTACTGTCATCAATATCTCGGCTGACACATTGTTCGTATAAGTCTGACTTCCTCATGCCTTGCCAAAACTAGTTTTAAAGTGACGTTTAATGTCATCAATATTTTTCTCCTTCAAATCATAAATATATTACGGAATCCTTTCTTTTGTCATGTTTATATAGTATTTTACAATTGTGTCTACATTATTACTCAAACTTCCATTTATGTCGTGAGATTTCATCATTATGATTTTCGATATAGGAGTAAAACATCGATCATGATCAATAGTTTGAATACCCTGGAATAACACAATGTGTTGAGTACATTGTTCTTAATGCCTACGATATCAATTATTAGGAAGCTAGCAGATTGGGACAGCTAGGATACAGATTATGTCCAGCCATTAAAGAGTGAATATTTTCCAAACTTAAGATGCTAGCTGTATATTAGACTGTGGAAAACAAGTGTTCTATGGTTGTCATGTAGTTGTAGTTGACTAGGCTTAATTAAGCTTATTTGTTTGATTAATTGTTGGAGAGAATTGTGTATGCTTAGGTGTAAAAGAACTTTATGTAGCTTAATTGGAGGGAATATTGTTAGCTTTGTGTATAAATATACGAACTCCTTTATAATGTTTCATACAACATAAAATTCAAATATTTCCACAGTAGTATCAGAACTCGTGGTCTTATAGCTGGGATTTGGCTAAATATTTCGTTTCCTTGCTTGGCATTCAGTGTCGTTCTTAAACTGTTGTCTTTCATTTTGTAGAGCTATCATCATATCATGATCCCCCCCCCCCCCCCCCCCCCCCTCCCTCCCTCCCTTTTCAAATGGCCTATACAAGATTGTTTTGAAACTTAATTTTACCAAAACCCATTGTTCAAAGGTCGGAAAACTTGCTGGAAAGCTGCTACTTGCTAGATCTGGTTTGTATCCCCCGGCGAAGGGAAAGCAATCACACAATCATTCCCAATAGGTTCATGTTCAGTTCATTTCATATTCAAGCTGGTTCGGTCTATTTCCATGGCAGTTCAACATGTTTCAGGATGGTACAACATTGGTTTGATCTTTTTTGCACTGGTTTGGAGTACTTTAGTCCTTTCTTTGACTATTTTACTCTTATTTCTGTTGGTTTGAAGCCACTTGAACTTTTGCTTATTATCTTATTCTTATTTATTATTCTGTCATTGCTTAAAATGATTTCTACCTGTTACTGTTTGCTGGTATTCTAATCATTTTTGTCAGTCCCAACAAGCCAGTCTCTCATCTTTTTATGCATTTTCTCATTCTACCAGCTTAAATGTTGATTCTCTTTCGAATTATTCTTTGATCATTTATTTTTCTGCCAGAAATCGCACGACCAACCAATCAAATTTATATATTTCTTTTACCACTTCTTCAGGTATAGAGAAAGTAAAATTGTCAATGGGTCTCTATCGTCAATTGCTCAAATGGATGCATTCCTCTCTCAAATACCCTTTCACTCAAATCAGCTTCACGTTCGAGAAACTTTCACGTAATCTCCTTTCAATTAGCAAATTCACTAAAGGTCTTAACTGTGTAGCTAACTTTTTTCCTGATTGATGTTGGAAAGGAGATTGATGGATTTCATTACATTGAGGGTGGATGATTTGTTTCACACAATTGATCTCATACACAGCTGAGTTTTTGTCACTCAACTTCAAATCAAGAAATTCAATTTTGCATAAAATATTAGGCCACCCAAACTTTCCTTATTTGAAGAGATTATTATCTACTTTACTTAAAAAAAGGGATAACCATGATTTTCAATGTGAAGCATGTGAGTTATCCGAACATCAACGGGCGCATTTATCAGCCCAAATATATAAAAAGCCACAATATTTTTCCTCGAAACATATTATATTTGGGGGACTTCATGTGTCCACAACAATATTTTGTGTTAGGTGATTCATCACATTCATAAATGATCATTCTCGTGTGAGTTGCCTATTTTCTCCAACAAAAATTTGAAGCAGCAAAAACTTTTCAATATTTCCATCATATGATTAACACTCAATTTTTCAATTTTGGGCCAATCTTCAAATTCTTCAGACAAATAATGGGAGAGAGTATTATTCCTCGACAATAGGTTTCTATCAAACTGAATATGGGATTGGGCACATAGCTCTTGTGTGGATGCATCTCAACAAAATGGGATAGATGAGAGGAAAAAGAGACATGTTCTTGAGGTGACTAGAGAATTATTGTTTTCCATTGTAGAATTTGAATGGTGGTGTGTCTTTGGTAGTTCTCCAATTAGTAACAGTCATGACCCATCTCTAACAACTTAAGCTTTTAGACGAGATAGTTAACAAATATATCATGGGTAAACACCATGGTAACAGCCATGGCTGCAAAATCACAAACATAAAAACACATGATGCAGTATTCCAGTAAACGTGTTATTACCCAAAAAGCATATGTTTCACAAAAGTAGTAAAGGATAAGACTATAGAACCATTGACCAAATAAAACTCAAAACTTGTGAATAAGAGCATCAGTAAAACAATACAATACCAGAGGAGGCAATATCTTTAAAACACCGCTTAATAATTAAATCTAAGTTTTGATGTTGGAATCAATAATGGTACAGGGATTTAGATGGAAAAGATAAATGCAACAAAAGTCATCAGAACTACACCTGTTTGACAACCTGCTTTCTTACATACTGGTGATAATCTTGATGCTGAAGCAACTGATCTGCAAGGGCTCGGAACTGTCCAGTAAGTCAAGCAACTAGTATGAATACACCAAGAAAAGTGATGCAGAAAATAGAAAACTAATAAAAAAAAAAAAAATCCAAATAAATCAAGGTTGTTGAGCCGGTATATAAATCAATTGCCATTCATCAGAGGATACGAAATCATATTATGGCCTTGTATGTGTAGGCCTTATAAAGGTTCCAAATTATGGCATAAGCAATTTAAGACAGTCAGTAATTACATAATTAGAAAAAAAAATTAATTTCATTTAGCCTCATTCTCAGTAAATAGAATGACAAAGATAATGGGGCATGACAAGCCATCACCTCAGACAAATTTAACAAGGAAAGATGGACTGGTTTAGAGGGACCAACCTGGCAATTTCCATCTCCCTCAATTCGCAGTTCAGCTAACTTGTATGTTGTCAACCTAAATAGTAGCAATATTGAGGAATGCCTTTCTGGAAAGCAATAAAAACTAGTATTTGCTAGTAAAAATTGCAAAAGCAGCCAAACAGTACAATGTTAAAATTCCAACATGGCATGCTTTCTTGGCCTAGATCTTGGATTCTTTCATTTCAACAGAAATTAAGTTTGCACTTAATTCACCAATTGATATACTGCATCAATTGGAGTTGTAAGAACATTATAAGGAGATGATAGTACTTCAGAGCACTTGATAGAGACCAGCAGCACTTCAGCAGGCCATTAGATATGCCGAGGGGACAGTAAGAGAAGGCAAACCAGATTTACCAGATTTTAATGACCTCCATGATTTTAATGCCGAGGGGACAGTAAGAGAAGGCAAACCATTGTTAAGATTGTCCACATAGAAAATTCTTGATAAAATTAGCTCATCACTACAACTGTCTGACGTGCACAAAAATGTGCATTTATATACCATGAAATGAAAAGTAAACTTTAAGTCCCCACCCCCTGCATACACACACACCGCTTTGTGCCATATGAATAGGCCAAGAAATAAACTTCTTCAATATATCATGGTTTCCTTGCGAATGAAAAAAACTATTTCATGCACTCTAGGAAGCCATGCCGGAGCTTAGAAATTTACATGGAAAAAACCCAAAGGCGAAGAAATAATTAATAATATCCATTGATCTTTGTGTATATACCATTGATATCCAGTAGGACCAGTACTAAGCCAAATCATTTTGTTTTTGTTCCTTTTGTAACATTTTCCAGGCCTAAAATTACCAGGAGTAAGGCAATAAATCAAACAGAATACACACAAAGGTTTGAAGATAAAATATAACCTCTCAGCGAGCCTCTCATGGTCTAAGGTAGCATCATTGGCATCTGGTATATCCCCATTTACCCGAGGGGTATGCTGCCAATACCATGAACTTGTAAGCGTACATATTGTCAAAATTAAGAAAATATTTCTACAAGCTGGATCTCCAAATCATTTTGATACTATTTCGAATAATCAAAACCAAGAAAACCTCTTAATTGCTACAAAATGATATTTATTATGATTTAAATTGCATCAAAGCATACGAAAACAATATATCAATTATGATCATTGACAACAAATGCAAGTTCATGTTCTCCAAATATATACACACAAAGATCGTTAATATTGCATCATAGCTTAATATCTCTTTTTCTGATAGTATAAAATATATACCGGGATTGAGTCCAAATGAGAAAGCCTCTTCCCAAGTTTTCCATCATAGCTTAATCTCTCTTCTTCTGCTAATATTGCAGCAATGGTATGATCATCATCTGTATCTTGTGAACTGCTATTCAAACTCGAGCTCGAGCTTGCACTTGCACTCCCGTACTGCTCAGTCATACTATTGTAGCACAAACGATGATTTTAATTTTTAACACTCCAAAATCATCACCTCCCAACTATATATCAAACAAAACCTGCTAAATTACCACAAAAAAAGAAGAACCCATTATTCATGATACAAAAAACCATAATAAATTTTCCTTTCAATTGACAGATAAATATTTACAATCCAATACCCAGACGATATTAAATAGAATGATAAGACGTCAAAGAAGCGAATATAAGGGCTCAAATTGAACAAGAAATCAAAAAAGAAATGGGCTTTTGTGCCAAGAAAAAGACAGAAATTCGTATAAGTGCAGGGAAGTGAAAGAAACATGAAATTAGGCACATACCCAAAATGGAAATGGGAAGTAGCGGAGAAGTGAATTTGAAGTGCAGGGAAAGGCAAAGATACGGTTGGTTTGTGTTAGCTGAGACTGAGTTTGCGGCAAACGCTAAACAAACTACGCCTGTGTGCCATTCTCAGCGCATGTTTGCACCGTTTTTTTTTTTATTTTTTATTTACTCAAATATTATTTTTATTCACTATATAAAATTTATTAATACACCGCTTTTTTTTTTTTTTGTGTGTGGAATCTGACTGCAAATGATTTTAATAGATTGAGGAATTAAGAAGAATAAGAGAGAGGTGGAATCCGACTATAGAAGATTTTAATGAATTGTAGAGTTGAGAAGAATAAAAGATAGAGAGAGAATGTGTGTGTGTTTTGTTTGAGGGGAGTTTGATTTTGATGAATATGGAGAAAAATATAGAGAAATAGAGGAATTGAGAGAGATATGTGTTTTGGTTTGAGAGAATGAAGATGTAATGACGGACAAAGAAATACTTTTTTCTGTGTTTGTAGCGTAGTAAACTTCTCTACGATCGGTAATTAATTTCTATCTACATATTTTATAATACTCGCAACTTATAATACTAGTATATTGTGTTTTTTTTTTTTTTTTTTGGGCGGTGAAATCCGACTGTAGAGGATTTTAATGGATTGAAGAGTTGAGAAGAGAGAGAGAGACTTTTGTTTGAGGGGAGTTTGATTTTAATGAATATGGAGAAGAATATGGAGAAATTGAGAAATTTGATAGAGATATATATTTTGGTTTGAGATGATGAAGACGTAATGACGGATGAATAAGTACTTTTTTTGTGCTTGTAGTAGAGTAAATCTCCAGTCAGTGATAAAAATGGGGGAAATTAACACAAATGATCCCTAACTTTTGTATTTACTATTTAGTGTAAAAATATATCAAATATGGTTACAAATAAGAGCCGATACACTAACTATAAAATATATTATATATATATATATATATACTCGTGCAAGAAGAATGCTAGTCCTAATAAAAACAAGTCCATACCACAGAGCGCGTTTGTACACTCCCAATGGAGTCAGTGGTGGGCTACGAGATCGGGCTGGTCCAATCCTTCCACTACCACCACAGACTCCTATTTTTCTCATAATTTTAATTTGACCTCATAGGTTGCACAACAAACATTTTAAATTTGGCCCAACCGAATTCGGATCACCAAACACTAACAAATATCAATTATGAGGATAATTTCTCGCTAATTATCGTGCTAAAATATATTTGAATTCTCTTATTTTTTTTACAACATATTTTGATTGTGAATTATAAAAAATAAATATGAGAACAATATTCTTGAAGAATAATCTCGACAAGTGTCTCTACATGATGTATAATAATACAATTTTGCAGAAAAAGAGACAAGAAAGTAAGATCTACACGTTATAGAGATAAATTATGAATTGAAGTAGACCCTGGATCAAGGAATGTAATGTTTGATCAAGCGATGTAGATGAATTTTGTTTGTAGCAACAGTTAAAATGTACGAGAATCTTCAAATATTGTTCTTGAGATTGCCTACAAAAGATTACAATTGTTCTGACTTTTCGATACTCAAATCAGTCAAAAATATGAGTGTGATACACATAAAAAATTTTTGTATGTATGATATAAAGTAACAGTTTTGTTCTAATGTCTACGGTGGACATTGTTATAATGCACACCGGAACACTTGTCCAACAAGTGTTGGATGAGTGTAATGTGGGACATTACACTCATCCAACACTTGTTACCCACATTACACTCATCCAACACTTATTGGACAAGTGTCCCGTTGGGCATTATAACAATGTCCACGGTAGGCATTAGAACTGGAGTGAGTAAAGTAAATACTAGTATATCGATGATCGGTGGAAATCGACCGCTTTAAGTAAATGAAGATTAATAAGAAGAGCAAGTTTGAGAAGAATGGTGAAGATTTGGAGAAGAATGGTGGAGAGAAGGGAATTGGAATAGAGAAAAATGAGAAAATTGGAAGAAAAAAAATTGAGAGTGAAAACAGACGTATGTATTTGTTTTTGAGTGTGTGGGGGTGAAAAAATTTCCCTAACAGTCGATTTTGATTATGTGTTGTGTCAATTGAATGAATTTTACCTTGTTCCAAAGAGTAATTGTGTGTACTATTTAGTACAACTGATGCTAAACATTAGTCTAGGTTACAATTAAGTGACATCAATTGATAAGACAATTTAAATGAGACAAGTATTTCCATTAATCAAGGCTCATTGTCACATTTAGGGTCCGTTTGACAAAGATTTTGATAAAACGTTGATAAAAATTGTAGATTCTATGAAATATGTGGTTAAAATTAATTATTGATTTTGACCTCAATTTTTTTATCTATACCAAACAAGGGCTTAGACTAATTTTGTCTTTTGACTCGTTAGACTATGCAAATCTCATACTTCGTGCCAATTAGGCATTGATGATTAATGTTCATCAATTAGTATGACCAATTCTAAATATAACGGTTTTCTTGTTCTATGATTTAGGAGAATTTAATTGTGTTTGTTTAGTAAATCTTTTTGTATGTTATGAATTGTGAATCTTATTGAATGTATAAATAAAAAATAATATATGAGTGTGAAAATATCAATTCTTGAACACTGTCATAGTTTAATATTAAGCAAAGAGATAATTATGCTTAACATTATACTTAATTATGTGTTTTGACAAATCAGGTTTTTAAAAAATAATTTGCAAAATCAGTTTTTTTTTTAAATAATGAATTAAAATATTAAATGTAAAGGATTTAATGTAACCAATTGATTAAAATAATTAAGTAACACAATTTTAATTTAATTTTTATCACTTCCGAATAATTAGGAAGCGATATCATCATCAAAATAAAGAGAGAGAAACTTCAAAATTCTGAACGCCACCAGAAAATCTAACCCCCTCCCCCCATTCCCCATCCCCCATCCCCCATCCCCCATCCCTACCACTCGAGATTTTTGAATCATTTGGAAACCCCCATTTCTTTGAAAAATCATTTTAGGGCAAAATCCAAAATTCGAATTGAAGTTGTCGTTAAACCAAAGTTTCAAAAACTCTAACTCCAAATCTTCAATGGCAGTAACTACGAGAGTAACAAATTCAGCTCTTTTCATTTTCAAAGTAAATCAATGTAATCTCCAGCTACACATCTAAGTCACATCACGTTTTAACAGTCACAAAGACTCATTATAGCACTCAGACTCTAGTAGTCACATTAAATACTCTTTTATGCACATTACTAGTAACAATTGTGTAATTCAGGCCACGCGATATTTTTATGATAACTTAAGTAAGTTGACAAATAACACATTAGCAAAATCATAACAACAAAACAGTAGTCACAATATACACATATTATTGTAACAGAAGTCACAATAATATAAAATACAATTATTCAGGCTGCATCTTGAAAAAATAACAACATATGCCACAATTAAACTTTTGCATTTCAAAGCTAAATTAATATATACAATAATGTTTATTTTAAAACGTTTTGGACAACATTCCAAAAAAAAAAATCTTATTGGTAAACACGCATGCAAGTCACAAATTATTATAGCACTCGAACTCTAGTAGTCATACTAAATAATCTTTTGTGATCACATTTTTTTTTTTTTTTTTTAAATTTAGATGATTGTGGTCACAATCATCTAAATTCATACTACGAGATGTTTTTATGATAACTTAAGTAAACTGGCACTTAACGTGAAAGCAGAGTCACAACCACATAATATGAGTCACAAACTTAATCATCAAATACTCAGTCACATGTATTATTTTCTTTAAGAATTCATATACTTCTTAAACATATCGCTATATAATGATAAAGAACTGATACATTTAATTCATATAATATAGTATAGGTATATTTATCATGAAATGATGAATCATTTTAAAACATAAATTAAAAATATTATATTTAATTGGACGACAAACACTTATTGATGTAGTCACGAATTGACAAATGTGCGATTGTGTCATAAAGTTTTCTGAATTTGTGAAAACATATTCAACCATACTATATAAAATTTAATTATACAAATTTGAATTCACAACAAATAAGTGTCGAAATTATGATAGTATCACCATTAAATACCAAAATTTGTTTTCTACCTTATGTATATAGTCGGTCAGACAACAGTCAATTCACATAATTTTATGTTTGTAGGTCAAAGTATTAAAATTCGAGTCACAAACATATTATATTTTTTTCCTCGTTAAAAAATATTTAATGTAATTGTAAAATAGGATACTCTAACTAATTTAAAATTTTAGAAATACACAATGATGAGAGATAATATAGGTATATACATATCTCACATGTTTATCTCTTATTTAAATATTTTTTTTAATTACAATTTTTAAATAATTTCTAGAGATAAATATTGGAGTAGAATAAATCTAATTTCTACAATTTCTACGTGATTTTTTCAATTTGTTCAAAGTTGTGTCATTTACCAAAATGTAGGAGGGTGCATTTAATTGGAACTTTTATAAACTTTTATAAGACTTTGACTTTCGTATAAATCGTGGACTTTTTTTAGTGACTTTTATGGATTTGTTGAGAATTAATAAAAGTTTTCAAACTTCCGTATTAAAGATTTATGTAGACTTCCATTAAATAATTTTATTTATTTTTTTAAAAATATTAAGCACATATAAATCATCCACAACACATAATATAATATAATATAATATAATATTATTTTGAGTAACTTCTCGTATGTCCAAATCATCTACATCACATATAATTAAGAATTCAAAGTAATAAATTACATTTCTCATGTCAATAAAAATATTTATTGAAAAATATAAAAACTCGCATAAATTAACAAATAACATAAATTCCAAAATGAATTAATAACATTTTAATAATATTAAATAAAAAATATCAAATATTCTCAACATCTCAAGTTAGACGAGAGAGATATGAGGAAATCCTAAAAGTGAAAGAAAATAAGCGTTCTTTATTTTGGAGTTCTGAAGTCTTCACAAATTTCAGGATAGATGGAAGATTTTTTTTTTTTTAAATTTACTATTTATTCTTTCTATCAAAAAGTCTCAAAAAATCTCTAGAAGTCTAGTAAATAGCGAAAAGTCCTTCTCAATTTGAATGTCTCATTACTTATAGATACTTTTAAAAAATTTTAATTGAATACTCCGTGATTTTTAAAGACTTTTTTAAAGTCTGAATATACCAATTCTTTTAAAGAGTCTTTAAAAATCTGCGTCGAATATTCTTAAATTTTTAAATCTTTAAAAATGTTTAAAAATTCCTATTTGAATACACTTGGTAAACTTTAATATTCATATTCATCAAAATTTCTCTTAAGCAAACTCCCCTAAAAAACGGCCCAAAATCAAATCTGCCCAACATACCAACCCAATAAGAAAAAAAGTAAACAACCATTACCAGCTCACAAAATCTCTTTCCTTAGCCCATTCAAGAAATACAAACCCAGCCCATAAAAAAAGATAGGGATAATTTTGCCATACACCACAAAATATAAAATAATTTAAAAAATACTATCTAACTTTTTTTATTCTAAAAATATTGTTTTTACCTTTATAACACTTGTTGTTACATTTGTTATATATTTTTTATAAAAAATATGTGTTATATTTGTTACATTTGTTATTTCTAGAATTTCAAATGTTAACAAGTAATTGTGATATTTTTTATATTTCTTATAAAAAAATGTGTGTTATATTTGTTATATTTGTTATTTTTAAAATTTAAAATGTTAAAATGTAATTGTAGAATTTTAATATAAAATCAAATATATAGCAAAATTATCACAAAAAAAATATGAATACCAACCCATCAGCATCATACTCAAATCAAGCCCTAAAAGTCCAAATTCACGTTAAGAAACGAGCCCAAAGTGGCTAACTGATTGAAGCCTCTTCGCAACCTTACAATTAGAGATAAAAAGAATAAAAAACTTGAATGATCTTATACTTTATATTTTGTGCGAATAAAGTCTCTAAATTTTAAATTTTATTTCGTTTGTCCTTCAATTAAATATCGTGAACTCCATTAGTCCATATGTCTGTCTCTGCCATTTCAACTAACATAAATGATGAGTTTGACAAATAAAATTACTTACGTGACGGTTAATTTTGTTCAACTCAGCATCTAAAATACATGAATGGTCTTTAAACTCTACTTTTCACGCAAAAGGCCCCTAAACTTTAACAATATGAACCTCGTTTGTCTATTCGTCTATATAGATATATTTTTTCTATATTAAGTATTTTATATTTAATTAATTAATAATTATTTCTTACTTATAATTATTATAAGATATTTCTTATGAAAAATTAATGATAACAGGTATAAATAGTAAATCGAGATATCCATTATATGACAACTTTCAAATTTTCATCTATTTTTGTACTTTAGTAGGTCTAGCAGTTCATTAATTGCAATAACTTCTTTATCGCTTCATGTTAAAAAGAAAAGATTGTTTAGATCGAGTGGGAGCCAATCTCATTATTTGTTTTTTTCAAACTAACCGAAAATGATGAGTAGATAGACGGAATTACTTACGCGATGTTAATTCCGTTCAACTCAACATCCACCTTGATCAAAAAATAAAAATAAAAATAAAAATAAAAGGAGTTAAAAAAATCCTAATATAAACAAATAAATTAATATATGATGCACCTACATCTAACTTGGATATCATTCGTCATCTTCTGCATTTTACGAAGTCTTTTTACCGCACTCTTAAGTAATTCTGATTAGTTGGACAAAATTTTACATTTTTTTGGTCAAGATAGATATTGAGTTGGATAAAGCGTCACTTTCTTATCTAGTACATTAATTCATATTTTAGACAAATAAAATGATAGATTAATGTTTGATCATCTTCAATAAGGCATATCACTCAATAATGCACAACAAATATCAATTTAGAACATAAAAAAGTAATCCATAGATAAGTTTGTAATCTAAAATTATTTTGTCACTTTGTATCAATTGTTCTATCACTTTTTCAGTAAAAAGTGACAGACCGGGTCACTTATCTCAGTAATCTAAAGTGACTCTGTGTGATTTTTTCATTAAAAAATGACACACTATGTTACTTTTTAAATACACAAACTTAATTCATATTCAACATAAAAAGAGTATGGAGTAATATCGAAATATTAATTAAAAAGTTTTTATAAGCTCATTATATCATTAAAAAAAGTGTTATATTGAAAAACTCAAATTGGATTGTGTACGACCTTTTATTTAAAAAGTGACAGAGTATGTCACCTTCTTATTCGATACGTTAATTCATACTCAAGACAAAAAATGATACATTAGTGTTTGATCATCCTCAATAAGACATTTCACTCAATAAGCACTCAATTTAGAACACAAAAAAAAAAAAAAAAAAAAAGGTGATCCATAGAGAAGTTTGTGATCTAAAGTTGTTCTGTTACTTTGTATCCATTTTCTGTCACTTTTTCAGTAAAAAAATGACTGAACATGTCACTTTTCTAAGTAATCCAAAGCAACAATGTGCGACATTTTCATTAAAAAGTGACACATCATGTTACTTTTTAAATGCACAAACTTAATTCATATTCAACATAAAAAGAATATGGAGTAATATCAAAATATCAATGAAAAGATTTTTATAAGCTCGTTATATCCTTAAAAGTTTTCTACTAAAAAAACTCAAATTGGATGTGTGACATTTTGCTTAAAAAGTGACAAAGCATGTTACTTTCTTATCTAGTACATTAATTCATATTCAAGATAAATAAAATGATACATTGATGTTTGATTATCCTCAATAAGGTATGAAACTCAGAGTGCATTTGGTAGGGATTAAAAACCCATTTTGATTTTTTTTTCAGCCGTAATTTTTGACTTTTCAACCCATTTTTAACATGAAAAGTCAAAAATTTCAACTCAAGTAAACCAATATTGGTTTATAAACTGTTGATAATCTCTATCAAACGCACTATAGTGTACAACAAATACCAATTTAGAAAAAAAAAATGATCCATAGAGAAGTTTGTAATCCAAAGTTGTTTTGTCATTTTATATCCATTGTTTTGTTCCTTTCTCAGTAAAAAGTGACTGAATGTGTCACTTTTCTCAATAATTAAAAGCCTCAATTTATATTCATATTTATATTTTTACAAACATCATGTATGCATCTCTGTAATTGATATTTATACACATTTTCACAAGATCTTGCTCAATACCATTGATCCAAAGTTGAACATTCATATATATTAACACAAACAAAAATAAAAAAAATGCAGAAATCTATAATAAAAGTGAATGAACATGACGTGTCAAAATTGAAATCTATAACGCAATATATTTATTGAGCATGTTATTGAATATTTCGACACAAAATTCAGAAAATTATGTAATTCATAATAAAACTATGAAAAAGAAATAAAATTTATCATATTACATGAAAATTTTTGATTTTGAGTTCTGATTTTGTGCTAAATTAAAGAAGAAACAACGAGAAATTCATTATAATAATTTGGAAGAGATTCGTTTTTTTATTCTGAATTTGGATTTGTCATGAGGAAATTTTTGTTCGTTCCTAATTTGAATTTTAGCGGGATAGGTTTTGTGTTTGATTTGGAGTTAATTTATATTTTGATCGTATTTAATACGGTTTTAATGTTTAACAATCTTTTTTAACCTGATTTTCAAAAGACTCTCAATTTATGGGTATTTGTATAGACTAAACATAAACACTAACAATGTTTATGTTGTTAAGTTGATAGACTAAACATGTGCGTTGTTAAAGTTAATAGACCTTTTGCACGTAAAGTGTATAGTTCATGACCAATCATGTTTTTTAGATGTTGAGTTAGACGAAATTAACAGCTACGTAAGTAATTTCGTTTGCTAACTCATCATTTCTATTAGTGGGAACGACGGAGACAGACAGAGAGATTAATAAGGTTCATTATATTTAATTGAAAAATTAACAAAGTATAAATTTAAAATTTAAAGACTTTATTAGTACAAAGTATAAAATACGTAGAGTTACCATATTTTTTACCCAAATAAAAAGAGAATGATTAACATCAACTACGTAAAGATTAAGCATATAAAATCCCTAATCATTTGCATTTAAATCACTTGTAAGTCTAACATCTCTTTTATCATTAGAATTAAATAAAGTTCAACCAAATATAAATGATCACAGTTGGTGCATTAAAATTAGAAGTTCCACCTTTTTATCTAATAAATTGATGACCTTAGCACTTGTTTGGTTAAGTTGAAATATAATTTAGTCGGTAAAATATATTTTTTATCTACATATTTCGTAGGATTCACAATTTACTATTTATATTACATTTCATAAAATCCACAACTTATAAATACTTAAAAAATAATTTCAACATTACCAAACATGCACTAACACTTGATTTGGTATTGATGTGCTTTTAAGAAAATTAACTTTTGCTGTGCTGCAGATAAGAACAATCACATAAATGTTTGATAAATTATTGATTCAAAATTGCTATATGTTTCAACATCAGCATTTGAACGTTTGTTAAACAAAAATAATTTATTGCTGTAATTGTATAAAATTACTAAATAAAAATTGATTATAATAATATTGTTTCATATTATTATTATTATTATCATTAGTATTGTAAAATTATTTTTATTTTTATAATAATATATAATATTATCAAATATTTTTCAAGACACATTCACCATAATTATTTTAAAATAAAATTAATAAATATCAATTAAATCTCAAAATTTATAAAAATTATAAAATAAAATCATAGTGTACAAAAATCAATTAAATTTAAATTTAAATTATTTATGAAGATGCATTATAATTAGAATACTAATAAATCTAGTACAAAAAGATTTACTTTAATTAATTATTGTTAAAATTGGTGTTTTAATAATAGATAAATGAAAAAGTTAAAAACAGAGTCTGAGAAGCTACTCTTTTGCTGTTTCTCAAAATTTGTTGTTAGATGATACAAATTCTTTTATAATCATTTTTTTTCTAAATTTACTAAACATCTAAAATAACTTATCACAATTAGAAATTAGATTTTAAAATCAATTCCAAACGGCCATAAAGAGAAGTCAAGAAACCATTCTCACATCACTTGATAGGTGCAGATAATTTAAAAAGAGATTTTGGCCCAAATGGTCCCTAACCTTTGCTCTTAGTATGGAATTGGTCCCTAACGTTTATTTTTTAGCAAACAAGTCACTAACCTATGTGTTTTGATGCAAAATTGGTCCTTATAACAAATATGCCCTTATTTTTAATTAGAAGAAATTGTATGTGGATTCCTAATCATTACAAAATGTGCAAATATGTTCAATACTTTTATTTTTAAAAAAAAAATTAAAGAAAACTAATGAGTTTTTTGTTTGAAATTAACACTTTAGTAATAAACATGTCAAATAAAATTATTATTTTTATTATTAAGTAATTATATTATTTAAAGAGGGAGAATTTATTGTGAGAAATCATTTTTCTCCCTCTTTACTTATAATTTTTTTTTCTTTCTTTACTTTAAAAATTAAGTTAAATAAATAACAAAATGCGTATATAATTTTATGACAATTGAACTAATATTATTATATTTTTATTTAACATAAAAATACTAATAAAAATTAATTTACACATTATGTGTTTTATTTTTGAACGAAAATAAAACGATAAATTAAAATATGAAGAATATGTTTGGATTTCTAATATTTGTAGTTAATAAACATATAACTCAATTAAATAAAAGTATTTGAACATCAAGTTTATGAAAAAATTATTTGTTTATACAACAATAAAATAAGAGTTTAAATTTAAATAATATAATTACTTAATAATAAAAATAATAATTTTATTTGACATATTTATTACTAAAGTGTTAATTCAAAAAAAAAAAAAAAAACTCATTAGTTTTCTTTAATTTTTTATAAAAAATAAAAGTATTGGACATATTTGCACATTTTGTAATGATTAGAATCCACATACAATTTTTTTTAATTAAAACTAATGGTATATTTGTCTTTTTCATCATATAAGGACCAATTTCGCACCAAAACACATAGGTTAGAGACTTATTTGCTAAAAAATAAACGTTAAAGACCAATTCCACACTAAAGACAAATATTAGTAACCATTTGCGCCAAAATCCCATTTAAAAAGAAAGAACACAAATGAACACAAAAGTTGGCATGCTATAAACAAAATAACACAAATCAACACGTACGCAAGATTTAAAACACCCCGAATGGAAAATCTACATATTAGAATAGTGATTAGTGCTTATTAGTAAAGTAAAACTCTCAAAAAATAATAGAGTGCAGATTTGACTCCTAAGAAAAGATCTACTCCAAAATATCAGAAAAAGATGAACTTTTAGTGCTCGTTAGGTTGAGATTATAAATTAATTTATTTGATCAATAATGATAAAAAATAACGGTTACCAAAACAAATTTTTTGTCAAATAAATAATTTTTGATCAAATAAACTATTTTATAAACTCTATCAAACGGACTCTTAATAATCCACATGTCATTCATCAATTGGATTCTACCATAAATTTTTTAATATTAATTTTTAATGTTTTGGAGATAAGGATTAAAAAAAAAAAAGAAAAAAAAAGTCAACAAAATAACACGTAAACACATAAATAATGATTAGATCCTTCTCCCCTTAAATACCTTCCTCATTTAGATTTCCACTCCTCAACCCTTTCACGCGGTGTAGCCACCTCCCTCGTTAACTTGGACTCCCACGTAACATAATTCAACCACTCCGGAACTAACAACTCCACCGGTAAGTTACACGTCTCTTTCTCTATATATCTATATATATACACACATACCATACCAGCTATATGTTTATTTTCATCTTTGTCGTCCATCAAACATTAATTCTCATTCTGTTTCATAGTATTATCCGACATGAGTAACTACAACCAGTCTCAAGGTACATATCTATGTCTGTTTCTTGTCTGAAGATATCATATATATGTAAATGTTTTTGTTTTAATAATACACTGTCTTTTTCCTCCAGCAGGCACTGCATATCCAGTTGAAGGGAATAAAGAGACACAAGCCCATATCATGGCTCCACCACCGGCAGGTTATCCGGCAAAATATGAGAATGGTCAGGCCTCTGCTGATACAGCTGCCGAGAAAACTCAGTCTAGGGGCGATGGCTTCTTCAAGGGATGGTGAGACTCCTTTGACCCAAATATATTCTTTAGCTCATGTCTGGATCCGCCTCGGGGTTAGAATGTGCGATAATTTTTACTTTTTGATATCAACTATGAGATGCTGATTTTGTTTGGTTTGGAATGAAAATGATGCAGTTTAGCTGCCTTGTGTTGCTGCTGTGCGTTGGATGCTTGTTTCTGAGGAGGCCAAGGAGTTTTAATTGATTTCAGAATATTTGTGGCTTGTAATAATATTACTATTATTGTTTTTGTTCATTTGTAATCCTTGACAATGGCATTATTTTATTATTTTGCCTTCACCATGGTATAATATTAATTCTCTAAATTTATGTCACGTTTTCTAATTGTTACTACTTAAGAAAAATTGTGACCTCGAGGTAGATACACTAGTGAGTTAACATTGTATTAGACAAACTACTTATTTTTACTATGTTGGCAAACTAGTTCAATTGAGGCCCCGAGATTGGTTCTAAATATGGCCACCCACCCACCTATGTAAGTAAAATCTAACAATTGGAGGTTGTAGCATGTAAAACAAACAAAGAGTAATGAATCTGACGCAATCCATGCAACATATTGGTTCTAATATTTGATTTAAAAAAATAAATTTTAAAATTTTTAAAACTTCCGTTGCCACCTTGTTCTTGTACCTCTTCAAGATTTCAAAACTAACATAGCGTTACTCATCGATTGCTTGACATATAATCTATTCAGCATTCTCGGCTGTTGTGATGAATGTCTCCTTCATACATTTTTGACATATTGACATATTACATCTTCTTAACAAATGAAAATATGCCAAAGTGTAATATACTCGTGCGTCAAAATATGTTTTTCCATTTATTAAGAAAAAGTGATATGTTGAGGTATCAAAAATATAACTCGTCTACATAATTGTCAATACTAAAAGCATTAAATTTAGCCAACTAGACGAACCGACAATCTAAATAGATGAACCCACTGCCTAACGTGTCTCTCATGTTGATACATTATTAGAATAGAGTGTGACAATTAATAAAATCCAAATATAAAATATAAAAAAATATTTGAAAATTTTGATGACTCACCTTATGTTATTACTATTTTTCTGCTAGGCGGCTAAACAGATATTTGTATGATAATATTATCAGCAGCATCATCATCACCCATAAAAATATTCAGTAGTCACATTAAAATAAAGCTAAATAGAGTCACATCAATATCTTGTACATAGGGAAAAGTTTTGATCTTTCTAATGTGCCAAAACAAAAGTCATTGGATTAATCCAATCATGATTCAATTAAGACAACAACATAAACAATGCTAACACCTAACTACTATGTAATAATCCCATTGGCGTCTTTAAATTTGACTGTGTTTGATCTTCCTCTTGATACGCTGATTATGTTTCAAAGTCTACTAACTTCTTTACTACACACCACCACCACCGCCGATGCTTCTTCCTCGTCCTCATCAATTATATTCCTTAAACGCTCTGTCGATATTGCATCTGCCGTGAACCTCTCAAGTGCAGCCGATCTACCTTCCCCCGGTCAGCGACTTTTCAATCTCCGGTGAGAAGGAACACGAATCAGAGGAAGAACACCTCCAGACTACTACCTACATTGACCAAGATGATTCCACTGGGCTCCGCCTCCTCCTACAATGCGCTGAATGCGTAGCTGTGGAGAATTTAGAAGATGTCAGCCAGCTCCTCCCGGAGATAGCTGAGCTGTCATCTCCATTTGGCTCGTCGGCTCAGCACGTGGGGGCTTACTTCCTCGATGTGCTCTCAGCTTGGATCATCAGCTCCTACCTGGGAACCTACTCCCGTCTCCACACTCTTAGGCTACTCCCCGAAAACGCCCCGCCTGTAGGTGACCCACCACCAAAAGCTCCTCAACTTCCTCCCACCACCAAAAGCTCCCCAACGCCCTCCAAGTATACTACTCCATCACCCCTTTAATCAAATTCTCACATTTCACAACCAACCAAGCCATTCAGCAGGTGCTCGATCATCGACATCATGCACGGCCTCCCATGTCCAAGATTGCTCCACATCCTTGCCTCCAAATTGTGTAAAATCAAGTCCATTAGAATCACCGCCTCAAACCCTCCATGGAGGTATTGAACTCGACCGGCCAGCATTTACAAGAGTTTGCCACTGTGCTTAGCATCCCTTTTCAATTCCAGCCTTCGGAAGGCAAAATTGGGAACATAAAGGAACTTAGTCAGTTGGGAATCAAAATGGGAGATACTGTGGTGGTGCACTGGATGCACTGGATGCACCGTTGTTTCTATGAGATAACAGGGAGTGATATAGGAACACTGAATTATTGACTTTGTTAAGGCCAAAATTGATCACCATTGTTGAACAGGACTTGAGTCATGGGGGTAGTTTTCTAGGAAGATTTGTGGAGGCCTAGTATTACTATTCAGCATTATTTGATGCTTTAGGGGGTGGATTGGATGCTGAGAGTGTATAGCGACACACGGTGGAGCAGCAGTTGTTTGGATGTGAGATAAAGAACATTACGGAGGTGGGTGGACTGTAGCTGACGGGTGAGGTTAAGGTGGAGAGATGGGGAGTTGAATTGAGGCGGTTCAGGTTTAGGCCAGTTTCATTGGCAGGTAACCTGGCAGCTCAGGCGGGTTTGCTGCTTGGGATGTTTCCATGGCAAGGATCTGTCATTGTTGACTGCATCCGCTTGGCAACTGTCGGATTAGATTACCAAAAGTTTTTAACTGCTATTACATTCATCATTGACAGGAACAAAATCAAGTCTTTGTCAAACACTGATATTGCTCCAAGTACATCTATTTCCATCAAAACCTGCATCGACCTCAATTGAAATATTTCATTTCTGCACTAGAACAACTAACCAAACCTTTCCTTGACTTTCAAAATCGTGTTTATGTCCCCGCCCATAATCCATCTGTTAGTAATTTCCTTGGATATTTTACTCAGTTCCTGTCATAAATCCTGATGTACAATTTGTATACACTTCAATAGAGGAAGGAAACCGAATTATGCGACCACTAACTAGAAATATCCATACGCAGCATTGGTAGAAACCACACTTCACGGTGCAAACCATATCTGATTGCCCAAAAACCCCTTTCTTATCAGAGCAATAAACAGCAACAGAATCAAATCCTCCAAGCTTTAATTCGATGAAATTGAACAAGCTTTTTCAACCAACTTAGACATGAATTATTAGCAATTCCTCAGACAGTCCAAATCAATATATGCATCCTTATAAATATATCATAAACTTCTTCAAAGTAAGCAGGAATTCTCCTAAATTTTTTCATAATTTTTTGGCAGCAGAAAAATTCAAAACGTCACTACCAGCATTGATGTTCATAAGCTAAGGAGGCCTCAAGCACAAGGAGAGTGCCTTTTGCATAGCATCAAGAGCACCTCCAGAGGTGCAAATGTGCTGAGTTCCAGAATGGCTTATATACAACCCTGGCCTTGCCGTTTACTATTTGTCTACGCTCACTTCTTTCAGACCTAGCAATCCCAGGACGCCATCTCTTCTCACACCTCCAATCAATAAATAATTGTCTAAGCTCACTTCTTTCAGACCTAGCAATCCCAAGACGCCCTCTCTTCTCACACCTCCAGTCAAAGCACAAGATGTGTAATTCCGAATGTAAGCTCTCTAACATCTTGAATCACAATCAGAGAACTCAAGATTCATTGCAAGTGGAATTCCAATTACTGATAGTCTTTACTATCTTTTCTCACACTCGCTTACATGTTTCAGAGATTGAGTTATATCCATAAAAATAAGACTGCTGAAAGATCATACCACGATATTGTAATCTTGAATATTTTCATACCAACAAATAATCATTGCTCATGATTATTTTGGAACAAATTGTTTAGTGCACCAAACTAACCCATTTGACTTTGAAGACATTGTGAGCTCATTATTCAATATTCATTTCTCCCTTCTGTCAAAGAGCAGAAAAACATGGCAGCAGTTGATTAAAGAGAGATCAAATTTTGTCTACTAATAAAAAATAGCAGACAACTGATTATGGAACAGATATGTCCCAAGCATTTATGCACACATGTACCTGCGTTGTGGGAGGTATATTAGAAATAATAGTAGATACAAAAATAACACATCTTTACATAGTAAGTACCATTTCATAAGTAATCAAAGGATCTAGATCTATCATAGTATCTAATTAACAAAGCAAATTTTTACACACGCCAATCTGTACACAATCATAATTTGCATCTAAAATACAGGGTATAGACAACACATAGATATCATAAAAAAATAACCTCATGTTCAACCAGGAAAGTATAAAAGAGAAGATGATTAAGGGAAGATATAGGCAGTTAACCATACTCTATCTTGACCTCATCTTATAACTTACATAAATTCATTTTTTTTTATGTTGATTCCTTGTACACCACCACAAAGGGAATAAACGGGGGTGAGATTCAGCAACAGTGATCTAAGAATATCACCAACATGCTAAACTTCAGCTAAGCTTTTTTGTCCCCTTGCTTGTAGGTAAAACCACATTCTTTAGAGGTTGATAATTGTGACCTCTTAGTTTTTCTGTATCCTCCATGAAATATTTAGAGAATTAATTGATAAATAAATCGAGAGTCCTGTATATTTTATTTGTTTAGAGAAACACAAAAGCTATTGAGACAATATAACATCATCAGGAACTCATATTGTTGAAAAAACATGAAAATAAAGTAATTCAATAAATGCCATTTAACCCTTGGATGGAGAATTTTTACCTTTTGCCTTTTCCTTTGTTTGAATATGAATCATAAAATTAGTAGAGGGTAAAAATATGATAACATGAACGTGTACAAATAATCTAGGTGTTTGCCACAATAGTTTAAGGTTATATAATTGAATATCCATAGCCATTCACATAATACGTTAACATTCTTATTTTAGCACCATCAATTTTAGAAGTTGGCGCCAATTATATTTTACCATAAATGCCAGACGGCCAGAGTCCACCACAATTTAAAAATCAAGATAAGTTGCCACTGTTTCTTCATGACAACTTGTCAACATTAGATATTTCCATAAAAAACGTGCACTGGGCCGATATGTTGGTAGACATTAAATGTTATCTGCAGTCTATGAGTAATTTCAAGTGCTTCAGGCAAGCTAACTCCAAGGGTCACCAGCAAGTCAGCAGCAGTAACTCAAACCTCTCTGCTCAAGATTCATTGTACTGTTGCTCGTGTGATCATTAGTGAACAAAAATAAACTTGAGAAAGGAAAAATCGATATAATTTCAAAAGATGGCGAGTCACTTCCAGGAAATCATGCGCAAGACAAATACTCAAGGTGTTCAAGTTTCAGGAAAGGAGAGAAAAGGTCTTACAAGAGTATAACAAATCTCTATATACAAGTCAGATATCTTGTACAACATCAACCAATTACCATTAATGAGAGACACTTCAAACCTCGAAAACTATTATGAAAAAGAGTGTAACTAAGACTTCTTTCTTCTTCATCTTTTCTATCATTCCTTAACTGCTTTCAATCCTCAAAAAGTCATTATCAGACAGCCTAATTGGCTTCTTTGCCTAGTAAGAAGGAAACCCCCAAACCAGAGAGTAAATAGTTCCCTTACATAAACTCAAAGTAACTCCAGGACTACTTCTGGGTCCACTTTGAGTCTCAAAGCCGATGAAACTTGATACTGAGTTTTACATACGAATGCAATCAGGAATCAGCCCATTACATGGCCAAACCGCTCTACTATATGACGTCTTCTAACCTTTAGTGCTGATACATCTAATGTGATATTTGTATATTTCTGTGTATGTGCTGTGTGCGCGCGCACACATGCACATACATGCGAATGTGTACGTGTGTAAGACTTTATACATGTATATACAATTGTACATGTCTATACATATGGAAGAGTATGTACGTGTTATTAGAGTTTTGAAGAGATTATCTAAAACATTAAAGTCACAGAAAATGCATGGAATGTTTTACTGAATATGGTAAATACTTCTTGAGAGATACTAGATGTTGAAGATCTGGAAATTACGTGTTATTAGAGTTTTGAAGAGATTATCTAAAACATTAAAGTCACAGAAAACACATGGAATGTTTTACTGAATATGGAAAATACTTCTTGAGAGATACTAGATGTTGAAGATCTGGAAATTACTATTAAAAAGGCTAAATTAGGTATCATTGCATTTTTCCTCTGAAACACGAGATGTAATCATCAACGAACTGTAAGGCGTATGGGTCAACATTAATCAATAGAATAATTCATTTATTCACAAAAAATACGTGGTTATACACATAATAAACCAAATATTATCTAAACAACTCATAATAAAATATTTTAAAAAATTAAAAGTTTAATTTGCAACTCGAATGTTAAAATTAGCAAAGTAGCAAATAATGAATAAACAAAGTTGTTAAAAAATAAGACCATGAATCCAACACTAGAACTACAAGTCTAAAACAAATGAAATAACTGACCACTTCTTCAAGAATTTCGCTTATTTGAATTAAACGAAAACAAAACAAAAACACAGACATTGACAACAACGAGAAAAATATAAAAGAAAGATAAGATAAAAGTCGTGAGGTAGATCTCTTGCAGCTTGTCTGCAACAGAAAAGTTCCAACTTCACTTGGAAGAGGAGTTATCGCACTTCAATTATGGATAGTTCTCTCTTTATTTTCCATTTCTTTTTTCAATTTTTAGAGTTGAGCTGCGATTAAAATATTTGAAAAAATCCTTCAAATGTTCTAGGTTATAAAAATACAAAAAATAAAAAATGACACCAACACACATAACGAGTAAGACAAATGACCATACACCTCAGCTGCCCTAAGGCTTATACGTTGAGGCTAGCCTTGAAAAATAGCATTACAAGCATAATCTTTGAGACACTTAATGAAGGCCTTGTGTGAGGCTTGACCCAAGGCGTAAGCCTTGAGCGCTTTTTATAACAATGTTTGAAATAATGAAATATAGGTGTTTTGATGCTTGAGCTCTATTAATCATAGAGAGAAATATATTGAATATGATGTTGCTCGCATGATCAAGGCTGGTTTTCATTTATATTGTGCGATTGATGAGTTCCTAATGTAATGGAAAATATTACAAGAGTGTAATGAAGACCAAAGATGTTATACATGGCTAAATGTTATGTTATTAACAAACAACTATATTGACTTTATCTATGTATGCAGAATGTAGGTGAGATTACAATGTTAAGAAATCAAAGCAAGAGAAGATGTACCACAAGAAAGTAGTATATTCATGAATTGGTTAAGGTAACATAGACGAAGACAAACAGCTGCACTTGATAGTTAGGCATAGTTAACAAAGGCAGCCAGATGCACCCTTGGGAAAAGTGATTGAACTAGTATCAACTGTAAACCTAAAGTAAAAGGTCGATCTAAAAGTACATGAAATGAGTTGACTTGGTGTAGTGGATTAGTTTATTACGGGTGAATAACGTGGGATAACGACCAACACCGTTGTTGAATAGAATTTAATTTTGTTCACATGTGAGTGTAAACCGTGTAATGGTTTCCATACCAACTTGGATTAACCATTTTCACTAAGTAACGACAAATGCAAAGCAGTTGTTTATAAAGCCCATTTGATAGAATCTCACGTGTCGGCCCCTCTCCTGTAGACTTATGGCCCTTGATGGAGTAGAGTAGAAGAAGAGGATCTATGTAGTTGCTAGACAAGTATGGGATAAGCCCTAGTTAAGTTGAGGATATGCATAAAACAATTCATCTGCCTAGAGATTAACAATCAAGACAGCTAAGTTACAAGACATTATATACACCATCAATTTTCACAGGTTACTTGATGCGATCCAGGCAAGCCATGGACCTTTGTTATATTGGACTCAAGCTAAGGACCATATTGGAGGTAAATCAGAGGCTAATGGAAGATTGGAGGACCAAAATAAGCGTAAAACAAAAGTTGGAAGTCAAAAGCGCAAGAAGCCAGAAGATATAACCATGCGATCGCATGGTTATACATCCATGCGATCGCAAGGGTGGACTTTTACAAGCAGAACATGAAAGACGTAAACCATGCGATCGCAATCTTGATGCCTATGCGATCGCAAGGCATGTTTTCGGGGAAAATCTGCAATTTAGTTTATTTTAGTTTTCTTTTCAAATTAGAACTCTTAATTGTTTTATTTTTAATTATTTCCGGTTTAGATTCGATCTTAACTCTTGTTTACTATATAAACAATTCTATATTGTAAAGAAGAGAATTTTTTACGATATTTTGAGATTAATTAAAGTGAGATTTCGCTTTTCTTCTGAGTTCTTAATTGGACTAAACGAACTTATCAAAGAATTCGCACTCTTTGTGGCGTTCATAACTTTGGTTCTTGATTCAAGTAATCAACGGGTCAAGTTTTCTTGCGGCCAGATTTTAGCTTTCTTGGGGTTCAGATCAATCTCTTGTGGGTTCCGAGATTCAATTCTCCGCGGGTTCGCATCAGTTGGTATCAGAGCTTTGGCTCTAAAATCAGGTTCTATCGTTTAAATTTCTTGTTTTTATCAGATTCATCTTGAATCATATCCCAAAAAAAAAAAAAAATTCTTTCCTTATTCATCCTCTTCAAGAATTGATCTTGCATGATACATACATGCACCAAGTTAATTAATTTTAATTCTTGATTTGTGAACTCTTTTTTCTTCGTTCTTGCGTTGAATTGAAAAAAAAAAAAAAAAAAAAAAAAAACCGAAAATTCATGAAAAATTCAAGAAAACGAGTCCTTTGAAACTCTCGTCATAAATTATCATCCAGTATTTGTTTATTTTTCCTGATTGCTTTTAATCCTGATTCTTTCCGTTGTTCTTCTTGTTCTTGTTCTTGTTCTTGAATGCCGCGGGAGTTGGAATTCTTGATTGAGTTTAGATAGTTCTTTAGAGAACTTGGTAAGGAATACAAAGAGAGGTAAAAGGCAAGAGTGGTGAGATAATTATCGGGGAAAAGCCATATAGAGTGAAACACGAGTGTAAACACGTGAGGCAAATATTATTTTCTTTCCTAATTTATATTTTTTTATTATCCCAAAATGGCCGAAAAAGGGAACCACCAATCTTTATTGTTAAGAGCCATGCAACAACAATTTGAGAGGATGAACAGGGTGTTTGGCGAGATGAGGGATAATAATAAAGAGATGATGGGTAGGATTGATAAGCAGAATATGGTGCTTACAAACTTACTAAGGGAGAGACAACTCAGGATTCCTAATGTCAGGAGACAGGATGGGCGTGATTATAACATTATAGCTGACTTTGAGGATGGAGATGCTTATAATTATAAGGCTGAGATGGGTAGGATGAAGCGTAGAGGGGATAGGCGTGAAAGGGCACCTAGTGGAGAAGACTATCGAGACCACGATGGAGTATATAGAAACTTTGGGAATATGAAAATGAAAGTACCTTCATTCCAAGCTAGGAAGGGTCCTGAAGTCGATTTCAAGTGGGATAACAAGAATGTGAGTGACAGAGCTGTTTCAAATGAGACAACCGAACCATCTAAGGGAAGAGATGAGGTGACTAGCAACAACATAGTGGGGTTATTGCGTGATAATGGGGTTGTGGCATCCAAGGATGAGTGCGATAGTAATGTCGTAGAATCTAAGGATGAGTGTGATCGTGATGTGCTGCCTGAGCTGAAAGATGATGGTGTAGAATATCCTGTAGATGATGAAGTTCTAATTGCGATGCCTGCTCTTCAGGCGCAAATTAAAACAGAGACTTTTGATCAACAGTTTGAGTTAGATGTACAAGAAACGACAAAGGAGGAAGAAATTCAACAAATACTTTTACTAGTACACAAAAAATTCCACCTTGTACTACGAAAAACTAACAATGCCCTCCCCAGTTTTTCTATTTCTTTATTGCAGGAATTGGAGGACGAATCTTCAAAGGAAATGTCTAGTAGGTTACCACCTATTCGAGACATTGCACATCAATTTCACTTTGTACCTGGAGCTGTCAGTCCAAAAAGATCAATCAATAGAAACAATCCAGATGAGACGAATGAGCTTCCAATAAATCAAATTAAAGTAAACAAAGGATGCAGATTCATCTTTGATCCGGGTGATTGGATTTGGATACATGTGAAGGGTCATTATCCCTTTTATGCCGATAGTGATTCGAGGTCGAATCTTTTTGAGGAAGGAGGGGATGATGCGATCCAGGCAAGCCATGGACCTTTGTTATATTGGACTCAAGCTAAGGACCATATTGGAGGTAAATCAGAGGCTAATGGAAGATTGGAGGACCAAAATAAGCGTAAAACAAAAGTTGGAAGTCAAAAGCGCAAGAAGCCAGAAGATATAACCATGCGATCGCATGGTTATACATCCATGCGATCGCAAGGGTGGACTTTTACAAGCAGAACATGAAAGACGTAAACCATGCGATCGCAATCTTGATGCCTATGCGATCGCAAGGCATGTTTTCGGGGAAAATCTGCAATTTAGTTTATTTTAGTTTTCTTTTCAAATTAGAACTCTTAATTGTTTTATTTTTAATTATTTCCGGTTTAGATTCGATCTTAACTCTTGTTTACTATATAAACAATTCTATATTGTAAAGAAGAGAATTTTTTACGATATTTTGAGATTAATTAAAGTGAGATTTCGCTTTTCTTCTGAGTTCTTAATTGGACTAAACGAACTTATCAAAGAATTCGCACTCTTTGTGGCGTTCATAACTTTGGTTCTTGATTCAAGTAATCAACGGGTCAAGTTTTCTTGCGGCCAGATTTTAGCTTTCTTGGGGTTCAGATCAATCTCTTGTGGGTTCCGAGATTCAATTCTCCGCGGGTTCGCATCATTACTACTCTTTAATATGCATATAATACACTAATCCATTAGTAGTAGTCCTGTGTCTAAATTTAACTTTTGGCAAAGCAGCAGAAAGGAAGTCTTTAAGGGTAGTTACAAAATAACCAGTCAAAAGATTGTGAACACGTGCACTTTCTGAATGTATGAGATATAGGGACTAAAGGAAATGAAAAAGAAGAATAAAAGGAAGGTAATCAAGGCACAATCTTACAGCATCTTCGTATCATTCTGTCAAGCCCAAGTAGAGAAAGCTTGAAATTCAAATTCTTCTTGAACTATAAAGAATCTAATACATCCAAGCCTTCGTTAATACTTACAGTTGTTTCTAAATGAGTTGTATAGTACCATTCCGTCAAGTCCGTGTAGAGTAAGCTTGAAATTCAAATTCTTCATGAACTATAAAGAATCTAATACATCCAAGCATTCATCAATACTTACAGTTTTTTCTAAATGAGTTGTATAATGACGTGCCTTACTAAGAATTTAAATTTTAGTGCCATCAATCACCATTGAAGGCAATTAATAATTTATCCGTTATGTTACCGTTGGGAAAACTTTTCAAACTATTGACCATAAACTAGCCGTTATAAATTACCATATATAAATTCAAGACATTTCTAGAGCAGAATGCAATTGCAATTACTAATTATTTCCTGTAAGTAGTGATTAGTGTTTCACAGGCAACCATACAGTCTCTAAACACCAAAACTTTTACCTTATTTCACTATAAAAAAACCTAAACAATGAGAACCGTACTTCTAGGCTTTGAACCCAGACCTCGCCAACATCTTTACATTCACAGCTCTATTCAAGTGCTGCATACCGTAGCCTGGACAACACCAGTCGAAGACGCATGGAAGCTAAACTTTGCTGCCTGTGCCCCAAATGAGCTGAGGCATGGAGGAGCAGGTTATGTCCTTCGTGAGCATCATGGCATCTTCAAAGCCGCCCGTGCAGAGCCATTGTCAACTGACTTCAGCCTCCTTGAAGCGAAACTTGTAGCTCTTGAGTTGGGCCTACACGAAGCCATAGTACAAGGCATTGATTACCTTGAGGTTGAGGGACATTCAGCACATGCAATTGAGTTGGCCTTTAACGAGAATGCACCACTTACGCCTTCGATAGAATTCATAGTCAATAAATGCCGTAAACTTCTACAAGCATTTAGACTCGTGAAATTTCATCCCGTGGCGGAATGTGCCAACAGGGCTGCCATCAAAGTGGCAGAAATGGCCACTAATGAAGCAGAGACGCAATACTGGACTATGGAACCTCCCGCCGAAGTAGCTACAATACTGGTCGAAGACATGATTGGGTATTGGGAAGTTGCCTATTATTAAGGCATTTCTTTATCATCAAAATCATGTGTTCCTAATGGGCAGAAATGCAGATTTGCCAGAGAAACCAATAAATAAGGGATGCACAAGTCTAAGATGCACCTACATTATGAATGTAATCCGCTTTAATTATTGAATAATATTAGACATTGATGTGTTTTCCCATTACCCTAAATCATTTTGTCAACAATAAAAAGCATAATACGTATAAAATAGAGGCCCAGAAAATGAAAAGTAATTTAATCAAATTTCAATCCCACATAAAACAGAATTATTCCAAGTAAAAATCTGGTCGAGAAGAGGAAAATGAAGCATAAAACTGACCTTTTTCAGTATTTCGGCGAAAACAATTTTTCCATTTAATGGCGAATGCTTCGATCTCAGATTCTTTGCAAAGCAATCCATCAGATTAACATGAGAGAAAATTGTGGACAAACAGCTATAGAAATTAAGAAGAGCAAATTTTAAGAAATTGCCTCTTTAACAATTCAAATTCGAATGGGAGACGGTGCTGCATTTCACGAAAAACAAAAATAATTCTCATCTCACGGATCAAGCATAAAATTCCTGTAGTCTGTAGAAGACGAGGTACGGTTTTAATATATTCGAAATTGTCAATTTATTTTCTGTCTCTCTCCAAAAGAAGAAAATTTTTTAAAAAAAATAAAAGAAAACAGTTGATAAAGCAAATCGAACATTATAAAGTCAAAATAAAATGGTGGTGTGCTGCCTTGTGCTGCTGTTGTGTGTTGGATGCTTGTTTCTGAGGAGGCCAAGGAGTTTGTTCACATTCATAAATCATATCTAAAATGTTTTAATTTCATGTATATATATTTGGATTGATTTCAGAATATTTGTGGTTTGTAATAATATTATTATTGTTTTTGTTCAATTATAATCCTTGACAAAGGCATTATTTTATTATTTTGCCTTCAACTTGGATATAATATTAATTCTCTAAATTTATGTCACGTCTTCTTCTTGTTACTACTTAAAAAAAAAATTATGACGTCCAGGTAAAAACACTAGTGAGTTTACATTGTATTAGATAGTACAACGTTTGCAAACTATTTATTTTTACTATGTTGGCAAACTAGTTCAATTGGGGTCTGAGATTGGTTCTAAATATGGCCACGTAAAAATCTAACGATAGAGACTTGTAGCATGTAAAACAAATGAAGAGTAATGAATCTAACGTAATCGATGCAACATATTTGTTTTAGTGCGTGCATATTATTCTCGGCTTCAACATGCTACGTGAATGAAAAGGTAATAGACAAAAATATATATAAAAAGGTTGGCCAAACAAACCGAACACTATAAAGTCAAAATAGAATGGCCGCATTTTTTTTAATGAATGAGTGTACGAAACTAGAAAGAAAAAAAGGAGGAGGGAATTGGACTAAGTACCTAAATCCACAAGTGTATTTTGAAATATGCATATTTTTTATAACATTTGATAAATTGACCAAATTTAAAAAATTTAGACAAAATTATCTCTAGATTACACTCTTTTCATTTCCTTCACCATAAGCTCCATTTTCCACTCCCATTTTTTATTTTTGTTTCTAGATTTTCTCATTCTTATCCTAGATTCAAATATATTGTCATATTGTTACTATTTTTTGAGCCACTTGAAGAAGTCAACCGATTTGAAAATTTTAAAATTAGTTATAAGATATTAAAAATTGAGAAAATTAGTGTATTTTTTATGTAAGATTACATGAAACTTAAATTTGAGTAATTGTTGTTAGAGAATGAAATTTGTTATATTTGTTCGAAATATGCAAAAAAAGAGCACAAAACTCGGTTCTTAGTTGACAAAATTGACAATCATTTTGTCGATGATCGATATCGTCAACAAAAAATATCAGGCTCATTTTGTCGATATCAACAAAATGAACTCCTATTTTGTCGACATTTCAAAATAGAAACCAAATTAGTTCCTGTTGGCCTCCGGTCTAGTTCTGCCACGTCAGATGTTACTTTGCTTGACAGTTTGGTATGATATGACCGACCTATAATGAAGCTTTATAGTTCTCAGTTCGGACCTCATTCAATCCTGGCTTTGAGTCCAGCCTGGTTTTCATCTCAATTCGGACCTCGTCTGTGGACCTATCAGGTCCGACGTCATACTCACGTCATCGAGATGGCTTGTCCTACTCATATGTCAGACATCACCTCGCATTAAATGCTCTCAAAAAGAGAATGTCTTGTAAGCATTAAATGGTCATAGCCTAGCATTAAATGGAGATAATCATTACATATTTTCCTACAAATAGGAGAAATAAATGTCATTGAGTTGGGACATTCAACTGCTTAATAAAAGTACTCTTACAAAGATTATACAATCAGGTCTTCCTACGTATCTGGCACTCATTACGGTCATATCCGACCTCAACACTTATCTTCAAGTTGGCTAGGAATCAGTGCAAACCATTTTCCAACGTCAACAATTCCTATTTGTCGATGTCTACCAAATAATATTGTCTAATTTATTTAAATTTGATCAATTCATCAAATGTTATAAAAAATAGGCATATTTCAAAATACACTTATAGAATTAAATAGTGTGTCCAATTCCCTCAAAAAAGAAAAGGGTTGACGGAGCAAACCGAACATTACAAAGTCTGAATAGAAGAGTAGTGATTTTTTCATGAATTGATATTGTACAAAACTAGAATAAAAAGAAAGATGGCAGAGCAGATTGAACATTATAAAGTTAAAGTCAAAAAGTATCGTGTTTTTTATGAATTGGTGTTGCACAAAAATAAAAAGAAAAAAGAAAAAAATAGATGATTGAGCAAATCGAATATTATAAAATAAATAGAAGAGGGGCGTTTTTAAACCTAGACCCTAAAAATTCACTCATTGAATTGTTGCCCTTGTTCATCTTTGTCTAGACGTGAATTTATGAAATGATTCAGTCATATTCATCCATTTCTATTTAAACACAGAGTGGGTGTAATAATGATTTCGACCGAAGCATTAGCATTATTCATTTTCCTTAGAACGAATGACTTCAATAATTATCTACCAAAATACAACGGTCACTTTTCATAATAGCCAATCGAGTTATAAGAACGTAATTAACAATGCATTGTACTCGATCAAACGAAAGACGTGAAAAAACTAACAATTTATTTTCATTTCCACTTCACAAGTTTATAAGTACAATTGAAGTGTTCTTCAAATAATGAACAAAACAACTTGTGCAAAAACCACTTTCACATCTTTAGCATTTTTCTGCTCAGAATGTTCAATGAACATTTGGCCTCTTCTTTAATCGGCACCACAATCCGTTCTTTGTGTGAATGGTTGCTCCAGTAACAAGTTCTACGGAATCTGGAGATCCTTGAAGCTCGATGTCAAACTTTTGTAGTAACATTGCAAGTGCTATAGTCGACTCCATGAGGGCAAATTGGTCACCGACGCATTTTCTTGGCCCTCCACCAAAAGGCAAGAAGGCAAAATCTGATATAACCTGATAACAGCAATGATATTAGTAAAAGGTTATGAGAGCTGGGTGGAACATGAGAATACAAGTTAAGTAATGGATCAATGACCTCATTTGGGTACAATGCTCCCGGGCTACGAGATGGATCAAAACCAGCCCATCCTTCAATGCCTTGACTCTCCTTTTGTTCTAGAAACCTCTCAGGTTCAAATTCATCGGGTTTGTCCCAATAGTACGGAGATCTATGGAGATTATACACCTGTTTAATTTATTTCAGAATAGCTCATTAAATGGAATTGCAAGTGTTCACCGTAATATCAATTTATTTCAAGTGCCCCAATATTTCAGTATGCATCAAAAAAATTCAAATAAAGCGAGTGCACATTATGCACGTTCACTTTACATTATTTCATATTATATTGACGAAGAGAATAAGTAGAGACTCACAGAAATAAATATATCTGTGCCAGGTGGAATCACATATCCATTTTTGTCACCCTTGTAACCACCTGCAAAATGAAATATAAGTTCAGGACATTCATCTAAATTATAGGAGACAAGTATTTGGTAATTTTGGCATATTGTTCGCATGAAGAAAAAACTAATTTCAGAATTTAACAAGCTTCTTTTAGTATGTTACTTCATGGATATGTGTACTCATTTCTGATAGAAATGGCAGAGAAGTAGAACGGTTTAGTCTGGAGCGTATTGAGAATACACACAACCAAGAACATTAGTAATATTTAAACCTATATAAAAAAGTGGATTAAGTTCAAATCAAGCATTCTGCATTTTTTTTTTGTCTCGCAGAATGTCCTAGATTGGTATTGATGCCTGTAAAAACAAAAAAGATATCTGAAATTGCTAGTTCACACCATGACCACACGGGCCTCTAATTTCCGCACCTCTCCAATTCAAGAATGTCATCGACTCGTTCAAGATTTGAAGAGGACAATATAGAAGTTCACATATTTTGCTTCTTATATGAAAAAAAAAGATTTCTGTTAAAAAACTATTTCTTCAACAAAGCTACAGTGGATGACCAAAAGTGACCCAATTAACTTCTACGATACCATAAAGCACTGGCCACAGTTCATTGCCCTTTAGGGCTTTGAGCATTCTGAGCCCTCACTTGGGTTTCAATTGTAAAATGAGAGGTACATCCCAGTGGAACCTAACAATAAATTATGGGGTATATTCTATATAATTGACAGTGCAGAAGTAGATAATAATATCTCCATCGATTAATCACGTAACTTCTATGTTCTGTGACCACCTCCGCAGTAGTTTACTTCTCCCCATTTATGTTGTTATACGTCCTTCAAAGAAATTTTGTTATTCCAGCTAAATAGGTATCTAACCATTTGGTAGTAGAGCTGCTACAGTAATAACTACTCTGGACATTTTGGAGGCATAAAATTTCCAATCCAAAGTAAGATATACTCCCTGCATGGGAGCATAAATGAAAGAAGGGAGAAGGACAGAAAACCAAAATAACATACAAATTAGAGTCCAGAGAACCACTCATATACTAGCATGGAAGATTTGGAAATTTCCATAAAAAACTTACAATGCCTGCCGCTGATGTTTAGTACTCTAATAGTGTAGTGAGTTCATCTACAAATTTGAATATAGAATATGTTGTCAAGGCCTCTCTGCTTCTACCACTTGAATACCCTTTCCGAATATCAAATTATATCAAAGCATCTGATCACCAGTGCAAATGAATGTTTGAAGCTGATGGGTTGTTTTGTATTTAACAGATAGAAGGTAAATGTTTGCATGAACACAATGGGAAATGGAAAAAATGAATAATGCAGGAAGAACAAGTGTAATTTAATTATCAGATCATAACTTGGACCATAATCTTTTTAGGTACCAAAAAACCTAACTACTAATCCACTATAAAATAAACAGAAATTGGGAACAATTTTGAATAGATTTTGTCACTGTGAAAAGTATCCACTTAGAACAAAATGTCAATATCACAAGTTAACTATAGTAGCCTATCTCCAAATCCACAACTCTCACTTCATTTTGACTTTAAAGGGGGAAAAAAGAAGCATTGTATTATATGACCTCATAAAGAAATCTTCACAGTTCTAGCAACAAAAACTTTACCAGGTAAGCAATCTGATCTAAGGGAACGCCTAATAAGCAATGGAGGCTGTGGGTATAAACGTAGAGACTCCACAACAATAAGTCGCAAGTACCTGAAAAATATGGAATTAAAAATTAACATCCAAAAAGTATCCTAGAAGCAGAACAAAAATCCAATTTGGTACACAGGAGCCAATGAATATAGCAAAATATTCCATTGATTGAACATTTTGAAATTTCTCAATTGATTGATAGATGTAGGCAACAGTGTAATAAAAAACAATATAAACATTTAGAAACCCCTTTTCACCTTGGATGCAAAGCCATTGCAAATTAAACTTTCATTACACGTGATTTGGAATGAAGGAAGATGGAAAATTTGTCTTGTAAATGGCATATTGTTGGTAGATTATCAACTCACTTATAAAGACAAAAGTTTCTCTGTCATGTGGCTCATCAATCCACTTCAATGATCGAGTCAAATCTCAAAAATTGCAAACTGTTGCTTGCATTTTCTGCTTCAATACAATATATCTCTTCAGGGGTATCCCCTGCCATAGTTCTATTAGAAAACGTCCAGAAAATCATTATTTGATTAGGCTATGTTGTTGATTCTTTGTATCTCAATCAACAAATGTGACATTCAACAACAAATTAAGCCTTCTTTCTAATAAATTTGGGGTCGACCACATGGATTTTTTTTTCTCTACTCTATCCAAATCCAACGCAATAAAATCCTTCACAAATACATTAGACCACATTAATTTTGGTCACTCCTCTTTTGAGCTATTTTACTCACACCGCATGACTCAATGAGGATTTCTTTAGGTCACGCAAGATATTCTCCAATCATTTAAGTCGTCATTCCCTTAATTTATCCTCACTTGGTGTCGCATGTACGTGGTGGTGTATTTATTGATTTCTTATCTTATCCATTCCTGTACAGTAGTATGGTAACATATCAATCTCAACATCCTCGTTTCCACCTACATTCATCTCAAAGGCATTCCGTCCTTAACAGTCTAACACTCAGTACATACACATAGCTGGTCTACTAATTCCCTTTAACATCATAGAAATCTTCATCTCAAATAGAATCTTGCGTTACTTCTCCATTTCATCCAATCAACTCTAATTTTGTTCGTTATGTCATCCTTAAGTCCTTATTAATAATCATAACTAAATATCTAAATCACTCGCTAGTGACTCCAATATCATCCTTAGTAATTCTGTCACTAAAAGGACATTCCATGCATTCTATCTTGGTTATAATTAGTCTAAAATCTTTATTTCCTGCGTAGGTCTCCAAAATTCTAAATCATGATCACACCAACACACACTACGTCATCAATGAAAAACATACACTAATAAACCAATCTTAAATATTTCAGGTAAGCTCATCAATGACTAAAGCAAAAAGATACGAACTTTAGGCAGAACCTCATTCAAGCCTATCTCAATGCTTATTACCACTATATCTCACATGTACGTTCCACCATGTTGTTCTACGAATACGAGCCTATTTGATACTTCTTTTCCATTTCCTAACAGCCATGTCAAGTACCACTAACCTATGCATAGTTAACGTCTCACCACGAATTACATTACAGCCCTTGCACAAAGATCTATCCACCTTCCAAGTCATAGTGAAATCTATTTAACTAAGCTTTTATCCCTTTCTAAAAGCTATTAGGTAAATATCTCTTTTTGAAGCACATATTTGCTGACACCATTTTATAAGCCAACCCATAGTACAAAAACAGCACCATCCATTCCATTTCAATCCCCAAAGCCAATTTTTCATGCATTCTTCATATCCCAAAGTTACTTTTCCTCGCATGGCAGTACAAATCTTCCCCTCTAAAGATCTTATCATTAGGGATTACTTGAATGAACTCATCTACATTTTCTTAAAATCGTTGCTTTTGTTGTCTTATCAAGTCCTATTTGGGGAGCATATACGCAAGTAATATTAATCGATTGTTCTCCTAAGATTGAAATTTTACAATCTGGTGAAACTGAATGAAACTGAATTTGGTTTTTTGGTTTTTTGCATTTGGTTCCTAATTGTTTTTGTCTTAGTGAAACTAAATGATGGTCATTTAATTTTTGTTATATTGCACTATTGTTTTCCTTTCTTGATTTTTTGTATAATTAAATGTGCAATTCCTTGTGTTTCGTTTTAGATGTCTGAACAAGAGAATTATACACCAGTACCGAGCATTGGAAGCACTCAACCTACACATGATAATGCACGAGTTAGTACTATTCGTATCCATGAAGGCTCACCTAATCAAATATATACAGAGCAAAATCCAATAGATTTATGTGATGAAGAGGAGGAAAGTGGACAAACTAGGAAAATAAAATTGACTTGTGCAGTTTGGGACCACTTTAAAAAACAAAAAATTGATGGGGTATATAAAGCTATGTGTAACTATTGTCAGAGAAAATTAGGGGGTGAAAGCAAGAATAGAACAAAACATTTACATGAACATTTGAAAAGATGTCGTCTCCGAAATAAAAAAGACATTAGGTAGACAATATTGAATTCCAAAATAGAAAGGTTTCAATGGGTACTTACTCTTTTGATCAAGCGCATGCTCAAAAAGAACATAGACATATGATCATTTTGCATGGGTACCCTTTTCAATGGTTGAATATGTTGAGTTTAGAAGATTCGTGAATGCAATTCAACTATTATTTAATGTTGTTTCTCGTAATACTATAAAGAATGATATTTTGCAACTATATGATTACGAAAAATTGAAAGTATTGAGATTGTTGGAGAAGAATAATAGTAGAATTGCAATCACCATGGACACGTGGACTTTTAATCAAAAGAAGGGATTTATGGCTATCACTGCACATTTTGCAGATGATTCTTGGAGATTTCAAAGTAGAATTATGAGATTTTTTGATATTTAAGAACTTAATTTAGCTTATTTTCATGAATTGGTTAAACTTAATTATTTTGTATTTGTCTTATTTTTAAATACAGGTTCATATATATGGCGTGCCCGCACTTATCTGAGTTACTGAGTACAATATTGATGGACTGCTTATTAGATTGAAATGTTGATAGGAAAGTTGTCTACATTGACTGTCGATAATTGTACTACGAATGATGCCCTGATCAGCATACTTTTAGATAAGCTTTCCAGTTGTTCACTTATACTAAATGGTAAATTTTTCCATATGCGGTGTTGTGCGCACATATTGAACTTGATAGTAAAAGATAGTTTGGAGATCATTAATATGAGTGTTGAGAAAATTCGTGACAGTGTTGCATTTTGGTCAGTAACACCAAAAAGAGTAGAAAAATTTGAGATATCCGTGCGTCAGTTGAAAATCTCGTGTCAAAAAGTTAGTACTTGATTGCAAAACTATGTGAAATTCTACATACTTAACGTTTCAAGCTCCTTTAGAGTATAAAAAATTTTTTCTCGACTAAAGCAACGAGAGATATAATATAGATGTTTACCTAATAATGAAGATTGAAATTTGGCAAAAGAGATATGTGACAAATTGGAGGTGTTTTTTGAAATAACTGAACTATTTTCTAGGACTAAGTATCTAACATCTAATCTTTATTTTTCAAATATTTGTGAGATAAAGTTATCAATTTACGATTGGATGATATCTCCTTATTGGAGTAAAATTCATGGATTTTTTGCTGTAGCTACTGTGTTGGATCCGAGATTTAAACTGAAGTTGGCTAAGTATTATTTTCCTATGATTCATGGAAATGAAGCTTCACATCATGAGATTCAAAATATTTGAAGATTTTGTCAAAATCTGCTAAATGAGTACTCAACAAGACATAGGTCGAGTAGAGCGTAACTCAATCTTTAGCTTCATTTTCTCAATCCGAGATATCTACTAATGCAAGCAAAAGAGATCGGTTGGCACAATTTGATTTATATGTTACTATTAGCACTAGTATTGATAGTGTGAAATCAAAGCTTAATATTTCTTAGACGAGCTTGTATTGCATAAATCAAATGATTTTGACATATTGGCATGGTAGAAAACAAATACAACAAAATATCCAACTTTGTAAAAAGTTACAAGAAATATTTTAGTCATCCTAGTATCTACAGTGGCGTCTGAGTCTGTATTCAGTACTAGTGGTAGATTTATCAGTCCACACAGAAATAGATTGCACCTAAAAACTTGGAGGCTTTGATGTGTACTCAAAATTGGTTATAGAGTGAAATTCATGGTACGAGAAATACAATTATTTATGTTTATATTTTTTATTTTTCTTATTTCTTTTATTGCTAACTAGTTTTATTTTTTTGTTAGAACATTCTTCACATTCGTTGTACTTTGAGTGTTGTACAAAGTTATGTGACGCAGATATTGAAGAAGAGGTAAATTGATTTTTTCTTTAATGAACTAAAATAATAAATACATTAACTGTCTAGGAAATTAACAATAATAAACTTCTTTTACAGGAATCAAGTTTTCAGACGTCTGACACAGATATTTTAGAAGAAGAATGAACTATGACTATGTTGGATTGTTTTTTTTAAAACTAGTTTGAATTTTGAAAACACTTCGTATTTGTAACGTTCCATTTGCTTTACAAACTCTTTCAGGTCATATGAACACCATTCGTACTTTTATTTTTCCGTTTGAGTTTGTTGAACAAAAGAGAGTGACTCATGTTCTTGTTTTGCACTTCATTAAGCATTCTTTCACTAGTCCGTTCTCTTCTCTTGATGAAGACAATTCAATCATGTGTGCATAGGTTTCTTACTAGTTTTACGTATGAAATATTTTGAATAAGACATAATTTACGTATGAAATATTTTTTTAGTATGTTGGACATCGAATTTTAAACGTAATCAGATAAAAATTCAATGAAAATCACAGTTATAAGTAAAAATAAATAAATATTAACGGGACAGTAAATGGAACAGTAAATAAATATAAACAGGGCATGAAGCTGCCCCAACCCCGTCCCGCTTTAAGCGGGGAACGGGACGGATATGGGACGGGGTAGGGACGGGAATGGTCGCCCTGCCCTGCCCTGCCATGCCCTTCCCTTCCCTTATCCATATCTTAAACATTGTTCAAAGATTATTCCTACCTTGTTGTTAAATATCTTCAAATTTTTATATTAATATATGTGCTCAACCACTTCATAAACAATTGTTCTAATAGTTTCATCATTCAATTTGGTTTGCGTTTACAAGGATTTGGGTGGTCGTGGAGATTTATGTCACATTCCATAACCCTTGGAATCCACATAACCAAATTTAATTGTGTTTGACAATCTGAATTAAATTTACATACTTCTCAACAACTATGGCAATCTAGTGTATCTAAGATGAGACAACTTATGAAATACATAGCCAAATTTCAACAAACATCCACTCTTGCTTGCTCATCTAGATTTGCTTTAGAATAAAAGGAGTTTATAGGCACTAAATCTTATGTCTTATTGGACTTTATAACCTCTTAGTTCTTATGTGACAAACTGAAAGTGCTAATAATAAGTATGGAAAAAAGTGGGTCACTCCAACTTTTCTTCAAAGAGCATATAGACATTTAAAGTGCTTCCTTTGGCTTAGAAGCAAAGACAAACTTGCAAGAGCTTATAAGCATTAAAAGCTTATAAACTCTATTATTGCAGTGAACAAATTTTACTTAGTTAAAGAAACAAAAAGTTCAAGAAATGGCTATTTGGCTCTAGTAATAGAAAATGTTTAAGAGTTTTACAACTTACACTAATTTTTTGACTGATTCAAATGTTGTTCTCTCCTGACCAAGCACCAAGTCAATCTCTGCTTGGGCTTTCTTCATTTTGGAGGGATGCTGCATTAGAGCAATTCATCACACATTAATTTTGTACTAACCTTGCCCAATCACTAGTGGAAGTGGGGAATATGAAGAGCTATCAATGCATATCTATTAGAAATAGAACGCGGACTTCAAAAACATACTTGTGCGAGAAGGAAAACAGCCCAAGTAAGGACAGAAGCAGTTGTTTCATGTCCGGCTATAAGCATTGTCATCAGGTCATCTCTTAGCTGTTAAACGAAATAACAGAAGATAAAATGTGACAATATCAGAATGATAACCGTAAAAAATCACATATAGAAACAAGGCGCTGACCAAAGGCAATTCAACGAATATCACAGCATACATTCACATAAAAGATGGGTCCTCCCTGTAGTCTCAAAATTGCTTCATATATATGCCTAATGGAAGAGAACTATTACCTTTTTGCTCATTCAAATGGGAATTTACAAGCAGTTATGGTGGTAATAATATGTTTTCCACAAAGAGAAGGGTATGAGATTCTTTACCTGACGATCATCAGCATCAGCACCTCTCATATCAACAAGAAAACGTAAGAGACTTGCATCCTGCAAACTTTCAGTTGCAGCGCCAAGATTCACTTTTATCGGTCATCAAATCAAAAGCTTCAAATGTGCAAACTAGTTTCGATGTCTATAACACATGAAATTAGGTAACTTTATAAGCATAGGATATTGCATACCTTGAGATTTAAGTAGTCCCTTTGCTGGAGTTTCTCGACATCTGTTTCCTGTCATAAAATGCAATAAAAACTAAGAACTGTATGCAGTGAATAGTGATCTGAATAGTGACTCTGCCATGCATGCATTAATGAGAGAACATCAATCGCTTTTAGCACAAATGTTAAACACAAGCAGCATCACAGAATGCCCTTATCTAAAATCCTTTGCTCATTTTTTTGCTGGAGCTTAGAAAGAGGCTCAGTTGTCAGTCAACATGAAGTATGCATGCTATGATTGCTACATCCTGTTCCAAATTTATCATTGCAGAGCAAACGCTCAGTACACATTTGATTATAGACAAACCTTAAGAAGTATAGGCAAGTTTTCCAATTAAACATCCATGTCTTCGGAATATGTAAGTAAAATTTGAGTTTCTTCATGAAATTTTAAGCTTAATTATGTTGACAGAATCCTTTTGCATCGAAAATCACCTTTATAATGCCACCCACAGTTCCCATCCTCCAAAGACGACAGATTATTTGCCAGATTCTCCAAGGACATCTTTTTTTGGTAGATGTACATAGCAATAGCTATATTATTCCAATAGTACAAGTATTTGACTTGGAAACTTGTATATTTGAATGCTTTTACCAATTCATGAACACAATGACACAAAACCAGCAAAGTCACAACAGTAAGGTTTCTATTACTACAGTGGTCATCCACCTGTATAAGGGTCTCACCTCTCTGGTCTCTTTTGCATTTATGATGAGACCATCAAGACAATCATTAATGACCTTGAGGTCACTCTGGAACTTTCTCTGCCGAGGAACCAGCCATTTTGCCAGAGGGATTTTCCAGTAAGGAATATAGAATGTAGAACGATGCTCGGCTTCAAAAAGAGTACCATATACAGCCTGCAAACACATAGATAATGCCGGACAATTAGTATGTAACAGGCAACTAACCAGCAGAAAAAGTGAGAGGGGAAGACAACCATGAAAATATGCATCGGTTTCCCAGATGAATAAGACTATTTTATGAAGATTGGTCACCTGGCCAACGTGTTCTTAACTGAGTTGAATTCAAGATATGTAAAGAATAGTATGATGTAGTAGTCCAGAACACAGTGGTATTTAAGAGAGAGAAAAGGTCCAAACAATGGTTAAGAACTTATTGACCACACCCATGGTACTTTATATCACATGTTCTCATAACATTCAGGGATATCAATTGTTTCATGGTAGAACATCTCTGCACTGCCACGTTTGCTACAGAAGAAAACAAGATTAGTTACATATTTCATAATTTAGGCAGCAGTACTACGTTAATTGTGACCTTGGAAGTGCAACGTATCATCTACAGTACTGCATGGAAAATCTCTCTCTGAACACTGATGTTTATGAGAATTTTTCTATTTCTTATTCCTGGCATGAAATTCATGGGATAAATCACTTTTCTAATTGTACATTTCCATAACGTAGTCAGTAGGATTATGTTAATTACAGCCAGCCTGGAAGTAGAATATAAGTATGAGAGCATCTCCAACAAGCTCTTTAAACATATGATGCTTTTTAATTTAAAGAGTCAACTTTTAAATTTCTGCTCCAACGAACTCTCTAATTTAACATTTTAATTTAGAGAGTGGATTTGGCTCTCCAAATTTGGAGAGCCAAACCCACTTTCTAGTATTAAATGCATTAAAACAATTTCAATTTTCAATACTTGATATATTGACTTTAATTATATAATATATACAATTTAGGATATGAAAAAAAATATAAGAGGTGAAAAGATATTAAATGTTTCTTGAAATAAGTAAAATGAAGAGCATGGATAAAGTGGTTGTTGGAATGTTTAAAAAAATTTATAGATGCTCTTTAAAATGCTAAATATGCTTTTTAAATATAGCTAAGCTGTTGTAGATGCTCTAAGTGAATAAGATGGTTATAAAACTTCACTGCCTTTTAGAACATGAGTCACTACAGTGCTACATGGAAAATTTACATCCTAAGACTGATATTTACGAGGATATTTTTGAATTCTTATTGAAGGCATGAAACTCGAGGAATAACTCACTTTTCAAGGAGAGTGAAGCTCAAAGCAGTGTAACCTCAATTAATAGAGCAACAAAGAAATACAATATTAAAAAACATTCACGGTGAAAAGAAAAGGCCAGCTAAAAAACATACAGAGACTTGTACATAAAAATAATTACGCAAAACAAAGTAGCTAAATTTATTTTGGGCAAGTCTTGATTGCTTAAAAATGGTCTTTGACATCACCTTGGGACCTTGGGTAAAAACTTGTAAATTGCCACATTCCTAAAAATTGTTAGAAAATGTAATGTGGAACCAAGACCACAGTTCAAAGTTTAACAGGAAGATATAACATCAGCATACACAAAACAAAAGAGAATCTTATAAAAAAAAAAAAAAGGAAATCATATAATCAAACCTTAATCACAGGGGATTCTTTTGTAACAGAACCAAAGTCATAATTAAAAACACCAAGCCCAATGATATCTAGTGCCAAATTAGAAAACTCAGCTTCCAGATCAAGCTCAATTGTCCCCCCTCCTTTTGAACATTCTTCTTCCAAAAGCTTTTCAAATTTCAACATCGTTCTTTCACTGCAGTCAGTAAATACTTTGGCCATGGCTTCCAAGTACAGTGCATGAAATCCAGGAGCAATAACTGTATAACATATGGATATTAATTAGATAAATTGTCTTTATATATCACATTATTCACTTAAGGAAACATAGAAAGAAAACTAAAAAGAGAACTTCAGCTCCAACATGTGGTGATAGCAACTGTTAGAAGAGAGAGAGAGAGTGAGAGCCCATTTAGTCAGTTCTTTGAAAGGTAGGAAAATTCCAGTTTTTTTGGTTCAGTTCTGATTTTTAAAAATGTTGAACCAATTGAACTGAAAACCAAACTCTTTACACACGCACACTCAGTCTTACAAACTAGACAGTCAGCCTTGCTCTCCACCCCCACCCCCCGCCCCCGCCCCCGCCCCAGGGCTCTATGAATTGAATACCGGCCTTATTTGAGTCCAATTTTAAAACTTGGAAGGAACTCAAATGTATCAATGATATTCCGAGGATCCAGACAATTCAGAGGTAGATTGAGCTTCAAGAGCAACTATATGGATGTATGAGCTTAAAAATAATCACCATAAAGGCTATGAAGAAAAACATGCCTTTTCACAAATTAATAATATTGATCAAACTTCTGTTTCTCAGCTCAAATAAAGTTTCTGTTATCACATTAATTGACAGGATAAATGCTTCTGAATCAAAAATCTAAAAGCACCATTCAAGCAGATCCTAAGAATTCAAGATTTCACAATCAGCGAGGACACAATTAATGAACCAAATACTTGGAGAGTTCCAATCTTCTTCCTTACATATTATGTAATATGGGAAGGCTACACATAGATAAACATAAATAATGGTTTTCTGTAAAGGAAATTGATCGACATCAGAAAAGACATTTCACATTAACCATATAAAGTACCAAATAATAGTAACTTAATCTATCAAATTAACTTGTGATCTCGAACAGAACACAAAAGAATGTCGAGCAAGGGCGGGAAGAGTAAGATCATCTATTACGCCCCAGACTACAGATAATTTAGATATCTTATGAAGTACAATAATAATGTCAAGAAATTATGAGACAAACTACGGGATCAATCTACAAATTGCTAGGGTTACTGCATTTCACAACATAAATAAGAAGTCGCTAACCATTATAACGACTTAAATGAAATATTATGCATCCTAAACTAGCTCACCTCTTCTCCTCTGCTTCCAAGTCTCAAGATCAGCAGGAATAAGTCCTTTTCCCATTATTGGTTCTAATATATCAGCAAGAACTCCCTGCATGAAAATGCGGCAACTGACTATTAGAATACTTTAATTAAGAAAAACAATGATCAAATACTCTTTCCATTTTTCATTTTAACTTACTTTTATAAATTTCAAAGGTACAAAAGAGATGAGAAATCTATAGGTGCATGAATTGGTTCTACTTTATTATTACTCGTGAAAAGCATTATACCTTTTATAGATTACACATTCACAAAAAATAGGAAACTAATTGATGCACACCCTGACACAGAAATGCAAAAGGCAAGAGACTAAGAGATACGGAGAAGAAAGAAGAAGAGAAAGAGAATGAGAAGAATGGAAGAGTCTCAGGAGAGACGAGAAATTTAGGAGGAAAATTTCATATAATCAACATTCACTTAGCCATAGTCTATGTCTATGTAAATTGAAACCTAGTTCCCATTTGATAGTATTAAAGACTTTGTATCTAAGGTAATTCTAATAAGTCTAACTACATCAAATTCTTACCAAAATCAATCTAGTCTAATCTAATCTTATTTTTCGTAAATTACATATCTAATCATAGTTCTATTAAGTCTCTCTCATTAGAATCCCCATATTTCTCCTGGACTTAGAGCGACTTTGGTGAGGTAGACTGCGAGATAAGGCGGAAAAAAAAATCCTCTGTGTTATCCAAGGGGACGAACCTTAGCACTCGACTTTGTTATTGTCTAGTGGATGGCATAGCAACATACTAGTCCTTGAAGACATTCACAATACATAGTCTAGCTCTAAATAAACAAAACTCTGGGGAGAGTTGATCACTAACTAACTCAGAATTCACCAGCTTGAGGGGAATCTTGATGAGTTTGTTACAAATCCAAATTAAAAAGTCAAAAATTATTTGCTGCCCTAAAATTGATGTATTTTAGGAAGTTTTCCTAGTCTTCAGGACAGATTTTAGAGATCTAGTTTCCTGGTAATCAGGAGAGATTTTAAGTAAGATTTTAGGGAAATAGTTTCCTTTTTCAGTGTATTTCATTTGTACATATGGTTGTAAAAACCTTTGACACAATATCAAAAAGAAATTTCATATTCTCGGTATTTTATAATGAAAGGATTCTGAATTTTCAGTATCACCGAATCAGCTTAAAGAATAATAATTTAAATCAGAAAAATTGATGAAAAAATAAAAAATTTAAAAATGAATAATAATCCAAATGTACTTTAAAGCACGGGAATGAAAAAAGATATAGCAAATGTTCGAGAGTCATTAATGTTTCATAACCTCACAAATTGACGAGAGAGAATTCGCCTAACTGCGAGATCTTAAAAAATAAAGATGAAGAGGATTATAGAATCAGATCATACCTTGTCATAAGAAAATGCATTTTCACGAAGGACATGCCTCGCAACAATGGGATCTGATACAACAACAAATGCTTTTGGCCCGAATGCAAGTTTATATACAGAGCCATGCTGTGTAGTTCAAAATCAAAGAAGAAATCAGACATAGTGGAAATCCCTTGTGAAATACAAAACCATTCTATTAGGTCACAGACTACAAAAAAATGGACAATATATTAGTGTAGGACAGGGGACTTGGGAGGGGCCAGGCTTCAAGCCAATCACTTTGGCATGAAGCAGAATGAGGATTGCTTTTGAGAACCAGATTGCTATAAAAGTCAATCACCCAAGTGAACAATCCCTCTCTCAGATTGTTTATAGATCTGTTAACAATATACAGTACGAAAAAGTCACCTGTAGTAGAGTTTGTGAGCATGCAAAAAAACACAATGAACAAACAAGAAGACCAAAAAGATGCCATGTTAGTGACCGGAGCATATAATAATGATGATAGGAGTACAAGCTACATCAACAAATAGTCTCTGATTATTAAAACCAGAGAAAGAAAAAGATCGTGGTAAATTACCTCTAAGAACCAGTCATACAAGGAGAAGAAAAGTGGCCGGCCAAAAAGATCAGAAACTGCACCTTCAGCTGTAGGCATAGATCCAATCTTTCCTCCACTCAAGAAATTAGTCAGCAGGTTGCTTGCATTGTCTAATAAATTCATTGCTTTTGTTGTTTTGGGTTCATCAGTATTTGTGGATGACTGGCACCTGTATTCAGTACAAAAATATCACCATGAGACCTAAAGAGTTTGAACTCACTCAAATTTTCATCATAAATGAACTTAAAATTAATTGCATAGTATTATACCATCTGCTTTCCAAATAACTACAAACATTAAAATCAACACAGATTTCCTTTTCATTTCATTATTGGCTATAAGTTCAGTTCTAACTCTAGAAATAAACTGAAATTCAATGTCCTGAAGAAATACCAACAAGATCGATCAATAGACCTAAGTGACATGTCATGAACCTCTTCATTCTACTGCTTCCTTCAATTTTCCCACCTCACATTAAAAGAGAAGGAAAAGTGGGGGAAAACTCTTCCTTTTGTTTACAAACATGGATTCTGTTAGTAGAAGATATACAAATAATAGAAAATTCCTCAACCTAAAATAAGAAAGAAGAGACATTTAAAAAAGAAAAAGGCATTTCAACCGTGTTGTGCATCTGATAAAACCAAACCACCAAAAGGAAGAGGCAACCTTAGCTAACAAAGATTAGAGAAAAATTGTCCCGTGTACAGAGAGTGAACTTATCTCTCAAACGGACCAACGCCTAATAACTTAAGCTCGTGGGTCAAGAACTGGGTCTGGTATGTTATGTGACATGTATGGTGAAGTCGCATGGATCCAGAACAATATCTATTGCAACAGATAGATAGGGAAAAATGACAAGCAAGAAAGAATGCCAGATCACTCCAGGGTCCAAACTGAATAAAAGAAGAAAGATGAAGGCTCACTCATGATAAATGATATGGTCTATATCATTAGGTCGCAGAAAAATATACGAAAGCTCAGGTAGTGCTGGAAAAAATTAAAATTAAAGTGGAAGATAAACAATGCAAACATTTAACTGGTGGATATACACAAATCACTCAACCATGCAACCTCGCCGCAGACATTTCCTACCTCTAAGCATAGAAGTGGAAGGAAAAGAGGATACAACTGAAACACAAACTTCTCAAGGACTCACATAACTTAGGTTACACTAAGCCACCTTCACTTGAATCGCCAACAACAAGAAATACAAGGGAAAAGTATTGGTTACTATCATGGAGGCACAACTCCAGTTTCATCACCACGTCACTGAACCATAGTTTAGAGTTTCCTGGCATCAGGCATGCATCATTTCATATTGGTCATGACGTATTAAAAATGTATTGGCTTATATTTTTGCATAGGGCGCAACTATTGAAAAAACATAAAGATCATAATAAGCATATTATCTAACCCAAACAATGTCATTCCACTTGTTAATCTTATACAAACATGATACTCTTATGTTGTCACCTGTTGACTTTCCCACTACAAGAACAAATTAAAGAAAAGGGTAATCATCCTACACAAAGAAAATATAAAAGAAGATACTCCAGTGGCTTACGTTGTTAAATCTATTTATCACAAACAAAGAAGCATAAAATCATCGCATATACTAGATTTCATAATGAAGGTACAAATAAAAAACAAAAGCATTCATTTTTAAGCTCTAGTTAATAAAACCCAAGCACTAAGTTTCTTAAAACTGAAAAAAAAACAGTGTAGTAATTTGCAAATGCTTAAGAATGGAGTGATCTTCAGTATTTCCAAGAAGTACGGCTGTATAGTTAAGACTAAAAGTGATTTAAAAAAGGAAAAAGAAAATAAGAAGAAGAAAGAGAATATGCAGATCAACTAATGCTTATCAACGGATGCAAACAGGTTGAAGATTGATAGCATTCAAAAATACTAAGAAATGCATGAACCGTCTGTTCCCATTTTTCCCTCATTTCATTGAGTTCTCTAAGATTAGCACGAGTGTGCAGAAGTCAATGACCATGACTCCGGTAGATACATGGGACTCCACCTAATAAACGTTTTGGGATAGAACCCTAAGAACTTGATGCAAATTAATTATTTGTCTTAATTAAAGAGTCAAAAAAGTCATTGTTTAATTTTATGCAAGTTCTTTGTTGTAGTTAATTGTTTTTTGTAACCTATTCAGTCAATGAGGGTAGTTGGTTTTTTTCAAGATTTATTTATGTTGAAGTTTAGGTATTTTAAGAGTCATTTCAATTATCTAAGAATCATTGTTTACTTTAAAAGGGTCAATGTATTGAGGAAGAAGAATAATTTATTTGGATTAAAATATTAGATCTTATTACTTCTCTTTTCAAGGTTTTCTTCCAGAACTTTCCTTAAAGAAATCTGGACTCTCACAGTGATTGGAGTATCTAATTTTGCTTTACATTAGACCTATAGTTGTAATGTAGAAGCTTGGAAGATACAATGAATGATAATTTCTTAAATTTCCTCTTGCTTCTATGGCTTATTTAGTTAGGACTTTAAATCAATTTGATCAAACCTGCTGAATTCTGGCCTGTTATTTGATAAAAATCTCATATATGTCCAACATGCTATTCGCTGGACCAGCCTCCGGCCTTCTTTGCTTCTGCTGGAATGGAGTTTCAGCAAATTCAGTCTAACTGCTCAACATTTATGCTCTAAATCCCACAAACTTCAGATTTTAATTCAAGGTTGCACAAATGACATTTGTCTTGCTTAACTTGGTGAGTTATCATTTGGCACATGCCAAAAGATTGGCCACCTAATGTCAACTGAATCCTCTCAAAAGTAGATTTTAGTTGGACCCTTGTTGAGTTGTTTCTTCCACTTATATTTGAGGTTGAAATCCCAAGATTGGTTTGACATGGCTTCTTATAATTCTGGCATAGCTCGGGAGTGAAGCACAGAGAAATCAGTAACTCTACAATCGGAAGATCATAAATAAATTACAGAAATTTTTAGGTGCAAACACATTGTATAGGATTGAGGCCTACAGAAAGAACAATGTAAACTTACAAAAAATACATGGAAAAGATCACAACAGAACAAGAGGACGACCATTGTAGACCGTAATGACAAACGAGGCATAGTTCTATTGCATCTGAGTGCTGCAATCCACAAGGTGAGCACAGTTCCCATTCTACTCAGACAGTGTCAAAGAAATATAGCAACAACGCAAATTTATGAAATGGCATAAACATGACCCTCTTAAATAATATTTTATGGACATCTTTTTTCTTTTCTCTCTGAAGAATTATTATAGGTTGCAAGACCCCAGTCATCTAATAAGATGTGGGCCGGATGCTACCTGGGGAATGGTTCGAATAGCTCGGTCCTCGTCATATGGATCGAATCCACGAGGAAAGTAACAGTGGATTATTAATCCAAATCCGAAACTCAGTTTAAAGTTTTTTTCTATTGATGAATGCGTTGTGGATTCTAGTCCCGACCGTAAGGAGTTTCTCCTTGCTCAAAAAAACACGTATACGTCTCTCTTCATCTCCATTCTCAAAATTAATTTTTATCCATCATATCTCATATCTCCCATGTTCTTCAAATTCCTTCCTCTCAAATCAAATTCTCAAATCCACTTCTTCTTCATCTGCTACATCATTCCCAAAATTATTTTTTCTCATTCATATCTCCTCGCTTTTTCAAATTCTTTCTCTTCAAATCAAATTCTCAAATTCACCTTCTTCTTCGTCTACTACATATTTGAATTGCCATTCAATTTGAATCGTAGCCTACGGTCGAATCCACAGCGGTATATACTAGTCTCTAGAACTAGAGCAGTAGATTCAATAGCACTAGCACCAGTCATAAACCCAAGAGCTCCATCAAATTCAGTGGTTCAGCATTCCGTCTAAATTCAAGATCATATCAAATAATTGCTTAAAAAGGGAAAAAAAAAAAAATTTGCAGGCTCCTGAATTAACAGTGACGCTTGAAAAATTAACATATAGAACTACATGGATAGCACCAAATTAATCACTTTTCGAAAAAAAAAAAATTCTGTGAGTTGAATGGGGAAAATGAGTACCTGAATGAAGACCCCTTTTTCTTAGAGTTGTAGATACGAGCAGCAGATGAAGCAGGTAGACGGGAACATGAAAACTCATTCAGACGATGCAGCACAGGACATGAATAATAATTAGTAGCAGCCATTTTTCCAATTCCCAACACAGTTTCAGTTTCTCTCCCAATTGCTGTTTATAACAAACAATATGCAAGAATGGATTTAGAAAAAAAAATGGGAAAAAAATTGAACTTGTTAGTGATAAGGGAGCAATGGAGCATTCCCCACTCAAAGCTTGTTTGTGCACTATCATGTAAAGACAATTAGACACGTACTTGTCCGAATAAAAAATATAATAACTCAGAGTTAACTGTAAGTCGATTACGGGTGGTAGGGAATGATTATAATTAACGAATTGTTAAATTTAAAATTGGTTGCTAATGAAAACCTGAATTTGAATTTAGACATTGCTATATGAGTGAATTTTTGAAATGGTCGTGTTAAATGTGATGAATCGTAGAAGAGCTTAATTTATACTAAATAAATTTTAAAGGCCTCTTTTAAGTAGAATAAGCTAAAATACCCTTATTTTATAACATTAGTTAATAGATCATCGGTTAACAGACCATCTGTTAACAAGTCGGTTAACAGATGGTCTGTTAATCGACCATTAACAAATTAGTTAACAGATGGTCTGGGCGGTTAACAGGCCCCAAGGTCTGTTAACAGACCAACTGGTCTGTTAACAAACCTGGGGCCTGTTAAGGCCAGGTCTGTTAAGGCCAATTTTGGCCTTAACAGACCTGGGGGGTCTGTTAACAGACCTGGTTAACAGACCCCAGGTCTGTTAAGGCCAATTTGGCCTTAACAGGCAATGGGTCTGTTAACAGGTGTGTTAACAGACGCAGATTTATACGATTAGACCTGGTTTTTACAATTAATCCATATCAAATCAACTTAGAATTGCAGGAATTTAAAGTAAAAATCATAATTCATACTCAGGTTTATACATTTTTTCATGATTTATATTACAAAATCCACAATTTCTACCGTGAATTAAAAGAAAAAGATGAAGAATGATGAATTTCTACTTTGAAATAAAATTTCTTACATAAATGAAATGAATTGGATTCTTACATTGAAATAGGTTAGATTCTAACATTGAAATCTTCTCATTTTTACAGACAAATGAATTTGAAATCATTTGAAATAGTTATAAGCGGGGAAGAAGGGGCGGGGAAAAAGGCAGGGTTATATTTGGTAATTTACACACCAAAATTGGTCAACGGCCATTTTGGAAAATTGGCCGAGTCACCCGGCCATTCAGCACCATTCCCACTTGCTATACACTGGTTTTTTTTTTTTTTGCCAAGTTTATTTGATAGAGTTTTATTAAATAATATTAGTATACCGCTTCTTTTTTGTGATGAAATCTGATTGTAGGTTCTATTATGATAATGGATTGAGGTGGTGAACAGATTTTAGAGATGGTCGGTGAAGTGAGATGATCAATTGAAGGGATGGATTGAAAAGATGAACAAATTTTGGAGATGGTTGTTAGAATATATAGTAGAGAATTCTCATATATATTAGAAGATTGTCCCAATAAATATATTAGATAGTTGGTTTACTTAATATAGATTAGGGTTTGCCTTATTATATAAACTAGTTATATCAATATTTTTATTATGTCGTTTGCTTAATAATATTGATTCTTCTTTCTCTTTCTTTATTATTCTCTTCTTAGTTTGATTTATATTATTGTTTGAACTTTCACATGGTATCAGAACAAGTTTGATCTGACTTGGTTTAAACTTGAAATCGCTTCCGTTCCCAGCGAGTGGACGAGTGGCCGACCAAGTCTTTTTTCGTTTCTTTTAGATACTGTCATGTGGTTAAGTTTGGAATTTGGAATTTGTCCAGTTGTTTTGTTTTGGAATTTGGTTGGTTTTACATCCAGTATGTCCAAGTCAGTTTGGAATTTGTTCAGTTCTATTTTGGAATTTGGTTGGTTTTGCATCCAGGTAATGATCTAAGATTCAGTATTTGGTATTTGCTTCTAGTTATTTGAATTTGGAATTTGATTCCAAATAATCTAAATTTGCAATTTAGTATTTGCATCCATTAATTTAGATTTGGAATTTGGTCCAGTAACATGAAATTTAGTTAGTTTTGTTTCCGGTTAATCTGTATAACCTGTCTTCCCCTTCCTATCCCCCTTTTCTCTTCTCTGCAATTTGGTATTTGCATCCATTAATTTAGATTTAGAATTTGGTCCAGTAACTTGGAATTTGGTTAATTTTATTTCTGGTTGACAAGCTGTCTCTCCATTCCTATCCTATTTTTCTCTTCTCTGCAATTTGGTATTGCATCCATTAATTTGGATTTGAAATCTGGTCCAGTAACCTGGAATTTGGTTAGTTTTGTTTTCGGTTAATCTGAAAAATTTGTCTCCCCTTTCCTATCTTTTTTTTTTCCTCTTTTCCTTTCTTCCTATAATCCTGGTTTTTGTACAATCGTTTGTCGTCAATTTAGTATCAAGTTAATCAGAAATTTTAGTCTTCGAAGTTCGCATTCTTTTGATTTGATTTCTTTAATATGTTCGGATTGGTATTATGGCTTTTGTAATGAAGTTGCCGACCCATGAGCGCATAAAGCATATTGAGATTGACTGTCATCTTATTCGTCACCATCTTCAGCATTACATTATTTCATTACCATTTGTTTATTCATCATTGCACATTGCTGACTTTTTCACAAAGTCACGCCAGGTTCACCGTTTTCATATTTTGCTCGTCAAACTCTCACTGCTTACTGTTGTAGCATCGTAAATTTGAGGAAGGATGTTATAATATATATTAGAGGATTCTCATATATATTAGAAGATTATTCCAATATATTAAAATATATTAGATGATTGGTTTACTTAATATAAATTAGGGTTTGCCTTATTATATGAACCAGTTGTATCAGTATTTTCATTATGCCGTTTGCTTAATAATATTGATTCTTCTTTCTCTTTCTTTATTCTTCTCTTCTTAGTTTGATTTATATTATTGTTTGAACTTTCACAATTGTCTATTGAAGAAGATGAGCAAATTTTGAAGAAAATGAAATTGAAAACGTAGTGACACGCGAACATGCTTTTTTTCTTCCAATATCGAAGAAAACTCTCTACGGTTGTGATTAACTAGTATACCACTTTTCTTTGCGGTGGAATCCGACCGTAGAGGATTTTAATAGATTGAGGAGGAGAGAGAGATATTTGTTTGAGGGAAGTTTGATTTTGATGAATATGGAGAAATGGATGAATTGAGAGAGAGAGATGTGTTTTAGTTTGAGAGAATGAAAACGTAGTGACGGATAAAGAAGTATTTTTTTTGTGTGCTTGTAGCGGAATAAACATTTCTATGGTTGGTGATTATTAAAAATGATGATCTATTTTATTTATGTAACAAATCGTTTAAAATAACTGATGTTAAAATTTAAAGTTGTATCGATACTTCGCATCAATTAATATTGTTGGTCTACACGTGCCTTTGGGTCCATCTTTTGTGCAATGGTACACCACTTTACATTTTGTGTTCTATATTTTGAAAATGTTACCCTTACCCACATAACCATGGATGGATCCAAGAATTTTTGAAGCTCAAGTTGCTCACTTCAAGACTGAATTGTTACTAAAAAAATAATAATTTTACACTCCCCCTCCAATGCGCCCCTGCATACAACACTACTTCTATAAAGTCACTAATTAATTTGTTTCAATTATTAAATTTGACTTTAATTTTAAATTTCACTGCTCTTTTATATAAATATATAGTATCATATCATCCAAACTAACATATATTACTTTATAGTTGACAATCATATTCATAAACGATTTTAATATTTTGAATGTCATGTACGAAATTTATCATATTACTCCTCTTTTATTTAATTTTTATTTCATATATCAAATTTTTATTTTTATTTTCTTGTTTATTGGTTTAGTCTTTTAGATGGACTATATTTTTGTAGGTTGTACAAATAGTCTCTTTTTTTTTTTTCCTCCTCATTTTTGTGCCCTTTAACTTGACAAAAATTATTTTCCTTCTAAATACATATATTAACCTATTATACGTTCTATGGCGTCCCTATAGTTATGGAGCCTTTGCATGGTCTCAGGCCAGCCATGGTCATGTCATAACTAAATTTTCATGTAATTGTTATGTGACACCTTACAAAGGAAAATATTAAAATGAGAGTTATGAAAATATATTTAGATTAAAAGATTAAATGCGTGTTTTATTTTATTATAGAACTTTTAATGATGTGGCATAGTGGTAAATTAACATGTCATGTACAAATTACGTGAAAAATACATTGCAGAATGGACGCCAATTAAACAACTTTCGTCAATTTGAGATACGAAACATAGATTGGAAAAATATGAAACTAAATTAAAATTCGGTGGCTCAATTTGAAAACTAAATTGAAGTTTGAAAAATTTTAATTTAATGAACTAATTGAGATTTTATTGAACATCCACAAATGAAACTTACCCAAAAAACTAAATGACTACATGCATTTAATGTCAAGCTCAGCATCAAATGACTACAAGAAAATTACGTGTTGAATTGTAGTTGTGACTCTTGCATGGCTGCCAAACCGAAATTGGTTTTTTAAAATCGCCGATCTGATAGTACGTAGACCTATCAACGAAACGGTTTTACACCAAAAATAATTTGGTTTGAGTTTTAATATTTTATCCGCGGTTTGAAATCATACTGAATAATTTAAGAAAAAAATATAAAATTTCAGTATACGTTGATGATTATCTTTAAATTAAAATTTGAACCTCCAAATAAAATTAAAACTATTAAAACTTTATGCTAAATATGAGCATTTGGCCATTATCCCAAATTACAATCTTAACCTCCAAATAAAGTAATAACTATCAAATTTTTAAACTAAATATGAGTACTTTGGTAAATGGTCAATTAACAACAATATCCCTAATATGATGAAAACAATCAATCCATCATGTTGCTTGTTTATACACCTAACCATTGCTCGTTTATACACCTAAACCTCGTCTTAACGCCTGAAACGTCGAAATTTAGAGAGCACGACAAAATCTATCAATTCTTACTCGCTCACGGTGGGGATCGTAAAAATTTTGTTTGGGGCATTAAATTGTAGACATCATATTTTCTTTAATAGAATATATATTGTGAGTTTATATTAAATTTTATTTTGTACGAATTTAGTCTAAATAAATAAACAGAATATTTTGTCGTGGTTTTTATTGTAGTATTGTTGGTATTTAGATTTATAGTTTGATATATAAGTTTATTTTATTTCATCCTAATGTAGTATAGAGATATTCTATAATCAATGATCTAGCTAGTGATATTAAGACGAACAAGAAAAAAATATACGGTAAAACATTGGTTTAAAACCAAACCAAACCATTTAACTTAGATTTGGGTTCTCCTCAAATTGTATTAAACAATTTTGTTTAGGTTTGAAAAGTTTTACACGAATTGATTTAAAAATATGTCACAAAAATGTCTAAACTAGATATCTTAGCTCCTTACCTAGTTGGATCAACTGACTCCATTAAATTATTGAATTATTAGGGGCTAAATCAATTTATGACTTTCAAAAAATATTCCATTTATTGATATGCCCTATTTTAGTTACTCATCTTTGCCTTTTTGCAAATTTAGCATTAAATTTTCATTTACTTACTTCATTGGTCACTTTACTCAATAAAAACCTACGTAGAGCACAAGCATAAATTCAAACGTTAAATATTAACAATTGAGTTGAGGTTTGTCTTACACATCATAAATGTCTTATTAATTGTCCCTCCAATAAAAGTCTTACACATCATAAATGTCTTATTAATTGTCCCTCCAATAAAAGTCTTACACATCATAAATGTCTTATTAATTGTCTCTCTAATAAAAGTCTTACACATCATAAATAACATTTATGATGTGTAAGACTTTTATGTTATTTATGATGTGTAAGACTTTTATTGGAGAGACAGCTAATGAGACATGGAATTGAGACAGCAGATCTCAACTCCTAACAATTAGCCAATATGAACAATTTCTATTTAGAAATAAAAAAAACAAAAACAAACTATTTTTTATTCATAAACTTACAAATTTAAAAAAAAAAAAAATTGAAATTTTATTTTCCACAATATTTATTATTCAGTTATACAAAGCAAAAAAAGATTCAACTGAAACAATGCGAATCCAAGAACGAAGAAAGGAACAAAGGCTTAGCACTCAAATATAAATTGGCTGCAATTGCTTCAATCTTGATAGCGAGTACAAAATTGGGGTTTGTCTTCATGTTTTGGATAAGTCAATACCAGCTTTGAGTCTACAGAAACTTTTTTTTTTTCTCTCGTTATAAAGACATTTGCTGCCGGAGTAATTTTATCGACAGGTTTTATACATGTGCTTCATGATGCTTTTGAAACTTTGACATCCACACGTATTAGCGCCCCATCCGTGCAGAGATTTCCCATTCACAAGCTTTGTTGCAAAGGTTTCTTCTATTGGGACTCTTATCGTGAACACATATGTAACATCCTACTATAGGGAAAAATCGAGCAACACAGAGCAGATAGTGGAACCATAACAGTATAGTAGGAGGTTGCATATGTGTCCACCATAAGAGTCCCAATGGCAGAAACCATTGCAACAAAGCTTCTGAATAGGAAATCTCCCCCAAGGATGGACACTAATATACAATGATGTCAAATTTTCAAAAGCATCAGGAAGCACGGGTATGAAACCGGTGGATAAAATTACTCCGGCTGCAAATACCTTTATAATAAAGAAAAACTCTCTCTGGATTCATAGCTGGTATTGTCTTACCCATACCACGAGATCAATCTACAAATTGCTAGGGTTACTGCATTTCAACTAGCTCACCTCTTCTCCTCTGCTTCCAAGTCTCAAGGTCAGCAGGTATGAGTCCTTTTCCCATTATTGGTTCTAGTGTATCAGCAAGAACTCCCTGCATGAAAATGCGGCAACTGACTATTAGAATACACATTCACAATAAATAGGAAACTAATTGATGCACACCCTGACACAGAAATGCAAAAGGCAAGAGAATAAGAAAAACGGAGACGAAAGAAGAAGAGAAGGAGAAGAAGGAGAATGAGAAGAATGGAAGAGTGTATGTCTATGTAAATTGAAACCTTGTTCCCATTTGATAGCCGTAAAGACTTTGTATCTAAAGTAACTTCTAATAAGTCTAACTACATCAAAATCTTACCAAAACCAATCAAGTCTAAATCTAATCTACTTAGTTTTCGTAAATTACATATCTAATCATAGTTCTATTAAGTCTCTCTCATTAGAATCCTGATAGCGATTTTATGTCTGTAAAAATTTCCGCAAGTGCACGGATCGCTCAAGTAGTAAAATGGATTTTGAGTCCAAGTATCGATCCCACGAGGATTTAGATAATTCTATTTAATCACGCTAACCTTAACCGAATCTAAGAACTTTGAAAGATTTTGTGTTTTATAACTAATTGAAAGAATGAAATAAAAACAATTAAACGACTATTTCTCAAATAAATGAAAGGTTGAGATTAACTAAAGATGAATTTAACTTTTAAAAAGGGAAAAGTACTAGAATTCCGAATCCACTTGTAGTTGTTATACCTATTATCTCGATTCTTGGTCTTGACAAATTAATTCAGTTATGAAGATCAATATCCCTAGATTGTTCAACAGTTTCTCTCGAATAAAGTTAAACCTATTCATATGCATGACTCGACTATATTTCTATGACGAATACGAATACAAATGAAAGCATTAAATTTCCATGGATAATTAAAGATCACCTAAAGCATAGCGGTATATTTCTATCCCCTATCGGACTTTAAGATAATTAAAATAGCGTCTAGCATGCTTTCGACCTTTCGATAGTAAAACATACCACAACAATCATACAATCACTACGTATATAATTGTAGATGCAAGCAAAACAAAATTAATTATTCAAAACTATATTGAAGTAAAGTGTCAAAAGCCAAGTCTCAAGATAAAATGATTTAAACGACAAGTTTCATCGTAATTCTAGCGCTAACTAAACTAGCCTAGCATACTAATAATAAGAAAATAAGAAGGGGAAGAATATATGGAATTCATCACCCGGAAAAGAAGAAGACTTGAAAGAATAATTGCTTGTTGTTGATCTTCGTTCAATTCTTCAAAGAAGCCGTCTTGATCTCCGTTTAATGCCTTCGTCTATGTTTTTCTCCCAAAAACTCAACAACCTAATATGAGTTAATAACTCATATATATACTACTTTAATGGTGCCCTAGAATATGCCAAAAATATCCAGAAATCGTGGGCAAAAACTTACCTAACTAGACTAGAATTCAAAAAAGGAAAAAAAATCTCGCGCTGTCAAAAGTTGGCCTGGGCGATCGCCCAGGCCATTCCCAGGCGATCGCCCAGGTGCGTGTTTTCTTCTCTGCTGATGGTGAACCCGGTTGGGCGTTCGCCCAGCCATGAGTTGGGCGATCGCCCAGCTCACGACTTTCAAGTAGGATGTTTTGATCCTCCAACTTTTCATGGTTTGTCATTTGGTCCTTCAACTTTCACTAGTCTTCAATGTGGTCCTTCATCTTTCAATGATGTGCATTTTGGTCCTTCAACTTTCAATGATGTGCAATTTGGTCCTTCAACTTTCAATGATGTGCATTTTGGTCCTTCAACTTTCAATTTCCACCTCTTTTCATCCATTCTTCTCCAATTTCTCACGACGGGTTCAAAACTGAAATGTAAAGAATAATACACCGAATTAAGTAGAAAATTACTAAAATAACGAATTAAAAGCTTAGTTTAAGGACCCGAATAAGTGCACAAAACGCACTTATCAAATCCCCATATTTCTCCTGGGCTTAGAGCGACTTTGGTGAGGTAGACTGCGAGATAAAGTGGAAAAAAAAAAACTCCTCTGTGCTATCCAAGGGGACGAACCTTAGCACTCAACTTCGATATTGCCTAGTGGATGGCATAGCAACATACTAGTCCTAGTCCTCGAAGACATTCACAATACTTCGTCTAGCTCTAAATAAACAAAACTCTGGGGAGAGTTGGTCATTAACTCGGAATTCACCTGCTTGAGGGGAATCTTGATGAGTTTGTTACGAATCCAAATTGAAAAGGAAGTCAAAATTATTTCATTATTTGCTGACCTAACATTGATGTATTTTAGGAAGTTTTTTCCTAGTCCTCAGGACAGATTTTAGAGATCTAGTTTCCTGGTAATCAGGAGAGATTCTGAATTTTCAGTATCACCGAATCAGCTTAAAGAATAATAATTTAAATCAGAAAAATTGATGAAAAATTAAGAAATTTGAAAAATGAATAATAATCCAAATGTACTTTAAAGCGCGGGAATGAAAGCAAGATATCGCAAATGTTGAGGATTATAGAATCAGTTCATACCTTGTCATAGGAAAATGCATTTTCGCGAAGGACATGCCTCGCAACAATGGGATCTGATACAACAACAAATGCTTTTGGCCCGAATGCAAGTTTATATACAGAGCCATGCTGTGTAGTTCAAAAGCAAAGAAGAAATCAGACATAGTGAAAATCCCTTGTGAAATACAAAACCATTCTATTAGGTCACAGTAGGACAGGGGACTTGGGAGTGGCCAGGCTTCAAGCCAATCACTTTGGCATGAAGCAGAATGAACCAGATCGCTATATAAGAGTAGAAGCTACATCAACAAATAGTCTCTGATTATTAAAACCAGTGAAAGCAAAAGATGGTGGTAAATTACCTCTAAGAACCTGTCATACAAGGAGAAGAAAAGTGGCTGAGGCTGACCAAAAGGATCAGAAACTGCACCTTCAGCTGTAGGCATAGATCCAATCTTTCCTCCACTCAAGAAATTAGTCAGCAGGTTTCTTGTATTGTCTAATAAATTCATTGTTTTTGTTGTTCTGGATTCATCAGTATTTATGGATGACTGGAACCTGTATTCAGTACAAAAATATCACCATGGGACCTAAAGAGTTTGAACTCACTCAAATTTTCATCATAAATGAACATAAAATTAATTGCATAGTATTATACCATCTGCTCTCCAAACAACTTCAAACATTAAAATCAACACACTTCCCTTTTCATTTCATTATTGGCTGTTCAAATTCTAGAAATAAACTGAAATTCAATGTCCTGAAATATAAATTTTATTTGTTTAAACTATACACATAATGTGTGATTTTTTTAAATATATATAACACACCAATATTATATGATATATATTTGTTAAATGAAGTAACGCTAATAACAAAATAAAATGATAAATAATGACAAAAAATATGATTAAAGTATGTCATAAACACTCCCAAAATTAATTGATAATCGTAGGTTTAATTTTTTCCCCCTTTAATGTGAAGGAAAATTTGAAAATATTAGAAAATTTAAAAGTTTTATTAAATGTAAATTCAATGTGACGAATCATTGAGGAGGGCGTGTCACGACGCACCACCATCATCCGACAAAATATAGCAAATGTTGTCGTTTCTATCATCAAACAAAATATCCAAAATTTTAATGAAAAGTACTTTTGTCATCCAAAAAGCGTTTTTTGACTTTGAAAAAGGCAAAAAGCGTTGCCAAACACACACTTAGTTAATACAAATTTATTTAAAATAAAATTTAGATGGATAAGTTTTATAAATTATTTAAAAATCTATAAAATTGATACATATCACTTGCAGTTACTTTACTTATGTCAAACTTCTAGGAAAATGACGACATTGACTTTGAAATCAAAATATATCATTTAATTAAAGTTTCTTCTTTTCTTTCTTCCAAGAGTTTGTTATGTCGACATGCTTACAGAACATTTATGCTCTAACCATCCTTGTATATATACATATAACATATATATAGATACATATGAGCTCATTTTGTCTTCATCCCTTTTGAAAGCAATTAACATTTAATTTGACATTAAATTCAAATCATCTTTAAAAACACTTTTGACTTGTCCAAGTCTTTTTAATTGCTGTATTACACACAACTACTTTGAGAGTTTCTCATGATGAATTTTGAATCATATTCACATGGATGGATTTGCAAGATTGTTTTTTTGGCTTTCATCTTATTGTTTCCGACTGCAGTTTTAGGGGATTGCACATGTGAATCTGATGAGGAAGATCGGAACAAAACCTTAGCACTCAAATATAAATTGGTTGCAATTGCTTCGATATTGGTTGCAAGTGCCATTGGGGTTTGTCTTCCCGTTTTGGGTAAGTCAATACCAGCTTTGAGTCCAGAGAGGAACTTTTTTTATTATTATAAAAGCATTAGCAGCTGGAGTAATTTTATCGACCGGCTTCATACATGTGCTTCCTGATGCTTTTGAAAATTTGACTTCCCCATGTATTAAACCCCACCCGTGGAAAGATTTCCCATTTGCAGGCTTTGTTGCAATGGTTTCTGCCATTGGGACTCTTATGGTCGACACATATGAAACATCTTATTATAGGAAGAAATCGAGTGACAAGACGCAGATAGCTAGTGGAGATGGAGGAGTAGTCCCTGTTCATACTCACGCCAACCATGGTCATGCACATGGATCAGTATCCATGGAAACCAATTCTGGTGAAACACAATTGCATTTTCGAAAAGTATCAGGAAGCACGTGTATGAAACCGGTGGATAAAATTACTCCGGCTGCAAATACCTTTATAATAAAGAAAAGGTTTCTCTCTGGACTCAAAGCTAGTATTGTCTTACCCAAAACGGGAAGACAAACTCCAATTGCACTCGAAACGACAATTGAAGCAATTGCAGCCAACTTATACATTTGAGTGCTAACTGAGGTTTTGTTCTAATCTTCCTTGTCTTCAGCACACAGATGTTGTTTCCTGGTAATCAGGAGAGATTTAAGTATGATTTTAGGGAAATATTTTTCTTGTTGCAGTTTATTTCAGTGTACGAATGGTTGCAAAAATGTGTGATAAAAAATAAATTATAATGAAAAGAATTCCGAATTTTCACCCCTCAAAGTTCAGGCACTATCAGTTGACAGTACTTGTTGTGCTTGCTCGAATAAAAAATAAAATAACTCATACCATCTTCAATGTAATCTATGGGACGCAGTTTGTGTCGCAGGTGCAGATAAGTTGAAAAGTCTAAATTCTATCTACAATTCAATACCAGTGTCTACGTATCTTTTATTTACCATACAATAAAAATAAATAAAATAGAGGGGAAGAGAAATAATTACTCAAAAAACAGAAAAAGAATCTAGTAAAATTGATGAGTGGACATTTTTAACACAACCTCTGAATCTAGACAAAAGTCCAGACAATATCATTTTTTATGAGTGGACATTTTTTTCTAGACAACAAATTTTGTTAAAACAATATCCGCTTTAGAATCGGGATGCTCTCAGCACTTCGTATCAATATTGGTGGTCTACACGCATCTTTCAGTCCTTCATTAACACTTTTATAATGTGGTGTAGTAGTAAATTGGCATCGTGGAAAATTCATTGCGAAATGTTTGCCAATTAAATAATTTTCATCAATTTGGAAGACGACATATGATGGATTGGCAAAATTTGAAACTAAATTGAATTTTAATGACCCAATTGAGAAAAATTAAAATTTAGTGACCTAATTGAAATTTTGCTAAAAGTCCACATATGAAACTTACCCATTAGATTGCAGCAAATTTTAGGGCTGTGAGATTATGTAGTATAAGAATTTCATCATCTATGTTCGTATTCTGTTAGTTATTGTTGACCAAATTGAGTTGAGTGACTAATATGATAACTAAATAAAAGGTTAGTGCTAAATTTGCAACAACAAAAAAGATTAGTGACCAAAATAGAATAATGGCTACTCTTAACAAGACAAGCAAAAGTCATTTCAAAGTGATTTGTTTCCATGTGTATTTGCTGATCTAAAGTTTATGTATATTAGGAAGTTGAATTTGTTGACCAATGCAAAGGTCGTATGCACCATAACTAGGTACATGTTGTGCATGCTTGTCTGAATACTAATAAGTGGATAAAAATTGTGGGTCCCACAAAATATATGAATAAAAATGATATTTGATAAAGTTATAAATACTTATAAATAACAACAAATATGCTCTAACTGGTAGTCATAACATAACTAATCTTCCACGTAATTGCTACATGATCCTAGAAACGAAAAATGATAAAACGAGGTTATGACAATACCTTTAAATAAAAAGATTAAGATGTGCATTTTTATTTTAACAATTTTGTTATAAAACATAGTGGTAAAATTGGCACACAATTACATGGAAACCCATTGCAGAATGACTGTCAATTATACAATTATTATACAATTTTCATCAACTTGGGATGCACTATTTTAGTTACTTATCTTTTCCTTTATGCAATTTTAGCATTAAATTTTTATTTACTTACCTCATTGGTCACTTTACTCACTAAAAACTAACAAGGAGTACATGTGGAGGATGAAATTCTTACACGGCATAAATTCACTTTAAAATTTTCATATCACATAGCAGTTACATATATTTAATGTACAATAATTTAATATTTTTTTTATTTTAAAAAATTTAATTAATACTACTATAATGATATATTTACTATGCTAAATCAAATATTATTAAATAAAGTTATCGGACTTATTTGCACATTTTGCAAATGTTAAAAACTCCAATTACAATTTTTTCTAATTTAAATTAAGGGCATATTGGTCTTTTCATCAAATAAAGACCAATTGTGCGTCAAAACATATAGGTTAAGAACGTCTGTACCCAAAAACAAATATTAGTAACTATTTCCGGAAATGAAGAGGTTAGAGAACATTTGTGCCAATTTCCTTGTTTTTATAATTTTACTTCTATTAAGTCACATCCCTGATTGAAATAATTTCTTGATTCTGCCCCTTTTGAAAAGGCTAAGTCTTAAGAACAATGAAAATTCTACTTGAATGTCGAAGAGAAAATGGCTAGATAAATAACAACAGGAAGCAACCAGATTCATAGGGCAATTTGCAATATAATTATTTATTCGTTTTAATTATTATTTTCTTTGGTAATCAATACAATTAATTAATTTTTTTTGTCATTTGTCCCATTATTTTGTTTGTTCGAATACCATAAGAACTTCCCGGCAAATGTTGTGTTAATAACAAGAGCACTTTTTTTTTTTTTTTTTTTTTTTTTTTTTTCTCTATTTGGAAGACAAATTCAACGACACTTTTCATCAACTTTTATGAAAAAACTCTTAAAAAACTACTTTTAAACTTCAATAAACAAACAATCAATACTGTAATTTATTTCCACAAGCATAGAGGCTTGGCCTGGAAAAAGCATGCACAAAACAAGAGTACTTACAAGCCCAAATAATCGATATGAAATGTAATATTGTATCTTAACGTGTGCTTAGAGGTGTCAATACCCGGCCCGCCTCCGATGAAGTCCGGTGACAGCTCGCATTAAAAAAAGCCAGCGCTATGTGTTGAGAAAATAGTGTGATTGCAAGTGCACAATATCGTTAACAAGTAATAAAGTGGACTTTTTGAGTCCGGATTATCGTTCCCACGAAGACTATCTTATTCAGATACTAGTTAAATTAATCAAAGCGCTAATTCATTGCAAATAAATTAAAAGAAATTGAGTTGAAAGATTTAAGCTAACACTTTGGATTTTTCGAAAGTACTAATAAAGACAAAATCAAGGATTAATAAAATATGATGGTTAAAGCGTTTGGACGAACGAATTCACCTAGTTGTCATCTCTAATTCCTCCTCTCAAGATTTGTTTTCTAAAGTTGCATTCGATCGAATTCACAAATTTAACCTAATTTACCTCTCTCGAGTTCAAATTAGTCCTATCTAATTAAGTCAACTTAGGCAGTCAGAATGGTCCTTAATTAGATGCATGAAATCTCCTAGGAATTCAATTTAGACCGCAGTAATAATAAAAGCGTATCTCTACCTGTCATCCAATTGCTGGATTTTACTACGTGATCTAGATCAATAATTCACTTCTCAGTTCATTACAATCCATAAAATCAATGAAATAATGGCCAATCATTCAAAGCATTAAGACAAGAAGTAAAATCAAATACTTAATCAATTTATAAATCAAAACTTGAGATTCGAAATTAAAGAAGTTAACTTAGGCTACATCGTTCATCCAAACATAAAATCTAGCTATTCATGACTCGGGAGAAAGAAAAGATGAAAAGAATTGAAAACATAACCGGATCTTGAAAATAATAGAGGAAGAGACGTTGAATATCTTGCACCAAGAAATCTCTGTCTTCAAGCTCCAGTCTTCAATTCCGCCTTGTTCTTCGTCTCTTGATATCTCCCTCTCTCAATATGATTTTTCACAAGAATTTCAACAACCTATGTTATGAGAGTATATGTCCTATTTATAGGTCTCTCAAGATGACCTAAAAGATCCCCCAAAATCATCAAAATCGTGGACTACAAGTTTCCTAATTGTTTTTGAACTCAAAAAAAGGAAACAAAATAAAATAAAATTCGCGTGCCAAAAATGGCCTGGGCGTGCGCCCAGGCATGATGAGGGCGCACGCCCAGGCTTAGGTTTTTGCCTCTGATGGTTACTTCTTCAGCTGGGCGCACGCCCAGCTTTGATCTGGGGCGTTTGCCCAGTTGAAATTTCTGTCCAATTTGCGCTTGTAGTCCTTCAACTTTTGATTGTAGTCATTTTAGTCCTCTGATTTCTTCTTATATTTCAATTCAGTCCTCTTTTATTTGCACCCCAAGTTCTTCAACTTTTGGATGTTTGCAAGTTGACCCCCATCTCCAAGTTTTCGTTCACTTTCAGTCCTTTTCGCCAATTTTGCTTTGTTTTTCTCCAATTCCATCCAATCTTGGGTTTTGACCTGAATTAATTAAATCAACACACAATTAAGTAGAAAAGTACTTATGAGCACTTACAATTGTCCACTTTTGATAGTCTAGATAAGTGTAAAATCACACTTATCAAATACCCCCAAACTTGAACATTTGTTCGTCCTCGAACATAACTAATCACTTAAACAAACAAACAAATAATATTAAAACAGATAGCTTGCCGTATTTGCCTCATGTTTTGAACCATCAAACAATTCATAACAAGACTTCTAAATCATGCTACCAAAATCAATCATTTTGACTTATCCGATGCTTGACAGATATCAGTGTGTAAACATAGTCAATTCAATCACCATGAGCCTTTAGGTCGATGATATTATGCCCCCCCAATGGTCAAATATTTCCTTTCTCGCTCGTAAGAATACACACCCCCAAACTGATATTCAATTTTCTCACCCCGGGTATTAGCTCTAAAAGGGACTCTCAAGACACTTATTCTTTTATTGCTCAGAATTTGGTTAGGTCTAGCCAATACATTAGCTATCTAGATCTGTGATGATTCTCCTTTCATTGAGTGCTTTGACCATCAAGCTTTCACTAAGTAAGTCAAACCCACTAGAAATCTATATCCCCAAGTTATGCGCACAATGGTTCAATCTTGCTCTCCTTTTTTTTTTTTTTTTTTTTTTTTTTTTATATCTTATGTGCAAGACCTCACTCCCTTAAGCTTTCTAGATGACCCTTGTAGCGAGCTTTAGGTCGGTGGCTCCCAGGTCTGTTAAACCTTAGGGCACCGAGTTTTGAGAACTCCACTGGACTTTATCACTCGAGTCAACTAGGCTACGAAGAGAGGTATAAGATAATGCAAGTGCCATTTTTTTTTTTTTTTTTGCAAGATAAACACGCGGGGATTAGATTTCTAGCATCCGGTCAATACTTAGATTCCACTTGGTAGCCAAAATACACTCCACACAACTATTATTCAAACACGGAATCAACACCTATCTAAACAGCTTCTGCACTGATTTAACCACCCCCAAACTAGCCTTTCACCCGGTTAGGTAATTTAGTTGTCAATTGGTAGAATTGGTTTTCAACTAAGATGCACTACTCGTTCACTGTATTCTATTCAATATACCAACCCAGCGTAGTGAAATTCATAACCATAGATCACACTTAATCATATCTCACATGGATAAGTAAAGTTTATAAAACAAGCACAAGTAGCAGAACCTAGTCATAATCCATGAATTGATATCAGATTCAAATAGTATCATCATAGGCCGGCAAGGCTATCCAACATACAAGCACACAATGTTTTTTTTTTTTTTTTTTTTTTTTTTTTAAATAACACACAAAAATAACAAAAATACTCAAAGTCACCCCCAAGTTTAAAATTCACATTGTCCTCAATGTAAGAAAAACGTAGAGCAAAAGTAAAAACGAGGAAAGGATCAAGAACTTCCCGGGGGTAAATGTGGAGAAGATGCATCCGGCTGGTGGAGTGGTCCTGCTGAAGTAGAGGGTCGGAAAGAAGCAAGCTGCTGTGAAAAGCCAGAGACAGTCTTCGATATGCGCGCGACATTCTCATCGAGAGTTTCCATACGGCTCCCAATACGACTCACCTGATCGTGCATAGCATGGTACTGGTAATCCAGGGTACGCTGATTGGATCGAGTCCGAGCGTCAGTTTGCTGCCAATCCCTCACCTGACTGGTCACATAGCGCAAGTCACCAAGCATAGCCTCCTGATTCTGATGTATGTGTATGATCACATTCTCAATGGCGCTAACAGCTCTACCCATCTCTGTCTGAGCCGCCATAAGCTGCGCAAACTGAACGCTGAAGTCGGACCCGGCAGCTGTCGGTGGTGGGGGAGGTGCCTCATCTTGAAAATCCTCATCTGCAATCCCAGCCCTAGCAGGGTGTGCTCTAGTACCCCCGGCTGCCAACTTGGTCTCCGAGTTCTCAACACTACGGGCATTTAATAAGGGGGCAGGGGGGTCGGCTTCCTCGCTGGGAAAATGGGAACTCCCTGAGTGATACAGATCCCGCTGATAAGACAAGAAAAATGAATGGCGCGCTGGGAGTCCACCTCAGTAGCCAATTCTTTGATGAACTCAAAGATGAGAGTCCCCAAGTCGAACTTACGGAGCCTTGCTAGATGATATAATAGGACGGCCCGGTGCTCATTAATTTTCGTCCTCTGTCTGGTGGGGCTAACGTTGGAACTGACAAAAATATGTAAGACGCGCAATTCCCTGGTAAGCTGATCGTGCATGAACCGAGGGGTATCCAAAGGCCAAGCATCATCCCGACCATAGATATAACGGGCCACCAATGCCATGTCAAGGTCGTGCGGAGTCGGGAGAGGATCAAGCCCAGTGCGTGTGAGGCCATAATATCTGTCGATCATGGTGGGGGAGAAACGTATCCACTGACCTCGCACCCAGGTTCTGTGTCGGTGGGAAGACTCCAGGACATCAATGTACGGGTTAAAATTGGCAAAAAATTCCCTAACTAGAGTAGGGTATGCGGTGTGTGGCGCACCGGCCACCTTGTTCCACCCACAGTGCTGGATGACTCGTTCCAACAAATGATCAGAGAAGTCGGTCCGAGTGACCTGGCGTTCCTTGTGACAAACCTTGGGTAACCACTTAGTTTTATAGCTTGATTGGATGGCCTCAGTTTGGAACCGTGGTACAGACCCATCATCAGGCGGCTCGACCACATGTCTAGTCCGGGTAGAAGGCCCGCTGACTTTCCCTTTCCCTTTCTCCACAACAGTAGCTTTGCGCTTGGGTGGCATGTTGTACCTGTAGAGACAAAATGAAAGGAAGCATGTGAGAGAACGAAGTGGACCAAGGAATTACACAATCGAGAAAACATAGGAAAGAGTTAAAGTTTCCCGAGCCATCTTTGGACACAAGTAAAGCCCTAGCGTGGTGTGTATCGTGTTCAAATTATAGGCCGAACGGATGTCAAAAAAGGCAGACGAAAGGGGGACGAAACGGAGGCCGGAGGGCTGCCGGCGGGTGGCCTTGGCATGCCACAAGGTGCTTGGGGGTGGCTAACCAAAAGGATGCAAGACTGATTATATTCTAAGGAAAGCATGCAATGTGAACAATCTTGAACGCAAAACAACAAAGTCCAAGTGATGGCTAGACTCAATTGCACAAGAAAATTCTTTAAGGCATTTTATCAAACACTTTGAAGGCAACCTATTTGTATGGGAAAGTTAATGAATGGGGACTATGAATTTTGCCCAAAAATTGGTAAACCAAAGTGCACAATCACAAACCCAGCAACTACCTAACCCCAAACTCCTCCAATTAAGCAAAAAAAATCACACAAAATTAAGCCAAACCCGAATGGAGGGTGGAGAGAGAAACGAGAACACATACCTTGCAATGGGAACGTTGGGCAACGTGATGTGGTGAAAAGAGATGCAATTCGGACACGTTGTCAATTAGATGTAGTTAGATATGCATGAATGTGTGGGTATAGGGCGGAGAAGCACGAAGGAGAAGAGGAAAATGTCAGGTGAAATAAGAAGGGGCGGGCCTCTTGATCTTTAAAACCGGCCGAATTTTTTTTTTTTTTTTTTATACTGGGCGAACGCCTGGTTTGAACCAGGGTGTTCGCCCAAGTCAAGTAAACGGCTGCAGGCGCGCCTGCAGCCTAAGGGGCGAACGCCTCGGCCTATGGCTTGGGCGTTCGCCCAAACCAACAGAAATATTTTTTTTTTTTTTTTTTTTTTTGAGGATGAAAACGTTTGGCCTGTAAGGAAATAAGCAAAATAAGCGTAGCGAATTATGATAAAAAACGGGGAAAGAACAACAATCCTAAAAGTCTATATGCAAAACAAACACACGAGAAGGAGTAGAGAATGGGTTGCCTCCCATTAAGCGCTCAATTTAGAGTCTTGGGCTCGACTGTGTGGCGGCATTCACTCTGGCACTGCAATGTCAATGGTGGATTTTGCCGTTGGGAAATCCTCCACATAGTGTTTCACTCTCTGGCCATTAACTTTGAAATTTCCTTTGGTTGGATGAGTCAATTCAACCGTGCCATACGGAAAAACCTTGGCGATTGTGAATGGTCCGAACCACTTTGATTTCAGTTTTCCAGGGAACAGTTTGAGTCGCGAGTTGTACAACAGAACTTGATCCCCAACCTGGAATACCCGGCGCCGAATGTGTTTATCATGCCAGTTCTTAGTCCGTTCTTTATAGATCACCGAGTTTTCATAGGCATCCATTCTGAATTCATTTAGCTCATTCAACTGCAGCAGTCTAGTTTCTCCGGCCTTGTCCAAATCCATGTTTAACTGTTTTAGTGCCCAATAGGCCTTGTGCTCGAATTCTACTGGTAAATGGCAAGCTTTTCCAAACACCAAACGATAAGGAGACATGCCGATAGGGGTTTTGAAAGCTGTGCGGTATGCCCATAGTGCATCATCAAGCTTCCTGGACCAATCTTTTCGAGTTGAATTAACAGTGAGCTCGAGGATTCGTTTCAACTGTCTGTTAGATGTCTCCACTTGCCCACTAGTTTGTGGGTGATAAGCCGTGGCAACTCGATGCTGTACCCCATATTTGTTGAGGACCGATTTAAATAAACGGTTGCAAAAATGAGAACCACCATCACTTATAATAGCTCGGGGAGCTCCATATCTGTTGAAAATATATTTCTTGATGAACCCAACCACCACTGTTGCATCATTAGTTGGTAATGCTTTAGCCTCCACCCACTTGGACACATAATCAACCGCTACAATAATGTACTTGTTGGAATAGGACGGTGGAAATGGTCCCATGAAGTCTATGCCCCAAACATCAAATAATTCCACTTCAAGGATATTGTTTAACGGCATTTCATGACGGGCAGATATGTTACCTGTTCGTTGGCATCGATCACATGATCTACAAAAACTGTGCACATCTTTGAATAACGTGGGCCAGTAGAAACCACACTGTAAAACCTTAGCAGCGGTTTTGGTAGGACCAAAATGACCACCATAAGCCGAAGAGTGAACACGTGCAAGTATCGGTTTCATTTCTTCTTCTGGAACACATCTTCTGATAATCTGATCTGGGCCTCTCCGGTATAGATAAGGTTCCTCCCAAAAATAGAATTTAGCCTCATGGACTAGTTTTTTCTTCTGCTGATAAGAAAATTCCGGTGGGAGAATTTGACTGATCAAATAATTGACTAAATCTGCATACCACGGTGCATTCCCAATCTGCAAGATTTGTTCGTCTGGAAACACTTCATTTATGTCAACATTATCAATGGACTCTCCCCGCTCCAGTCTAGATAAGTGATCTGCCACCTGATTTTCTGTCCCCTTTTTATCACAAATTTCAATGTCAAACTCTTGTAACAACAAAATCCACCGAATTAATCTAGGCTTGGCATCTTTCTTCCCAAACAAATACTTAAGAGCTGCATGGTCGGTGTAGACAATTACCTTTGACCCAATGAGATAGGAACGGAATTTGTCAAAGGCAAAAACTACAGCGAGCATCTATTTTTCAGTTGTTGCATAATTGATCTGCGCATCCATTAATGTCCTGCTGGCATAGTAAATGACATGTAGATTTTTGTCCCTGCATTGTCCAAGTACCGCGCCTACTGCAAAGTCGCTAGCATCACACATAAGTTCAAATGGTAGACTCCAATCCGGTGCAACAATAATAGGTGCAGTGATCTGTTTTTCCTTCAAAGTGTTAAAAGCAGTGAAACACTCATCAGAAAATTTGAACGGCACATCTTTCTTAGGGATGGCAATGGGGTGGGTCCGGGGCGGGTCGGCCCCGCCCCGCCCCGCCCCGCCAAACGCAAGGGGTGCCCCGCCCCGCCCCTTGACCCGCCAATTGGCGGGGCGAGGCGGGGCGGGGCGGGTGGCGGGGCGGGGCGGGGCGCCCCACTGCCCCGCCACTGCCCCTATTAATTTTTAATAGCAGACATTAGTGAACTTTTCTTTTCACATACCACATAAAAGATCGCGCACTAAATATATCTTTAAGTAGTATCAAGAAGAACTTCTATGGAAGTAAAAAACTTTTCAATGATAAAAGGGACAACTTTCCTTTTTCTGAACATAGCATTATTACCTTAAAGGGGAGAAAGCTATTGAAAACATAAATTGCACCAAATTTTTTTTACTGAAAACAAAATAAAAAATAGAAGAATCAGCATTATAAAATTGTCTTCAAATTCGACCTTTTTTTGACAAAATAAACTGAACCATCCAAAAACCAAATAATGTGGAAATAATCGTCTCCATCAGCTACTGAATTGAGACGCAGCCTTTCACCTAAAAGATTATGCTCACCCCACTTCCAAAATAAATTATAAACCCAACAAAAAATCAATAATATTTTTCGACTGCCCCGCCACTGTCCCTATCATGAATGTCTTCCACACTGGGTCACGCGGCTGGCGCTGGAAGCTGGAGTCGTTGTTGCAGCGGCTGGAGCTGCTGGGTCAGTTCTTCTTGTTGTGCTTGCTTGGCCGTGGAGTCACTGGAGTGAGGCGGCATGCGCTGGCGGAGGAGTGCGCTGGCGGCGTGTGTGTGAGAGACTGAGAGTGAGACTGTGTCTGTGAGGGTTGCCGGCTTGAGAGAGTTGGAATGTTGGAAAAAATGAAGAATATTGAATATGATTGAAAAATTAGGGTTTAGTTTGAAAAAGAAATTTATGGATTTGTTATAATATATTTAGTAGACAAAATATGTTACATGTAAAGGTTGTGGTGTGGTGGATAAGTGTTCTTAGATTTTCTTTGCAACCCGGGTTCGACTCTTTGCCACATTTTAGATTTTCTTTGCCACATTTTCAGTTTTTTACTTAAAAAAAAACAAAAAAAAAAAAAAAAATTAAAAATTAAAAACATTAGGGGCGGGGCGGGGCGGGGCGGGGCGGGGCGGGGCGGGGTGGGGCAGGTCCGCCCCGGACCCGCCGCGGGGCAGTGTTCCGCGCCCCATACCCGTCCCTACAACCCGAATTTTCGGGGCGGGGCAGCCCAAAACGGGGCGGGGCGCGGGTCGGGGCGCGGGTCACGGGTTAAATTGCCATTCCTAATCTTTCTCCAACAAGCTGCTAAGAGGTTTTGTGATTTTTGAAAAATCACGTATGAACCTCCTGTAAAATCCTGCATGACCAAGAAAACTTCTAACACCCTTAACTGAATTCGGTGGCTGCAATTTCTCAATTACTTGAATTTTTGCTTTGTCGACTTCTATTCCTTGAGCTGAAATTCGGTGCCCCAGAACTATTCCTTCTTTCACCATAAAGTGACATTTCTCCCAGTTGAGTACAAGATTAGTTTCCTCACACCTCTTCAACACCTTAGATAGATTTGTCAAGCATACATCGAAAGAGTCTCCAAAAACTGAGAAATCATCCATAAATACCTCAATGTATTGTTCTACCATGTCTGAGAATATAGCCATCAAGCAACGCTGAAAAGTGGCAGAGGCGTTACATAATCCAAAGGGCATTCTTCTAAAGGCAAATGTCCCATAAGGACATGTGAAGGTAGTTTTCTCCTGGTCTTCTGGAGCAATGGGGATCTGATTGTATCCCGAATAGCCATCCAAGAAACAGTAGTGCGAGTGCCCGGCAAGCCTTTCCAGCATCTGATCAATAAAAGGTAAAGGAAAGTGATCTTTCCTTGTAGCATTATTCAGCTTTCGGTAGTCAATACATACTCTCCAACCTGTGACCAGTCGTGTCGAAATAAGCTCATTGTTGTCATTTTTCTCAACAGTTATTCCTCCCTTTTTAGGCACTACGTGGACTGGACTTACCCAAGAACTGTCTGAGATTGGGTAAATTATCCCTGCATCGAGTAATTTCATCACTTCAGCTCGGACCACTTCTTTCAGAGTTGGGTTCAATCTTCGCTGGCTCTCCACTGATGCCTTGAAATTGTCCTCCATACGGATTTTATGCATACACACAGAAGGACTGATTCCTCTAATATCTGCAATAGTCCACCCAATAGCTGTTTTATGTTCCTTCAGTATTCTGAGCAATTTTTCTTCCTCCAATTCTGTCATATCATTAGCAATAATCACTGGAAGAGTGGTAGAAGTCCCTAGATATGCGTATCGAAGGTGAGATGGCAATGGTTTCAACTCAAGAGCAGGAGCTCTCTCTATGGATGGTACTGGTCTCTGTAGGTTTTCACCAAGCGGTTCAAAATATCTCGTTTTCTTGTAAGAGACTGGTGGAGATGCTTCTAGTTGCAAGGCTCGTGTTTGTATAGCTAAATGTTCTGATTTTGTTGATTCAGAACACATCATACAAATCGCGAGTTCATCTGGTGGATATTCAGTTTCAAATGTTTCTGCAATTAATTTGTCCACCACATCGATTTGAAAACAAGAATCTGAAGAAGCTGGATATTTCATCGCCTTAAACACATTGAATATAACTTGCTCATTGTCCACCCGAAGAATCATTTTTCCTTCACAAACATCGATCAGCGCCCTCCCTGTAGCTAAAAATGGTCTTCCAAGAATAATGGGGATATCGCTGTCTTCCTCCATATCAAGAATGATGAAGTCTGCTGGAAATATGAATTTATCGACCTTTACCAATACATCCTCAATGATACCTCGAGGATGCTTGATAGATCGATCTGCTAGCTGCAACGAGACAGTGGTTGGTCTTGCTTCTCCCAATCCTAGTTTCCTGTACACAGATAACGGCATGAGATTAATACTTGCACCCAAATCACACAAAGCATGATCAAAATAATTTGAACCTATAGTACAAGGGATTGTGAAACTCCCTGGATCTTTTAATTTAGGTGGAAGTTTTTTCTGAAGAATTGCACTGCACTCTTCCGTCAGACAAACTGTTTCATGCTCTTCCAGTTTCCGTTTGTTTGAAAGAATGTCCTTCATGAACTTTGCGTAGCTGGGCATCTGTGCTAATGCGTCGGCAAATGGGATGTTGATGTGGAGTTTTCTGAAAATTTCAAAGAATTTTGCAAATTGTTTGTCGAGCTTGTGCTTCTGCAACCTTTGAGGAAAAGGAATTGGTGGCACATAAGCTTTGACAGGGCTTGGTGTCTTGGCTTTGGATGATTCTGCATCTTCTTTTAGAACTTCTTCTTGTGGATGCGCTGAATGCTTCTCAACTATCTCATCATCGACTACCAACTGTTTGTCCCTCTTCTCAGGTCGTTTCACGTGAATTTCTGGTAATTGTACTCCACTCCTTGTTGTGATTGCTTGTACTTGCTCTTTTGGATTTGTTACAGTATTGCTAGGAAGTGTCCCTGGAGTTCTATCTGATAGTTGTAAGGCCAGTTGGCCAATCTGAGTCTCTAATTTCCTGATAGACGCCTGTTGATTCTGATAATTTGTGTCCTGCCTCTCCATTAATTTATCAGTCTTTTGCATGTACTGTTGGAACATTTCTCCCAAACTTGGTCTTCTCTCATTCTGAGCATTGCCAGTATTACCACTGTTCTGATTATCTGACCATCTAAAATTTGGGTGTTGCTTCCAGCCAGGATTGTATGTTTGAGAGTAGGGATTATACTGCTGACGTGTGTTATTCTGAACAAAATTAACCTGTTCATCTGGATAGGCCAACAGCATACAATCTGAAGTTGAGTGGTTAGCTCCACAGTTTTCGCACATCATAGTGGTTTGCACTGCATTTACTCCTTGTGTTTGTGTTCTAACCAAGAGCTCCACCTGTTTTGTCAATGCGGCAATTTGTGCATTGGTAGCTGACATATTGTCTATCTCATGTATCCCTGCTACTTTCTTCGAAGTGGTTCGATCAGATGAAAACATGGTATGAGTGTTTGCAATCAACTCATATAAATCTCAAGCTTCATTGACATTTTTATTTGCAATGGACCCATTTGCTGAGGAGTCCACTATCGATTTGGATTGAGAAGAAAGTCCGGAGTAGAAATATTGAGCCTGAAGTCCCTTTTTAATACCATGATTTGGGCAATTTCTGAGCAACTCTTTGAATCTGTCCCAAGCTTCATGATACCGCTCTCCATCAAGTTGTTGAAAAGTCGAAATTTCCAACTTCATTTTGGCCACTTTAGCTGGTGAAAAGTATTTGTTGCAGAATTTTCTAGCCAAGTCATCCCAGGTGGCGATACTAGCATGTGGCTCGGAATCTAGCCATTCAAGAGCTCCATCTCTCAGTGTATAGGGGAATAACCGAAGTCTGATGGCATCCTCATTCACTCCTTGAAACTGAAAGTTACGGCACATCCGTAGGAATCGAGAAAGATGAGTATTCGGGTTTTCATTCGCTCTGCCATAGAACTGCAGGTTATTGCTGAAGAGATTAATAAGATCGGCTCTTAACTGAAAATCATTCCGACCAAAAGCTGGATAGACTATGCTTGAACGATCAGGAGCTGCTGCTGGAGTTAAGAACTGAGCCATTGGCATATTCCCATCGTCATCTTCTTCTTCTTCATTGTGTAGCTGAATTTGCTGAGCTGCCAATCGGGCTGCTTCTGCAGCGGCTGCTCTTGCTGCTTCTTCAGCTTCTCTTCTTATTGGTGCATCTGCCATTAGAATTTGTTGCTGATTTCCCTGTTTTTGGTTGTGTTTCTTGCGTCTTCGTCTGAAGGTACGTTCAATCTCAGGATCGAATGTCTTAAGATCGCCGCCTTGCGCACGGAGCATGCAACAAACACCTTTTCTGTAGTAAATAAAAGAGAAGAAAAGAGTATCAAGATAAAAATAAATTAACTACAAAAATTAATCTAAACTAATATTAAATAAGAATAATCCCCGGCAACGGCGCCAAAAACTTGTTGAGAAAATAGTGTGATTGCAAGTGCACAATATCGTTAACAAGTAATAAAGTGGACTTTTTGAGTCCGGATTATCGTTCCCACGAAGACTATCTTATTCAGATACTAGTTAAATTAATCAAAGCGCTAATTCATTGCAAATAAATTAAAAGAAATTGAGTTGAAAGATTTAAGCTAACGCTTTGGATTTTTCGAAAGTACTAATAAAGACAAAATCAAGGATTAATAAAATATGATGGTTAAAGCGTTTGGACGAACGAATTCACCTAGTTGTCATCTCTAATTCCTCCTCTCAAGATTTGTTTTCTAAAGTTGCATTCGATCGAATTCACAAATTTAACCTAATTTACCTCTCTCGAGTTCAAATTAGTCCTATCTAATTAAGTCAACTTAGGCAGTCAGAATGGTCCTTAATTAGATGCATGAAATCTCCTAGGAATTCAATTTAGACCGCAGCAATAATAAAAACGTATCTCTACCTGTCATCCAATTGCTGGATTTTACTACGTGATCTAGATCAATAATTCACTTCTCAGTTCATTACAATCCATAAAATCAATGAAATAATGGCCAATCATTCAAAGCATTAAGACAAGAAGTAAAATCAAATACTTAATCAATTTATAAATCAAAACTTGAGATTCGAAATTAAAGAAGTTAACTTAGGCTACATCGTTCATCCAAACATAAAATCTAGCTATTCATGACTCGGGAGAAAGAAAAGATGAAAAGAATTGAAAACATAACCGGATCTTGAAAATAATAGAGGAAGAGACGTTGAATATCTTGCACCAAGAAATCTCTGTCTTCAAGCTCCAGTCTTCAATTCCGCCTTGTTCTTCGTCTCTTGATATCTCCCTCTCTCAATATGATTTTTCACAAGAATTTCAACAACCTATGTTATGAGAGTATATGTCCTATTTATAGGTCTCTCAAGATGACCTAAAAGATCCCCCAAAATCATCAAAATCGTGGACTACAAGTTTCCTAATTGTTTTTGAACTCAAAAAAAGGAAACAAAATAAAATAAAATTCGCGTGCCAAAAATGGCCTGGGCGCACGCCCAGGCTTAGGTTTTTGCCTCTAATGGTTACTTCTTCAGCTGGGCGCACGCCCAGCTTTGATCTGGGGCGTTTGCCCAGTTGAAATTTCTGTCCAATTTGCGCTTGTAGTCCTTCAACTTTTGATTGTAGTCATTTTAGTCCTCTGATTTCTTCTTATATTTCAATTCAGTCCTCTTTTATTTGCACCCCAAGTCCTTCAAATTTTGGATGTTTGCAAGTTGACCCCCATCTCCAAGTTTTCGTTCACTTTCAGTCCTTTTCGCCAATTTTGCTTTGTTTTTCTCCAATTCTATCCAATCTTGGGTTTTGACCTGAATTAATTAAATCAACACACAATTAAGTAGAAAAGTACTTATGAGCACTTACAATTGTCCACTTTTGATAGTCTAGATAAGTGTAAAATCACACTTATCACTATGGCAGATTGCGGGCCGGGTAAATGCCCACAACCCAGTCCACGAAAATTGAACACGAACCCGGTCCACCCGTTGGCCCATCCAGGTCGAGCCCATGCGGACCACAGTTCAGCCCGTATGAATAAATAATTAATTTGTCTCGTGATTTTTGAATAAAAAAATAATTTGTCTAATTTTTTATTCATTTTTTTCTTTTTATTAAAAAAAAAAAAAGACAGCTGCATGCCTGCAAGCTGTCTTTTTTAAAAAAGCCAACGGCTCTATGCCATATATATTTGTTTTTTTTTTTAATATTAAACTTGAAGTTTGAACGGCTGACTGTTTGTTTTTTTTTTTTTTTTACATTGGCCCGCTAGAGGTTGAACCACTCGGGCTGGCCCACGGTTTCGGGTTAATGCGGGTGGGCCGATGCAGATTCGACTGATTTGCCTGTCTTGACACCTCTACATATACTTTGACATTTTTGTTAAAGGAAAAGAGAGCGATATTAATATTATGAGAAAGGGGATGATCTCAAGCCCGCTTGACTAAGAGGGACGTACATCCAGTGCCCAGAAGAAGAAAAACATTTGCTCCTAACAAAAGCTTTCCATTGCTTTGCATTTTTGAACTCATAAGAAAGAAGATCTACGAGTGCAATGTAGATCAAGATCCCGGCTGATGTTGAATTAAAAATCCCCTCAACAATAAGAGCTGATGGACTCGTGTCACTATAAATATTGTTTATTCCAATACCTATCACACAATGTCAATTGGAGTTATGAGCGAGAAGAAAAGTCCCATTATTGCAACTGCTCTTGACTTGCATGTAGCTTGCAAATTAAGAGCCCATATAATTAAGTTAAGCACTCTGGATGTATGCATTAGAATCTTTAATGGAAAATGATATCGAATAGGTCTATCGACCGATATGACTAGGTCCAAGAATAAGGGGGCTAGTAAGTAAGTCGGTCGATGGTAGCGTAATATATTACTTTGCCATGTTAGTTGGCCTAAGTACATTCTATAAATAGAAGACTCCCTCCATATTTCCATATTTGAGGGACACGACAAAAAACAAAAACAAAAAGAAGAGATAAAGTTTAGGCTGAAACAGAAAGGATACTAATATTCACTCATTCGTTTGGAATATTTGTATAAAAATCATTCAATCATCAGAAAGAAACAACGTATTAATTCAAGCATTGTCATAATATTTTGAAAGAGACATAAATTGAAGAAATCACATAACCGAGATGCTAAAGCAACAACAAACTAAATCTTATTTTTAGTAAAATTGAGTTCGACTATGTAAAAAAAAAAAAAAAAAAATTCACTCAAGATTTGATTGTCAGGCCAACTTCTCCTCATCACCTGAGATTTGATATAAAGACCCGTAACTCAGTAACAATTGGACACACGAATAAGAAGAAAACCATTCATCTTTTATGTCGACAAAAAGGTATAGAACAAAGAAAGACGAGAAGATCAACGAATAATAAGACAATCACAAAGAACAAAGGTAGGCAATATTGCATACGTAAATAACAGCAATATGTTTGAAACCGAGAAAAGAATACCTGGGCTATGCATTCTTCGAGCCCTATGCCTTCAAAGAATTGATGGAATGTCAAAGCAACAATTAGAGGCTTTATTGTTTTAGGACTTTCTGAAGCACCCACAACAATTCCAATAATAACAGAATGGACTATAATCCCCAACTCCAACACAATGAAAATTATTCATTGTCATTAAAATGGATTTACTAAAACTCAATTATGAGTCCTAATGTTATTACCTGTGAGAATACACGATGATTTTAAAGTGTTTCACCATAATTGATTTCAATAGATAGTGATCCATGTGCATGACCATGGGTGGCATGATTATGAACAAGGTCGCCACCATATATCTGTGCCTTGCCATTCGATTTCTTCCTGTAGTAGGAAGTTGCATATGTGTCCACCATAAGAGTCCCTATAGCAAAAACCATTACAACAAAGCTTGTGAATGGGAAATCTTCCCAAGGGTGGTCATGAATACATGGAAATGTCAAATTTTCAAAAGCATCAGGAAGTATGTGTATGAAACCAGTCGATAATATTATTCCGGCAGCAAACTCCTTTATAATGAAAAAAAGGTTCCTTTCTGGACTTAAAGCTGGTATTGTCTTACCTAAAAAGGAAGACAAACCCGAATTGCACTCACAACCAGGATCGAAGCAATTGCAACCAACTTGTATTTGCGTGCTAAGATCTTGTTCCCCTTCGTCCTTGGGTTCACATGTACAATCTCCCAAAACAGCGGTCGGAAGCAAAGAGAGGAAAGCCACGAAAACCATATTGCAAATCCATCTAAGTGAATAGAACAATTGGAAATTCATGACTACTTGAAATTGGAAAAGATAAGAACTTATATTATATATTAAAATAAGATAGTCTGCCAAGTTTTTTGCCAAGTGACAATCAATGTTGAATTCTTTTCCCTTAAAGATGATTTGTATTTAATATAAAGACGCGCAACTCAGTAACAATTAGACACACGAACACTACTAAAAAAGGCCTTCATTGGCTAAATTTTTCGTCTATGAAACCTATTTTTCTGTTGAAACCACCAATGCCGATGATAATACACCGACGAAAAATTGGTGGGTAAAACCCCATCGGTAAAAGTTTTCAACAAACAATAAAATCTGACGATAATTATCGGTGGATTGTTGGTTGTGTCCGTCAGCAATTACCGACATATTTATACTGAAGGCCAACAATTTGCCGATAATTATCGTTGGCACAATTCGTTGGTAATTACCGACGAATTTTATTGTCCATCGATAAATATAATGTTATTTTTTTTAAAAATATTTTCAATTAATAAATTAATCTGATTTTATAATTTCTTTTATAATAAAAAGTTAGCAATTACCAACGGATTTTTAGCATTCGGTAATTACCGGCATATTTATACTGAAGGCCTACAATTTGCCGATAATTATCGTCGGCACAATTTGTTGGTAATTACCGACGAATTTTATTGTCTGTCGATAAATATAATGTTATTTTTTTTTAAAAAAATTCAATTAATAAATTAATCTGATTTTATAATTTATTTTATAGCAACAAATTATTTTCATTGCTGTGCATTTTTGGATTCATGAAGTCGGGTGAAAGAATATCTACGAGTACCATGTAGATCGAGTACCATGGCGATGCTAAATTATAAATCTCCTCAACAATAAGTGGAGTGAGACTTGTCTCACTATAAATGTTGCTTACTCCAAAACATATCACAATGTGAATTGGGGTTGTGAGTGAGAATAAAAAAAGTCATTATCGCAAATGTCTGTGACTTCAACTTAGCCAACAAATTAAGAACCTGAATAATTAAGTTAAATACGTGAGATCTAATATAGAGACACGTAATTCAGTAACAATTGCACATACGAACACTACTAAAAAATAGGATTTCACCGACGGAATTTCGAACACTACTAAAAACAGATGTTCACCGACAAAAAATACGTAGGTAAAACTTCGGTTAGTAAAAGTTTTCGACGGACAATAAAATATGTTGGTAATTACCGACGACCAACAATTCGTAGGTATATTGTATGTTATTATGAAAAAAATATTATTTTTGATAAATTAATATGATTTTATAAAAAACGTGTAATGAAATAAAATTTTAAATTCTAGCAAATACAATAAATTAAAAATTCGATAAATTGAAATAAAGATCATACATATAATTAAAATGCACTGTAGTCTTTCCGTCTCCATCGAGAAAGTATTTAATTGGAGATAAATTACGTAATAAACATATTAAATCTCACTACAAAAAATGTTGAAATACTAAAACATATTTCCTTTTCGTCTAGCATCAAATATTCACGGTTCTCGTTTTCTTCGAATCTCACCAACTCTTCACCGTGTAAATTGTGTACAATATCAACAAATATAAACTCATTTGTTTCGGAAATAATTATATACGGCTTGATCAAGAACTAATAAACGTTACACCACTTTAGTCATTCGTTAATTTTTGGTTTTGGTTTTGGTTTTCCTGTTTTTTTATATATTACAAGTTAAATGAGATGGGTTCTAAGCGGGAACCATTGCAATGGCTTAAAAGTTAAAAAAGGTTCCTCTCTGGTCTTAAAGTTGGTATTGTCTTACCCAAAAAAAGGAAGACAAACTCCAATTGCACTCGCAACCAGGATCGAAGCAATTGCAACAAACTTGTATTTGTGTGCTAAGATTTTGTTCTGTTCTTCGTCCTCGAGTTCACATGTACAATCCCCCAAAACAGCGGTCGGAAGCACTAAGTGGAAAGCCACGAAAATCATATTGCAAATCCATCTACATGAATAGAAGAATTGGAAATTCATGAAAGTCCCTAAAAGGGAGTTTTCTTTTGAATTAGAATAATGGCTGTATACACTAATTATTGGAAATTCATGAAAGTCCCTAAAAGGTAGTTTCCTTTTGAATTAGAATAGTGGCTGTATAAAGTAATTAACAAAAAACTGGATTTTAAACATGATTTTTATTTTAATGTAGCTGTTAATTCTGATTTAGAAGACATAATGAGCTCATTAAGATAGATCTTCTTTCTCTTTGTATTTATCTGTGTATCAATGTATCTATATGTCGCTATATGCAAGCAAGGTGTTAAGAAATAAATATTACATCAGTTATATACTGAAATATTAATCAGTATATAAGAGTTTGAGTTACTCATCTTAATAATGTTAATATTTTAAGATGGAACTCAAGTTTTAATATGTTATCAGAGTTTATTAAGCTCAAACGAACAATTTGATCTGTCTAAAGTTTAAATGAGCGTTCGAATTCGAAGATTGGTGTTCTAAAAAACACACGAGCAACCATTATGCGAAAACATGTTAAGAGATAAATTTCACAACAGTTATGTACCGAAATATTAACCATTATATAAGAGCTTAAGTTATGTATCTTAATAAGACTGATTTTTTAAGATGGAACTAAAGTCTTAATTTAAGGATCTTTGTACGTACATATCGATATATATAAGCAAGATAGTAATTAATATGAAAGAGTTTGTCAACTTCAAGGATTCTGAAATCATGTCATCATAATTCCTACAAGTTTGATTCAAATAAACTACTCCTGCAAATGGAGTTAAAAGATTAGTTAGGAGGTTAATCAATTAATTAATCTCATTGTAGACATTAAGAAAAAGATAAAATTAAATGTCATATGCATACATAGTCCTAACCATCAAAACCTCGATGTGTACGCTTAACTTATCTTTTTTCTTTTTTAAAAACTCAAAAATCGAAAGCTTTTTTTTTGGGGATCTTAAAAATATGTGGACATTTTAGATTGAATAAGATGGGATAGGATGACACTTAAATATCTTTCATCTTTGTTCTCTTCAAATCTTTTTAGTCTAACTTTGTGTGACTTGAAAATGTATGTCTATTGATAAGCGTAATTTATACATTTATCTTGACAGCTTAATGAAGAATTTTTGTATAATCCAAGTTTTTTTAGAGTCAATACTTATTGAATTTTAGTTCATTAATTTTTGTGATTTGTATGACGAAATTTTAGAACTCGAGTTATATTTGTGAAATCGGCAAGAAAATGATAAAACCGTAAAATTTTGAAGCGAAGATCAAGAGCCGAACACTGGAATATGAGAAAGAAGAGAAAAGCGAAAAGAAACAAAGTGTTTTGAAGTGATAATAAAGAGTAGAAGTAAATGATTAAACACTCGAAAGCAAATATGGAAGAAGAATGTCACACGCGTGGGGTATGTTGGAAACTAGACTAGAGTACAAATTTTGATACAAAGATTTTCACAAGGAAATTAATAAACTATTGGAAAGATAATTGAATTAGGAGTTCAATATGTTTTACAAATCGCAATTCGAGTTTCCTACAAGAAATTATGACCGATTGAATGTCAGATCTCCGAAACAAAAATATATGTGCACTTGAGCGGACCAAATGCCCACCCAAGCTGACCCAAGACAAAAATTTTGTCATCTGTCTGCTCAAACGGCAGTGTAAAATTCTGTGCGCATTTTTTATTTTGTAGCCTGTTTTTCAGCTCAGTTTGGCAACTCTAAACACGATTTTTGAGCCACAGAAGTATACCTATTTATATCACCCTAATCAGATATGGTAATGGGCCGAGCCGGCCCGGCCCGTGGCACAATAGGTCTGGCTCAGTCCATCACAAAAAAAGTGGTCCGGACCGGCCCGTGGTCCACGAGCCACGAGCCAGTCCGCGGACCCACGTGAAATAATATTTTTTTTTTGAAGTTTAAAAAAAAAAAGAAATAAGTCAAGATAAAATTTTAAATTCAAACCCTCCTTTTTTTTCGGGCTTAGGACCGGCTACTATTAGTGTAGGCAGAGTTATAATTGTACACGAACAAGTTGTTACGTGTACAATTTTTTGTAAATTTAAATATCAAAACTTACAAGTTAAAATGAATAAAAATGAAAAGAATTTATGAAAAATAATAAATATACTTACATTTTATGTATTCAGTTCGTCCATCTCTTCGGCCAATATCAAGCTTATTTTATCTTGGATTCGAAGTTCTGCATCCTCCCAATTTTTCAAACACATTAAACTCTCTAATATGTCTGGTTTAAGTCTTGACCCCAAATCATTAAGAATCGTACCACATGTACTAAAAGCAGACTCTGATGCTACAGTTGATACCGAATATGTTGGTAGATCACGTGCTATAATAGAAACAATTGGGTATTGGCGCTCGTTTTGTCTTCACCACCTAAGTATATCAAAATTATTTCTCTCGTCTTCCTAACAAATTAAGCATGTCGTGACCAAAATATCTAGCTAACTCTAACGGTATATCTCTAATATTAGTTTCAACATTTGTGGTACGGGAAAGCGAAGAAGAAGAATAAGAACTAGGGTTTTGAGTTACCTTATAAATAAGGAAACTCCAATAATCATTAAGATTAGGGTTATTTGAAAAAGAAGAATGATTTGGTGCAGGAGATCTTCTAACGTTCCTACCGGTTTTTTTCGCATAAAATTCGTACATTTCGCATAATGTTTTTTCTAAATTACCGTAAGTTAATAGATTACCGTAACTCAAATTATTAGAAATTTCAAAAATAGTATATTTAGTACCTTGTAAATTTATTCTAGGGTCCATAATTGACGCTAACGGGAACAACATAGGCAGGTCTTCCCAATATTTTCTAAACTTCATTTCCATTGTTTCAACAATATCAGAAAAAATTTCATGCGTCTTATATCTATTAAAATTATTTGTAATAAAATAAAAATGATTTAAAACTAATAGACTAGTAAGGTAGTATACACCACCACATGTATTTGTAGTGTCGTAAAATACTTTTAAAAATTTTCGAACATGAAATACAATTTGCCAATCATATGGTTGCAAATCGTATTGTGGACCGTGTGAATGTCAGCCATTATATTATAATAAGCAGTTACACAATGTTCATAACATTCACATGATTCAAGTATTAAATAAGTAGAGCTCCACATATTACGTATGTCTATACATATAGTTTTAGTTGGAAGAGAATTTTCTACGCATAATTCATCAAATACTTGTTTTCTAGTAGGTGAAGCAGTAATATAGTTTAAGGCATACCTAATCTTTTTCTAATTGTGGGCTTATATACTTTAAACCATAGTTGACAATTAAATTAAAAATATGGTATACACATCTAACATGAAACAAAATTCCACCGAAATCTGGATGTAATTCTTTAATTAATTTTTCTATTACAATATTGTTGGGCAGAGTATTGTCAAATGTGATACTGCGAATTCTAGATTCACAATTAAATTCTTTAATAATTGCCATTAAATAATTAAAAATTTGTATGTCATTATGAGGGTAATTAATTACTTTAAAAACAATTAATTTTTTATGCATAATCCATAGTTTATCAATATAATGTAAAGTAGCCGCAATATATCCTTTATGATTTAGACCGAACCATAAGTCCAAAGTGAATGATACAACACCAACATATTTACTTAAATCATTTTTTTATAATTTGTTTTCTTTTATTATATACAGTAATAGTATTAGAACGAAGAGTGTTTCTAGCAAAGGGTAAATACTTTGGTCGAAGATACATTTGTACAAACCGTGTGAAATGAGGGCTTTCTACTATGCTAAGCAGGAACTCACCATTAGCCACCAACTGACACATGTCTTCCCGGCACATAGAGTCTTGTGAATAAACCCAATTGTTAATATTGGAAGAAGAACTAGTAGATCCACTCGAAAATCCGAATTGTAGTTGTGCTTGGTTGGTATCAACTCTTCCGTACTTTTGCATACACTTTGGAAAATGTCGGTTAAGATGGCTCGTTCCACCACCATTTTGCCATACAAACTGTTGTTTACAATATTTACAAACTGCCTTAAAAATTGGTTGCCCATCTGCAGATGCATCGGTCTGCACTCTATTAAAATGATCCCAACATCGAGCCTTTTATTTTACGGCTCTTTGTTTAGTAGTCGATTAAGTAGTGTTGGTCGTTTCTAACTCTTCGTAAATATCATCTAAATCGAAACTTGGACCAGTGTTCCCAACTCCAAAATCATCACCAAAATCTGGAATTGGAACATTATTTAAACCACTAAAATCATCTTGAATTCGATTTTCGACAGACTCGGCACTTCCTTGAAAATTGTATTGATCCATGAATAATTGTAGATAATAGAAATGTAGAAGTAGAAAAAAGAAATGTGGAATGTAGAATACTAGAAAGTATAATGGACAATTGTAGGGATGTAGAAGAATAAGATTATAAATCTAGAAATTCAACAATAAATTGCATAATATATTTTTTTCGGATTGTTGTATGAATGTAAGATTGTAAGTTGAGACTTGAGAGATTTGTGAAGAGAATAGAGATAATTTATGGGGTATTTATAGGAAAAAAAAATTATAGCCGTTTGAAAACAAAAAATAAAAAATAAAAATTGGGGACCAAATTGCAAACGGTCAGAAATATGACCGTTGCTGCAACAATTGGTCCCTAGCTCACGGACCACGGGCCTGGACCACGAACCACGGACCACGGACCACGGGCCGAGCCAGGCTCAGCCCGTGATTTATTTCATGGCCCAGGTCGGCCCGGGTCCGTCTTTTTATGGACCGGGCCGTCGGGTCAACGGGCGGCCCGGTCCGTTTGCCATCTCTAGGCCCTAATGCTTCATAGACACATAAGATTGGAAGAAGAAAACAACAATCTTAGAGATAAAAACACAATTCTCTCATGAGATTCATCATTAACTCGAGTTTCTTGGTTTACAAGCCAAAGAAAGGCAGTATTGAAGACTCCATTAGAGATGTTTAAAGGTGGGCAATTGATCTTTTGTCTTTTTATCTTGTATTCATAGATTCGGGGTTATGTATTCTCAACCTAATTTGGGTTTTTGTATTTCAAGGATGTTAAGGTAAACTTGTTTTCACTAGGATGACGACGTAAACCTTGTATGATGTTTTAATTCAATAATTCTCATTGTTTATTCCAAATTCATGATATGTTGATTATTTGTTAAGTAATTATTCCGGTAAATGCTTGATCAACATTTGAATGCGTTTTTATGACTTATTTTACTTTCGAAAGGTTCAATTTAGGTCTAAGACAAATAACACAAAGTCCGATAGAGAATAGAGTTATACATCTATGCTTTGTGCAACCTTAATTGATTGAATTTTTGTATATTCAAATTCTTGAGTTTTCACGCGTCAAATTTATAATATTTCTGATAAAATTGAGTTTTTGTATATTCGAAATTTCCTGATAGATGTAAATAAAATTGAGTTATTGAAAGATTGAGTTTGATAGATACAAATAAAATTGAATGCAGATAAATTTGAGACAACATTCAAATGATAAAGACTCTTAAATATAATTTACCCTTTTAATTATTATATATTTTGTACATTTTGTATAGACTAGTTAAGAACATGTGTGTTGCACATAATTTGTAATAATGTTGTAATTTTGTTTTGTTATTAATTTTTAAAAAAAATAATAATTTGATAGTTATTTTGGATTAATAAATTCTAAAGTGGCATTCCATGTCTTTTAATGTCCAACACTAGTGATGGCAACGGAGCGGATCGGCCGGATCCATATCCGTCCCGTAATAATTCTAAGATATCCAAATCCGCGGATTGATCCGCCATTTTTCGGGACAGATCGGGGCGGATCAGAGCCCTGATCCGTTTATATATATATTTTTTGGAATAATTTTTTTTAGCTAAGTCTAACCACCTCTAAATTGTAATTTAAGTTCTAAATCTTTCATCTATTTATTATTTAATCTTATTTATTTTTCATACGGGGCGGATTGGATCGGATCACACATGATCCGATCTGCACCGCAATCCACCCCAATCTGCTCCAATCGGTCCCGTTGATTTGCAGATCGAGAATTTTTCACTCCATTCGGATCCAGTATCATCAAGTTCGGGGCAAATCGAATATTTTTGTCATCCTTATCCAACACCCATAACTTACAATTTGTTTGGTAGTATTTAAATTATAATTTTAACTAGTCAAATATATTATTTATCCACACATTTTGTAAGATCTACAACTTACTAATCACTTATTATTCACACATTCTATAAGACTCACAACTTATAAGCACTTAAAAAATAATTTCAGCACTATCAAAAATGCACAATCTTCTCCTTACCTTGTTTTCCAACAATCGAAGCCAAATTTCTACAAGAAGCTTCGCAATTTGACCACTATCAGTATATATTACAGAATTAGAACACATTGAACTAGACATGAAACGGTTGATTCCCTTTCAAGAATTATCATTGGCAACACCAAACAAGTTCTGTCCAATTCCAATTCCAAACAGAACTAGACATAATTGGTGCTCACCCCTATCGACGAATTTTTTTGACACAACATATTGAACAAGATTTCATCGAGTTAATTGATTATTAAGGAAAAAAATGAATCATGAATCATTTTTGTGGGGGAATTTGGCGCAAAATGGTCCTTAACCTTTGTCTTCAATGGGAAAATGGTCATAGCGTTTATTTTTTAACACAGAAGTTCATAACCTATGTATTTTAGTGCACACTTATATGATAAAAAAGACAATTATGTCCTTAGTTTTAATTAGAGAAAATTGTTGGATTCCTAACCTCTACAAAATGTGCAAATAAGTCCGGTAAATTTATTAAACAATATTTAATTTTGTATACTAAATATATCATTATAGTCGTATGAATTAAATTTTTTATATGAGAAAAATATAATTTTGAATAAAAATTAAGTTAACTAAATAACAAAATGATGTATATAATTTTATGCCATTAAATAAATCTTATTATATTTTTATTTAATATTTATATACTGATAAAAATTAATTTACACATTATGTGTTGTTTATTTTTGAACAAAAATAAAAAGATAAATTAAAATATGAAGAATACAATTGGATGTCTAATATTTGTAGTTAATAAACATACAGTTCAATTAAATAAAAGTATTTGAGCATCAAGTTTGTAACAATATTTTTTTTTTGTTATAACAATAAAATAAAAGTTTAACTTTAAATAATATAATTATGAAATAGCAAAATAATAATTTTATTTGACATGTTTATTAATAATTATCAGCTTAATTTTTAGTTATTTTATAATAGTTCGTAAAATATAAAAATAATTTAGTATATTATCAATTTGGTCAATAAAGTGTTAATTAGAATAAAAAAGGAACTCGTTAGTGTTTTTTAATTTTTTATAAAAAAATGAAAATATCGGACCAATTTTTCACTTTTTGCAAAAGTTAGCAACTCAACTACACTTTTTTCTTATTAGAATTAAGTATATATTAGTCTTTTTCATCAAACAATAACCAATTACGCACCAAAACATAAAAGTTAGAGACTTTTGTACCAAAAAATAAAATTTTAGAGACTATTTCTACATTGAAAGAAAGATTAAGAACTATTTGTACCAAAATTCCTTTTTGTGGAGACATGAGATCTAATATCTATACAATATACCGTGTGTAATAAACGATATTAAAGAGAATTATACAATATATTGAAAAATATCTTTTTCATTTTTTTAATTATAAAATATTATATAGTACTATCAAATATTTTCTACCAAACATACTCTACAGACCTGGCAAATAGGTCGGGCAGCCCAAACCAACACTCAAGAGCCTGGTTATACTTGAAACTGACCCGTTCAGCCCAATTTTTGTGCAGGCTTGTTTTACCACCTTTAATGCTATATAATAGGGATGGCAATAGGGTGAGTCTGGGGCGGGTCGGCCGTTGGACCCGCCAACAGCCCCGCGAACTTTTTTTTTTTTTTTTTGTTAAACTGAAAAATAATTAAAAAAATATATATACAATTTTTTTAAATATTTATACCAAGCAAAACAAAAAAATTATAAGATTTGAGTTGTAGTATAGTGGTTAATGTTAGTAGTTTATAAGTTTTAACCCGGGTTTGATTCTTCTTTAGTCTATTTTTATTGAAAATCATAATTTCTACTATATTTTATGATTTTTTAGAAAAAAAAATTTTTTTTTGGCAGGGCAGGGTTGCCCCGGACCCGGCCCGGGGTAGATTTTTCTGCCCCAAACCCGCCCCTATTGCTTCGTGGGGCGGCGCGGGGCGGCTCTTGGCGAGGCGGGGCGCGGGGCGGGGCGGGGCGGCGGGTTTTTTTGCCATCCCTACTATATAAGAAGGGAAATTTCACAAGTAAGCTATTTTATGTTATTATTTATAAAAAAACTTTAACATGTTTTTAATTCCAAAAATACTGGATTTCATCTAATTTTTAATTAATTATTTAATTGATTAAATATTGTAACAGAATCCTTAATTATCTCATTTACGTTTTTTTATTAAGATTTTATATATAACTAATTAAGATATTCTCTCTCATCAATCTAATCTCTCTCATGTTTTTCTCTCTTTCATCATTTACAATTCTAATCATTTCAACATCTCTCCAACATTATAATAAACTGCAACTCGTCTCGCCCAACTGCAAAGCGTCTTTTTCATGCAAATTGTGTCCGATGATAACATCCCCATAATTATAACCGAAACAGATTTTTGTAACATCGTTTGCAACAGATTAATAACATAGAGAACAAAACAGATTTTTGTACACTGTTTGCAACAGATTAATAATAGAGACAACGAAACGGATTTTTGTAACATCGTCTACAATAAATTAGTAACAGGGACAATGCAAACTGATTTTGTAATAACGTTTGCAACATATTAATAACAGAGACAACAAAACAGATTTTTGTAACATCGTCTACAATATATTAGTAACAGAGACAATGCAAATTGATTTTGTAACAATGTTTGCAACAGATTAAGAACATGGACAATGCAAATTGATTTTGTAACAACTTTTGCAACAAATTAGTAAGCACCTATTCGCCGGCGACTTTCTTCAATATGTGCATCCAAATGACTTTCTGTTTGGAATGTAATGCAGGCTTCTTCACATAGTTAGGCGATTCCTTCTTTGCCGCCGACCGAGTCATTCTGCGAGTAGGCGTATCCATTTTGGGTATCTTTGTCCAGCGACTAAATTTTCTATAAATTGGAGGTTAGGCTTTCACATAGTGATGGAACCCTAGAGATTAGAGAGATGAGATTATACTGTAGGCGACAATGTCAGGGATATGGGTGTGCTAAAGAAGGATAGAGAAGAGGAATATGGTATTTTCTCTCTCCCACAATTTTTTCTCTCTCTCTCTCCGCAAAATTAATGGGGATGTATATTATGTTTTCTTTTGTAAATATTATATTATATAAATAATACACAATATTTTTAAAATAAAAACATTAGAAAAGTAAATTTAATAACATATTGTATATATATAGTAATGGATGTAATTTTCTCATATAAAAAACGTTTAGGCACAAATTAGAACCTTAAGCCTTGTACGTCCGGTGAATGCCAAAATTGAGCCAAGTTTTCTTTATTGGATGGGAAAATGTTGGAGACAATTAGAATTAATGTTTGAAAACAATGGGTTAACCAATAAAATGCAATTAAAATTGAGGGTAGCATTCATCATTTTCATTAATGGGTGAATTTGGGTTTGGATTCTAAAGAGCATCCGTGTGGGTACAATTGGCATATTAATTCCTAACAAAGTGACATTGTAACTCATGTGAGATTTGTTAAATATAAATAAAAATATAAGTTGGGTGATCAACACGAAAACAATCTTGCAAATCCAACACAAAGGAATTTACCATGAAGAACGGATTTTATTTACTCGGGCACATAGGCCTAGCTTGTACGCCACTGAAAAAGCGTGTACAAACTGGAGATTTGCAAGCTCAATTCACCGATTTGAAATGTAATTGAAAAAAAAAAATTCGAGCTTGCAACAAAATCATTTTCAATGTGTACTTCGACATTTTTGTTAATCTCCCCAAGTCTGCCAACCTGTTAGTTCATGTTGAGATGCTTTATATTTTAGGATTTTTGACCTTCGACGATTTCGGCATGAGTCTATGAACAGCCAGTGTCATCTAGTCTCTTAGCTATATACTACTCTATGTACTTTTAACAACAGATGATAAACTCAAACTAAGAGGTTCACTAGTTATTAAAGATATTTGTAAGTGAAGGGAAAGAGAGCAATATATTAATATTAATATTCAAATGAGAAAAGGGCCAAGGGGTATGAAAATAACATATGTTGTATCTTAAGCCCATTTGGCTAAAAGAGACATACATCCAGCACCTAGAAGAAGAGAAACATTTGCCCCTAACTGAAGTTTTCCATTGCTTTGCATTTTTGGACTCATAAAGTCGGCTGAAAGAAGATCTACAAGTGCCATGTAGATCAAGATTCCGGCCGATGCTGAATTAAAAACCCCCTCAACAATAAGAGCTGTGGAACTCGTGTCTCTATAAATGTTGCTTATTCCAATGCCTATCACAATACCAAGTGGGGTTGTAAGCGAGAAAAAAAGTGCCATTATTGTAACTGCCCGTGATTTAAACTTAGCCTGCAAATTAAGAATCCAAATAATTAAGTTAAATACTCGAGATTTGATACAAAAACGGACAACTCAATAACAATCGGACACATAAAATAAAAGAAAGATAGAACAATTAAAATATGTTACATGTGTATGATTTCTAATATAAAATTTGACACCTTGTCAAGTATCAAAATGCTTATAACGAAACTAAAATCTTGTCAAACTAGCGTTTCTTGCATTTCAATGCTAGACAGCAATTTTCCTCCATACATTCCATAAAATCATTTCAGAATTAGCCTCTTTTCAAACAAAAATGAACAAAAAATCTTTCAGAAAAGCTAAAACATTTCATGCCTTTAATTCAAATTAGGCTGAAAACTGAAACCCGATGCCAAATCTTAGACATACACTTGTGTTACATTTTCATTTCGACCAAAATTGAGCATTAAAAAAAAAAAAATTGTTTGAAACCGAGAAAAGAATACCTGGGTTATGCATCCTCCGAGCCCTACGCCTTCAAAGAATTGATGGAACGTCAAAGCAGCAATTAAAGGCTTTATTGTTTTAGGACTTTCGGAAGCCCCCACTGCAATTCCAATAATTACAGAATGAACTATAATCCCCAACTCCAACACCTACAACACAATCAAAATTAATTATTATTTATTAGAATAATCAAATCATTTCACATTCATACATAAATATAAATAAATATATATATATGGGGAAACGTTGGTCAGTGCGTTGGTTAGCCGAGAGTAGGTGGTCCCATTATACAACAACAGTATAAAAACAAAAAATGAAGATAAGGGATGATGTTATTACTTGTGAGATTACACGATGACGAAGAAGTTGTGTTTCACCAGAATTGTTTTCAATAGATACTGATCCATGTGCATGACCATGGGTGGCGTGACTATGAACATGGACTACCATTTCTACATCTCCACTAGCTATCTGTGTTTTGCCACTCGATTTCTTCCTATAATAAGATGTTGCATATGTGTCGACCATAAGAGTCCCAATGGCAGAAACCATTGCAACAAAGCCTGCGAATGGGAAATCTGACCACGGGTGGGGGTTAATACATGGGGACGTCAAATTTTCAAAAGCATCAGGAAGCACATGTATGAAGCCAGTCGATAAAATTACTCCAGCTGCAAATGCTTTTATAATGAAAAAAAAGTTCTTCTCTGGACTCAAAGCTGGTATTGTCTTACCCAAAATGGGAAGACAAACCCCAATTGCACTCGCAACCAATATCGAAGCAATTGCAGCCAATTTATATTTGAGTGCTAAGGCTTTGTTCCGTTCTTCCTCCTCCTCATCGGATTCACATGTGCAATCCCCTAAAACTGCAGTCGGAAACAATAAGATGAAAGCCAAGAAAACAATCTTGCAAATCCATCCATGTGAATATGATTCAAAATTCATCATGAGAAACTCTCAAAGTTGTTGTGTGTAATACAGCAATTAAAAAGACATGGACAAGTCAACAGAGTTTTTAAAGATGATTTCAATTTAATGTCAAATTAAATGTGAATTGCTTTCAAAAGGGATGAAGACAAAATGAGCTCACATGTATCTATATATGTATGTTATATGTATTAATGTATATATACAAGGAAGGTTAGAGAGTAAATGTTTTGTAAGCATATCGACATAACAAACTCTTGTAGGAAAGAAAATAAGAAACTTAATTAAACTAGTATATCGTTTATTGGTAGAATTTGACCATGAAAAAATAAATAAAGATTGATAGGAGGAACAAGGTTGAAAAAGAAAGAATTGGAGATGGTGAAGTGAAAGAGAATTGAGAAAGAGAGAATTGAAGAAATTAAAAAAAAAAAATTTGGGGAAAGTAAAACAAACGTAAGTAATTTTTTTGAGTCAGTAGAGGAGAAACTCCCTATGGTCGTAACGTAATTATATATTTTGATTTCAAAGTCAATGTCATCATTTTCCTAGAAGTTTGACATAATTAACTACAAGTGAATATAGTGATATGTATATTTAAAAATAAAACTTATCCAACTAAATTTTATTTTAAATAAATTTGTATTAACTAAGTTTGTATTTGGCATTGCTTTTTTAAAGTCTAAAAGCACTCTTTGAAGGACAAAAGTATTTTTCATTAAAATTTTGGATATTTCGTTAAAGGGTGGCTTTATTTACACTACAAGTTGTTATAAGCGCACAACATCTTAAATATATTTAAGATCTTCAACTTTTGTTCATTGTTGAAATTATGTTCTTAAATTTTTGTCATTAAATTATTATCTTCAACTTTCATTAATTAGCACATTTCATCATTAATGATAGTTTCTCTCGAGATATTTTATTTACGTGCTTTGAAATGAGGAAAAATATTTTATCGTAGTTTTGTATTTATTGTTTTTTTTAAATATGACAGTCGTTTTACGAATTCTCCACAAATATTTCAGATAGAAACCGTTATCAAACAGAAAATATACTAATTCATAAAAAGTTTAAGATAAAAATGTGATTAAAAAAATTGTGGACATGAGTGCTATAATATTCATAGATTAAGGGTGTTAAATGTAATTAAAATGTGGTGCAAAAAATAAAAAGTGTTGTGTGGATATAATTGGGTAATTATATTCACATTACACTTTTTATTATCCATATCGTGTTTTAATTGCAATAAAGGTCCCCTAACTTTTGATATTTAGACACTTATCTCTTTAACTTTTTTTCATCGTATTTTTATCATTAGTTTTCATTTAGTTTTTACATCTGGTCTCGTATGAAAATTTTTGTCTAAATATTATTCTAATGTGCATTGAAATGAGGGAAAATATTATGTCAAACTTTCTTGTTTGTTATTTATTTTGATTATGTAAAAATATTAGAAGAAAAAAATATATATATTTACGCCCTCCTAGTTAATTTTTTGGATAAAAATTATTATCAAAGACAAATATAAAACATGCAAATTAATAATAGTTTGATGATAAAAATTTGCTAAAAAAGTTTAGACATAAATGCAAAAGTGACCAATAGTTAGAAACTTTCATTACAATTAAAATATAATCTACTTAACAAATAATATTGTGGTAATATAATTACCCTTCGTTAAAATCAATAAATTTTTATTGACTATAAAACCAGCTTTTGTAAACTGTTGTAGAAAAGTTCAAATATAGAGTTTTTCTACAAAAAAAATTTAAACTTAGCTTTTACATAAAATTGAATGGACATTTAATACAATTTTTAAAATTTTCTTCACATTAAAGGGAAAAAAAAATTATATGTACTATTATCAATTAATTTTGGGAGGGTTTATTTATGACATACTTTAATCATATTTTTCTCATTATTTATTATTTTATTTTATTATCTCCGTTACTTCATTTAACAAATATATATCATATCATATTGGTGTGTCATTTCACATACGTTCGATAGAGTTTTTTGTAGAAAAAATAGGTTTCTTTGATTTTTCAAAAAATTTAAAGGTGAAATAACAAAATTATTCTTACTATTTTGAAATGGAATTGTGTTGAGTAAGAAAAATTTTGTCATTTCACCTTCAAAATTTTTGAACAGTAAAAAAACTCATGTAAAAAAAATCATTTCTTGCCTTGGAAACTCTATCGAACAAGTTCTATATATATAGTTTAAACAAATAAAATTTATATAATATGATATATAATAAAATAACTAGCCATGATAATTTCATTTAAATATTAATTTTAATGGATTTCATAGTATATTAAAATAAATATTATTTATTAAAAAAATCGTGAAATATAAAAAAAAATAATTAATATTTAATCAAATAAATATGTAGTTTGTATAAATATATTTTTATAACAATACTATTGAATAATCATTTAACGTTGACAACACTTTTCAGCAACTGGATCAACTGTGCTTAGCAGACTCTAATAATTTAAACTTGTAAGAAATTTTTTTAAATATATTTGAATCAAATATTAAAACAAGAAAAAAGTACAATCAATGTGATGTGGATAAATAGTTCAAACCATTAAAATCTTAAAATATAGTATGTTGACCTTTATCGAATTTATCTATTTAATCAAGAGTTCCTTTATTTAAAAATTTCTCGACTATTTCATTTGTTGTTCTCTTAAATCTTTTTGGTACAAAATATTACTCTCTTCGTCCCAAATATATAGGCTGATTGGATTTTTCACATGGATTAAGAATGTTATTAAAAAAGTAAATTTTATCAATAGTTTTCCTAATTTACCCTTATTTAATGAGTATTATTTAATGTACAATTTTAAAATGAAGTTGGAAAAAATGATTATAAATAAGCAAATTAAATAAGAGTATTTTAGTAAAAGAACAAAAAAAAAAAAAAAAAAAAACACCTCAAAAATAGAAACAAGCCTATATATTTGGGACTAGAGAAAAAAGAAATGTGGCATATATATTTGAGACGAAGAGAGTATATTATACTTATTAATTTAGAGTATGTAGGTCATACAGAATGTGTAAACAAAAATTGAGTAAAGTTGTGGATTTTTTGAAATGTGTAAATAAAAATGATGTTTGACCAATTTATAAGTGTTTATAAGTACTGACAAATGTACTCTTAATGTTGAAAATGACAATTGTTTACTTGTTGGCCACAATTTAAAATATCCAAAACTTATTCCAATCGAATAAAACTTGTTCTTTTTTAATTGAATGATGCTTTTTCATATAGGACAATCTTGACTATGTAGAACTCGAAATTTTTATCACTTTGAGTCCAGTTCTGCTATCCTAAATGTATATCTTTGTAATCGTTTTTTTAATAAAAAATTTACACATCATCAAATAAATATAAGTCAATTTTAAAAGTAAGTGTGAATATATTAAATAATTATATTTTTTTAATAATGTGTAAATTTTTTATTGAAGAGACGTAACAATTGACTTGGAGTCAACTAGAGTCACTATTGAAAGATAAATTGGCCCAAAAAAATATCAAATCAATTTAGATGGTGGACCTGGACATCGTGGTTTGTTTGATTTTGGCTTTTTCACTCAATAATCACCACACATATTATAATACAAGAAAAGAAAAAGATGAAATGAATTAATAATTGTTTCTTTATTTTAATTATTATATGTTTTTGTAACTTTTGTACGAACTAATTAAGAACGTGTGCGTTGCACGGAGTTTTGTTAATGTCGTAAAAAAAATTTGTATTCTTCAAATTTTTAAATAATAATATTTTGATAGTTGTTATAGATTTTTATCTATTCAAATATCTAAAGCGCACCCACGCCACTAGGATTAAAAGATGACAAGAAACTTTTTATTTGCTTAAAAATCCAAAAATAATTCATTAGTGAACAAGATTGATCTAAACTGCTGAAAAGAGGGCCAAGAAAATTTGCTTATGAGAGTTGGTGTTTTAAGAGCATCTGCAATGAATGTGTTAGTTCAACTGTTAGTGTCAAATGTTAGGTAGAAGTAGGGACTAAGATCTTGGTCCTCACCTCGAATATTTTTTTATTTTATTTTATTTTTATGTTTTAAAATTTAAATCGTATATAAAAAAATAAATTGTTTCCGCATCAATTATTGATTAATTAATCTAAGTTGTTATTAGCTTTACTTCTCTCTCTCTCTCACACACACACACACACTCTAACTAGTATTTAGCTCGTGTAATGCACGTGACATATTGCAATACAGTATTTAATATTGTTTTGATTATTTATTTTATATTATTTTTATAGAAAATTTTATAATTCTGTAATTTAATATGTATTTGGGAAAAGATTTATTTGGAAATACAAAAAAAAGCTATTAGCTAGGTAAACACGGATGATTAGCATAGGGAAATTGTATTCAAAATGTAATAAGAATTACATAAAAGACAATAATTAAAATACAAATTAAGATATTCATTGATAAATGGAAACTTGATCTGGACATAGCGGGGAGGGGGGGGGGGGGGGGGGGGGGGGTAATATCAACAATATTTTCTTGAACAATATGAAATAAAATAATTAAATTTGACATTTCATGATACCAGACCAACATCTTACTCTCTTAACTAAACAAAAGGATGTATTTTCCAATTAATACATACACATCCCCAGTTTTTATCTGCAACACATCCCCGATTGGCCGGTCCGATTTTTGTGCGGGCATGTTTTGCCACCTCTAATACTATGAGCTTGTTCAAGAAGATAAACAGAATTAGAGTTACCGCTTTCTTTTATTTTGGAATGTGGGACGATAATAGAGGTTCTCGCTTTCAGAGTTTAGGTACAGGATCACCCTAAGATGATCATTTCATGGCTATTGAGAACGAATTAAATCAAATGGTTCTATTTCTCAATATTTTTGATTTGCTTCTATTGAACCAAGGACTTCAAAAAAGAAACAAGAAAACATTCATCATCCAATTCCTCTCGTCGGTCAACTTCAAGTTTTTAATTAGTGAAGTATGGTCTTTCCAGCGAATTATGGTATTTTTTGAAACCTCAAATCCAAATCAAGAAAAATCCGTCAATAAATGATGAACTCCATTATACAGATGGTAGGACAGGGTTAAGGCAGTAATCTCAACGGAGATTAGGATGAGCTTTGATAAATAAAAGAAAAATTGGAAGACATTGGGCAAAAACGGATTTTTCTAGCACGATATATTTGACTTTTCAAAAGTTTTGAAAGTAAAATGAAAAAATTGTCCTTAATCGATACAGTTCTATTTTAAAGTAGTAAAGACAATTTTGTCATTTTTCACCTTCAAAAAATTTGAAAAGTCAAACATGTCATACTAGAAATTTGTCCAAAATTGAGCCAAGTTTTCTTTATTGGATGGGAAAATGTTGGAGACAATTAGAATTAATGTTTGAAAATAATGGGGTTAACCAATAAATTGCAATTAAAATTGAGGGTAGCATTCATCATTTTCACTAGTAAAATTCAGAAAATGTGTGGTAAAACATAAAATTTCAACATAAACAGTGCTAAGATCGTAAGATGACCTACTTATGATACTCATTGGTCTAAAATGGGTGAATTTGGGTTTGAATTCTGAAGAGTATCCGTGAGGGTACAATTGGCATATTAATACCTAACAAAGTGACAGTGTATCTCATGTGATATTTGTCAAATAGAAATAAAAATATAAGTTGGGTGTTTTACAACACAAGAATTTACCACGAAGAGAGGACTTTATTTCCTCGGGCACATAGGCCTAGCTTGTACATATGCCCGGTTTTGGACTGAGGTCAGTGAAGCAACCCCCTCGGGCCCAAAATCGAAGGAGCCTATTTTTATTTTTTTAAAAAAAATTATTTTTGATTACTGAAGTTGGCCCAAAAAAATACTTGTGCAAATATGGCCCAAAATCGAAGGGGAGCCCATCTTTATTGCTCTGGCTCATGTTTACTGTTTTTTTTTATGTTAACAATTAATTTCGTAAAAGACTTGTACATTTTAAATACATACTGTAATTTGGGATCCATTGGGGGTATAATTTATGAAATTCGTCTCAAACCCTGAAAATTTCAGAATTGGCTTTTCTTGTATGCCACTAAGAAAGCTTGTACAAGCTAAGCTGGAGTTTTGCAAGCTCAAATCACCAATACGTAATGTAATTGAAAAAAATAAATCGAGCTTGCAAGAAACGTTGTATTTCAATGTGTACTTCGACATTTTTGTTAAAGAAAGAGGAGCAATATTAATATTAATATTGTTGAAATGAGAAAAGGGCGGTATGACAAAAACACATGTTATATCTTAAGCCCATTTGGCTAAAAGAGACATACATCCAGCACCTAGAAGAAGAGAAACATTTGCCCCTAACTGAAGTTTTCCATTGCTTTGCATTTTTGGACTCATAAAATCGGCTGAAAGAAGATCTACGAGTGCCATGTAGATCAAGATTCCGGCCGATGCTGAATTAAAAATCCCTTCAACAATAAGAGCGGTAGAACTCGTGTCACTATAAATGTTACTTATTCCAATACCTATCACAATGCCAAGTGGGGTTGTGAGAGAGAAGAAGAATGCCATTATTGCAACTGCTCGTGATTTAAACTTAGCCTGCAAATTAAGAGTCCAAATAATTAAGTTAAACACTCGAGATTTGATACAAAAACGGACAACTCAATAACAATTGGACACATGAATAAGAAAAAAATTAATAATATGTTACATGTGTATAATTTCTAATACAAAATTTGACACCCTGTCAAATATCAAAATGCTTATAAAGAAACTAAAATCTCGCCAAACTAGCGTTTCTTGCATTAGCCAGCAATTTTCCTCCATACATTCCATATCTTTTCAATTTGATCTGAATATGTTGACCATATTGAATAAAACAAAAATGGTCAAAAAATCTTTCAAAAAGCTAAAATATTTCATACCATTAGTTCAAAGTATGCTGAAAACTGAAATCCAATGCCAAATCTTAGACATACCCTCGTGTTATTTTTATATTTCGACCAAAATTGAGCATCACAAAAAAAAAAAAAAAAAAAAAAAAAAAAATCGAATACCTGGGTTATGCATCCTCCAAGCCCTATGCCTTCAAAGAATTGATGGAACGTCAAGGCAGCAATTAAAGGCTTTATTGTTTTAGGACTTTCTGAAGTCCCCACAGCAATTCCAATAATTACAGAATGAACTATAATCCCCAACTCCAACACCTAAAACACAATCAAATCGTTTCACATTCATATATATATATATATATATATACAACAACCGTGTAAGAACAAAAAAATGAAGATAAGAGAGGATATTATTACTTGTGAGATTACACGATGACGGAGAAGTGTTTCACCAGAATTGTCTTCGGTAGATACTGATCCATGTGCATGACCATGGGTGGCATGAGTATGAACAGGGACTACTCCTTCTTCACCTCCACTAGCTACCTGCGTCTTGCCACTCGATTTCTTCCTATAATAAGATGTTGCATATGTGTCGACCATAAGAGTCCCAATGGCAGAAACCATTGCAACAAAGCCTGCGAATGGGAAATCTGACCACGGGTGGGGGTTAATACATGGGGACGTCAAATTTTCAAAAGCATCAGGAAGCACATGTATGAACCCTGTCGATAAAATTACTCCCGCTGCAAATGCTTTTATAATGAAAAAAAAGTTTCTATCTGGACTCAATGCTGGTATTGTCTTACTCAAAACGGGAAGACAAACCCCAATTGCACTTGCAACCAAAATCGAAGTAATTGCAGCCAATTTATATTTGAGTGCTAAGGTTTTGTTCCGATCTTCCTCATCAGATTCACATGTGCAATCCCCTAAAACTGCAGTCGGAAACAATAAGATGAAAGCCAAGAAAACAATCTTGCAAATCCATCCATGTGAATATGATTCAAAATTCATCATGAGAAACTCTCAAAGTTGTTTTGTGTAATACAGCAATTAAAAAGACTTGGACAAGTCAACGGAGTTTTTACAGATGATTTCAATTTTAATGTGAATTGCTTTCAAAGGGATGAAGACATAATGAACTCATATGTATCTATATATATATGTTATATGTATATATATACAAGGAAGGTTAGAGAGTAAATGTTCTGTAAGCATGTCAGACATGACAAACTCTTGTAGGAAAGAAAATAAGAAACGTATTTAAATTTGTATATCGCTTATCGGTGGAATTTGACCGTAGAAAAATAAATGAAGATTGATAGGAGAAACAAAATTGAGAAAGAAAGAATTGACTATGTAGAACTTGAAACCTTTATCACTTTGAGTCCAGTTCTGCTATCCTAAATATATATCTCCGTAGCCGTTCTTTTAATAAAAAATTTACAAATTATTAAATAAATATAAGTCAATTTTAAAAGTAGGTGGGAATATATTAAATAATTGTATTTTTTTAATAATGTGAAAATTTTTTGTTGAAGAGACATAACAGTTGACCTGGAGTCAACTGGAGTCACGAGTTTCAACGTCTGAAATGAATATGCGAGACCCAAAAAGAAAAATTGGCCCAAAAAATTGTCAGAGTCAATTTAGATGGTGGACATGGACCATTATGGTTTGTTTGATTTGTCTTTTCACTCAATAATCACCACACATATTATAATACAAGAAAAGAAAAAGATGAAATGAATTAATAATTGTTTCTTTATCTTAATTATTATATGTTTTTGTAACTTTTGTACGGACTAATTAAGAACGTGTGCGTTGCACGGATTTTTGTTAATGTCGTAAAAAAAAATTTGTATTCTTCGAATTTTTAAATAATAATAGTTTGATCGTTGTTATAGATTTTTATCTATTCAAATATCCAAAGCGCACCCACGCCACTAGGATTAAGAGATGACAAGAAACTGTCTATTTGCTTAAAAATCCAAAAACAATTCAGTAGTGAACAAGATTAATCTAAACTACTGAAAAGAAGGCCAAGAAAATTTGCTTATGAGGGTTGGTGTTTCAAGAGTATCTGCAATGAATGTGTTAGTTCAACTGTTACTATCAAATGTCAAGTAGAAGTAGGGACTAAGATCGTGGTCCTCACCCCGAATATTTTTTTATTTTATTTTATTTTTATGTTTTAAAATTTAAATCGTATATAAAAAAATAAATTGTTTCCGCATCAATTATTGATTTATTAATCTAAGTTGTTATTAGCTTTACTTCACACACACACACACACACACACACACACACACACAAGTATTTAGCTCATGTAATGCATGTGACATATTGCAATACAGTATTTAATATTGTTTTGATTATTTATTTTATACTATCTTTATAAGAAATTTTATCATTCTGTAATTTAATATGTATTTTCTTGAACATTATTAAATAAAAGAATTAAATTTGACATTCCATGCTATCACATTAACATCATCCAATCGACATTTGAATAAGGTTTCTTGCTTTATCAGAAGTTGAGCATTTTGGAAACATGCAAGTGGATTTCAGAATCACTCTCTTAACTAAACAAAAGGATGTATTTTCCAATTAATACATGCACATCCCCAGTTATTAACCGCAATACAATAACATTTAACGTATTAAAAATATTTTTGAAATTGGGAAGGACTTGGATATTATAATGCTTTGCATTTTTGGATTCATAAAGTCGGGTGAAAAAATATATACGATTACCATGTAGATCCAAATTCCAACTGATGCTAAATTATAAATCCCCTCAACAATAAGAGTAGTGAGACTCGTCTCACTATAAATGTTGCTTACTCCAAAATCTATCACAATGCCAATTGGGATTGTGAACAGGAATAAAAAAGTCATTCATCTCAATAAGAATGACTTTTTAAGATGGAACTCAAGTCTTAATACAAATATCTTTGTACGTATATATCGATATATATAAGCAATATAGTAATATAAAAGAGTTTGTCAACTTCATGGATTCTGAAATGATGTCATCATAATTCCTACAAGTATGATTCAAATAAACTACTCCTGAAAATAGAGTTAAAAGATTAATTAGGAGGTTAATCAATTAATTAATCTCATTGTAGACATTAAGAAAAAGATAAAATTAAATGCCATATGCATACATAGTCCTAACCATCAAAACCTCGAAGTGTACGCTTAATTTATCATTTTTTTTTTTAAACTCAAAATCGAAAGCTTTTTTTGGGGGATCTTAAAAATATGTGGACATTTTAGATTGAATAAGATGGGATACGATGACACTTAAATATCTTTCATCTTTCTTCTCTTCAAATCTCTTTAGTCTAACTTCGTATGACTTAAAAATGCACGTCCATTGATAAACGTAATTTACATGATACTTAAATATCTTATATCTTTGTTCTCTTCAAATCTCTTTAGTCTAACTTTGTGTGACTTGAAAATTTACGTGAATTGATAAGCGTAATTTATACATTTATCTTAACTGCTTAACGAAGAGTTTTTGTTAGTCTAAGTTTTTTAGAGTCGATATCTATTGAATTTTAGTTCATCAATTTTTGTAATTTGTATGATAAAATTTTCGAACTCGAGTTACATTTGTGAAATCGGCGAGAAAATGATAAAACCTTAAAAATTTTGAAGTGAAGATTAAGAGCCAAACATTGGAGTATGAGAAAGAAGAGAAAAATGAAAAGAAACAAAGTGTTTTGAAGTGATAATGAAGAGTAGAAGTAAATAATTAAACACTCGAAAGCAAAGATGGAAGAAGAATGTCATACGCGTGGGGTAGGTGGAAAACTAGAGTACAAAATTTGATACAAATATCTTCACAAGGAAATTAATATACTATTGGACAGATAATTGAATTAGGAGTTCAATACGTTTTACAAATCATAATTCGAGTTTCCTACAAGAAATTATGACCGATGTCCAAAACAAAAATATATGTACACTTGAGCGGACAGAATGCCCACCCAAGCTGACCCAAGACAAAATTTTCGTCATCTCTCGTTAGATTCATCAACAACTCGAGTTTCTTAGTTTTCAAGCCAGAGGAAGGCACTATTGAAGACTCCATTAGAGATGTTTAAAGGTGGGCAATTGATCTTTTGCTTTTTTTTTTTTTTTATCTTATATTCATAGATTCGGGGTTATGTATTCTCAACCTAATTTGTGTTTTTGTATTTCAAGGATGTTAAGGTAAACTTGTTTTCACTAGGATGATGACGTAAACCTTATATGATGTTTTAATTCAATAATTCTCATTTTTTATTCCAAATTCATGATATGTTGATTATTTGTTAAGTAATTATTGCAAAAGGTGCTTGATCAACGTTTCAACGTTTTTATGACTTATTTTACTTTTGAAGGTTCAATTTAGGTCTAAGTATATTTTGACAAATAACACAAAATCTGATAGAGAATAGAGTTATACCTCTATACTTTGTGCAATCTTAATTGATTGAGTTTTTGTATATTCAAATATTTTATAGAGATATTATTGGATCACATATAAAAATAAGTTTGCGAATTAAAATTGAGTACTTTGTGTAGTCGGAATCCTAGTGCATGTTTTTTACTTGAATTTTCTCTAAAACTCACACTTATAACTGTGCTTTTGTAGAAACTAATAAACTAATTAGTTCAAATCATCCAATCCATTAAAACCTGCGTGTTTTCAAATTAATTTAGTTTTAATTGAATACTCGAATAACAACTCCTTTCCATACTCTTCAATCTCTTCTCTTTTTCTTTCATTTGATTTTGACCCTTCTGATAAGGGGAAAGTCTCAAAGGCAAAGCCCTCCACTTATGTCAGAAGTCCCTTTGACCAAGCGAGTTGTAAATCGAATGATTTTGACCTTTCTTTGGCCTTGAAGACGACCTTGCAATAGTTCAACAACACCATCTATCAAGGTTAAATTCTCATTCTTTGTAAGATTATATTTTATTATTATTATTATTATTATTTATTTACGATAGCGTATATCTTTTTCTTTTCAATCGAAAGTTTTTTTTTTTTTTCCTAAATCTAAAATACATATTGATGTTTTAGATCGAACAAAATTGAATAAACTAACTACAAATAGCTCATTTCTTATCAAATTTCAATATTACGTTTTTACGAGTCAAATTTATAACATTTTATTATTCCAATTACGGAATAAACAGTCATATATAAAAAAAATAAAAAAATTATTTGAATGTTTGACTATTTTAGAAGTACAACATCAATTGTGCAAAACACAAATAAATTTAATCGTTTATGTGGGGCCCGAAAATAAAAAGTCAAAGTCAGCTCTAAAATATGTAAGTTTTTGTCTTTTTCTTTATTTTAATTAAGATAAAATGCACTCCAAGTCCCTATTCTTTGAATGTTATCTCAATTTCGTCTCCATTTAGTTTTATTCACACTTATCTTCTCAACTTTTCAGTATGCGTACAAAATGAAGCTTTGTAACAATGTCCTCCAATTTAAATAAATTTAAATAGCAAAAAAGGAAGAGAGAATTTGCAACTAAGGTTTTAAATCTTTCAAAATTGTAACGTAAAATTTTTAACTTTTTAATCCTAACACTTATGTCCAAAAAAAAAAGAAGAAAAAAAAAATTAAAGAAATAATAAATATATATTCGTCTTTCCCACTCTACCATCACCACTATGATCATGCAACCGCACTCTCACTAATCGGGAGTTCCTCTCCCTGGTTTTCGACCCAAACTGGGTCAGAAACCATGGGGAGAAATCAACCCCGGTTGATTGCGAGAAAGTATAGGGTGTTGGTGTAATTTGTTCTAACAATTATCCTTTTGTATGAATTCACATGAAATAGACAAAATAAAAACACCCCGCTGGTCAATAATTCGCACGCTTTTTGTAATTATATGATAAATTCTTAGATATGAAAGGCCAAAGGGCCCAAATGAATGATTGTACGGTGGTGTACAAGAGCCACCACCCGTGTCAAAGGAAGAATTAGTTGACTCAGTGCAGCCGTCCAGCCCTCCATGATTTCCATATTCACGCTCTTGGGCTGCAAATTCTCCATTTAATTTTATGTTTTTGCTGATTTAATTTATTTAAGTTAAATGACAAAATTGTCAGAAATAATCATCTGCGTGAATTGTTGAAAGATTGAATTTGATAAATGCAAATAAAATTGAATGAAGATGAATTTGAGACAATATTCAAATGATAAGGACTCTAAATATGATTTACCCTTATATTTATTATATATTTTGTACATTTTGTATAGACTAGATAAGAACACGTGCGTGCGTTGCACGTAATTTATAATAATGTTGTAATTTTGTTTTGTTATTAAATTTTTTAAATAATAATAATTTGATAGTTATTTTGGATTCATAAATTCTAAAGTGGCGTCCCTTCTCTCTTAAATTCCAACACCCATAACTTACAATTTGTTTGGTAGTATTTAAATTATAATTTGACTAGTTAAATATATTTTTTTATCCACATATTTTGTAGGATTTACAATTTACTATTCGCTCATTATTCACACATTATAGAGGACTCACAATTTATAAGTACTTAAAATATAATTTCAGCACTACTAGTATATTTTACAGAATTAGAACAATTTAAACCAGATATGAAACAGTAGATTGCTTTCTAATTCTCACTGGCAACACCAAGCAAGTTCGATCCAATTCCAATTCCAATTCCAAATACAACTAGAAGGATTGGTTTATGTCCACCCCTATGGACGAATTTTTCTGATACAACGTAATGAACAAGATTTAATTTCATTGAGTTAATTGATTATTAAGGGAAGAAATAGATCATGGTTAATTTTTGTGGGGGAATTTGACGCAAATGGTCCTTAACTTTTGTCTTCAGTGTAGAAAATGTCAATAACATTTATTTTTTTTAGCACAGGAGTCTCTAATCTATGTATTTTGGTGCGCAATTGATCCTTATTTCATAAAAAAAAAAAAAAAAAAAAGATAAATATACCCTTGTTTTAATTAGAAAAATTGTATTTGGATTCCTAACCTCTACAAAATTTGCGAATGAGTGTGGTAAATTTATTAAACAATATTTAATTTTGCATACTAAATGTCATTATAGTCATGTAAATTAAATTTTTCATAAGAAAAAAATATAAAATTAATGGCTTTAAATATATGTAATTACTATGTGATATGAAAAATTTGAATAAAATTAAGTTAGATAAGTAACAAAATAACGTATATAATTTTATGACATTGACAAAATCTTGTTATATTTTTATTTTATATAAAAATACAAATAAAAATTAATTTATACATTATGTGATTATGTGTTGTTTATTTTTGAACGAAAATAAAAAGATAAATTAAAATATGAAGAATACAGTTGTATGTATAATATTTGTAGTTAATAAGTATATAACTCAATTAAATAAAGAGAAATTGGCCAAAATGGTCATTAACCTTTGTACTTAGTGCGGAAATGGTCTTTAACGTTTATTTTTTGGCACAGAAATCTATAACTTATGTATTTTTGTGCGTAATTGGTTCTTATTTGATGAAAAAGACAAGTATGCCCCTAATTTTAATTAGAAAAAATTACAATTGAATTTCTAACCTTTACAAAAAGTACAAATGAGTTCGATACTTTATTTTTTTTATAAAATATTAAAGGAAAATAACAATTTTGTTTTTTTTGAATTAACGATTTATTAACTAAATTGATAATATACTAAATTGTTTTGTATATTTTACGAACTATTATAAAATAATTAAAATTTAAGCTCATAACTAGTAACAAATATTTAAAATAAAGTTTTTATTATTATTATTATTATTATTATTATTATTATTATTATGTTGTTGTAATTATATTATTTAAAATTTAAACTTTTATTTCATCGTTACAACGTAAAAGAAAAAATAATTTTTTCACAAACTTGATGTTGAAGTACTTTTAGTAAATTAAGTTATTCGTTTATTAACTACAAATATTAAGGGGGTGTCTCCAACTCAAATTTGAATGAATTTGAAAAATTCAAATAAATTTAGGTGTTTTCAATTCAAATTTTAATAGAATTCATTGAAATTTAGGTGTCCCCAACTCGGATTTAAATAGATTCTTTAAAAATTTAAGTGTTCTCAATAACTAGTGAATTTCTAAAGATTTCATTAATTAATGGATTTTGACAGATTTAAATAGATTTGGAACTATAATTATAACTACTAAAAATTCTAACAATTCTTGTTCCAAACCTCAAAATTTCAATTGATTTCTCTCTCTCTCTCTCTAACATCTCACTTTTCACATATAATTTTGCTGAAATTATTTTGTATCAATTGACTTTTTTTCTTTCTTTCTCTCACAAACCTCTCACCTTTCACATAAATTTTACTGAAACTCTTTTATACCAATTTGTAATTATTCACGTCTTTATTCCGTTTTTCTCAAAACGATGCCCATATTTCCAACTTCATGAATTTTTTGTTTAAAATGATAAAGTTAAGAATTTCTTTTTAACGTACAATAATGTTATAAATTTTATTTTTTAATCACAATGTTATTTTTTTTAGTGATCTAGTCAAACATTATACTATTTTCTTAGTTTTTTTTAAAAAAAAATAATAATCCGTTTATGCACAATGAGTGGTTATGGTTAAAAAAAATCACAAATATGAACTCTATCAACCTCTATAATTTAGAATTCTTTAAAAGTTAAAACGTTTCGATACTCATTTTTAATATTTAAAATGTAAATTATATGTATCAATATATCATGAATTAGTTGTCCTTTTTTTTTTTGTCTATTTAAAAAAAAAATTGTGCTTTTATGGTGAGTTTACTTGTCAACATTAATTTTAGAGTAAGTTTCTCGTCAAGACATAATTTGGTTTTAAAAAAAAAAATAGACTTGAAATGTTATGATGAACTTTTAAATTTTTTTCAAAATTTACAGTTGACACAATTGAGGAGATGAAAATATAATTTTTAATAAAAAGACCACAAATTCAATGAAATCCATGAGAATCTATTAAAATCTATGATATAGAAATCTATCAAAATCTTATCAAATATGTCAAATTCAATTAAATTCCATGAAATTTATAAAAATTTATAAATATTAAGAAATCTATTAAAATCTGAGTTGAGGACACCCTCCTAAAGTTTCAACTATATTTTTCATATTTTAATTTATCATTTTATTATCGTTCAAAAATAAAGAACACATAACATTAAATTAATTTTTATTAGTATTTTTATGTTAAAAAAATATAGTAAGATTGGTTCAGATAAAATTATATACGTCATTTTGTTTTTTTATTTAATTTAATTTTTATTCAAGTTTATTAAATTAAATAATAATTACATATACTTAAAGTACAAAACTGAAGTTTTGCAAGCTCAAATCACCAATACGAAATGTAACTAAAAAAAATAAATCGAGCTTGCAAGAAACATTGTATTTCAATGTGTACTTTAAAGAAAGAGAGCAATATTAATATTAATATTGTTGAAATGAGAAAAGGACCAAGGGGTATGAAAAAAACATATGTTATATCTTAAGCCCATTTGGCTAAAAGAGACATACATCCAGCACCTAGAAGAAGAGAAACATTTGCCCCTAACTGAAGTTTTCCATTGCTTTGCATTTTTGGACTCATAAAGTCGGCTGAAAGAAGATCTACGAGTGCCATGTAGATCAAGATTCCGGCCGATGCTGAATTAAAAATCCCTTCAACAATAAGAGCAGTAGAACTCGTGTCACTATAAATGTTACTTATTCCAATACCTATCACAATGCCAAGTGGGGTTGTGAGAGAGAAGAAAAGTGCCATTATTGCAACTGCCCGTGATTTAAACTTAGCCTGCGAATTAAGAATCCAAATAATTAAGTTAAACACTCGAGATTTGATACAAAAACGGGCAACTCAATAACAATTGGACACTTGAATAAGAAAAAAAAAAATCAATAATTTGTTACACGTGTATGATTTCTAATACAAAATTTGACACCCTGTCAAATATCAGAATGCTTATAAAGAAACTAAAATCTTGCTAAACTAGAGTTTTTTGCATTAGCTAGCAATTTTCCTCCATACATTTCATAAAATCATTTTAGAATTGGCCTCTTTTCAATTTGATCAGATTATGTTGACCAGATTGAAAAAAACAAAAATGGTCAAAAAATCTTTCAGAAAAGCTAAAATATTTCATGCCTTTAATTCAAATTATGCTGATAACTGAAATCCAATGCCAAATCTTAGACATACCCTCGTGTTATTTTTATATTTCGACCAAAATTGAGCATCAAAAAACAAAAAAAATCGAATACCTGGGTTATGCATCCTCCAAGCCCTATGCCTTCAAAGAATTGGTGGAAAGTCAAAGCAGCAATTAAAGGCTTTATTGTTTTAGGACTTTCTGAGGCGCCCACAGCAATTCCAATAATTACAGAATGAACTATAATCCCCAACTCCAACACCTAAAACACAATCAAAATTAATTATTATTTATTAGTATCATCAAATCATTTCACACATATATATATATATATATATTATATATATAAAAACAAAAAATGAAGATAAGAGATGAAATTATTACTTGTGAGATTACACGATGACGGAGAAGTGTTTCACCAGAATTGTCTTCGATAGATACTGATCCATGTGCATGACCATGGGTGGCATGAGTATGAACAGGGACTACTCCTTCTTCACCTCCACTAGCTACCTGCGTCTTGCCACTCGATTTCTTCCTATAATAAGATGTTGCATATGTGTCTACCATAAGAGTCCCAATGGCAGAAACCATTGCAACAAAGCCTGCGAATGGGAAATCTGACCACGGGTGGGGGTTAATACATGGGGACGTCAAATTTTCAAAAGCATCAGGAAGCACATGTATGAAGCCAGTCGATAAAATTACTCCCGCTGCAAATGCTTTTATAATGAAAAAAAAGTTTCTATCTGGACTCAAAGCTGGTATTGTCTTACTCAAAACGGGAAGACAAACCCCAATTGCACTCGCAACCAAGATCGAAGCAATTGCAGCCAATTTATATTTGAGTGCTAAGGTTTTGTTCCGATCTTCCTCATCAGATTCACATGTGCAATCCCCTAAAACTGCAGTCGGAAACAATAAGATGAAAGCCAAGAAAACAATCTTGCAAATCCATCCATGTGAATATGATTCAAAATTCATCATGGGAAACTCTCAAAGTTGTTTTGTGTAATACAGCAATTAAAAAGACTTGGACAAGTCAACGGAGTTTTTACAGATGATTTCAATTTTAATGTGAATTGCTTTCAAAGGGATGAAGACATAATGAACTCATATGTATCTATATATATATGTTATATGTATATATATACAAGGAAGGTTAGAGAGTAAATGTTCTGTAAGCATGTCGACATAACAAACTCTTGTAGTAAATATATTTTGATTTCAAAGTCAATGTCGTCATTTTCCTGGAAGTTTCACATAATTAACCGCAAGTGATATGTATGTATCAATTTTATAGATTTTTAAATAATTTATAATACTTATCCAACTAAATTTTATTTTAAATAAATTTCTGATAAGGGAAAGTCCCGCAGGCGAAGCCCTCCCACCTGTGTCAGAGGCTCCTTGACCAGACGAGTTGTAAATCGAGGAATGTGCACGAGAGGCAGGAACTTGAGGGAGAGAGCCAACAGACCAACCCCCATGACAGACTCCCACAATATTTCAGTGAAAATCTGCCCCACATGGGAATCGAACCTGCGTTGCCGGAGAATTTCTCCCCACGTTACTTCAAGCTTTACCAACTCGCCTATTCCCATGGGGCTTATTTTAAATAAATTTGTATTAACTAAGGGGAGTTTATTCAATTGAGACTTTTAAAAACTTTTATAAGTGAGTGACTTTTGAAGAATTCGTAGACTTTTAGGGGGAGTATTCAAATTGAGACTTTTAAGTATTTAAAAGTTTAGAAGTATTCAATGTAGACTTTTTAAGAATCTCTAAAAGTATTGGTGTATTCAATTGAGACTTTTAGAGACTTTTAAAAAGTCTTTAAAAGTTACGGGGTATTCAATTAAAACTTTGTACGAGTCTCTATAAGTTACAGGGTATTCAAATTGAGAAAAACTTCTAGAGATTTTCTATTTACCAGACTTCTAGAGACTTTTTAGTGAAAAGTATATATAGCTAATCTAAAAAAAAGTTTCTCATCTACCTTGAGATTTGTGAAGACTTCATAGCCCCAAAATAAAGAACGTCTATTTATTTTTTTCACTTCTAGGATTTTTTCGTATCTTTTCCATTCAAGTAAGAATTTATATGTAATTGTATCTAAAATTTGCAGTAATCAAAACTTTGATATCACAGTATTCTTGTGTCAAAACTTGAGGATATTTTACGTGATGAATTTACAGTATTTTAATTAATGTTAGTGGGAGTCAAATTTTTCGCTTAATTATTAAAAATTATTCTATAGTAATAGTTTGGTATTGTACTGGAAATCTTTTGTTTTAATTTGATTATTTTATTAATGTAATTTAGCCAAGAATTAATTTGGTTAATAGGTCAACAAAATAGGTGTGTCATTATTTGTCTGTTATTTATATTATTATAAACACTGTTAAAATAATTTTGTGCAAAAAAATGAATCTAGAATATACAATCTTTTATGATTTCTCTTTATTCTAGAGAATTTTTTTTTTTATTGAAAATAAAGAATGAATCGATCAATACTTATGTATATATACAATAACATAAGTTAACATATTTTATTAATTTCACAGCCAATAAGAATGACAGGCTAACAATGAGAAATATAATTTATTATTTTGAGTTCTTAATTATATGTGTTGTGGATAATTTGGACATATAAAATAATATTATAGTATATATAAATTTAGCTTAATATTTAAAAAAAATGAAAGTATATAGAAGTTTACAGAAGTCTTTAATAAAAGTCTACAAAAGTTTAAAGAAGACTTTTATTAATTCCAAACAAATCTATAAAAGTCACTTAAAAGTCCACGAATTCTACAAAAGTCACCTACTTATAAAAGTCTATAAAAATATTTAAAAGTCTCAATTGAATACACCCCCCTTAAGCGACTTTTATGAATTCGTTAGGAATTAATAAAAGTCTTTTTTAAACTTATGTAGACTTTTATTAAAGACTTATGTAAACTTCTATAAATTTTTATTTTTTTGAAAAAATGTTACGCTAAATTTCTATATATTATAATATTATTTTGAATTAACTTCTTTTATGTTACGCTAAATTTCTATATATTATAATATTACAAATTTCACGGTAGATGGGAGATTTTTTTTTTTTAGATTTGCTATCTATATTTTTCACTTAAAAGTTTTCAAAAGTCTCTAGAAGTCTGGTAAGTAGAAAATTCCTAGAAGTCCTTCTCAATTTGAATACCCCGTGACTTATAGAGATTCATATAAATTTTTAATTGAATACCCCGTGACTTTAAAAAAAAAATTTAAAGTCTCTAAAAGTCTCAATTGAATATCCCAATACTTTTAGAAATTCTTAAAAAGTCTATATTTAATACCCCTAAACTTTTAAATACTTAAAAGTCTTTAAAAATCTCAATTTAAGTACATCCTCCTAAGTGTGTGTTTGGTCGAACTTTTTTTATAGTCTAAAAGCACTTTTCATTAAAATTTTAGATATATTTAGTTAAAATGAATAAGTGAGGTATATTTAATTAAGACTTTTAAAAACTTTATGGAGTTTAAAAGTATTTAATTTAGACTTTTTAAATTCTATAAAAGTATTGAAATATTCAATATAGATTTGTAAAAACTTTTAAAAAGTCTTATAAAATTATGTGATATTCAATTCAAACATTTTAAAATCTTACGAAATTCAGGTGTATTCAAAATATCGATGATTTTTAATGATTTTATAGATCATTTTATATGTATTAACTTTAAAGCACAATGTATAAATAAACGATATTACAATTTCTCTTCCATTCACCCCTAAGATTTTGAAAGACTTTGGAAAAAAAAATTATTTTTCACTTGTTTTTTTCTGTATGCAACATTTCTCTTTTCATTTTTCCTTCAATAAATTGTAGAGTCAAGATTAATAATTTTTTTTCTTTTTAATATATTCTCCTAACTATTTTTTTTTCTCATTCTTTCTTTTTCCTTTTACAAATCATATAACCATAATTAATTACCAATATTTTTTATGAAAAAAATATTAATATTTTACTTCTAGTCGATTTGATTTTTTTTTCTTTTCAATATTCTCCTAACCATTTTTTCATTTTCTTCGTTTTCCTTTTATGAACTTTTAGAGACTGTGATTTTTCTTCAATATTTCCATAACTATTTTTTTTTCTTTTTTTTTCATATCATTTTTTCATTTTTCATTAAAAACAAGATAAATTTATCATTAAATTCTTATATAATTGTTGATTATAGTTTATTAATGAATTGCATTGGGTTAAAAATTAGTTTTTTATTAATATATTTTTTTTCATTCTTGTTTTTTCTATATGATGATTGCATTTTTTTTCTTCTTAAATTGGTACTTTGATTATTTATTATGCAATTGTCGTGATTACTAATGATAACCTATAAATTATTAAATATAAAAATGAAGATTATAAAATGGATAAAAAATTTTGTTGAAAAATATTTTTTAAAAGAATTGCATGCCATTATTTTTTGAATTTATTCACAAGCCATTTGAAAGTTTATAGTTTTACCCAAAAGAAAAAATAGAGGGAGATAATAATTTATGTCATTAACTTTTGACATAGTTACTTGCAACAATTAAATAGAACATTTTTATGAATTTAATAATATTAATACAATTGAATAAATTATTAGGATATTAAATTTTTATATTCAAAATTTTTAATTACAAAAAAGTCTATAAAAGCCCATAAAAATATGTGAAAGTTTAGGAAAATCTTTTAAAATGAGATTTATACAAATCCATAAAAGTTTATAGGAGTCTATTAAAATCTATAAAAGTTAATGAAATACATCAAATGCAGTCACTTGAAAAATGTCAATCAAAGTTTTTAAAAGTCTAGATTAAATACACCTCCCTAAGTTTTTCTAAAAAGCTTTAAACTTAGCGAAATTACAAAACGATCACTGAAATTACAAAGTTTCAGTATTGGTCACAGAAGTATACTAATAAGTACACCAACGATCTCTATGTTAAATTTTCAGTGTAAATAAATGATGTGTCACTGTTAAGTGTCCACGTAGCATACAATAGGTCGACATTTGACAAAAATTACTTAATATACTAATAACAATGAGTTAGAACCATAAAAAATGTACATAAAATATGAGGATCTATCTGCAATTTCTTCACAATAACTAAATTAGATCTTCAAACCATTTACACAATCCTATTGTTCCCCAAAAACGATCCCAAACCCAAAATTTCTCCCTCAATTGGTTAAATCGGGTTAAGCAAATAGTTTGAAGATGTGATTTAGATATTGTCCAAAAATTGTAGCTAGGTCCTCATGTGTTAAATACATAATTTGTGGTCCGAATTTATTGTTATTAATACATTAAGTCCACGTGACGTTAGTTTTTGCCAAATGTAAAACGATTGTGTGCGATGTGGACATTTAACGTTAACACGTCATCAATTTACGTTAGGAAGTTAACATAGTGACTGTTGGTGAATGTATTAGTATATTTCAGTAACCGACACTGAAATTTTATAACTTTAATGACTATTTTGTAATTTTTTTGAAACTTCAGTGACCATCGCAAAAATTAACCCTTCAACAAATATATATCATATAATATTGGGGTGTTATATATATATATATATATATATATATATATATATATATATATATATATATTTAAAAAAATCCAACATTATTTTTATATTTTAAATAAATAAATTTTATATAGTATGATATGTATTAAAATACTGTCCTATGATAATTTTGTTTAAATATTAATTTTAATAGATTTCATAGTTTGTTAGAATAAATATTATATTTAAAAGAGAAAATTGGGTAAAATTAATATTTGATAAGTTTATAAATATTTATAAGTACTGACAAACATTATCTTAATGTTAAATGGAATGTTTACTCTGACAATTGTTTACGCGTGGGCCATAAATATAAAATATCCAAAACTTTAGCGTCCAGTTTCAACGTCTTAAATAAATGTATGTGTGGGACCCAAAAAGAAAAAATTGGCCAAAAAAAATGTCAAAGTCAATTTAGATGGAGGACCTGGACGACAATCATGGTTTGTTTGATTTTGTGGGAACGGAACCTAGTCTTCCACTCAATAGTCAATAATCACCACACATATTCCACATAATGTAAACGAAAAAAATAAAAATAAAATGAATTAATAATTGTTTCTTTATTTTAATTATTGGGTCACGAATGTGGAGGAGATCATTTTCGTTTAATTATTATATATTTTTTTAACTTTTGTACTGATTAATTAAGAACATGTATGTTGCACAGTGTTTTGATAATGTCGTAAAAGAATTTTGTATTCTTCAAATTTTTAAATAATTATATTTTAATTGTTGTTGTCGATTTTTATCTATTCAATCATTCAAAGCGTACCCATGCCACTTGGGTTGAGAGATGACAATAAACTTTCCATCTGTCTAAACATCCAAAAACAATTCAATCGTGAACATTATTGATCTGAACTGTTTAAAAGAGAGTCGAAAGAAATTTTTTATAAGAGTTGGTGTTTTGAAAGCATCTGCAATATATGTGTTAATTCAATTATTACTATCAAATGTTAGGTAGGAGTAGGGACAGGGAATCATGGTCCCCGCCATGAATATTTTTTAATTAAAATGTTGATTTTAATGAATTTTAGAGTATTATGAAACAAATAATTAATGTTTAGTCAAATAAATATATAGTTTATACAAAAATATTTTTAGAGTTATGATGTCAAACAAATCAATTTAACATGACAGCACTTTTAGGATCGATAATTGAACATACTTTTTAATAATAACTTTTTTTTATAAGCTCTATTACTAAAATCTCTATCGATAAAAATTCTACTCAAAACTATGTTCGTGCCTTCCTTTTGTATAAATCTCGTCCATAGGTAAGAAGAATTTTTTTTTTCCAAACTTATTGTTACTTTTTCGAATTACTACAATGGGTTATTCGGCCATCTTTTAATGAAAGCAGATTTATGTTGACATGAAACACTCTAAAATTTTCGACATCTATGCATATTTTACAAAATATGTGGATAAAAATGATATTTGAACAGCTTATAAATACTTTTAATCATTGACAAACATATTGTAAAACTTTTTGTCAATTGTCCATCGTTTTGTTTTTTTCGAATGCCATAAGAACTTCCTGACAAATTTTGTGTTCATTGTCAACAAGAGCACACTTACCTGTTTTTGGAAGACAAATTCAAAGGACAATTATTAGAAGATTGAGATTCAATTTGCATTGGTAAATTTACTTTCACAAAAAGTAATTTCTCACTATCTTCTTTTTTTTCACGCGTTTTACGCCTCTTAAATTTACCGCTATCTAAATTTCATGCCTTTTTGCAAGTCCAAATACTTGATACGAAATGTAATTTAAAAAAAAAATAAAATAAAAAATCGAACATTGACGAAATATTGTATCTTAAGTCTTAACGTGTACTTTGACATTTTTTTTCAAAGAAAAAAATGGTTTATGTGGTCTCAAGTCCACTTAGTTAAGAGAGACATGCATCCAGCACCTAGTAGAAGAGAAACATTTGCCCCTAACTGAAGCTTTCCATTGCTTTGCATTTTGGACTCATGAAATCAGCTGAAAGAAGATCTACGAGTGTGGTGTAGATCAAGTTGCTGACAAATACTGATTTAAAAATCTCCTCAATAAGAAGAGCAGTTGGACTCGTCTCACTATAGATATTGCTTATTCCAATACTTATCACAATACCAATTGGAGTTGTGAGCGAGAAGAAAAGGACCTAATGGCGAAAAATTATTGTCCGTCGATAATTATCGTCGGCACAATTCGTTGATAATTATCGACGAATTTTATTGTCCGTTGATAAATTATAATATTATTTTTTTCAAAAAATATTTTCAATTAATAAATTAATCTGATTTTATAATTTCTTTTATAACAAAAAATTATTTTCATTGCTTTGCATTTTTGGGTTCATAAAGTCCGGTGAAAGAATATCTACGAGTTCCATGTAGATCAAGATCCCGGCCATGTAGATCAATATCGACTAGTACCATGTAGATCAATGCTAAATTATAAATCTCATCAACAATAAGAGAAGTGAGACTCATCTCAATATAAATGTTGCTACCTTCCAAAACCTCTCACAATGCTAATTGGGGTTGTGAGCGAGAATAAAAACGTCATTATTGCAACTGTTTGTGACTTCAACTTAGCCTGCAAACTAAGAACTGAATAATTAAGTTGAACACCCGAGATCTAATATAAAGACATGTAATTCAATAACAATTGCACATACGAATACTACTAAAAAATAGGACTTCACTGATGAAATTTCGAACACTACTAAAAACAGAGCTTCACCGACGAAAACTACGTGGGTAGAACTCCAATTGGTAAAAGTTTTCAACAAACAATAAAATATGTCGGTAATTATTGATGACCAAAAAATCAATTCTTTTGATTGATATTTGACATGTAATGTTCTTTGTCATAGTATATAAAAAAGAAGAAGTATGTAATTTGTAACTTTTAAAAGATGATACAAGAAAAATGTAAATAAACTCTATATAAATGATGTATTTTATAAATTTATGCAAGATTAAAGGGTGCATGTGTAAATAATTCATCAATATAAAAATATTCAAAACATAGTGAGGCTTATAAACTATCTCAAGGAGTCCAATTACAATAAGTGCATCAAATTGGGGTAAGAAAACCCATACGGTCACTAAACTTACAATCTAGTTTTGATTTAGTCACTTGATTATAATTTGTTCTAAGGTCATCTAATTTTTGTTTTGATTCAAGTTAGTCACTTCCATTTCTCTTTGTTGCTAATTATAGTTACACTTAATGCAAAGTGATAAGTGTGATTCTACACTTATTTAGACTGTTAAAATAGATCATTGTGAGTGCATTTGAGTATAATTTTATTTAATTATGTATTTATTTTGTTATTTTAGATCAAAACTCGAGTTTTGTGGTGTTTGGAGCAAAGTTGCAAAAAGGACTAAATTGAAAAAAAAAATATAAGTATCGGGACCAACATGCAAATGTCTAAAAGTTTAAGGACATAGAATGCAAATATATGAGGGCATAATTGAAATAAAAGTTTATTTTGGAGGGCTCAATTGACAATGAATTAAAGTTCAGGAGCTTACTGTGCACATAAATAAGAACTAAGATGCAAAATGAGGATAAAGTTCCATTGTGATAGCGGGCCATTGGCCCATGCGATCTTATAGGCTTTTCTTGCTTTTCGGCCCAGCAAATTGTTTTTCTTTACTTAAGAGTTTGGACTTCTTTTGGGCTCCTTTTTTGACACAAATTGAGGCACGGATTTAAGGTAATTGTGACCATATAAATACACATTATTTGGGAAGAAAAAGGGGAGTTCCATATCGTAACAGAACACAAATATTTGGAGAAACTCCACATCAAAGACATTAAATTCTTACAAGAAAAATTACTAGAAATCATTGGAACTTTAGATGATTTTGAAGAAGAAGACGGGGCCGTCCAAGATCGTTGAAGAGATTCAAGATTAAGGGTTGTATAAACTTTTATTCTAAATTATACGGGTTATGTATTCACTTTTTATCTTGTATTTTCTTAATTAAAATATGATAGGCTAAACTTTTATTGCTAGGATTTTGATGAAACCTTGTTAACTCTTTAATCTAAAATAAATTGGTCATTTTTATTCTTGCTTTTGGGTTAATTGTTTATTATTCTTTAATTCCGTTTTGATACTTGATCATTATTAAAACGTGTTTGTGATTTATATTGCTTTCGAGAGATTCGGTATAAATTAACACATAGTAATAAACAACATAGAGTCCTATAATTGATTGTCTATGTCATTATGCTCTATGAAATCGTTATGTGATGATTTTTGTGAATTAATGCATGCTTATGTGTTCGAAATTTAATTGGAGATAATTATGTCCACATATAAGTATAGAATCGATTGACCATCAAGAGAGGCTATTGATTAAAATTGGATTATTGATTTTTAACATAAGCATCTAAATTCTTAAATTTATTGATTGATTGTTATTGAATTAATGTCATCCTAAAATTTGGCAAATTTTAGGATAATTCTTGGGATTTGTATTGATGCCGAGAGGATATATATGTGTCTAGCTCAAATAACAAACTACATTAAGTCCAATGTGAGATAGTGATATACTTATATGCTTGGTGCAATCTTTGGTGGTTTTCTAATTTTGTGTTGCGTTCTTTATCTATTTGAATCATTCATAGAGATATAGTTGGGTCATAGATGAGAATTAGTTTAATTTGTATCGAGAGAGCAAATTAACATATAAGGAATATCGATTGTCAACATAAATCAAGAATTTAGCATAAACAAGTAATAGAGGGTTAAAGTAGGTTAACATTGGTGGATTCAGGATTTTAGTACCTTTCATGATTTGATTAATTCCAAGTTGTGTATAATTCTAATTACTTATTTTAGTATATAATTAGATATAGTTAGAATTGAATTTAATAACTGATTGTGTTTTTTTCTTGAATTAGAATTATTATTAATTAAAGTTAAGACGTAGAAAATTCAGTCATCGTGGATTCAATACTCTACACATCATTATGTTACTTGTTAACGATCCGTCAACTTGCGGGATTAAAATCACACAACACAAAGATAAATGGAATAACCAACCTTGGGAAGGTGGGACAATATTGAAACATTAAATGAAGTTGAATGACTAAATTGAACTTTTTCAAAGTAGAGTGACCAAATTTAAGCAGGCACTAAAGTTCAAAGATAATAAGATTGTATGCACATTATCTCCTTTAAGCGTGATTTCATACATGTTACAACCTAATCGATGTTTTCATCTTTCGATTATTGTATTTGATAGGCATAAAATTTTCATTATACAATTTTGTATGGCATATATTGAGTTTCAATATACTAATAAAACATGTTTAATACAATAAGATGGTGACTCGCTATTTGGTGACTTCTTGACAATTTATCCATGGGGCCAATACTTGAAGGATTGTGATGATTCTACTATTACTAATCTATGCATTGTGACTTTTGAAATTTCATCCACATACAGACTACAATGTAGCTTTCGATGTAGTTAATGTGGGTAGTGGAAATTGCGTATCAAATTAAAAGACATATAAGACAATTTAATAAATAAAAACTTTAAATTTACTTTTTATTTCTTAACACTGTCTAGTGTTGCAAAGTTGCTCGGTAGTCTCCCCGAAATTAATCCATCAATGGAATGTTATCGATGAAACGAGTCAAGAAATTGTAAGAAGATCCACCTTCCATCAAAGCCAATCTACTCTTGCTTTTCATCTGTTTCATCTTATTCCTCATTTCACTATCAGGCTCCATTAGGTGCCTGATTCCCTTCTCAATTTCTTCAGCCTTCACAATCACATCACTGCCCTTCCTATAGTCCATCTTAATCTCCACAGCAATTCCCAAGTCCTTCACCAACTGAAAGGCATTAGTCTGCTGCTCGGCATACATTGGCCATGCCGCTATTGGCACTCCACACCAGACACTTTTCAGCGTCGAATTCCAACCACAATGCGACACAAAGCCTCCCACCGAATGGTGAGATAAGACGGCCACTTGTGGCGCCCATCCAATCACCTTCCCGATTCCTGCTGTACGTTGCAAGAACCCTTCTGGCAATACTACTTCAAAATTTTCATAGTCTGATGGATGCTCGAAGTCTTTGGGAGGAGGCTTTCTCAAAGACCACAAGAACCGGTGGCCACTCTTTTCAAGTGCAACCGCAATCTCTTTAACCTGTTCGACATCAAAACAACCCAAACTTCCAAAGCAAAGAAAAACAACAGACGAAACAGGTTGTTCGTGAAGCCAATTGATGATCTCGTCATAATCTTTGTTGTTGTCATCATTTTCAACCTTAACATGAAGTATCGGGCCTATTGAGTAGATCGGTGGGATTGTATGATCATCAGAGAGGGACTACAATGCATAAGCTTCTAAATCCAAGAAGGTGTTAATCAAAATTCCCCTGGTCTCTCTAAACCTTCTTGCCATACTGACGAATGGAGCCAAACTATCCTTATCAAATATAGAAGGAATTACATTAGCAGGAACTGGATTTATGTACGTGGGAATCAATAACTTAGTATTTGAGTTCTTGTACTCAGTCACATCCAACTTCTGTTCATCGCTGCGACTCTGCAAATAGAAGATGAACCCAAGCATTGCAGCAGTAGTTGTAAAGAAAACATACGTCGGGACACCGAACTCATTGGCTACATCAATCATAGTAGTACAAAACATATCAATAACGAATCCAGCAAGTCTAATAGAGTTGGACTCGTCACGAACTATTTTCGTGACAGCATCTCTTATAGGATCCTTGTGGCCTTCGATGAAATCAGTGACAAAGTTGTTGGGTGTAATAGGTTGATTGAGAGAAAATTCTATGAAACGTATACGCGAATTGGATTTTTGGGAATAGGAATCGGTTTTCGACTCCATTGGCAACTTCACGATGAGGACTGTGATCGAGAGGCGTTCATCTCTATCAGTGAGAAGCTTAGCCAACTCAATAGTTGATATCAAGTGACCTATTCCTGGTGCAGGAATGAAAACAAGCTTTGATTTCTTTGTTTCTGCCATTTTTGGAGCTCAATTTACTGGGTTGATCTGCTAGTACAAGATTTATATATACATATATAATTTGCAAGTAGCAGTATTATATTCTTGGAGATCACAATTAGAGGTGACTTCATTGCTTTGCTGGCAATCTTAACTTTGATTGCAGGGAATGTTCTCTTCCCCACATTTGGGAAGATAAATCTTCCCCTTTGACTTGCTACATTTGTTTATTTCTTACGTTTTTGTCCACATATAACTTCAGCCAAGTGCATTGAGTTGCTGACACTCATTGGATATTACATTCGATAGGTCATATCATATGACGTGCCTTGTTATTCTTCATATATTTTAAATTTCTAACGCTCTAGTAGTTTTAAAGATATTTCTAAGGCAAATGTTCGATGTAATATGCATCGTGTCCTATATTAACGAATATAATATATAAATTTAATATTTTTTAAAAAAAAATTAAATCAATTTATCAATATTCTACATTTAAAAATCACGTGATGCAGTATTCGTGCGGTGCCATATAGGTTCATGGAATGCATCCATTAATTTGTAGTCAGCAATTATTATATAATAAAGAATTAAAATATTAAGATTAATGATTAAAATATTAAAATATTAGTATTTATTGGAAACGAGGAGGAGTTCAAAGACAGGGTTGAATTAATAAACTAAGCATTTTTTCCTAATAAATTTAAAAGTTGGATTTTTTTTTTTTTGCCACTTGATTTAGTTCATCGTCAATCTACAAGCTATAGATATTTGACGACTACTACAAGCTACTATAGTGTTGGGATAGATACATAATTAGTCGAACTAATCTCGAAATTTACAATTCAAGTGAACCCACATGTCTCTTACCAGCACAGCCAACGATACACAATAACATTGATTTCACATATAGCCCTATCAACCAAGCTAGGCAAAGATTAGAGGCACTAAATTTGAAAATAGTAAGTCAAAGTCGAAGAGAACATGGACAGGCACTAAATTTGAGAAAGTTGCATCCGTGAGCTCCATGTCCAAGAGGGTCAACCAAGAACTTCGTAGTCTGAGAGAACGAAAGAACAGGCCCTACATCCGGATGAGCGCCATTTTATACAGCCACAATGAAGATATTTCAAAACAACGAGACAAATAGTGGTCATGCTGAATAGACTATCACTGCACGCATATTGCTCGCACCCTCTATTACTTTAGTCACTTTGTTTCCAACTTGGGTGTCGGAGTGCAACAACTAGGGTACAGCCTAACAACTCTCCTAACGTTGGTTATAGTTGCGGATCTCAAGTTTGAGTAGGATCATAATAGGAGTTAAAGCTAACAACAAAGAAAGATCCACGACCATGAATAAGGTCTCTTCTAAAGTTGAAGACAATTAGATTGCAAGAGATGACACTACAACGTTCCTCAAATCAGTTGTTTCTTTCACTTCGGGTATCAACTGTAATATCGGAGGCTGGTTTTAGTACATGTGGTAGGATTCTGAATTATATGAGGTAAAGACTAAAACTAGACATATTATAGAGTTTAATGTATCTAAAAGATTGAGAGGATACAGAATTTCGAATTCAAGATAAAGTATGTCTGATATTGGCCGAAGAGATTAATGAATTGAGTATAAAAAATGTAAGTATATTTTGTATAAATTAATTTCATTTTTTATTCATTCTAACTTTCAAGTGTTGATAATTAAATTTACCAAAAATTGTATACATAACAACTTCTTCGTGTATAATTTTAACTCCGTCTACGATAATAGTAGCTAGTTCCAAGTCCAGAAAAAGGAGGAGGGTTTGAAATTTCAATTTTATCATAACTAATTTCTTTTTAACTTTTAAAAAAATATATTAAATTCATGTGCCTACGACGATATTTTGAATGAAAACAGTATTATAGATAAAATTAAGTACAAGATGTTTTAAAGGTTGAAGTAATGATACTGGTCTTAAAATACTTTATTAGTAGTATAAGATCATTGATACTGTTTGCATTCAATAACAGTATTATAGATTGAAACATTATCGTAGTAAAACACTATCAAAAATAAAAGCATGGTATAAGTATACCATAACATTTTATCTAAATAAAATAGTATTATAGATTAAACAGTATCATAGAAAACAATATCATAATAAAACAATATTGTTGAATTAATGCTTTTTTTGCAATTGCGAGAGTACACTGGTCTTTTATCGTTAAAAGTGTTTTTAGCCATATGACTTTAGAGTCCATAAGTATAACAACAGTGACCGATTCTGAATTTACTTTTTTTTATTAAAAATTAATTGGGATTGGTTCTGAGATAGAACCATTGCAATGGCCCGCCCCAACCCATTGGAATCCTTAATAAGAATCCAAAACTCGAGAAGTGAGTTCATGTGCTTCAAATGAAAATCGAATTAAGATTTACCCAGATGTCGTTTTGTAGACTTGTTCTTGATAATCTGAATTAAGCCACTCCGTATACCAATGGAAAAAAAAAAAAATACACAACCACATTGAAAGAGTATAATAACCATAATCTATCTCACAAAAATTGACCCTTGAATTTTGAAAATCAAACTCTTTTCATATGGTTAATAGGAACGTTGGATCTTTTCTATGAAATTTAAACTAAAATTCATGGAAACTTATTTAAAGAGCATTAATCACGAGCCCGAATCGACCTTTTTTTGCTTTTGCTTCATGCAAACTGCAAATCAAATTATGCCTAAGTTGCAAAACAAAACTCAATTCAAGAACGATATTATAACAAGTTTGTTAAATCCAAGCACACTAATACAAAATCACTCGCCTCAGCCATTCTATTATATTTTACATAACCCAAGAACTAAATACGTCGCCTTTGTGGCAATTCTACCGACAGTATAATTTACAGAGCACAATCAAATCTTTTCATCACTATCGTAGTATTCCTCCTCATCATCATAATATTCTTCCTCTTCCTCATCGTCATAATAGTACTCGTCCTCTTCTTCTTCATCATCAATCTTATGGCCGTTTAACAACAATCCACTCCCCAGTTGAATCCTTTTACTTATGGCTGTCCCCTGAGAAATACGAAGTTACAACATAAGAATGACAAAAAGATAAAAAGACAAAAATGTGAATTTATGTTTAGATTCTAGAGTATACAAGCCCATATAAGTCCAAGTACAGAAGAATCCTACATACCATTTTATGGCAACCTTCCTCAAACATTTCAAGAAATCCAGCAACCCAGCGATCAGCATTTTCGACCCACATATTGCGATGCATACCAGCTGTTTTTGCAACTGTTTGAATCTGCAAGATTTAAGATTCAAATATGACATCTAGCAATGCAGAATGCATTAAATAATTGATAATTAAAGAATCAGCCTGTTAACAAATTCAACCCCATACAAAGGAGGGCAAGCAGTAGTAGTGGATCGAGAGATTTATCAATAGTATGCCAAGTGATGAATTTATTCACTAAGTTAACTTGTTTGTGGAGCATAACCCAATTCACGTCCACTAAAACAAAGAAAGGTAACAGTGAAAACTTCTTATAATGAGCATCCTCGAAAAAGATTGCCGAAACTATCCTCTATTTTATAGGCTTCAAAAATTTAAAGATAATTGAAAAGTTCTTGAGGATCCAAATACGCAGAAGAGGGGAATGAGAGCAATAATGTAAAGTAATAAAGCCATCAATGGCAAGTATATCATAGTACTCCATGAAATGATATGGTGTCGAGCATAGTTTTGCCTTTGATCAAACTGCAAGACTTTCCTTTATGATAAGAGCACAGTAATGGGGGCTGCTGAACCAACTACACACACAATGAAAGTCTACAAGCAACATGCTTCAGGATGATAAGCTCAAATAATAGAGAACAACCATACAGAAAACATATAGTTTCATCCGCCATGTTTGTCGTCTTTTCTTCTTCTCTGGGGCTGGATGGGGCCAACGGTATCATAGGATTTGGATGAAAAGTAAAAATACCAATTATGACAATAAGCATGTACAAATGAAACTGAACAAAACTCAGTACATTTAACCTCGTGATTAACCTTCTACCAATCTTAAGCTCTTCCTATTGTAAATTTGCAATCAGCTCGTCTTGTACGCACTATTAATAATTCAAATGAAGAATTCTAGAAGAATTTAGTGTACTTTTGACGAGATAGCTTCAGATATAGACCTTGTAAAATATCAAATTCAACAGCCACCATGTCTTCATATCCAAATTTATTTCTGTTTCGAAACACTTTTAGCAGGGATGAAATATGAAATAAGAACTCTATATTGAATACAAAGGTTAAAGAATAATATGACTTATAAAACCCATAACTTCAAATTCAGAATCATAATAAGCATTTTTTTTCCATCAACACTGGAAAATAATAATGGAGAAGTATAGAATTATATTCATGGAGTTGCTGGACCTATCTACTTCCTCCAATATATAGCAAATTTTCATAGGGATAAAATGTACCAGAAAATAGTAATGGAAAAGTACACAATTATACTCGTTGAGTTGTAGGACCTATCCCTCGGACTTGTCCTAGCCTCATTTAGATTCCTACTTCCTCCAATATAATAGTGAAACTCACACCTATGTTGCTCGGACTCGGGTACAGGTGTCGGGTACGAGTACGTATCTAAGTGTCAGATTCTTCTTCTTCTAAAATCTAAGATACGGAATACGGCTAAAAAGAGTCCAAATTTCGGACACGGGTACTTGGATACACCTTACATATTTTTTAAAACCTTTTTTTATATATAGAAATTAATTTAAAATAATATTAAAGTATTTTTTATTTAATTATTAATTTTTGTTTTTATTTTTATATTGTAAAATATTTTTTACTTGTTTATATAGTATTTAAAATTTCATGGACCTTCTTACAATTGATATTAAAATTAGAGGAATATTTTTGCAATTAAAAAAAATCCAAGTAAAAACTTGCCCAACCCAAATTTCAATATCCCTGTAGTTTTTGGGCCCAAAAAGAGCCCATATGATCATTTAAACCAATATCCTTTAACCCTAAAAACAAAAAGACAAAATGCAGCCAGCAACTCCAGCGTCTTCTTCTCTTCTCCAGCCGTCCAGCGTCTTCTTCTCTCCACTGCAATAAATAAGCCAACAATGGTAAGTTAACCTTCCCTTGTCTCATTCCTTTCCATCTTCCTTTGTCTTCTTTCTTTCAAAGCCGTGACCACCTTCATCACCAAGGATCCGACCTAAGATCTGTACCCGTATCCGTGTTATGTCGTGTCATGTCGACACGGGTACTTCATCCCAAATGAAGAGTTCGAGCATCACAGACCCACACCATATTCACTATAATGACACCGATAATGACACCGACACCGACACCAACACCAACACCAACACCAACACCAACACCAACAGAATCCTCCACTATTAAACTAATCTCTAAAATCCCACGGTGAAACCATCAATATTTTCAACCCACATCCAAACCCCCCAATCCCCTACAAAAAAAAAGAAAACAAAGATATGAAGACTTTTCATAAAATCAGAAGTTGATATCTTATTGGAGTTGAAGACTATTGATAAACTTAGTTAGCCTCAAAAGTAATTGGCTTCTCCAAGTCTTTGTAGTACTCAAGTTGACGTGTGAGAAGTGGTTTGATGGAGTCAACATACAATCAGTTTTCTGGTTGTCTTTTAGCAGCGGGGAGGGGAATGGTAAAATCGGGGTGATCATACAAAAAAATAAAAAAAATGAAAAAATATAAAAAGAAGAAGAAAGAAAAGAAACATAAAAATAAAACAATGATTTGAAGTCTGGTAGTGTTTTAGTAGTGGAAGGGGGGTAGCAATCCTACTTTTCAATGTAACATCAGTGATGATCATGATTATGGGTCTTGAGAAATGGCAATATGTTAGAGTAGTCTTGTTTACGCTATTTTAGCTTTGGGCCTTTATAGGTGGTGCAGCTACTCGTGCTTGACGTTGGTTTGCCAAGTGATGTTTGTTATAACAGTATTAAATCTGAAGATTGGTTTAGCTATAGTAGTTTTAGAGGTTTAAATGGTGGAGGTTAACTGACTTTAGGTGTTTGGTGGTAGGATGGTGGTCATGGTGGAGATGATGGTACTACTTGAGTTATGAACTTCATTTGCTTTATAGCATGTTTGGGAGAGATTTTTTTTAAACTCTTTTTTTCCCAAACTCATTTTCAACATATCTCATGGGACTTACAATTTTTATCAACTTTTCAATCACGCATCTCACCCACTTTTTCCAAAATCTCCTAAAAAACTACTTTTAAACTCTATCAAACATTCACTTAGTCCTTTTCATTGTACTCTTTTCATCTCTTCCCTCTTCCTTTTTGGGTAATAAGAAACAGTTTATTCACTAAGTGAGTATAAAAACGTGAACATGCTTAAAGTCTATGTAATCAAGAAAGTATCGTCTAAAACATAAGCAAACGTTCTTCAATAAGAAACTTTACCTTCTCCCCTACTTTTTCTTGATGCTCTTTGACTTTCTCCTGTAGCTTCTTCAGTCTCATATTCACCCTTAGTCGCTTTTCCTGCCCACATCAAATAAAATCTAAAAATTCAGCTGCCTTACTGAAAACGAGTACCACACAAGGTTTCTCGTAAAAAAATCCAGTCAACAAATGAGTTAAGAAAATCTCAAGAAATGCATGACCAGAATATCTTGAAAATATCATACCTTCACATAGCTAACATTAAGCTCCTTCCTTGAATATCCACGATCCAAATTACGCATTACATATTGGTTATAATCTTTTACAATCCTCATTATGATATCTGATGTTGAAATTCCTTCAGTCCTTTTTGTCTCCTTAAATCTCCCAACGGCTTTGACCTATATTCAAATTATGAACTTATTGTATCCAGACATCAAAACAAATTTTAAAAATAAATAAATTTGTAGATCTTAGGGTGTATTTGATTTTGATTAAAATCAGATTTTTTTTTTGTAAAAGTGGATAAAAGTTGTTGAAATGTGTGGTTGAAAAGTTGTGAGACCATGTAATGTGTGATTATAATTAATTGTTGACTTTGACTTTAGCTTTTTAGCAAAATCAAAAGTGAAAACAAATAGGCTCTCAATATGCACAGTAAATTTGAACAAGCAAATGATTGCAACAAAAGCACAAAGTAACTATTGCATGCTTACAAATTCATAAACATCCTTTCCAGCTCCACTGGCATCTGCATAACTGTAGAATAGCCATGTGAAGAAAAAAATGATTTCTTAAGACGAATGCTTGATTGTTAACCGTGTACAAAATAGATTTCAGATCAAAGTAAAAACAGTAAAATGAACAAGGAAAAAAGGTTCCATCAATAGCCTACAGCAACCAATCTTATTTTCAATAGAAGTCAAGGCACATTATAAATTTTAAACCAAACAGATACCGATAAAGGAAGGAAAAAAGCGTTAGGATACTCCTTGTGATCATTTCAGTGCCGTAAACTAACCTATATTTTCCATATCAATCCAAACATCAGTTATAAGAAGAATGTTTGGTCAGAAATCCTTACGGAAGAGAATCATGAGCAACATAATCAATTCGGTGCTTGTCAAGGAACTCTTGATTTATCACCCACGGCGCAGCAGGAATAACCTCATCAACCCACCTGTGAAAAGAGAAGTGGTGCAAATGTTTAATGTTCCAAGCACGCCAAATATTCAATAGTTAAAGGAGCAACACAGACAATCATAAAAACAAATAAACTATATATGCAACTAATCACCATTCCCAAGATGCATGTCTAATCCATGGCTGTCAACATGCACATCCCACTGTTTATATCATAGAAAGTTATCTTTTATTCTAATTGGTAAAAAATTTAGTCTGATTGAAGTAAAAAATTTCCACATAGTATATATATGCTTAGGCATGCGGTAACATTATTTCATTTATGTAACCATAAAGCTTAATTTCATTAGCTAGCTCCAATTCCTCAATTCAAATAAAAGAATCATTAAACAGCAACTACATATGAACAGAAAGATATAAATTGGAGCATGCCAGAGAGAGAAACACACTTGCAGTGGCGTAGCGATTCATAACGCTCAGATTCAGTCATAACAGTCTTGCCCTTGAACATGTGTGTAATCTCATCACTGCAGCATCCCACCAGCAAGTACGTATTGGGAAACCTACATATATACATAGCACAATATACAAGAGTTATTCTATCTCCACCATTGTTTTAACCATTTAATAAATATTAGTAGCATGAGCGGAAAACTTATAAACAGAGAGAAGTATTATTAGGCATCAAAATGAGTAAAATTCAATTGACCACATGCAAATCCCGAGCAGATCAACATGCAATTCGTTGTGTAAAACCAAAATCAGAATGGATTTTCAGTTAAGCAAATAAAAGGTATATGGAAATGTTAAAAATAGAAAAATGCATCTGTTGGAATCCATTCAACATCACAAATAACGGCACATGAACTAAAATTTAACTCGCGCTAGAAGGGTGACAGAATATAGGTTTAATTTTAACTGGAAATGACTAAAAGCACAAATCAATAGCAAACGCTTAAATAACTTAAGAAATAAAAAAGTAGAAAAATCATAAAATAGATATGTGTATAAAAACGTACGACTTTTTGGCTTGTTCAAGGGAGCGGGCGTGACCGAAATGGAAGAGATCGTAGATCCCATCAGCGTAGACGCGGACGGGGCGATCGGACGGCGGAGAAGATTCCTCCGACTTTGAATGGTTGTTAACGACGTCGTTTTTGTTATCAGTGGTCTGCCTCTGCACCTCTTCCGTTACAACACCGTTCTCCCCCATCGTACCGTTGTCTCTCTCTCTCTCTCTGCTCTCTCTCTGCTCTCTCTCCTTCCGAAAAAAAAAAATATCGCCCAAATTTGCCGACTAAATTATTCCTAATTTTTTTCTTTTATTATTATTATTATATTACTTTTCGCTTTTGAAATTTCGTTTTCTCCTTTAGGACACAATTTTAGAATTTTTTTTAATTAGATATCTGAACTTTAAGTATTCAATTGCATCATTGACCTTTAATATGATTGCAAATTACACAATTTTGTTAATTTCGATCACTATTAAGAGTGACTAAAACTAACACTATAATTAGTTGGTACTGAATACTCGTCTATATAGTAATAAAGTACAATTAATTAAAATAAAATAAATACAAATTGTAACTAATTTTAGACAATCGGCCTTATTGTAACACTATGGAACACTAGTTGTTAAATTGAATAAAAAGAAAAAAGAAAAAAAATTATCTTCTTTAAAAAAGACATGCTGGAAAGAGTAAATTCTTCCGGGGTCTCTAACTTTTTATAAATGTGAAAGTCATGTCTCCAACATTTTATCAGGGACACCGATGGCGATGGGGATAAAAATCAACTAATGGCCACCGAACTTTAATTGAATTTCTATTTGGCCACTAAACTTCAAAAGGTATATCAATATCTACCCAACTTTCAACTAAATTTTTCATCATTCACCTGTTACTCATTTGCTTACAATACCTAACGAAATATCTTATATACAACCGATCTTTTGACGTGATATAGTAACAATGTTAAATTTTTTATAGTCAACAAAACAAACACTCTATTTCTTAAAAAAATTGAAAACGCTTTCAGTTCAAGTTGTTGAAAACTAAAAGCATTTTTTATTTCTTTGAAGAATGATATGTTTGGATGGTACATTTTTGTTGATTCGAAAAGATTTAACACCGCTACTACGTCAAGTTAGAAGACCGTTTGATACGTAAGATATTTTGTCATGTATTGCAAACGAATGGTTAACAAGAGATGAATGAGAAACTTAATGGAAAATTGGATGAGCTTTGAGATTCATTTTAAAATTCAATGATTAGTAGAAACTCGATTAAAGTTTCATTGATTAATTTTACCCGACACTTAATGTCGCCAACATATTAACACACTGTCTCCTCACCCCAAACTTTTGTGGTGAAACCAACGGAGGTTTCCTCCCCTATTTATAGAGTTAACAAGGGAATCTGCTCCTTGGTTAGTCCCACACCATAATGGAAAAATCACCACAATTAGTTGCGAAGCTAGTTGTGAAAAAGGAAGGGCGATTCATCTTCTTTGGTCTCGCGACCAACTGAATCCCCTCCGATGGTGGGTTGGGGTTTGGTAATGCCGTTGGGGTTGGGTTTTTAGGATGGGTGGTGGTTTTGGTTTGTGGAGGTGGTGTCAGTGATGGATTTCGTATAGTCTGGTGGTGGTGCGGAGGCGACATCGAGAGGTTTTGCGGTGAAGGCGGCAGCAGTAGCGTGTTGGAGAAGATTAATGATTTATTTTTTCTTTTTTTTTTTTTTAACATTATTTTTATTGGTTTTCATTGTGAAAAGGTTGAAAGACGTTTTTACAGCTCTAAATTCTGGTCAACTGCACTAACTTGACAGGAGAAATGTGTAAAACGGCTTCCATTAAATTTGGTTGTATGTCGTTTACGAATGTGTTCAACATGGTATTTGATACATTTCAATAAAATTATTTAGGTAATTGTGCCTTCAAAAACCATTTGTCCTCGGGTAACATATAACTGAAAACCATTAAAAAAAAGAGTAATTAATAAGTCATTTATGAAAGATCATAATTAACTCATTAAACAAGTATTAAGGGGGAAAAATTGATCTAACATGAATTCAACAAAAGGCCAATTCTCTAGTTGTAGAATTTGACAGATAGACTGTCGAGTTAAGAAATGTAATTCTAGATTAGAACAAAACCGTTGTCGAACACTCTGGTTCTAATGTCCACGGTAGATATTGTTATAATGTCCACCGGGACACTTGTCCAACAAGTGTTGGATGAATGTGTGGGCATTATAACAATGCCCACCGTGGACATTATAACAAAACCATAAACTAACAAGTATCCATAAAATGATTCATTTACATGTGTAAATACAAATCCACAATTGATCCTCAAGTATAAATCTGATTCTTAGAGTAATGTTCTCTAAAACATTGGGAGCAAGATAAAAACAACCCATCTGCTAAAATGTCAGCAGATGGGTTGTGCACTTGGAGACCATTATTTTACAAAACAGCCCACCTACTGACACATCAGCAGGTGGACTATTTTATCCTGCCCCTAAGGAGTAGGAGAATATTACCCCTGATTCTTAACTCTAACACAAATCCCAATATCCATATACATATAGGGAATCAACTCAACTTTACACATTCGACTCCAACAAATAATAATAATAATTTTTAAAAAAAATTGGCAAATAAATGAACAAATCATTTTTTAAGTACACAAAGAAAAATACCAAAAAATTAATTTGTAAGTATTGTCCACTTCAAATAAATAAATAAATAAAATGAACAAAAACAAAAAATTCCCAACTGAAATAAACAAATAGTTGAAACAAAAATAATTTTTTTTTTCAATATATACATACATGACGACTTTAAAACTCATAAGTATTGTACAAATATTAACAAAAAATTAATGAAAAACCATCAAAATATAAGTAGCAATATATTTCATCAACCCTCTTTCTCTGAAAAAGTAATGCTCAAGGCCCAAACAGTAAAGGTCATGGAACCCCTTCATATTGACTAGTGGTGTCAAAACAACAAAGCCTGGCTAAGTGCTAATTTTGTCATTATTTAAATTATAATTTTAATGAGTCAATCTACTCAAACCGGACTGACTAAAAAATACTTTTATAATTAATAAATACTTAAAAAATAATTTTTAACACCATCAAACATACCCTAAATAAAAGACCAGACTGACTTTTTTTTTTGGGGGGACATGCTGCTAGAGGTTCGATTATGTAGCAGTTTTCAAACCGACCTACTCGTTTCAAAACCTCTAATCGCAAGACAAAGTCGAGCCAAACATTTTTCCAAGCTATAATCACTTCAGAACATTGCTTCCAAAACAAAGACGAAGATATATTAATAATTTAATATGTTAATTAGATAAACAAAGCAAGTCCAATTAATTGCTAATCTATTACAACTGCTACGGATGACTATAACAAATAATAAATACATACACGAGCAGCCTCAAAAATAGAGCCCATTGATCGGCCCGGCCCAACCTGCTGCAGCCTTTCCCTTTTCTTCAGTATCCAGTGGGGAATTCACATTTCCCATATTCTAAAAAGACAAGAAAGTCAAAAAAGAAAGCATCTTCAGCATCTCTATGCCTCTCACATCTTTTACATAAATTTCTATAGCTTTTTTAATCTAAGAAACAAACATAAAATTAAAAAGAGACTTGCTTTTTCCCTTTTGGGCATAGAATATAGCACAACATCATATTCAACTTACTTTCAATTAAAATCGTGTCTCAGCCTTATCCCGTTCCTAAGATTGAGTTCCCGTGGAATCAAAATTGTAGTGATGTGTCAAAATTCTACTGGCATGACAACCTTTCGAGAACAACATATATGAACTCGGCTAAGACTGGCCTAAAAGTATAAATGAATCTTGCTTTAAACAACGGAGTTGAGATCTACTCACTACATCAACTATTTCTTCCAAATGTGATGTCACATATAATGAATGGAAATTACCGATCTGGACTTAAAAGAATGGACCATCATATAAATGTGATAGTGCATTTTTCAATTTATAAACTGGTCAAACATTATTTTTATTCACACATTGTGCAGATATTTGGTGGTGTTGAAATTATTTTTGAAGTGCTTATATGGATCCTGTGAAATGTATAGTAAGTCGTGGTGTCTTACACAAAATGTGTGGACATGACTCGTTTAACCAGCTTAAATTTTATAATTTAAGCATTCTGTGTGGACATGACTCGTTTAACCAGCTTAAATTTTATAATTTAAGCAGAGACAAACAAGCACGGTGTTGTATAAGAAAAACAAAAACTTTTACCAAAGCAGCAATACATAGTTGAATGTCTCAGAACAGTTCACGTGCTATTCCATTTACCCTAGTTTCCACCACTTGTTGTTGTGGACCCCATTCGGTCTATCTTTGCCGCACATGTTAGCAATTCATATCTACACCTCCTAGAATGCGCCATAAAGTTTCATTTTCTCCCAAACATTTTTTGTTTGATTCAAGGAACCCCATAATCCTTTTGACATTTGTGTTCCCTAATTTTGTCTTTAACCCATTTAATTCCATGTTAAAAAAAATTTTAATTTCTACATAAATTGTTATTAAATATTTATAAGTAAGTTTGTGCCCAGTCAATAAAATTAGATAGAAAATATTTAATGAATCAATAAATGTAATTGAATGTACTTACTCGGCTGTTGAGAAACAATGTAGCCGGCCCCACCAAAATAGCAGGTACCAATGGCACGTCCCTTCTTTTGATAGTAACTGTTGAAAGCGTACGAAGCGTGCGCCTCGAGACTGTTAGGATCGAAACACGTCGACCCTGGCTGGATCGGATGGCAATCAGCCCCTCCTTCCCCACATGCATAATCTAGACCTGCTTGTAGCTTATCTTTTCCAGCCTGTCCACTTGCCACGCACCATGTCTGCCCATTTGAGGAACCGGTTGATACTCTCTGTTCGCCACCGGTCGCCGGTGAGTGGTCCGGCGAATGGTCGTCTCTGTAACTCTTTAGACCCTCTGCCGTGAACGGAATGTTGTAAACCTTCTTCTCGTTCGGGTAAAAGAGGCCGAAGTTCCTCTCCGACGTCGGTCCGAATTTCTTGTTCTCGTTGAAGAGGGCGAAGAGGTAGACCGTGAGATCCTCGTGCGGCCTGAGGGGGGTTCCACCTCCGGTGAGAATTCTGCGGACAAGGTTTCCGTTGTACGCGGCAGCATTCTCCATGCTTGCTCCGACCTCGTTTGAGTCTCCTTTAGAAGGCCAGCCGGTTTCTGTCACTGTGATTTTGACATCGTCGTATTTCAATGCCGACATTGCAGCAAAAACAGCGTCGATTTGAGCATCAAAGAGGGAAAAGTAACGCAGACCGTTCCCGGCGTCAACCATGCCGGGATTCTGCCGGAAAAGTGCGTAGTCTAATGAAATGACGTCGGCATTTGACTCGTAAGCGAAGAATGGGTAGACGTTAACCATGAGGGAGGACCCGGTTTGTCTAAGGAATTCAAGCATGGGTTTAAACACCGGTTCAATCAAATCAGACCGGAATGACCCGACTGAGGAAGGATATGAATTCTGCAATGCACTGAGAGCCACTGGAGAAGAGACCTTAATGGTGTCATGGAGATTGTACTTGACTAAAGCTTGGTGGATGTTCTTCATGGCGGCGATGAGGTAGCGTGTTGTGTTATGGGTGTCGACAAAAACTTCATTGCCAATAGCAATGGCTTCAATGGTGGTGGAAGGGTGATATGCGACCACATTGCGAAGAACCCAGGCGTTGGCAAAGGAAGGGCGTCTGGCGGCGTTGGAGAGGAGCTCATTTGGGAGGTTGACAACAACTTTAATACCCGACCCGGATAAAGCCTTAAGCACTGCCCGATCTGTGTCATACACCTTCACCCGGTTGATTCCCTGAGACTTCATGAGCCCGACCACCTTCACTGCCGACGGCAAATTGTTCGCTATCCTGCCGTAATTCACTCCGATTGAGCCCCCATCTGCAAAATGCACCCAAAATTTTCATGCACGTCTTGGTAAAGAGAAGAAAAAGAACATCCTTAAAACAAGGAAAAGAAGAGAAAAATACCTGCAAAAGAGAAAATGCAAAGGATTGGAAGGAGCAGAGAAATCTTGAGGAGTTCCATGGCCTGAATCTGCCCCCAATAAAACCCCGTTTTGTGTGAGAGAAGTATGGCTGTGAGTGGAGAGTGAAAGTTGGAGTAGAGAGGAGAGTAGTGTTGAGGGAATCGAGGTTTACAAAGTGGGCACTATATATCAGTGATTTTTTGGCATCCACTGTAACAAAATTTAACGACAAAAGTTTTTTGTCTCATAAAATTTTCTCGACTATTCTTTCTCGATTAAATAAAAATATATTTGATAAAAAAAATTTATATATTAATAATAATTTTTACAAAATGTACAAATAAAAAGTGAGTAAAATTGTAAATATTACAAATTGTGTAAATAAAAATAATATTTATAAGCACTGCAAATACTCTAATTAAACAATCTTAGTTATGCTGAGGATTAATTTTAGAGTTTAACTTTTATTTGATAAATTTTTTAAAAAAAGTAATTATAGAAAAATTTGTAGTATTTAAAATAAGTTTTGAAAAATAATAATAGGGTAATTTCTTAAATTTTGATTATAACTTCTTCAATTATTTTATAATTTAAGTATTAATTTTAATTTTAATTAATAATTTTTTTTCTACTATATACAAAATAAAAATATAGTTCATATCGTAAAAAATAAATTAATTTAATTAATTATAATAAAAATTAGTATTTTAAATTTGTTGTCACATAATATTGATTCTTTTATAATTTGTAGTTTTAAATATTTAAAATAATTTCTGATTATTTGACCGTTAAAATTTGGAGATTAAAATCAATCCCGAGGGACCTTGTTAAAAAGAAATTTTATTTAGTGATTTCTAAACAATATAATTAATTATTGTTTTATTTTTTTATTTTTAACCAAAGATGACATAAAAGGATGTGCGGAGCAGTTGCAAATGCATGATGTTTTTACAACGTTGAATAAACAATGTGGGCTTATTTGTGGGACCCACACCAGTCGACCGTTCGTAACAATATTTGGTGAGTAATTGATGAAGGATGTATTACTTTCAATTTAAATAATAATAGAAAAATGCTACTGTGTAGTGACCGTTCATTGGTTCTATTGTACTAACCATGATGATGGATGACACCTGTACTATGCTCCCTCGTGATTTGATTCCCTGGGTATATGAGTATATCGATGATAATTACGATAAATTCAAGTTGAAGTCTTCAACTTACAAAATGTGAGATTTAGATTCCTAACCATTTAAAATTGTGCGAGTATCGTCCCTAGTTGACTGACACCTTTTGATTCTGAGTAAGAAAATACACACATACGTAACATTATTTTGAATAATATAATCTTTACCACCGACCACCACCTCCATCAACACATCAACCAAAAACGAAGATGGAATTAGTGAGAATTAGAAGATGTTGAGTAATATAAAGAAGAATAAATCAATCTTTATCAAAGTAATATTTCGAATTCTTCTACAAAAGGTTGTATATCTAAAGATGGATTTAGAGGTGTGGAGGCAGTGCGGTGACTGACAGTGGTAAAGGGGAGCTTGGGATTACAACTGTTTTTTTTTACATAAAATTTGACTTTTTAACGTGAAATTTCGGGTAAAGTAGGAACTCTCGCACCATTTTGAAAGATTAGATACTTGAGTATCACATTTGGTTAGTATGGGACTCCAATATCACACTTATCAAAGGTTGATGACTCCAATTGAAACTTACCATAGAATTAAAAGAACAGGTATTTAAATCTGGATCGGGACCTTAATTTTAAAAAGATGAGGAGTAAGGATTGAAAAAGACAAACCATAGGATAAGGTAGTCACTTAACAAATTTCTTTTTAATTAAGTACATTTTCTCTTACATACTATATATGTTTAGAAATTACAAATTAGTTACTATGATTGAATACATGCATCAACACAATAAAATAATTATTTATAAAATATCGATTGGTCAGTTTAAGTATTTAAGAGTATGTTTGTGTATACTTATAAGCACTTATAAGTTAAACATAATTTTCATCCACACATTTTATAGGACTCACAAATTTTATCCACACATTTCGTAGGACCTAATGTTTATAATAAACAAAAATCTTATCAAACATACTCTAAGATATCTTCTGTTTCTGTTTGTTTTTTGTAGAAGAGCTTTTTAAAGAAGTCATTTTGGGCCAGTTTCTTCTAAAAACTCTTTTAATTAATCAGACAAATCACTTTAATAAAAATATCCAAATGAGCCTAAAAGCAACTTCTTAATCTCAAAACCACTTTTAACTTTTCAAAAGCCACACCAAACATTCCCTAATACCCTTATTTGGTTTTTGAAAAGTACAAATTTAAGATTTGAATCTTCCAAGTTGTTTTCTAGTAAATATATCCACATTTTATTGTTTTATTTATTTATTATATACATATAAAATGGGATAAAGTATAGTATTATTTTTGTACGCAAATATGGAACAATAAAAAAAATTAGTATTATGGAACATTGTTGCTTAAAGTAATCGTAATTTAAAGAATGATAAATAGTTAAAGCGTTACAAAATATATTATAAAGGGTGTGATTTGTGTTACTAGTTAGGGATATTTTAGTGTGTTCAAAATATTTATAATGGTATATTTTTAAAAAAAAAAATTATTCTTTTGATCGAGATTTCACATATAATGTTGTTTGTTACTGTCTATAAAAAAGAAGAAGTATGTAATTTGTAACTTTTAAAAGACGATACAAGAAAAATGTAAATAAATTCTATATATAAAGGATGTATTTTATAAATTTATGCAAGATTAAAGGGTGCATGTGTAGATAATTCATCAATATAAAAATCTTTGAAACATAGTCGAGGCTTATAAACTATCTCAAGGAGTCCAATTACAAAAAGTGCATCAAATTAGGGTAAGAAAACCCATACGGTCACTAAACTTATAATCGAGTTTTGATTTAGTCACTTGTTTATAATTTGTTCTAAAAAGGTCATCTAATTTTTGTTTTGATTCAAGTTAGTAACTTCCTTTTCTCTTCGTTGCTACTTATAGTTACACTAAATGCGACGATAAATGGAATAACAAACCTTGGGAATGTGGGACGATATTGAAACATTAAATGAAGTTGAATGACTAAATTGAACTTTTTCAAAGTAGAGTGACCAAATTTAAGCAGGCACTAAAGTTCAAAGATAATGAAATTGTACACACAACGTACGCCGATTATCTCCTTTATGCATGATTTCATACATGCTACAAGTTAATCGATGTTTTCATCTTTCGATTATTATATTTGATATCGATGTTTTCATCATTCGATTACTATATTTGATAAGCATAAAATTTCTATTATATTATGTTGTATGTCATACATCGAATTTCAATATACCAATAAGACATGTCTAGTACAACAACAAGACGGTGACTCGTTATTTGGTGACTTCTTGACAAATTATCCATGGGGCCAATAGTTGAAGAGTTGTGTGGATTCTACTATTACTAATCTATGCATTGTGACTTTTGAAATTTCTTCCACATACACACTACAATGTAGCTTTCGATGTAGATAATGTGGGCAGTCGAAACTGTGTAACAAAAAACGTACAAGATAATATAATAAATAAAAACTTTTGAACTTACCTTTTATTTCTTAACTTTGTCTAGTGTTGCAGAGTTGTTCTATAGTCTCTTTGAAATTAATTCGTTATTGGAATGTTATCGATGAAATGTCTCAAGAAATCGTAGGAAGAGCCACCTTCCATCAAAGCCAATCTACTCTTGTTTTTCATCTGTTTCATCTTACTCCTCATTTCACTATCAGGCTCCATTAGGTGCCTGATTCCCTTCTCAATTTCTTCAGCCTTCACAATCACATTACTGCCCCTCCTATAGTCCATCTTAATCTCCACAGCAATTCCCAAGTCCTTCACCAACTCGAAGGCATTAGTCTGCTGCTCCGCATACATTGGCCATGCTGCTATTGGCACTCCACACCAGACACTTTCCAGCGTCGAATTCCAACCACAATGCGACACAAAGCCTCCCACCGAATGGTGAGATAAGACGGCCACTTGTGGCGCCCATCCAATCACCTTCCCGAGTCCTGCAGTACGTTGCAAGAACCCTTCTGGCAAAATCTCTTCAAGATTTTCGTAGTCCGATGGATACTCGAACCTGTCTTTGGAAGGAGGCTTTCTCAATGACCACAAGAACCGGTGGCCACTCTTTTCAAGTGCAACCGCAATCTCTTTAACCTGTTCGTCATCAAAATATCCCATACTTCCAAAGCAAAGAAAAACAACAGAAGAAACAGGTTGTTCGTGAAGCCACTTGATGATCTCGTCATAATCTTTGTTATCGTCATCATTTTCAGCCGTAACATGAAGTATTGGGCCTATTGAGTAGACCGGTGGGATTGTATGATCATCAGAGAGGGACTTCATTGCATGAGCTTCTAAATCCAAGAAGGTGTTAATCATAATTCCCTTGGTCTCTCTAAACCTTCTTGCCATATCGAGGAACATAGCCAAACCATCCTTATCAAAGAATCTCGAAGGAAATACGTTAGCAGGAACTGGATTTATGTACGTGGGAATCAATAACTCTTCATTAGAGTTCTTGTATTCGGTCACATCCAACTTCTGTTCATCGCTGCGACTCTGCAAATAGAAGGTGAACCCAAGCAGTGCAGCAGTAGTTGTAAAGAAAACATAAGTCGGGACACCAAACTCATTGGCTACGTCAATCATCGTAGTACAAAACATATCAATAACGAATCCGGCAAGTCTAATCGAGTTGGACTCGTCACGAACTATTTTCGTCACAGCATCTCTTATAGGATCCTTGTGGCTTTCGATGAAATGAGTGACAAAGTTGTTGGGTGTAATGGGCTGGTTGAGAGAAAATTCAATGAAACGTATACGCGAATTGGATTTTCGGGAATAGGAATCGGTTTTTGACTCCATTGGCAACTTCATGATGATGACTGTGATTGAGAGGCGTTCATCTCTATCAGTGAGAAGCTTAGCCATCTCAATAGTTGATATCAAGTGACCTATACCCGGAGCAGGAATGAAAACAAGCTCTGATTTCTTTGTTTCTGCCATTTTTGGAGCTCAATTTACTGGGGCTGATCTGCTAGTACAAGATTTATATATACATATATAATTAGCAAGTAGTAGTAGTATATTCTTGGAGATCACGATTAGAGGTGACGTCATTGCTTTGCTGGCAATCTTGACTTTGACTACCAGTACCACATACACATTTGTTTATTTCTATGGATTCGTCTGCACATAGCTTCGGACAAGTTTATTGAGACTATTATGCACGGACAATCCATAACATTAATCCGACAAATCAAATATTGTCTTATTTTTATATCTTAATTACTTTGAAGAAATTTCTCAGACAAGTATTCGACGTGACATATATAGTGTCTTATATTAAGAATATAAAAATAAATTATAATAAATAAATATTATATTTTTAAAATAATTAACATCCAAATGTCTTAATTATACATTTAAATATAATGTCTAGTTGTTTTCCCATCTCTATGTCCATGCAACTTAGGTTCATTGAACGCACCCATAATTTGTAGTCACCGGTTATATACTAAAGAATTAAAAGTTTAAGATTAATGATTAAAATATTAAAATTATTAGTGTTCATTGGAAATCAAAAGAATTTCAAACTACAAAAATACCTATAGAGACAGAGTTGAATTAACAAACTAAGCGTTTTTATCTAATAAATTTAAAAGTATGAATTCTTTTTCACCACTTGATTCAATTCATCGTCAATCTACAAGTTAATAGATCTTTGACGACTACTGCAAGCTACGTTAGTGTTAGGACAGGTACATAATCAGTCGAACTAATGTCGAAATCTACAATTAAAGTGAACCCACATCTCTCTCACCAGCCCATCCTCCAATATATAACAACGTTGATTGCACATATAGCCTTATCAACCAAGCTAGGCGGAGATTAGAGGCACTAAATATGAAAATAGTAAGACCAATCGCGTCAAAGTCGAAGAGAACATGAGTGTGTTTGATTCCAAGATTTTCCATAAAAAAATGTCTAATCCATGGAAAATCTTGTCATATCAGTGAAAAATATTTTCCATCTTTGGCGGTTTGATTGCACATGAAAAATGAAAATGATTTCCAAGGTACAATCAGTTAAAGCATGGTTAAGAAGGAAAAGTTGGAAAATATTTTCTTATTAAAATAGGTGGTTTTTTTTTTCTACTTACATGGAAAATCTTTTCTTTTCCATGGAATCCAATCAAACACACTCTAAATTTGACAGTTGCATCCGTGAGCTCCACGTCCAGAAGGGTCAACCAAGAATCCATAGTCTGAGAGAACGTGAGAACGGGCCCTATATCCGGAGGAGCACCATTTTATACAACCACAATGAAGATATTTCAAAACAACGGGACAAATAGAGGTCATTCTAAATAGACTATCGCTACACACATATTGCTCACACACTCTATTACTTCAGTCACTTTGTTTCCAACTTGGTTGTCGGAGTGCAACCACTACGGTACAGCCTAACAACTCTCCTAATGTTGGTTATAGTTGCAGATCTCAAGTCTGAGTAGGATCATAATAGGATTTAAAGCTCACAACAAAGAAAGATCCATGACCATGAATAAGGTCTCTTTTGAAGTTGAAGACAATCAGATTGAGAGACATGACACTACAACGTTCCTCATCACAGGCTTAAGTCCTAGCAACACTGGTACGTGTATCGCTCCTTCAGGCTGACCACTTTTCTTCCGAAGCCAAGCAATTGGGTGTGATCCTCTTAAGTCACCGAGCTTCTGTCCCAAGTTTCTCAAAGTAAAGGGGCATATCTCTTGACCTTTCAATATCCATCAATATCCTTTGAACTTCGTAGTTGGTCGCAGTGATGGAGATTACAAGCAATCATTGTATGAGATGCGTATTCCATTCCGTCTTCTTCAGAGAAAGCTATCAAGCTTTTGCAGTGATCCCCATTCTCCACTTGCACAATCTCCACCAGCCAGGTCTACTTGGGGTCTAGCCGTAATAATCTCATTGCCCATTCATAGGCCCTCTGCGAGGACTTGATATCCTGCAAGATGGTCCCCCCATGATGGTCAATACCACTATACCAATGGTTGTTTGTTTTTTCAAACGTCTTTGGTCATGTTTGCAGCATCTAGTTTGGTTCTTCTTGACTAGTGTTCGACATCTGGATTCCTTTTGAGTTGCTTGGTCTGTGCACATGTTGTCTACCCTTTCTGGAACCAACAATACTCACGTGTTCACGCGCCTATGGTTGTTCTTGATTGGCCTCGGCCTAGTTATAGTATTTCTTCCCCATTGTCAATAGGTCTTCTGCTGTTGGGCATGTCGCAAGCTTCCACTTTTTTCAAGAAGCTGCTTTCTTCTGCTTTTCCTTTCCTTTCTGCCAGAATTTTACCAAGCAAGCAATTATCAAACCACCCACTAAATTACCTGAATTTACTTGCAAAATACCAATAACTCTCAATTAAATTCGGCTGCAAATTTAATTTGAAAAAAAGGCATACACGCAGAGCTGATCCAAACCACAGAATGCCTATATCAGCCTTCAACCACTGATCAAACATCCTTAGTTAGGGTTCTCTCATCCAGTCCAGACATTTTCCTGCTCACATTTTTACAACAGATAAACAAAAAGAATGATGATGAAAAAGGGATTTGTATAACTGACCTCTAGAACTGAAGAGAGTTGTTTTTAGTTGATTAATTAGCAATCCAAGAAAACAAGTGCATTCGTGAAATCTCACATCTTCATCACGCTGATCGTGAAGAAAGACTTGGGTAGCAGCTGGCCTATTTCAAGCTTCATAAGATATCATTAACTTCTTTGGGATCTGCATAAGCAAAACAAGGACCTATAACATCAACTCAGTACCATTAATTTGTGAAACAAACATTTTCAATGTTTTACCTCAATGATACAGCCAAAAGAGGTGAATATTTCCATCATATATATATCTGGAGCTACCCATTTGGTAACATGGAAATGAAGGGTTTCCATTTTGGACATAAAACTTCTCATTCTTCCAGCTCCAAACTCCAGCCTTCGCTTGATTGGAAAGGATGCATGTCACCAGCATCTTTCATATTAGCAGTCAATGCATTCAACAGTGCATAAATCTCAGAACAGTGAGGGTGGTTTCTGTCTCTGGATACGAAATAGTTTGCATAACCGGAAATATTAATCCAAGTGCAACCAACCTCCTTTGTCAAACCCCTTTCTGTCATTCGTTTCCTTACACTATTCACATACTCCCAGTTTCCTTCTTCAGCGTGGATATTAGAAAGTAAAATATGATAGCCTGATAACTTATCTGCTCCCTCCATTTCAAGCAACTTACTAGCAACAGTTTTTCCCAACTCAAAATTTCTATGAATTTTGCAGGCAGCAAAGAGTGATCCCCAGATTCCCAGTGTATTACCTTCTTCACCCAATTCTTCAACAAAATCATATGCTTCAATCACCCTTCCAACTCTTCCTAACATGTCTACAACACAAGCATAATGCTCTGTTGAGGGTCTTATCCCATATTCACTCTTCATTGACTCAAATATTTTAAGGCCTTCGTCAACCAAACCAGTGTAACTGCATGCAGACAAAACTGCTACAAAGGTAACAGCATCAGGGTTTATTCCATATTCCCTCATGGAATGGAATAGCATGATAGCTTTCTCACCCATTCCATGTTGACCATATCCCAATATCATATTTGTAAATGTGACAGAATTCTTTTCAGGGGATATCCAGAAAACGCTCTCAGCATTAACAATTGCACCTGATTTTGAGTACATGTCCACCAGAGCAGAGCTGACAAAGACATTAATGTCCAAGAAATTGCGAATGGCAAAACCGTGGAGTAGCTTTCCTAGTGCTACACTTCCTGATTGACTGCATGCAGGGAGAATTGAAGCTAAGGTAACAGCATTGGGCATGACATTCTGCTCCAGCATCTGCCGAAAAACAATAAAGGACTGCTCAATCATCCCATTTTGTGTGTTCGCAGATATCATTGCATTCCAACTGGCTGTATCGCTATCATTTTTGCAGCTCCTACAAAAGATTGTTTGTGCTGTTTGTATCAAACCTGATTTGGCATACATGTCTATGAGATAACTCTGGATCCCATCAAATTGAATACCATGTCTGATTAGATAAGCATGAGTCTCTTTACCGATATCCTGGTTTCTTAGATTTGATGCAGCTGAAAGCAGTGCAGTAATTGTCACATCATCAATTGAAAGCCCCTGCTTTTGCATCTCATAGACAAGCATCAAACCTTCATTGTCCAACCCATTTTGTACAAGAGCAGTGATCATGGTATTCCAAGAAACAGTATCTCTTTCGTGCATCCCACTAAAAACTTTGAAGGAATCGTAAATACAATTGCACCGTGAATACAAAGCTATTATAGCATTTAGCAGAATAACAGATGATGCCCACGAATTCTTAATCAGATATGAATGTAGTTGCTGAGCAACATCCAACTGTTGTAACTGTGAAGCAGCAGTTAGAGCTGAAAGAAACGTGATGTCATCAATATTATCATCATGCTGCGCTTCCAATGCTTTAAGAAAAAGCTTAAGGGCATCAATTGGGCAATTATTTTGAACATACCCACCAATCATAGTGTTCCAAATCTCGGCATTCTTCTCCAAACAATTCTCAAATATCTTACTAGCAAATTCAAGGCAACCAAGCTCTGAATACATCAAAATGGCTGAGCTCACAACAAACAGATCATTAGCATACTCACTACCCAATTTTATTACCATCCCATAAAACAAATTAGCAATCCCAGCATCTCTTAATCCTGTCACAGCCCGAAAAACATTAACAAAACTTACAGCAGTGGGCTGAATACCCATGCTCATCATCATCACAAAATGCTCAACAGCCTCCAGAAATCTACCCGTTTTTGTGTACCAGGAAACCATAGTGTTCCAAGCGACCACATTGCGTTTACGCATAGTATTAAACACCCTTTCCACTAAATCACATTCAGAACTATTTGCAGAGCTCAAAAGACAAGTGACATACATGTTCAACAAAGAATTGTACACAATCCTACCCGGGTAGATGTTGGAACGTAAAATATGGCAGTGCAGGGCTTTACCAATTAAAATTTGCTTGGCTTCCGCGCAGGCTTTGAGAGTGGAGGAGTAAGTGTAAGCATCACAAATATGGGTGTGAGAAGTGGAGGTGATGGTCCACTTCATGCGGGAATAAAATTGGATAGCTTCATGGGGCATGTTGTTGCAAATGTAGCCAATGATGATGGTGTTCCAGAGGACAGTAGTTGGATGGGGAATTGAGTCGAACAGTTGGCGTGCTACGTGAATTTCGCCATTTCTGCAGAGCTGGCTTAGACGGTACCTGATTGTTCTGGATTTGGGCGGCGAGTCTTGGTGGAGTTGGAGATGGTGGGTGTCTTGGGGAGTGGACGCTTGTTGGTCTGAGAGTAGGAAGGAAGAGTAATTGTGATGGTGAGTCTGGGAGACAGTGGATGAGGTAAATGGGATGGGCAGTGCCGAAGAGGACATGGCTACTCGCATTTTGGTTGGATGCTAATACCCAATTCCGTGTTCCATTTATTGCATTTTGGATTCAATTTTTCAAAATAGCCCTGAACTCATAAAATGTGTGCATATGACCATGAAAATGAAAAGGTGACAATATGGTCAACTTGGTAATTTTCTTGCACAATGTCATACTGTGTATCAGATGGGTTATTGTTTGGTCAATTGTTGCAGGTGACGTGGGTCTGCTTTGCACAAGAAAAAAAAACTGAAAACCAGTCTATAATCTTTTTAGTGTGTGAGTCACAATTATATGACATTTAGTATATATTTGGTAAAGATTTTTGTAAATTATAAACAATATTCTACAAAATGTGTGGATAAAAATAATGTTTGATCAACTTATAAATAGTTATAAGCACGTACAAACATACTCTTAGATGAGTACTACCTATATAGTTGCCTCTTCCCTGTGAGCCACTTGTTTCTTCGAAATAGGAGATCAAAGTGCTTTTCTGATCTTCAAGCTTTCTCGTGGTGTGCAAATGAAACAATTTTCTTGTCTTAGCCGCACCGCAAGCAAGTGGGTAGGAGAAATGCTCTTAGTTGAAGCTCATATAGTGTGAGAAATTAGAACAATAATTTTATATTTTTTCATTCCACCTTAATTAACTCATAAACAAAAGGTATTTCGAATAGCATAGACTTGGCATGGCCTTCTATCTCTTCGTCAGAGATGCCAGGAATGTTGGATAATTGTTGAAGGTAATCCTGAGGACGTGGCGAGTAAGAAGCCATTTTCATCTTGTTTTTGTTCTGGTGGGACTATGCTTGTTATCGCATAGTTTGTACCTCGGAAAGGTGAACCCTCTTTGATACAAAGGCTCAAGTGGCATTTTTTAGTTATTATATTGTGATGTAATGAGAGTTATCACGTTACCTCTTATATAAACGTAGATAATGGAAAAAACAGGGACTTGAAAGTCCAGTCCCTTATTAGAGACTGTTTCATATAACCTCAAAAAAGAGAGACTTGCTCTCCCAATTCAGGAAGTCGAAAATGGCAGATCGAGTTGGTCCAACCAAGAAAGACATGGGAGTCTTTGGACATTGTTTAAGCCGAGTTAAGTCGAGCAAAAGAAAATATACAATAGAATATTTTTGGGTATAATCTTTTTTTTTTTTTTTTTTGTGTAATTTCAATATTGAATCTATGCTATTCATGTTCTCCTATTTCCATTTTAGTAGAAAGAAAAATAGAAGTGTTGTGCACAACTTCATAATTGTGCATGAACAAGATTGGGATTAACATCAGTTACATGAAGATTGAAGAATGACAAATGTGTATGTTAATCCATTATTCATGTTTTCTCTTCCATGTTTGGTTAAACTTTAAAATAAGCAAAAATTAATTTTTTTTTTTTTTTTTTTTTTTTCAAGTTTCAATAATGCTATGCACCAAAAGGCAGACCAGTGACCAGTCGTCATTCGGGGAATTTCAGGTTTTTACTGTAAAGATGAACGGTGAAAAGGAACGGGTTTTTTGTACTTTGTAGTGACGCTTGTCTTACAATACTTGGTTTTCCTCTTCAATGGCCCTCCGCTACCAAGGCCTCGGTCGACTCTCTTCCTCCATCTCCCGTCACAGCTGCTGGCGTCGCATGTCCACTGCCAGCGACAAGAAAACGCCCGTTCTCTGGGACTATACAAATCCCAACACCACCACAGACAACCCACAGCAAAATAAAGAAGCAGCAGTCACAATCCAACTACTCTCGTGGGGTCGTGGGGCCTCTGGTCAACTCGGTGGCGGAATTGAGGAAATCCGACTATATCCGTCACCTGTTGCAACCATCGTTCTCCCTCCCATTTTCCAAGTTTCTCCCTCGACCCCAGGTCGCCTCTCCTCCCAATGCTCAAATGGTGTTGGGGCCCAGGTGGAAATCGGGATTTCTTGTGGACTTTTCCATTCGGGTTTGGTGGTGGATGGAAAGCTGTGGATATGGGGCAAGGGCGATGGAGGCCGCCTTGGGTTTGGACATGAAGACTCCATCTTTGTTCCTAAAATAAATCCTAATTTCGACTCGGCTGTCAAAAGCATAGCTCTCGGTGGTCTCCATTCCGTTGCTCTCGATTCCCTCGGCCGCGTCTTTGCTTGGTCAGTACCCGCCCTTTTGCCATATCTTCTGTGTAAAGGATGCACTGGAAAGTAGTGTTTTACTGAGTTATAGTGGTAGAAATTGTATTTACTAATTCAGAATATTAATTTGTGTTTCAGTTTTGTATTCAATTATCTGTACTAGGTCACTTCCCTTGGTTTTGCATAAGTTATTACTGTCTACTGATCCACTTTAGTGACAATTTGAAGTATTGAAAGCCAACATGTGTCACTAATAGATGATACAGTTTTGACTATAGAGTTAAACACAATATGGTATGATCCTCATCGAGTTTACTCCTTTTGAAGCTTGATTTTCTGGGAAAAGGAAAAGTTTGAGTTTGTTTTCCTGACATTTATGCTCTTGTTAAGCAAGTTTAAATTCAAAAATCCAACGAACATTGATCAAAGTAAGAAATTTAAAAGGAACTAGAAGTTTCAATTTCACGATTCCCCTTGGCCCTACTTTAACTGATTTGATGGCTCGTTCACCCTTAATGGTGGATGGCTGGTATTGTCTTGACCTCACCAGCTGGGAACATATCTTGCTCTCCTACAAGTTTGATTTCTTTTACTCTAAAAATGAAGCTCAGTACGACCTTCAGATCATTTGCAAGGAGACAATTGTTGAAAATTGAATAGAATAAGTCTAATTTATGCAACACCTCGAGATGTTCATAATAGAATCATCAAGATTTTTATGATTATATGGCTTTTTTGCAGATCACTTGTGTAGTTTCTTTCAGTTATTTTAGTTTTATTTCAATCCCAAATCAGATTACCCTATAGCTTTTAATATTTGTTGATAATTCCATTGAAGATTTGTGAAGCATGATCTGGCTACTTCATTGTCTTGGATTACTGCTTTTGTATGCAAGTCCTGATACTTCTATTAAAAAATGAAGTTTTCAGGGGTTATGGTGGGTTTGGTGCTCTTGGACATTCTGTGTATCATAGAGAGCTGTTACCTAGAGTGGTCGAAGGATCTTGGGATGGAGAAATATGCCATATTGCCACCAGTGGGACACATACAGCTGCTATCACAAAATCAGGTTAGATATTTCATTTTATCAAATTCATGTTTTGTAGCAGAATAATTCATCTTTCAAGTATTTTGTTAAAAGCATTTGATTTCCTAGGCGGCTAGGACTGGTGGATTTAGATGGTAAAACAGAATCTTAAAGAAATATTCTAGTGCTGGAAATTATAGTTGTGGATCAATCTTGAGTTGATAAAATTGACTACGGAACTCATTGAACTTATTTATGTCGAATTTATTTGCCAACGTCAGTATACAAGTTGACTTTATAGTTCTACCTGAATCTGTTAATGCGTATGTCCTCTACTAAAATATTAATTTACATTATCTAATATTGCCTCGTGAAAATTGAACTTTGCCTTATTAATTCTAACATTGCCTCCTGAAAATTGAAGTTTTAATTATGTTAACCCTTTTTGTGAAAAATGTAATCAGCAGTACACATCACAAGAAATGTTAGAGCAACAATATGTGTCCGGTTTGATAGGTTTTAAGAGCTGTGCATCCCATGTCTTTTACATAAATTATACACACTTCGTCAATTAGTTAGACCTGGCTGCACTGCTTTTGCTATTCAGCCCGTTCAGCTATAATTTTTCTGCATTGAATAACCCATAAGGCAATTTGATGAATTTGGTAGTCAACCCAGTGTGCTCTAGTTTACGAATATGTCATGCAGCTTGATGCAACCGGTCACGTACAAAAACTTCAATAGATTTACCGTAGCTCTTGACCTCTCAGCCACTATCCCCTTCCCCAGCCAAGGCTCCCTCAATAGGTTCTAATTCTATCACCACAGCATCTTAAGTTGGCTAGCAGTTCTCTTTCTTGCTACTGCTCTGAAATAATGAGGAGGAATCAATTTTAGAAGTTGGTTCTGTTACAGGTTATGGTCCTTTTGTGATCTTTCAATTTATTTTACTATTACGAACTTTTTATTTTCAAATACTTTCTGATTTATCAAGGTACTTCACACTATGTTTGCTTTAAATTAACAGTGTTTTGTTTTATAGTTTGAGGGATGTGGGGCTTCTATGTTTTATACTATACAGGCAATTATTATTCTGTATGCCATGCTACCAATATAATACCTTTTATTCATACGACTAAATGTTTCAAATTTTTTGTTATATGACATCCATAAAGATAAATATTTTGTAATGTAATATATAGATAAGAATATTGCTACTATTTTGTGCATTCATAAATACTACACTGTTCATCAAACAGTTTGTAGTTGATAAATTTAAAAAACTTTACCATATATCTGTATTTGGTGAAGGAAAAATTTACACTTGGGGCCGAGATGAAGGTGATGGTAGGTTGGGCCTTGGTCCTAGTCGTGGCCCAGACCAAGCAGGTGGTCTCAGCATTCCCTTTGAAGTTAAAGCACTGCCTGTGCCAGTGGCTGCTGTTTCATGTGGCGGCTTTTTCACAATGACATTGACTGAAGACGGGCAACTTTGGAACTGGGGTGGTAAGGGTGCTATATCTATTGTTAGACTTTAAAAATGATGTCTTTTCAAGAATCAGAAAGTCTTGATGTCATCTATATAGTCTGTCTAGGTTTCTCAATTTTTTTTTTTCTTTTGGGCTAGTTTGAATGTTTCATGGGCCTTGTGTTTGTAAAATGATAGCTTTTCATTTAGCCCTTCAACTTACTAAATTAGCGCAAAGTTGATTAAAAGCATCTAGTGTTCTTTTCTTTCCGCAGCAAACTCCAACTATGAGCTTGGTAGAGGCGATAAAGTTGGTGGCTGGAAACCACAGCCTGTTCCCAGCCTGAAAGATGTCCGTTTAGTTCAGATAGCTAGTGGTGGATATCATTCTCTTGCTTTGACTGGTATGATGAGTGAAGAATCTTACAATCCGGCAGGAGTATCTTTATGTGCACGTCTCGATGCCTAGAGAAATGCTATGCATCTTATTTTGCTATTCCTGATATGAATTCAGACAAAGGAGAAGTGCTTTCATGGGGCCATGGTGGACATGGCCAGTTGGGCCATTCTTCCCTTCAAAATCAGAAAGTTCCTGAACGAATTGAGGCCTTAGCTAATGAGAGGGTCACTTATATTGCTTGTGGAGGTTCATCATCTGCAGCTATAACTGGTAAGATGAATCAATTTATATTGAATGCTAATATTTTATGAAGAGCTTGACATGATATATCCTCTCACCTTGCTTTCATTTCATACTCACATGTCTGAAATAGTTTTAGAAAATGTAAAGGAAAAGGCACTCTTAAGGTTGGTTGTTTGTGTTCCCCCTGAGCAGGGAGGGATGGATACTGGTTTCCTCTCTCTTTCTCGCCCTTACATCAGTATTTGTGAATCACTTACCAAAGACAATGACTTTTTGTTTGTTTTCTGGTCTACATCAGTGTTTCGTTCTATGATAAAAACCATTTAGGTATCTGATGTTTAATTTTAATGAATTTATCATTATGGTGCTTAGGGTTCATGAAACAGGCGAAATTGGTAAATTTTGACAGACTTTGTTTGCTAATTTTTAAATTTTATGTGAGGAAAAACCAGCCCTCTGCCAGTTTGAGAAAAACCCTAGCTTCTAAAATGATATTTACCCCGCATTTGGCTATGATCTTCAAGTTGTCCACTTTGGATCACTTTATGAGGTCGTCAAAGGTTGTTTCAGATTAAGAGTTAGACTTTATGAAACGCCCAGTACTCTACGAGTTAGTTGAGAAAAAAAATCAAGAACCTATAGATGGCCATATATCCAACTATGGCCTAAATCTAGCATATGCACATATCTAAGAGATCATAATAAAGAACGTCAATATCTAAGAGATCATAATAAAGAACGTCAATAGTTACTGTATTCAACAGGATACAATCCCAGACCCTTGTACTACCATCTGTTATCTTACTATGGGCAAGTTTGGTAAGTAAGCAACTTTTTTTACTTCAAGAAAAAATAACTTATCCAAACATATTTGGGAACAACGTAAGTTTGACTTACTTATGTGCTTTTGCCGAAACATCATCTATAGCAAAAATGCATGTGTTAACTTTGTTGTTACGTTTGCATGGTTAAAAATTAACTGAACAAGAGTTGTTATGCACAGACAAAGGTAAGTTGTACATGTGGGGAAATGCCAAAGATTGCCAGCTCGGTGTCCCTGGACTGCCAGAGGTACAATCGTCTCCTGTTGAAGTAAAGTTTCTTGTAGAGGATGACGTCAACGATGGACTGGAAAATCACAATGTACTTTGTGTAGCTGTTGGTGCTTCTCATGCCATGTGTCTTGTTTCAAGATAAGGTTGCTGCTCATAAGTCAATTCTTTTCATCAATTTTCCCTGCTAATTGGTTAACATGCCCTGTCTAAGAAATAGCAGAAATTTATCACTGCTGAAATGGAGGTGGAAGCTGCTGCTGCTACAACAGAATGATGCATGAGAAGTCTGACTTCTTAATATTCAAATGAATAGATTTTGTCGACTAATATTACATCAAAGTTTGGGACTATTAGTTCGGGACAACATTACAACTGCACCATCTTTAGAAGAGATGCTATAATTTTCTCTAAATTGAAAGACTGATGTTGAGGTTACATTAGTCAGTATGATTTTGTTTATTTTTTTGGCGCGAAAACGATTATTTGATGCGACAGAATCGACATCCCTTTTGTTACTTTGTCGAATATTAATACATACTAATCATTAGAATTAATTTTAAGTAATTGAAACAATTATAATTATAATTATATGGCAGAAGCCCTTTGGACAGGACCAGATTACACTATTAAAGCACTTAAAACACTAGACCCCTTTCCTTAATTACACTGTTGAACCTTAATGGTGGATGCTATCACCTTTTGAAATAAGTAAAAATCACAAGAAAAATAAGTAGTTTGCTTTGAAAATAATCAAATATTGATGTGGTCCTCTTTCTTCAAAGAGATGGTGCTCTTATTGTGGAATGCGGAGCACTGGTAAGCAGGCCGTGAAATTTGCCCTCCTACGCCACCCGGGCACTCCATCAGCCCCACTACTGCTGGTACCACCATACAGTTATATGATAAGCACACTGCAACCGTGTCCCGCGGCAACGACGATGACGACACGGCTGCTGTTGGATATCCCGTTATGTAATTGTGCTGCAAGTAGAGCGTTTTCGTTCTGCCTAAGCTCACACTCTCAAAGTATTCCTTGGGCACTGTTCCTGTCAATTGATTATTATTCAGAAAGAGAGACTCGACTCCTACTAGAACCTGAGTTAATTCTCCTGTCAAAAAGTTGTGACTAAGATCTATAATGGAGCCTGGCCCATAGAGGTGTGGTGGCAATGGTGGGAGCCCACCTGATAAATTGTTTCGTTGGAGGAGCATTGAATTGAGCTTGGGCTGGAAGAGGGAGGCGGGGAGGCCCCCGCTGAAATGGTTCATGCTTAAGTCGAGGTACACTAATTCTGAGATTAATTCCAAGCAATTGAGGGCCCCCCACATGCGGTTCTGAGACGCTGACAAGTAGCGGAGCGACGACGGCATCCACTGCGGCAGCATGCCGGAGATGTTATTCTGACTGAAATCCAAGTGGAGCAGTTGCTGTGGAAAGCCACTCGGCAGCTGCCCCGAAATTCTGTTCGAGGCGAGCACGAGAACCTTCAACTGATTTAACGCGAATAATGTGACCGGGATTGTTCCAGAGAGCTGGTTGTGGCTGAGGTCGAGGGTGTGGAGATCAGGCAGGGTGAAAATGGATTCCGGGATTGAGCCGGTTAAGCGGTTGTTGGTGAGTGAGATGACTCTTAGCTTCTTGAGGGAACCGAGTTGCAAAGGGATGGGCCCTGTGACAATGCCGGCAAATAGAACGAGCTGGGTCAACTCCGTGAGGTTGACAATAGAGGGAGAGAGCGTGCCCGTGAGTCCTGGTGAATCAGATAAACCAGTACCTAACACGAGTGAGTACACTCGTCTTGATTGTTCGGAGTATGAACAAGTAACTCCGGCGAAGGACGAGCAAGGGTCATTCGAGTCGAAGTCCCAGCTTGAGAAGAAGTGTGGAGTAGTGGAGATGGGAATGTCAACGAGGGTGTTCTTGATTTGGAGCAATGCATCAAGATCAATAGGACTGATTTTGTTTTGCGATTGTGCATTTGTTGATTGGCTGTGAATCAGATAGAGAACAAGTGCTAGCAACAAAAGAAAGCATTTTTTGGCCATAATTTTCGTGTGTGTCACTGAAATGACAGGGGTTATTCACTTATTTGTATCTAGCTGAAACGGTAATTTCATAAATAAAAACGAAAAAGAAAAAAGTAAGATACGAAATACTACGTAAATACTTTTAAAATATAGTTTGGTCTGCAATTTTTTTTTTTAAGTAGTAGTCTCTTTTTTAAAATTCTGACTCTGTTCTTACATACGTACAAGTATAGTATCGAGATCGAGACCCGAGCGAGAGAATTGAAGTAAGTAGAAAGGGTGGGGCAAGTTATGACAGCGACACAACAGAGGAGAGTGTTTGTTTGCGTGTAGGTGTGGGATCACGCTTATGTTTGTATATTCTTTATCTACTTGGCAGTTTTTGTTACGTTACACAAATAGAAATTCAACTAAAAATGTTCGATCTAGTCGTCACAACTTTGACTAACAAAATCTGTAACGAACGAAGATGCAAATTAATACAACTTGTATTTATTCCTCAGTATTTTCGAAGCAATGTATTTATTAGCTTTTGATGTCTGGTTTCTGCTTTGCCAATTATTCATCCTATTTTTATTAGAATTCGATCTTTTCGAATATACAATTTGGGTCTCGAACAGTGTTAAAGAAAGTATTAACGGCCATTTCTAGATATATAGTTTCTTGAGATTATACAAATTTCATCTATATATATCAAGGTTTTAAAATACGTAATGCGTGACGACGCGGCGATGTGAAGCATCAAGAATTATAGGCCTAAGGGCGCTTATGCGAAGCTTAGGCGTCAAAATGCGTTTTTGAATTTTAATTTTTTTTAATGCTCAAATTTTAAATTTTAATAACATAGTCTAAAATATACTGATTTTAATTACAAAATTACAGGCCTAGTTTTCAAAAAACACATAAAAAATACATGAGTTTTCAAAATTAGATGCACGCTGTAACAATGAAGAAAAATTATATTTATATTAAGGTACATATCATGGTTGAACATATCACATTCAACGTGGTTCAAAATCAAAATTTGCAGGACTAATTTTAATATCATAGTCTACAATTAGACTACAAAATAAAAGTCCAACATAATAGTTTTCAAAAGTTAGTAAATTTTAAATACCACAAACATAAACACAAATTACTCAATAATTTTCTACAATTTATTACATACTAACATAGCATAAATTTTGTCTAACTCTTTATCGGATTTTAAGTCAAGCTCTTCTTTTTCATCTAACTCATCTTCCGTGTCATCCGATGTAAAATCATTTTCGTCAGGTTCTCTTATTTTATCTTGAGCATTTTTAGTGTCTTTTGTAGATTTAAAAAATGTTTATTTTGGTAAAATCTAAAAAAATATATAAAAAGAAGTTTGCTTGCTCTAATGCGTGTTATGCGTGATTATTCGCGCTTATTCTCGCTTAATCATGTTTATTCTCGCATATTCTCGTCTATTCGCGCCTAAGCAGTCAACAAAAAGAGTTGACCGCATTTTAACGCGCATACCCCCAATGCGATGCGTTTTGTAAACGCGTTGAGCTTAGTCGAGCCTAGGTGAGGCCTAGGCGGGCCTTTTAGAACACTGATATATATGAAAGCCGGCCCCATTCTTTAGAACAAGATTGTACATTTCATGAAGTGGTTTTCATTGATCAAAAATAGGGATGGCAACGGGACGGGACGACCATTTCCATCTCCCTGTTGTTCCTCGTTTTTTTCTTTTTTTATGGGTATGTTGGCAAAGTCTAGTAGGTTCATTTGGGTTTTTTCTTCTCCCCAGTTTAGGCACTCCTCCCCTTCTATATTTAAAATTTCAAAAATCAAACAACATATTAACAAGCTCGCTTAAACCACTTGACTTAACCTTTGGACCAATATTCATCATAGCGGGGGACCGAAGCAATCATTAAGTCGCCACATGCCTCCACCACCATGAACCCCAGTTAGATTCAGGCATGCTACACTTTTTAGTTATTGGAAGAACTCAAGCAACTCTGTTGGGGTGAAGGTAAGGGGACGGAGACTAGAGGGTTAGGTGATAGTGGAGCACCAATAAAAGATTTGCAGCGACGGAGGGTGTTGCGATTGAGGAAAGAAAAAATATATTTTTAAAGAAATTCGCGAGAATTGAAATTGAGGAAAAAGAAGAAAGAAGAAAAATATCAAAAAAATTAAAAATATATTATAATTATTGTTTTTCTAATAAAAAAAGAGTTTCATGTCTTCTTGGTACGAAGTCACAACATAAATAATACAACAGTGTGAATTATTATTGAATTAAATAGGATCACATTGTTTGCAGACTATCAACTGTAGATGAAATGGCATCGATCATAACCTGCAAAAAAGTATTTAAGTACAAAAATAATTATGTGCTTGTGTAAAAGTTAGGTACGCGATTATTTACCGTCAGTTTGAATTTAAATAGTGTTATGCTAGTGAAAATCAAAGAGAGTGTTACGCGAAAGCATTGATCTTACTTGGATCAACGGTGACAAGCATTGCAGAGCCTCCAAAGTCGCAAGTGCCTCCACCGATTTTAGTCCTTTGCCAATAACTATTAAACGAGTAGGAAGCATGAGATAGCACTGTATCCGGCTGGTAGCACAACCCATTAGGCTTAATAGGCTCGCAATCGGCACCTGATAATGTTAAATAGCGTGTTCATACATCAAATTACTCTAAGAAGATTTAGTTTTAGCAGTATGTCAATACCAAGCTACTACTAAAAAAAAATTTACATTTCAAAAATTGATTTTTTCTTGAGCTGGACTAAACTACAGTCCGGTCCGTCTCCTATCTTCGTCCCTGGTCATTACATACCTGAAGCACAAGCGTAATCCAAGGCTTGTTGAATTAATGAAGTAGGTATCGTTGGCTTAGCGACGCACCAAACAACATGCTCAGGCTTCGTATAAGGTGGTGGTGAATATGATATTGGGGGTGGTCGGAAGACTGAGGGCGGACTTCGCGTGGTGGTGGCCGGTGGAAGGGCCGCAGAAGTTGGTTTGGGGGAGAGTGGAGGATATACACAAAATGGAGGATTGGTTTCACCCTTAGAAATATCCATTGTAAAATCAGTACTGATCAACTTGTGCACTGAATTTAGAACTGAATTTTTATGCATTTCTTCTGGGATTTTCGACTTGTACATTCGAGCTATGCTTCGTGCTTCTGCTGCAAGTGATCCATGGAAAAATTCAGTGCAATTAAGTAAATTAATTTGAATTTGTAATTGGAAGAAGATGAACTTACCACATTGACTCTGGATAATAGAGGCTAATACTAATATGATACAAACAGCTAAAATGGACACTTCCATAGTGTCACTTCTTGGATTCATAAGGACATCGTCTTCTCGATGTACGTATACTTTATAAAGACTCGTAACCCGTTTTAGAAAATACTTCAAGAATAACTTATCGTGCCGTGTCTCGTTTCCATTTCTATTTCAAAGAATTCTTTATAAGTTGTTTGTACAGAATATGTGCTTGCTCAAAATACAAGGCAGAATTTAGAGCTTTTGACTTTTTATTTAGCTTCTTAATCAACCTAATCAAATACCTCATATTTTGCATTGTTTTAGGGAGTTCATTGCCTTGTCATACATACATACATGAACTCCAATCTTGCCTGAAAAGTTGAAGGTATTAATTTTGAAGCTCAATGCATATTCTCTCATTTTACTTGTTCACGCCATGTGCAATCAGGGGCAGATTTAGAGGGGATGGGACTAATGCTCCGAAAAAAATCGTTTTTTATAGTAGTAGTTCGAGCTCTAAAATTTTCTGAATTCACTCTTATGTGCAATATTATAAAAAATTTGCACGAAGAGAGTGATGGCACAAAATTAATATGATTTATTATAATTATCTACTATTTAATTGTGTTAAATCTTCTAACAAATCGAACAATAAACTGAATAAGATGAAATTTCGCACACCTAGACCCAAGAAGGGAATAATGCAAGTTTCAAACACATAATTTGTTGCCATAAACAAAATAGAGAAAGCCTCAAGCAAACCAAGAAAATAGTGATCTTGATGATATATAGAAATCTTGTTATCCTATTATTTCAAATACAATGGAAGTTATACTGGACAACAGTCTTGTATTTTCTTCCTTCTCATTGGAGGATTTTCGCGTAAAACTCGGTTTCTTTTACATAATTTATGGGTGGTTATATTGCTACCATATTTTTTTTTATTGTATTAAAGGTTTCTAATCTTTGTTTATTGTCGCACTTATATCTCTATCTTTTTTTGTCACGTTCTTATCATCAATTTTCTATTAATTAGCATATATGGTCCATAATAATAGTTTTTATTCAAATATTATGTTATCGTGGTTTTAAAATGGGGGATAAATATTATGTCGTACATTTGTATTTGTATTTGTTATTTTTTTCTTATTTAAAAATATGAGGGACGAATAAGTTTTTTTTTTTTTTTTTATGTCATTCTAATGGACTTTTTGAACAGAAACCATCATCGAGGACAAGATGTGCCAATTAATGGAAATTTGATGATAAAAATACAACGAAAAGAAAAATTAGAAACATAAGTGTGACAATAAGTAAAAATTGAGACTTTTGATATAATTAAAAATTGATGGGAAATAGAATAAGAGAAAAATATGGAGACAATATAACAGCCGTGTTACTTTGCCTTGTCAAAATCCTATTATATAGACATTGGGTAAATTTCATCCTCGGTTGTTGAACTTTTAGCAAAATTTTACTTAGATCACTAAATTTTAATTTGCCTCAATTTGATTACTAAACTTCAATTTAATTTCAAAATTCACCACTGTCACATTTCGTTACCTATTTTTCCTCATATTGACAAAAAGTGCTTAGTTGGTAGTAATATCATAACCGATCTTCCCCGTAATATCGTTATTCGACACCTTAGAAGCAAAAATATTAAAAACGAAGATTATAATAATGTCTTTAAATGAGAAGGTTCTTGTTTTTTTTTTTTTTAACACAATTTTATGAATTATCGTCGTGGTAAATTGTCATGTCATGTAACGTATCTATTGCGGCAATATGACTATTAGTTAAGCAATTTTCATCATTTTAAGAGACAATAGATGACAGAGTAGTGAAATTTGAAACTAAAGTTAAAGTTCAGTTATCCAATAGACTCAGTTGAGACAAATTAAAGTTTAATGACCTAATTATGATTTTGCTAAAAGTTCAATGACCGCATATAAATTTAACCCTATAGACACATGGGTAGCGGGTAATATCGTATTTCATATCTGTTTTTCTATAATTATTTCATTAAATACCCGTTGGGCTCTGTTTTGTCTTTTAGCTAGCCACGAGATTGAATCCCAACGGCTATTTCTGAATCCTCCATTCCTACCATCTCAATAGCTTATTTACAAAACCCACAACCATTTTAGCTTAATCCAATCAAATATATACATACAGAATGGGAATTTATCGCAACAATGGTGAATCACTTGTGATTGTGATTGAGTATTTGGAAAAGTCTATGTCAAGAGATCTTCTCTACAAATTTCCCGACAACAGCGCCTTTGATTTCGACTACGCCCAGAGTTCCATTTGGTCTCCTTTGCTCCCTCCGCCCATACATTCCGATCAGGTAAACAGTTTAAGCTGTGGCTCATCGGTTTCGAAAAAATTATCGTTTGACGAAGATCATAGTGTCGGGTTGCTGGAAAATACCAAGAAAATGAAAAGGAAGTTCACAAATGCTGTATTTAATAATCTGCACAAGTATCAAAACATGAACAAGAGAAAGAGGAAATCTATGGAATTTTCTTCAGTCCCTTCTTCTCATCAGCTCACTCCCACTTCCTCAACACCAAGAAAGGTACTTCTCCACTCCTAAATGATCATCTACTTAAAAGTATAAGTACATAAAAGTAACTTTTTTTTTAAAAAAGTTTAACCAAACATGTCTAAGCTTGATAATTAACCAAACATGTTGTGTACGTCACAATCTTTGTTCTTGTTGCATTGCATACTTGTGAGTTGAAATTTATGATGGGTTTGTGCAGGGTTGGGCAAAGGTATTGAAAGCTGCTTCAAAGCATTTCAAGAAGAAGAATAAGAAGAGAGAGATCCCACTACCAACTCATATATCTCCAACCTTTTAATCGAGTGAAGTTGAGATTGGGAATTATGTTCTTTAAATAAGAACATAATTTGATTAGAGAACATAATTTCTGTTCTTTAAAGAAGAACAGAAATTAGAGTTTATTGCTTCATTCATGTTTTTAACTTTGTACTGCCTCTAATATGACCCATTTCGGTAGTCCCATTTCAATTTGAAACAGTAGCATTTATTTATTTATTTTTATTTTTACAGTAAAAATTCACAATTCATTACTGAATGTCACCCCGAAGAACGGGGGCCAGAAAAGCCAGAATCAATCCAGTAAGACGAGACCAGAGTCACACGCGCACGAGAGGCAAGTACGTGCATGTTTATATATGAATATTGAGTAAGGATGACAATTTAGCACAATTTTGTGGGAGGGGTACAAAAAATGTCAAATGAAATCGAATAAATTATACAAAACTGATCTTCAAAAACAATCAACAGCTATTGTACACACACTTGCCATCAAAATGTGGGCAAGAGATGAAATAAAACAGAATTAAATCAAAGAATTGCCGCCACAGCAAGCACTTTCGGAAATCTTTCCTTCTGAACAAAGAGTCAGTTGCAGAAGCCAGCAGTCCCTGATCTATAACTTTGCCACCGAGCTTATCTGTAGAATTGTGAACGAAAAAGAACTCCCGCAAATTACTTTGCTGTGGAGTTCGGAACATAACTTTCTTCACCATTGGGTTTCAGTCCACAGAGCTGTTTATAACTAATAAATTATCTGCCTGGCTTGGAAATAGTATCTTCAAAATGTTGCGACTAGTATATATATACAACAACAAGAATGGGTCATCAAGAACTGGTAGCAACCTCTGCAGCACGCTGCCTCATCATTTCCATCACAGCAGCCCTTCGTCGGGAATCAGATTGCTGCTGCAGCCGTCTCACGTGTTCCTTCAAATCTCTGCATCAAACACGTGTAATTTCATAAGCATAATTTTGTGTACAAAATCAAATTTCCAATACAGTGAGATAGAGTGACAAGAAAAGGGCCAGAGAAGGGGCTGTAGGCATTGGTAGAACAAACCTGCAGCGTGGTACATTGCATTCAGATTCTTTGCATGCTCGAGCATGAAGCTGAAGGAGATACCACATTTTCTTACAAAGAACGCAACCTCCAGAAGCACGTATTTTGCACAGCCTACCGTGGCGGAAAAGTCCCTTCACCTTGCAACAGTTTGGATATTGGCAATGTGGGGAACGACACTGAGAAGCATGTACCAAGAGATCGAGCATTTTCCTAAGCTGCAAACCCAAAAGACAGTTGCGTCACAAGATCTCCATCAAGAAATAAATGCTTCCAAGGTCAATGTGTTCTCTCTTGTTGACTATATAACAAACTAACAGATCATGCATGAGAAAGGCCTTCTAAGCAAATGAAGCATCTCAATTGGACATCACATCATGATTGTTCAGGCATTCACGAGAGCCTGTACCACTAGTGGACAAATCAGCTTTACTAAATTTTTACCCGGCTATTTATCTTCGTCAATTAGTTTGATTGTGGTGCATTTCATGCCCCTTCCTAATTATTAAGATGTTCATCCATTTACAGTAGCTTCACCTAATTATTTTTGCAGAGCATTCCACCCCACCTAAATGTCTAGTGGACATGTCATCTCAAGATATTAGATCTTTAAGGTGCATTAAACTGTCTAATTACCTCAAGACGAAAAGACAGGTAGAACACAACGTTCAATGCCCGAAAAAGAAGAGAGAGGGAGAGAGCATACCTGCATAACTCGCAATTGTCTTGCTTCTTTGTTTTGTGCATCACGATCATTGGATGGATGATTAGTTAACTTATGAGGATGATCAATTCCACCATCTTTCTGATAACAAGTATTGCATACATCATAATCCGGGCATGTCTCACATCGCCAACCTTGACCAGCGTCTATATCAAGGAGACATACATTGCATGTTATTACAAAAGCTGGCGCTGTGGGATTGTGAAGATGGTAGAGAACCATCATTGAGGAATGCTTAGCACGGCGAAGGGTGTCATATTGATAATGGTTTCCTTGACAAAGGCTGAGAAATGCCTGTCTCGTATCAAAGAATTCACTCTCAAGAATCTCATCTTTATCTTTGGTATCACCAGTGACATCAGTGATCTCAACCTAAATATTTACACAATTTCTCAATCCAAAAACTAAACTAAATCCATGAGGAATGCACACAGAACACGTAAGTTCATACATAACCACATTGGTGAATACAATAATCCTGTAGAACTTACTGGATAAAGTATATGCTTGTCCTTTTGATAGATAGGATGTCTGTCTCTATCTTCACGTTTTTGTTCAGCTTCATAGCAACTGCAAAAGAAAAGCATTAGAGTGAAGGGGTGCTTTTTCAATTACCAGCAGAATTTACAGCATGCAACTATACTGGAACATCATTGGGATTGCCTAGCTGGACTCATTAGGGTAGAAAGATAAAATATCTATAGCAATCTATAGAAAGGAAAACTCAAAACCAGCTTCCAAAGATGCCATAGCCAACTACAAATTGATTTATAGGTACAGTACATACATGCATATTAATATCAGAACAGAAAAAAACATAACATTGTAGAAGATTGCATACATCCCCAGTGGCTGGATTAGTTGCAGGCAATCGTCATTATAGTTCAATTACATTTTTGTTATCAACTATTTTTAACTTCTTCAATGAATTCAAATCTAGGCTTCAAATTAGTCAGGCCCCTCAAGATGTTCTTTATCCTAACAACCTTACTCCTTGGTGACAGAATAGCAGGTTGATTAGTGGTTCATCCGATCATTAAACGAGGTGTGGATCTATGACAAAAAAAATGTAATTTCTCAAAGATAAATGAATAAGCATCAATTTCATCAATTTTTTCATAGCCGGTCCCAAGCCCAAGTAAAGATAGAGAGTTGCAGTAGGTTCACAGTCAGCTTAAAACTTTGTCAACTATCATGGCATGAATCCTAATACATATTTTGTTGTACTTCGAGCCACTTATTCTTTTAAAATCACATTTTCCTATGACCATTTTAAATTGCATTTGACAACCGATCCATCATTTTACCTCTCTCCACCCATGAGAAAGAGGATTGTGGGGGTGGGCCGTGAAGGAAAGTATAAAGACCCCCAAATGAATTAATGAATACTTATACTGTAATAGCTGTCTCGAGCAATCGAAGATGGATAGCTCAATGAAATGATAAAGGAAATATAAGGATTCTACACAAGAAAAAAGAAGTTTTAGTCAAAAGTAAGCTGAATCCTTACTTGTCACAAAGCTGAAAATTTTTGCACTGTTTGCAAACCCAGCAATTTCCAGACACCATTAGAATGCAGCAGTGTGTGCATGCGTGGTGCAAGTGAACCATGATAAAATCCTCTTTCATCGGACTAATTGTCTCACCTAGCTACAAAACAAAGATTTTTCCTGAGAACCAAAAGAGAAGTACCAGAAATGGCTTGTGCTTTAAAAAATGTTGTAAGAAAAAAATCATATAGGGAGGAGAGGGGGCGTTGGAAAAAACATAAACTTACCAACCATAAACTGAAAAAGCTTTACAAATTTCAGCCAAGATGTAAAAAAAAAAAAAAAAAAAAAGCTTGAAAAAGGCAAAATGAGAACCAATGTAAGTAAGATAACAATGCTATCTATTTGATTTTGGTAAATGTTAAAAATATAATTATTAACTGCAAAAATTTCAAACATAGAAGAGGACCAATGTAAGTATTACTATAGAAACTCAAAATGAGGAAGATGACCAATGTAAGAAAGAGAATTTGGACAATGGAATTACTTTATGCATCAACAGCAGGTCCTTTGATGCATTCCCAGAGAGATCAGTTTGGCCAGAGGCCTTTAAAGCTCTTTTTGTAATGGTCTTTTTAATAGTTCCCTTCTTATGCTGTTTTCTCCCATCCTCTTCTTGTTGTAGTTGATAGATCATGTCCTCAGCAGCACCAGGCCAATAATCTCCATCAAAGTATGGCAACCGAGCTGCCGTCACCTTTGCTTTACATTCACCGTTAGATAAAAAGAAATGATCATATAGATTAGTAAGCTCAACAACGATATGTTCCTTTGTGGCTTTTCTTAACATGGACAAGTACCTGAAATCGGAGATATAATCTAAGTCAAAACTAAAAACATCAAAAAGCATTAGCAGCTCCTCATAATGCATACAACAAGTGCCTCAAGTCAGACAGCTATCAATCTTACCACTCTCTGAGTTTATCAGATTTTGGTGTCTTCTGAATTTCTGGGTGGCAATATAAAATATAGTCTTCACCTTTCAATGGCGGGCAAGCCCATATATAGCAGCTTGTGAACCCGCGCAACTTGCAATATTCTAAATATCCAATCTGGAAACATAATGGAAATATCATCGAGGGTGTTGTTACAGTGAATGGCAAAAAGAAACTGCCTAGAGAAATCAGCGAAGAATGACAAATAAGAGCTAATGGAGTCAAAACTTGCCAAAATTTCATGGTACACAAATGTACGAAGAGCCTCTCCCGTCACTGCTTTGACCTCTGGCCGGAAGTACTTGACAGAATCTAGATACGAAAGATAGACTCGGCGATGATTTGGCTGCAGACATTCTGATCCAAATTCTTGAAGATACATGCCAAAAAGGCATACTTCGACGCCTTCAATATTTTGAAATAATAATAACACCTAGAAGATGAAACTTTTAGTCCATAGTCTGAATTTACGGCACAGCCAAAGAACAATAAAGATGATAATCTTATGAAACACAAGTTTCCCGTGCCTTCTGATTAAAAACAAGATATATCAAACTACTGTTCACAAGTGTTTCTATTTGAATTTCCATAATATTGGACAGATACACATTAGGCAATGATAATATCATTATCCACTAAAAATCTTCCAACCAAGATCTTCCCCCCTCACCTCCCCCTCTAACCACAGAGAGAGCCTCGGTTCATTTTTTACAGTAGTAGCTGCTTCCGGTATTCGACAAAAGATGTCCCTCTCTCACTCTATCTCCCCCAACACCGAAAGGGAAAAAAGTTAAGACAATACTAATGAGGGAAGGCCAGAAGTGAAGAAAAACATATAGATGGGTTGAAAAAAGGGCTGACCGAATTGGAAAAGATTGACTCAATTCTCACTGATCTGGTCAAAGTTGATTTTAGGAAATAAATCCTTGATTTATTTTGTATATATTCTATTTTATTATATTTAGCTAAAAGTTAGTGATTTGCTAGATTTAGAAATTAACTATATCTAGTCCTACATGTCAGCTAATATAAATATAAATAGATCCAATGTTGTACTATTAAAAGCAGAAGTTGAATTGAAGAATTCTTTTCTCCAAAAACTTCAATATGGATTTATTTAGACCACACTACTTTTCAACCCTTGCACAACAGAATATAATTAAAATAATGAAAACCGAAATCACTTATTGGACATTCTTTAATTTAATTCAGGTCTCCATGTGCAACACCTTAGATTTATATGGGAACTCTGATGGATAATTTTCCTCTTGAAAAATTTCAAGAAACCGCGGTTTAACTTCCAACTTTTTGTCCACTGATGAAACAACTCTTACAACAAGTGATTCTGCTCCTGGAACCTGATAAAATCAACATGATAACAATCACAAACACGGGAACACAAAGAGAACACGTGTAATAAAATCAGTAGTAATAGCAGTGGTGGTAATATCGGTAGGACATGCAAAATGGTTTTCTCGGTTGAATTAATATGGTATAAGAAATAAATAAAACAAAAAATTAGCATGTGATTTTAAAAATGAGGATTCAGATAAGTTCCATGTATAAGAAGCCCCAAAAGGAGGCAAGACCGGGGGAAAACAATTTCTAGAGGACCTCTGTGCATAAACTAAGACGAGTTTTTTTGAGTTTACCTTGGGAACTAATATGAAATGTCAAATGCGTAAAAGAGTAATTAGATCTAAACTTCAATTCAAAAGCATCCTAACAAAATTACATTCCTAAGACATATTTTTATCAATTTGTACATCTGAAGTTTACATAGACTTCTTATTCTAACCAGATATATTGGAATATAATTTTTCAACATGAATGATTAACGTTTGGAATTCATTGGTAATAATTTAAGTTCAAAAAAAAAATTACATGTAATTGCTCATTACTGCTGAAAGGTTCTTTATTGATTTCCTTAAGCTACTCGAAAGTAGGATAAAAAATAAATCCAAACATTAAACAGGGACACACGAAGCAAATATCTCAGTATGTATAGCATCACCTCAGATCGTAGAAAAGAAAGAACATCAACCACTGTAGCAAATAACATAGCAAGTCAATTGAATTACCTCATCATAAGTTTTTCCTTGAAGTCTTGCTCTTTCCTGTCTTTCTAGCTTCAGCCGTCTAAATAATCGCTGCTCAATGTGATCACTCAAAATTGTTCTAGGCAAATCTTTGGCTCCAAGAACAGCACTCTGCGGTAATGGCATACGTTCTCCTCTTTCAACTTCTTCTATATAACAATTTGGACAAGTGTACTCAGCTTGTCCACCATCATTCCTTCTACCATTAAATAATGCACATATTTGATGTTGCCAAGCTTCGCATTTATCACATTGCACCCACTGCAATGAAACAGATAGTCAATATTTTAGGGTACCATTTTCATGGGCATAAAAACTATTTTAGTAGGTGGACATGACATACCCATTCTTCAGTTTCCTCGTCATTTTTTTTCTTCTCCATCCTTGCCTTAGGAATAGCAGTTGTGTCAACTAAAATGGTATCTCCACGAGTCTCATTATAGCACGGAATGCAGAAATAGTGACGAGTATCACCCGCTCCAAAGGTATAGTACATTGCATTTCTTTTAATGCGAGCACCACAAGGTGTACAATATATTGGTGGTGGTTCAAAGGTAAGCTTCTCAACTGCACACAACTGGCAAGAATTTTCACTCATTGAACGCTCCATTGCTTGATTTTTTTCTGCTTTTGCTTTGCTCTGTAAAAGAAAATGTGAATTAGAATCCATTAGCGGAGAATGATGAATCACACATGAAGAGCACATTATAAGGAATTAAACCCCTTGAAGAGGTTGGTGAAGACAAATCAGTGAGATCAAATCCAAAAATTGCTATATCCCACCCCAAAAAAGAAAATGAAAAAACTAAATAAAAAAAATTTATAAAAAAAAAACAAAAGAAAAGAGACCGCACCAAAAGAAGAAAATCTGGGTACTGCTCAGCGATTATGTAAGTAGAGGTGGATAACTGTCTTAGCAGAGTATATAACTTGCTTAACAAGTTCCTGATTCAATTCCAATCAGACCAACTAAATTGTGTTGCCGCCAATGTGCATGAGATGGACTGCGTAAGAAATGGAGTCAATCCCTTATTTCATTCATTCCATTGGCCACAGAAAAGTGTAATATTTTAAGTGAATGTAAAAGAGAAACCTGCTTGATTATCATGTATGAATAAAATTATAACTATACTACGACTGAAGGGGACAGAGATGAAAAATGTTTGTTTCAACTATATATAAAAGTAATGCTGCATTAATTGATTGATCTTCTATAGTCTACGACATCAAATTTCATTTAGAATGACCATTCATCAAATTGTCCACTTTGGAAGAAAAAATAACACATGCCTTATCAGTCTTCACCTTCTCATTCATTGGTAGTTAAGTATTAGTTTAGATTGTATAATTGTGATATTTTTTCTTGCAGAAAGATGAGTTTACATGTTAACAGTATTTCCAGCAAACACCTAAGTGTGTAAGATCTTTCCAGCAATGAGTGAAATGCAGCATATGTATTTGTACAGCAATTTTCTGACTGAGAACATCAAGATATCTAATTGCATCATCAAATAGGGTAACGCATAGGGGTAAATAGACTGACCTGTCCAATCCACTGTCTCAGACCTCTAATGTGCTCCCGGACTTGTTCAGGGGTGAACAACTCCATCATTGAGACTCCCTTTATTTTTGGCTTCCCAGACTTTGATACATTTTCAGAAGGTATTGATGTATTTACTTGTTTATCCTGGTCCAATTCCTTCTCAATTTTAATGCCCTCCTTAAAATCAAAGCCAGCGGTGTTTTCCTGTATGATTCGATCATCATCAGGCCTTTGGATGTAGGTATCGTCCAGACTATCCTTTTTCATCTTAACACTCTTCGAACTGCCTTGTCCAACACTTGTAGGAACCTCAATCTTTAATTCTGCAACTTCATGTTTTGTTTGCATGCAAGAGTCTTGTGGTTGCTCAGCATGTTGTGCATTTGATAGGGGATGCGGTTCATTTGCGGCAGCATCTGGTACAACAGAACTTTCACTTTCAGATAGTAGAGATCTGGAGGCTGGCTCAGTCTTCATGCGTTTGATATAAGGCTGTAAATCTTCAGGCATTTCAGCTATTGTTGGGTTTGTCTTCAGAGTCAACTTACCAGCAATTTCAGCAGTATCAAAGGATTTGCAGGATCCATTGACTGAATTTGGCTGACTGGAATTGATATCAGAACGAGCAAATGCCTTTTGCTGTGCCTGCACAAAATTCTTAACAGGAACGCAAACAGGGCAACTTGCATCCCTACAGAGCCGGTGATGATTGATTAAAACCTTTGTGGCGCGGCAACGTGGATATGTACATTGAAATATGTTGCATCTTTCCATATGTTTCAACAGATTTTGCGCTGTTAAGCAATTGGGATCTTGACATTTCCCTTCTGGAGCCGGACATCGACGAGCATGGCGTAAAAACAACAGCCATCTCTGTTGATTCTTGAACTGCCGTTCACGATTAAGGTTATTAGATCTACATATAGTGCCACTTCCATTTGGAGGTTCTGTTGATTTAGTAGCACCAGATTGACCAATCATTGACTCTTCTGAAGATAAATTGTTTTGCTGAACTGCATTTTGTCCAGTTATATCCTGACGGGATTCCTCGTGCACATTTTGATCATGAGGAAGTCTCCCCAATATATGAGACCCATCTTGAGAGTTGGGATACCATTGACCTTGCAGCGCTGAATCCGGTTGGACACCACCAGAAATGCCGCTCAAATCACCTTCAGGGTTAGCAGCAAACTGATCAGGATGCATCAACTGTTGCATCTGATCCGAAGTTTGAGATAGTGATGAAGAGGCATCCTGTAAGCGTGAAGGATGTGAGAGCAACTGAGTACCTCTAGAATGGTCTTCCATAGGGTTCTGTGGTAATTGAGTCTGCATGTCAGAAAATTGGAATGGCTGGGGGACTTGGAAGTGAAGACCTTCATCACGATGCTCAGTCTCAGGCTTCCCTTCAGAACCTGTATTAGATAACAACTGAGACTGAGCAATAACATCATTCTTCAACAAGAGCTGGTATTGTTGACTTTGCTGCTTTTGCTGGAGTTGATGTTGAACAAGTTGATGGCGCTGGAATTGATGAGACGACTGATGAAATTGTTGGTGTTGATTGGAATTTACAAGATTATCTCTCCCTGAGTATTGCGATTGGAAGTTCATCTTTTCTGACTGGTCAATTAATTGAGGCCTCAAACTTGTCACCTGTTGTGTAGAGTGAACATTCGACTGACTGGTCATCAAAGGAGAGTTTGTTTTTGACATGGACTGTAAGGATACAGCATTCAAGCTCTGATTGTTCACCATTGATGGAGCATACAAGTTTCCAGATCCAGCAGATTCAGCAGCACCAATTCCATACCCATCACCTGTCAAGTGGGCTATTTGGAGTGAGAAAACCAGTAAAAGACAACTGAAAGATTAATTTCTATTCCTTTTTCCAAACCCACAGATATCAAAATACTTTGAACACACACACACACACACACACACACACAGAGAAGGTACCATGCATTACTGGTCGTTGATGTTGATCAAAATGTTGCGGTTTGGGGGAATTGCCATACAGTGTTCCCGTTAAATATCCCTCAGAAGCTCCTGTATCATTCATCATATTGTTTCCAATCTTCCCCAACCCACCATTTATGGGGCCATTTGATAATCCATAGGACTTCTGCTGCAAGGTAGACCTAATTCCGCCACCTAAATGGCCACCAATATTATGCAATATACGACTGTTTTGACCACCAACATGCTGCTTTTGCTGCATAGGCTGTGATACAATTGTAGATTCACCAGTTGGAAGTGCACCGATATTATTAGAGGATTCCAGATTCATGAAAGACTGATTATTAGCATTACTATTCACATCATTATTACTAGAACTATTAAATCCAGGAGTAGGAATCATTTGGCTTGCCATTCTCTGTACACCCGTGGATGTCATCATATTATTTCCACCAGAATTGGTCAAAAAACCAGAAGACGGCAGTTGGTATCCACCAGATAATGTTCCTGAGAAGAAATATCCAGTGAGACAGGAAGGAAAAGACAAAATGATAGCTTTACTCATTTTGATAGATCACAAGACTAGTAAGTACCGTCAGAGGAACTAAAAGAACCACCATGAATGCTCCCCGAGGGCCCATTTCCAGTTGGCAAGAAGCCTCCAGAATTGACACTGGATGATGGAATATTAGAATTATGGTTGGCAATAACCGAACTATCAACAGACGATGTTCCTATCAGGCTTGAATTCCCAGTTTGCATCAATCCAGGAGTTGGAATCATTGTTCCAATGGAAGAGGAAGTATTAGCATGTGAAAATTGCTGGTTTTGATTACTCATGGGCAACCGTTTAATTAGAAAGTGTAGACGACTTTCCAAAGTTGCCAGATTTAGATACTCCTCCTATAACACAAGAAATAAAAGACAAGACAATAGAATATTTACATAGTTGGCAATTATTTATTTCACTGGTGTAAGAATCTTTTCAAGATAAGTTTTAACAAGCCAACAGATTGTCCTAATCGGTCATTATAGGAAAGAACGGAAGTCATATTAAAAGTTCGACTAAAATCAAACATCATAATGCATATGACTCACGAAGACCATTGCATGTTATAAACAAAGATAAAACTATCACAAACCTTTGTACTGGCACTCTTAACTAGACCTTCTTCTAAGCGTCTTACTAAATCCATCATTTTCTTAACAGGTACTTCGTGAGATTGCTGCCGCCGCTGGTTGAGAAATTCAAGGCTGTAGAATAGAAATGCCAAAACTTTTCAATCGAAGTTCATTATGTGTAAAATCACAAATGCAAGAGCATCTACATGTTTATGACATGGTCCGGGAAGTAATTCTTACAAGCTTACAAAGGGTAATAGTAGAAAGTGACCAAATAAAAAATGTTCACCAGATGTGAGGAGGAAGAATGTGATAAAACATAGCAAAATATGCTGCCAAAACAACAGCATAGAACCCATACGGAAATTCTGCAATCAAATGAGCACAATATATTCATTATATCCAATTTAGAGCTGTAAAATGAAACAAGAGATGGTTGCATATAACACAATAGCGTTGTTTCATCCAATCACCTGGAGACTGGCATGTGGATAAATGGGAAAAAAATGTCAACGTAACAAAATATCCTTTTCACAAACAGGAAAGAGAAATCATATGAACGAATGCAGTTGAGTCCAAACAAAGGAAAAATAAAACATTCCAGATGAAATATCTGTTAATTGGCAACTGTAAACCAGGAATACTTCTTATAAAAATCATTTAAAAGGACTTTCTATGGATTTTTTTGTTACCATTGTGGTGCATATTTTCTACAATTACTCGCCACAATGCAACAAAGGAACCACAACACGAACCAATGTCCATATGCCGAAGCTAAAAAGCCAGGTCTACTCAAATACTATAAAAATCTAGAAAAGCTGGATAACCACACTTCCAGCCAGTTTAGTTAAATCGGATTATTAACTTGGTATAGTGATGTCTTTCGCAACATTCAGTTGCACGTATTTTAGAAGAAAATAACTGAAAAAGTTTTCCCGCTGCAAAAATGCAATTTGGGACTTCAGTCCCACAGAAACTTGCAGATCAAGTTACAAAGTACATGCCTACTTAAACACCTATTGCAATCAAAACCTGTTGTTTTTTCATTGTTTTATTTTAAGTTCTTAACATATAGCCAAACATAGAGAACACCATCCTATTACAATCTTTTATAGAACATAATTACTAGGGGCAGAGAAGGGGGGTTTGAACAGGTCCAATAGTAGAAAAAAAGCTCTCAATTGAGGAAATTGCCAATAATAATGGTAAATTTAAAGTTTAGTTAGTATATGGAATTTTTCAGCAGCAGAACATGAATCCCACGTTCCATTTTTTTAATGGTTCTAAGTAAAACAAAACTGACATATGAAACCATCATTGAATAAGACCCATAACTATGGAACCAGTTGCACCGCAAAGACTTCATGCCAAGCAGATTGGAAATGCTATTAAGTTATTATCTACCTCGACAACCCTGTCATGCATATCATCCAATTCGACAAGATGAATAGATAAACAGAAACGGCAAGAAAATTCTCTGAATGACATAAATAACAAAAGTTTACATCTTTTCAGCCATAAATCTGCGTGCTTTTGCAAATTCAGGGTCCATATATGGGACACCGCGATGGATACTAGGATTTTGCATCTGGCCAGGTAGAGGATTTCCATTTTGCTGTGCTAGCTCAGGCACTGAAGTACCAGCTTGGTTCAGTGCCTGTCCCGATATCTGCCCCGAAAGGTGGTGTGCTGGTAAATTCATCTCTTGCCTAGGCTAATAAATTTCTCCTTCATAACATAAACAACCAGAGTTCCAACATTTGGATAAACAACATAATGAGCCAGTTGGAATAATGCATCCCTATTCAGTCATGTTCCATAAGTAACGCCACCCATATTGCCTGACCAGGAGACCTGCAGTGGGAAAAGATGGGTCATGACCAAATGGACTAGCATTCAGAAAAGATAATCTCATAAAATTTCTATATCAAATAGCGAGTGATGCTGCATTGCAAAATTTGGGACAAACTTTCCTGTTCACATTGTTTATGCGCAGTATTCATTTTACTAGCCCAATATCCTAGTCCATTTGAAAGGTCAGTGTGTATTTCCCGCAAGATGCCAATTTCATTCTCCATAGGGAGATTTCTTACATTTTTCTACTTACGGACAAAAGATGTTTTGATCACTAATCATACTTGTTCACTGGTTTCAGAAATACTGCTCATATATGCTATTCTCAAATGCTTTTTAAAGATTTTATCACGTCTTTAAATATTGCCTGACATCAAGCTTAATATTCCAAAAGAAAATAACAATTTAAATTCATGTAACTAGAAAAATGAGTTAGGAAAGCCACCAACAAATGAACTGAAGTTCGTGATTTACTGTTCCATAACACAATGGAAGTCCTTCACAGAAGTCTCAAAATCATTCAATCCATTTATAGTCGAAAATGCTTGTCTTTACTGGGTAATATTTGATTTATGCTCAATGAACATAAATCACATCAAAAAGGTAACAGCCTCCTTTGACTAAGAATGATCAGGAAACTTCATCACTGGTAAAAGCTGCATTTTCCTTTGCTTAAGATGCTACACGGAGAGCTATCTCAAAAGTTGATAACTTAAGGAGGAGAAGAAAGCTTTTTTCTGTAGTTCTTTTCTTCTGTGCAAGGAAGATTGGGAAAGTACAATCCATTATTCAGCAACTTCATTCACTCTTCATACATGGTTTACGTGATGCGTTACAGAAAGAGGCATATTTCCTTCGCTGAAGCTTTTAGAGAAAGCAGGTGACTAAGGGTTACATTTAGGGTGGTTTGGGATCAGAAGAATAACAAGTGGGCATCAAATGCACACAGAAGGGGGACAGACTGAAAGCAACTTCTTTTATTACTCTTTCATTTAGGTATCAATCTTTTTCCCTTCATCCCCATGTTTTATTTTTTATTTTTTTTTATGATATGTATATATATTTTTCTTTTACTAAACAATATCATAGAATTTTCCAAAATGAAACATTAAACTTGTCGAAATTATAGCCAGAAAGCACATAAATTTCACAAGACCATATATTCAGCTTGAAGATTTTCAGCTATGCATTACATAACACGTGGGTTGGATAATATAGCTATAGAATGGATTTGTGATCATCACAGTGGCTTCAGAAATTCAAGCAATTACCAAAATTTCAGGCAGAAAACAAAACTCTGTTGAATCCATTGAAAGGCGGAATTAAAACACTAAAAGTATAGATGTCTCATGCTAAAGAATCATGCACACAGCTCAGACAAGAGGCTTCAGTCTAACATTTGGCCCATAACAAATGTCCGGCAAGAAGCACATTAATGGTGAAATGAAGAATTAAATGCAAATGCCTATATAATCAAGAGGCAATTCAACTTACATATTTAAGCCTCCAGAAAATTAGACTCAAAATACAATTTTACCAAACTTTCGTCCAATTTACAATGCAGAGCATACACTGCCCAACTGTTATAATTAAGGATTTTAAAATTGAAGGAGTATGAAAAGATGCAATGGTCTCATTTTATTCCAATCTGCTTATTAGCACACCAAGCAGCAAACAAATTCAATAAAGGAAAGTAAATTTTGTTTTTGCTTTTTTTTTACCAAAATCCAAACTTTCAACTCATCCACATTAAAGAAAATAGGAAAATCAAATACATTTAAGTATTTAAAACAGTAGAAGATATTTGATCGAGTTTAAATTGCGGGGGAATCAAAGGGACTTAGCCATGCTGGCTTTCCATGAAATTGGGGGAAATCAAAATAGGTCATCAATTCTGATTAAGCGCACGCTGGATTTTCGATTGGGTGCAAATTTGACTGAAATTAAAACTAAATTGAAAAATTAAAATTTATAAACACGGTGACTTACCAAAAATATAAAGACAGCCAAAACTGAAAGCGCAATAAACAGGCCAATCCAAACAGAAAGAGAAATAAATTAAAAGCAGAAATCCAATAGGACACAGCCGTGACCTTGCGTGGTACTAAAGCTTCATCGGCGAAGAACGGCGATTCGAAGAAAAAAGGACCGATTTAGATATGGGTATTTAATTGAAGTGTTTTTTAGTAATATTTTTTACTTTATCTTTTTGCCTCTCAATAAAACAATCACTTTCAATTTGACCCTCATAGAATTTATAATCTCTATCAATTGAGGCCATTGAAAATAAGAATATGAGCACTTTAAAAGTAAAGTAAAGTAAAGTAAAAACTTAATTTTTTATTATAATATAAATCCTAAATTGGTTAAATATTAGTTGCATTGTGTGGAAATTTGTTTGTTTGTTTGTTTTAAAAAAAAAAAATAGAATTAATTTCATAAATGATCCTTGAACTTTGTGCAACATTTCATTTCAAGTTGATCTGTGAAGTATTTTTTTGACTTATTTAAATTAAAATTAATTAAATTAATGTTACATCATTAATCACTCTTTGATTACTCTAACTTGACGCCGTTAAACCATTAAATATATTGTAAGACAAGTAAGTTAATTTCACAAATGATCACTGAAATTTGTGCATAATTCCAAATTGGTCTTTAAATTTTTATTTTTATTTCTCACTTTTTCTTATATAAAATAACTAGTATACCGTTTTTCTTTGCGATGGAATCCGACCATAAATGATTTTAATGGATTGAGGAGTTGAGAGAGAGAGAGAGAGAGAGAGAGTTTTGTTTGAGGGGAGTTTGATTTTTATGAATATGGAGAAATTGAGGAATTGAGAGAGATAGATGTAAGTTTTAGTTTGAGAAGATGAAGACGTAGTGACAGATAAATAAGTACTTTTTTTATGCTTGTAGCAGAGTAAACATTCCTACGGTCGGTGATAAAACACTATCACTACCAACATCACCACTCATACCTCCTTACAAGGCATCGTCACCACTACTGGATCCCACAAGTACCATTACCACAATGGAAAAGTAACAATAAACAAAGTTACACAAATTTTGAAAAAATAGCTTTTAAGAAATCCACTTACATTAACACCATGATCAAGGCAAAGTTTCATTGCAATTACCTCCTCCTTTCTTCCCGAGCCCCCATAATTCACCTGTATTAACACCTTAAAGGAGTGCCAAGATTATGGCATCAGACATAAATAGATTATCACTATACTCTTTATATGTGCAACACCCTCGACAAAATTGTTGTCTTCATTCATTGCCAAATGTTTGGTAGTGCTAAAATTATATTTTTAAGTGTTTATATTATTTGTGGGTGATTGTGTGAGTAAAAAGTAAGTTGTAAGTTGTGGATCCTATGAAATGTGTTGATAAAAAATATGTTTGACCGATTTGATCAGCTAAAATTATAATTTAAGCAATAACACAAAGAAAATATAAAAAATTTAAACATAATTTAAATCTTTTAATTTATTTAAATTAAATGGTGTGTACATACAATCTAAATAAATTATCAATTAAATAAAGAGAAGAAATTAGATGAGGTAATCAAACAATTGTGCTAACAACAGCAAACATGTGTGTACTTTTTCAAACTTATAAGTTGGTCAAACATAATTTTTATCTACATATTTTGTAGGATTTACAACTTTTATCCATACATTACACATGACTCACTGCTTATAATCTACCAAAAATTTTACAAAAGAAACACTTAATCAAATGAAATGAGAGATAAAAAATGACCATGTGAAGGAGCTGACTAATCCTTAGGACAACCAGTTTCGATAAGATAAGACTCAGCTCGATATGGTGTTGGGTAGATCCAAACTCAGTAACTTATCAAAGCAATCTTGCAATGCTTAGTCAGGATCGAGCAATTGATTGAAAGAGAAGTGTCCCTGTGTGGTTTAACAAAAAAGAAACAACTCTTCCCCCAGGGGTTTCTTTAGGGAGAAGCGGGACGACATCAATACCGACCTAGAGTTGAGCCCGACAGAAAGAGACCGGAGAGAACTAGTCCTTTTAGATATTCTTTCCCAGAATTCGGGTAGTGGAAAAGTAGAGTATATGTTGGTTGTAAAGAAAACATAATAGTTATTCTCACATGAGGAATGCATCTAAAAAGTGCACAAAGTCGAGATAAATATTGGTGGATTTGCAAATGGATGAAGGCTTTTTTGTATAAATGGTCCATATCTTTTACATTTATTATGGGTTGAGGACCTATCTTTTTAGTTTTGGCAGTGTAGCCCCTATTTCAAACGTTTTTGACGACAATAGTCATTTCCCGTCCAATTCCGTCACGGTAGTTTTTGACTTTTTTGCACAAATGATCCCTGCGTGCATTCCACACACTTCATTTCATAAGGGTATTTTCGATATTTTATTGTTCATAAATAAAAATTTGCAGTAGATATCCTAAACTGAAGAGAAAAAAAAGAAAGAAATAAAATAAACTAAAAAATACTTTTGTTCTCCACCCCACCCCACATCCAAAAAAGTCCATTTTTTCCTAGAATCCACCAAACACTTGGCTTCTTTAGATTTCGCCGCTGCCGTCGCCACTGTATCTTCTATATATATCGGCAGCGCAATTAACCCATCCTCAATTAACGCCAAATCATACAACAAATCATAATGGTGTTCACTCTCACACACTAGAGTCTGAGAACGAGCCAATTCTAAATGGTGAGTGAATCGTTGTCGTCAGCTACAGCGGTGCCTGAGATGTCGTAGGTAACAGAAAAAAGCTGACACTGACGATAAAGTGGAGTGACAAGGAGTATATCGTTAGAGTCTGCGGAGACGACACCGTGGGAGAGCTCAAGTGGCGCATTTGCGAGGCTACAAATGTGCTGCCCAAACGCCAGAAGCTTCTCTACCCAAAAGTTAGCTCTAAACTCTCCGATGATTCCCTTCTCCTCTCACAATTCCTCCTCAAAGCCTCCCTCAAAATGACCATGATTGGCATAGTCAAGGATGAAATAATAGTGGCCCCTATGGGCATAGGTGAGTTGGTAAGACTTGAGGTGATGTGGGGAGAAATCTTTCGACAACGCAGGTTCGATTCCCGTGTGGGGCAGATTTTCACTAAAATATTGTGGGGGTCTGTCCTGGGGGTTGGCCTGTTGGCTCTCTTCCTCAAGTTCCTGCCACTTGTGCACATCCTGCGATTTACAACCCGTTTGGTCAAGGGGCCTCTGACACAGGTGGGGGGGTTTTTCTTCGAGACTTTCCCCCTTAACAGAAGAATGAAATAATAGTGGATCAAGTAGACTCTCCAGAGATTATTGATGATTTTGAACTTATGCGATATGAACCCGCAAAATGGTTTGAAAATAAAACCATTCAGAAATGCCCACTCAAATCGAGACAGTGATCAGAAACTTGTAAAGCTAACCCAATATTTACTCGGCATAGCAGCGTTTGATGACTGACGCTGGGTATGTTGGAGGCCTACATAGGGAAAATGGTGAAGATTTGTTTTATTGGCACTGGGTATGTTGGAGGCCCTACCATGGCTGTAATAACACTTAAATGCCCTAAAATTGAAGTTGTTGTCGTTGATATTTCTGTTCTTCGTATCAATGCCTGGACAGCGATCAACTCCCCATTTATAAGCCAGGCCTTGAGGATGTTGTGAAGCAATGCAGAGGTAAGAACATCTTCTTCAGCACATGGGTGGGGTGGGGTGGGGTGGGGTGGGGTGGGGTGGGGTGGGGAAGAAGAATATTTTTTAAATTTTTTTCTTTCTTTTTTTTCCTCTTAAGTTTAGGACATCTACTGCAAATTTTTATTTATGAATAGTAGAATGCCAAAAATACTTTTATGAAATGAAGAATGTAGAATGCACGTAGAGACCATTTGTGCAAAAAAGTCAGAACTATCGTTAAAATTTGACAGAATTGGACGGAAATGATCATTGTCGACAAAAAAGTTTGAAATAGGAGCTACACTGCCAAAAATGAAAAGATAAGTCTTCAACTCGCAATAAATACAAAAGATAGTGATCATTTGTGCAAAAAAGTCAATAGATAAATATACAAACTATTGCCTTAGGATTCTGATTATGGATGCTATAAGGGCGGAAAATACTACGGCGAATAATGTCAATACCAGATGAAGTAGATGCTGGCTTTGGAGGGCGGATCTACTACTATAGTGTTGGTGCTGTGGTTGGACGTGTGGTTAGCTACAGTATGTGACAATGTTGATTTTAAAGTGTTTGGTGTTTGTAGATAGTTGGTGGTGGTTAATGCAGACGATATTGACAGTGTATAATCAAGGGATGGGATGATGTTTGAGTTACACATAAGACCATAGTTTGTGTGTGTTTTTGTTTGTGTTTCTATATTCAGGTTAAGGGTATAATGATTATTTCAATAAAAAAATTGATTTTATGACAGTGACTTTTTCATTAGGCCTAGGTAATGCATGCATAATTTTCATTGGTTGGGGGACCTCTATGCTATAAATAGAAGGTTGAGGACTCCATTGTCATGGTGCTCCAATGGACTCTTGTTCGCCACAGTCCTAACCCACTTGACGTTTCTAAAAAAGTTCCCATTTCCTCCCGTCTGCATTAATATCTAATTCTAACTGTTCATCTGGGTTTTCTCGATTAAGAAAATTTAATAGTTAGCATTGAATCAATTGAATTGAATTGAATTGGATTGGATTGGATTGACTCGGATCGTGATCGTGTATCATCATTGATGAGGAAAAGGGAGAGAGAAAATCCGTGTGGGGTTTGTGGGCATTACCACAAGTACGAGGAAGGCGAGGTGTGCGGCATCTGCGGCCACCGCATGCCATCCGTCTCCGATAATTCCGCGGCATCTTCGATCCACGTTAGCGCCTTCCCCTCCGAGATCCTGCCGGAGTTCCTGTACTTGGGCAGCTACGATAACGCCTCCCGCGCTGAGCTTCTCAAGACCCAGGGTATCTCGCGTGTCCTCAATGTAATCTCCCTCTCTATAAGTTTGTTGTTTACTTGGTTAATTTTATTGAATTGATCTAGCTCAAGCTTCAATTTGGTTAATGTTAGTACTTTTTCTGTTAGATTCACAAGGGAAAAGCAGGAAGATTAAAGTAGGCTTGTAGTACCATCCCGTTGTTCTAGTAACATTAATGTTTTACACGTAACGTAACGCTCGCACACACAGACGGATGTTTTACCTATTTTAAGTTATGATTTGCAAATGTGGAATGATACCAACTGTTTTTCAGTATTATCTGACTATATGCGCATTGGTTTGCTGTCCACGAGTCCATCTCATTATTCAGGGGAACATATGTAGAATTGGTGGTGTCTTTTTACCCTTTGATATGAGTTGCTAATATTAGTAACTTAACCTTTCTATCTTGCATTTATTACCAATTTGCTGCAACTTAGTCGATCATCGTGTAATGTCAATTTTCACATGGGAAAAACTTTGCATATTGCAGACAGTTCCTGCTTGTCAAAATCTGTACAAGAACTCTTTTACCTACCACTGCCTTCAAGATGACCAAAAATTGCTGTTTGATGATGCAATCAAGTTTCTAGGTGGGTTTTTTTTTTTCCTATTACATTCTAGAATATGTCGGCGAATTTCTCTTCTTTCTTTTGAAGACTGTACTACAGCTTCCTGTGACATTCATTGTACACGTTACCTTCATTGATGACTATAGAAAGGGAGACTATGCGTCTTCATTCATACTCTTCTTTTTTTGCATCTTCCTTTAACAAATCTTACTCTTGGGTTAAGTTCCTGTTGGTAAGCAGCATAAATTCTTAATAGTGAATCAATTGTTTTCTCTTACCTCCTTGTTAAGCTAATAAAATCTTGGTAAAAGAAAGATATTCAGTTTCCGTTAACTATGATTTTTGTGTCAAGTGAAATTGTGTATGAACGTTGTTGAGGACTGTGTTTTTACAGTAATCAAAGAGACATGGAAAAAATGTAAGCATGAATATCAGAAAAAACAAGTTCCTAGGTATATAAATAACTCAATATAAATGTAGACCTGAAAAGGAAATTAAAAATAAAATTGAAATATAATTCTCGTGTTTCAAAATAAATACTTTCTTTTTCCGAACTGTTTTGAACTAATGTTTGCTTATTGCCTTCTAAAATACCCTTTCATGAAAACAGCACTACAATTCATTGGAGAAAAAGAATATCTTTCGCAAAATTTCAACCTGTCTACACTCATGTCTGTGTCCCCAATCTGGCCATCACCATCCAAATTGATCACCATCCCCTTTTTACCCCTGCACCTATCCCTGTCCCTTAAATTGCTACCCATCCCCATACCCTGTTCACGGCTGCCATCAATACAATCGGTTCTCTCCATACTGAGACCACTCTCATCTTTTCTATTAAATCCTTAATTGCTACTTGAAGTGGTATTTTTTTTAAATCATCCTTTATAATGACTGGGTACGCGAACAGTGAACACAATCATTAATCTATTCCAAGGCTGTTCCTGCAATAACATTTTGATGTCATTTTGACAGTATTTCTGGACATAATTAGTTGCTTCATGAATGTTGCATACTTTGATTTGATTTATTTAGTTTTGGGCTTATTTTGCTGATAATATTTATGCAGAACAATGTGAAAAAGACAGGGCACGGGTTCTTGTGCACTGCATGTCAGGGAAAAACAGGTGAAATGTTTTACCACCAATTGAAGCTCTTATGTCTTCTTTCTTTTAACTTTTTTCCTTTTGGTCTTGGTCTTCTTGGTTGTCTTTGTCAATTCTGTTTAATTTGATTAAATTGATTATTTTGTTCTCTTCGAGGGGATTTCAAAGTGAGGAGTGGATCGGTGAATGTTTTGGGTTTTGAGATTTTGGTTTGTTGCTTGCCTGTATACTTAACCAACTGTAATTAACATGCTGACATATGGTTTATCTACCTATTAAGGTGAAGGACCATGGTAGTCTATCTGTCTATGATTTGATGACCGTCCAGTACAAATAGGCCTATTCAATCATGAGGACTCTTCTTGGATTTAAAATATTTTCTTTGAAAATGCTGTTTATCGATCCTAAAACAGTCTGTGAAGATCGTAAATCATTCTAAAGTGTGTTTATGTTGTTTTGAAAGATCGCCAGCTATAGTTATGGCTTACTTGATGAAAAGCAAAGGTTGGAAACTTGCACAAAGTTACCAATGGGTGAAAGAGCGGAGACCTTCAGTTGAACTAACTCAAGGTTCATTCCAACTCTGCTTTGTTGATTTAAATCATTAACTGGCTGTATGTGCTTTTATCATCTGTTGCAAAATTTTTATGTCAAACAAGAATATTACAACACAATGAATGAGAGATGATCTGATAAAGGTCGATTAAGTCACTTTGTTACAATAGAGTGCACAGTTTTGGAAACAATAGATGCATGGCATTGTTAAGAAAAAACAGCTTGAATGCTGGTAATTTGTCAAAGGATCAAAAGGAGCTGCAGTGCAATTAGTCGAAATGATGGTTCTGCTTCAAATAATTGAACATCAAAGTCAGACTGTTATGGTGTAGTTGTAGATTTGATGAGAAGGATATATATCTGCTTACTATATTCTCTAGGAGAGCAGGGTTGGGGTGGACAAATGTTACTTGCCAGGAAGCCAAGGTATTTGCTTTCTATACAACAACAAATTGAGCCTTATTCCGAGTAAGGTTTCTGCTTAAAATAGAATAGATTATTATGATATGGGTACAATCGCTAGACTACATTGGTAATGAGTTTGTTACACCAGCGTGTCCATTTAATTAACTAGTAACCTGAACGAAGACATTTAATCCATGTTATCCGACTTAGAAGTCTTTTATCTTGAGTAAGCTCGGCATTTACTTACTTTCTGGAGAATAGTTCTGATGATGTTTGGTCTTTTGTACAGTAACAGGCAAGATTCTATGTGAATGACTAGTTATGTATCTGTTTGATAAGAATTAATATATAGGTCTGCCAGTAGTTATGGTCATTCTTTGGCTAAAAGGCTCAAGTACTAGTGTTTGTTATTTGTTGTCATCGTCACATTATTCTTTTTTCCTTTCAGAAAGGTACTTTGGGGGTTTGTCTTGGTATTGTTGGGGAATAAAATAAAAACAATCATGCACCATGGTGTTTAGTGTATTACTAATTGAAAGGATAAAGGAAAAGTACAAACTTTCTTGTCTAACTTCTCTGTTAATAAACTCAACGATGAAGTTTTGTTAGTGTTTCAATTGTATGCACTTGCAATGTTTGTATGATGGTGACGATTCTTTCAACCTCAATTGACAGTTCTGCCTTGAAAAATGATCTCCAATCTTGCTTGAATGTCTTGAGATCTGAGATGGAGAGTGCTTAGAATAAAGTTACTAATTGTTATTACCTCTACTTGGTCGTTCTTGAATGGTGTAGTTTCATATCTCTGACATTTAGTTTCTCATTTGTGATCTGTAGCGGTCTACCAGCAATTACAGGACTACGAACAAAAGATTTTCGGCTCAACTGAGAACAATGTTTCCATGCCGAGCTTCTCGCCTTCAAGCCTGCCATCCTTCAGCTTCGGCTTCCCAAAGCCTAACGATCCACTTGTTCCTGTTCCCATTTTCAATAACAGCGGTGCCACTTCAATTTTTTCCCATCAACCGTTTGACATTCCTCAGGAATTCAGCTTTGGAGCAGGGCGCACACAGAAAAACACTTCTGATGACATTACAACATTAGGCGCAAACACAAATATTTCTAACGTTAATGATATTCCCATGGGTGGTCCTTGAGATAAAAATTAGGTTTCATAATCATCATATACCTCGATACAGTAACCATGTTTCTTGACTACCAATTTCGCATGAAATTGGATGTAAAGTGGGAAATACCTTAGATTTTATGGCTGTAACTGTGACACAGGAGTTTGACAGGTTCTGTTGAACTCGTTTGTCGAAAGCGCCCAGGATCATGATGCTCACTTTTAAATTTATATACATCAGATTAATTGATATTTTCTTTTTGTTGATTGACTGGTAAATTTCTGTTTTCTTCCACCAATCATACATTTTTCGTAGATATGCGATTGTGAAAATCTAAGGTGCATACGAGTATAGCAAACATAGGTGGCTCAACTGATAAATACAAATTTTTGAGAAATATTGCAAAATTAGACCCACAATTTGAAGGAAAATGCGGAAAAATTAAGCACGCTATAAATTTGGGAGAAAAATCAAATCAAACAAAACCTAAAAAAGTCAAAAACCATTATGTAAAAAATCCCAAAATCCAAACAAATTTGGTGGTAAAAAATTAACGATGTGAAGTCATAGATCTTAAGAACATTGAAGGTAATTGTAGGGGTTTTTTTTCACTTTCATTTTTAAGATTGACTTTGTTATGTTTGGTTATTGCTTTTAGGATTTTTCAATGGTTGAATATATATTGCCATTTTCAGGTTTTTTTTGGGTTCGTTGATAAGAAAATAATTACATGATATAATATATTTTTTTGGGTAATTTGCAATTTTGGTCCACAACCTTTCAAAAAAGTAACAAATCTACCTCCAAACTTTTGTTTAGCATTAGCCATCCCCAACCTTTGCATTTTGTTGTAACGTTATTTTGACATATTTTGACAGATTTGTCATTTTTTTTAAATAAATAAAAACACAAAAAAAATAAAAAAAGCTAAAAACAGCAAAAAAAAAAAAAAATAAAAAAAAATTGTAAATGAAGTCCCATAACTTCAAAAAAATATAAAAGAACACAATTTTTCCCAAAAATTCCACCAGACCCGACCCTACCCGACACGAACCCAAATTATGCTCTCCCAACTTCTCATTGAAATCTAATTTCACCCAATTCCAAACCTTAATTCCATCGGAGAGAGACGCATTGGCTATTTCACACAATGCTGGACGGCTTGTATGGAGATTTCCCTCCACCATCCTCTACCATGGATGACAGCTCCACCACTACATCCACCACTAATGTGTGGTCGAGCAGTGCCAAGATGGCCCCACCCACTAAAAAATATAAAAAAACACAATCTTTTCCAAAAATCCCACCCCACGCCACCCCACGCCTCATCTCCAAATTATGCTCTCCCAACTTCTCATAGAAATCTAATTTCGTCCAATTCCAAACCTTAATTCCATCGGCGAGAGACGCATTGGCTACTTGCACACAATGCTGGGCTTGTATGGAGATTTCCCTCCACCATATGTGACTGGCCAGTCAAGCATTTCCAGTTCTTGAGCTCAAATCCTTCCTCGTATGTGTTTAATAAAATAGAAAAAAATAACATATTTAATCATGTTTAACAACTAACTATTCTTATGCTAGAATAAGTATCTTATTGTCAATATCATTTGGGCCGGCGGATGATTGAATATATGAGATATCTTCAATATTATTTATAAAAATACAAAATCAAAGATACAAGATTTGGTCACAAGATTTTATGCTCCATTTTCATTTATTTCAAAGGTTTTGTTAAATTTAATGTATGATTTGTGAAAAATGTGAGGAATAATAATTAAGTTGTCACGGGCACAGATTGCTAATATATATCAAGTCAACACAAATATGCCACCTAACACACCTAAATATTAAAAGGTGACTAAGCCCTCAAACTTGGTACTAATTCCTTATGTTCAATGAATTAATATACATAGATAAATAATTCACTCTCTCAAGAATTTGAAGTTTTTCGATTTCGAGATTTAATATGGTATCAGATTAACATGCAAATGTCAAAATTTACCATTCAGTCATTTATGAAAATTTCACGTGCCAGTTCGTTCATTTAGGCTACACGACTTGCATGTAACAACAAATGTTGATCAATCAATTTTTTTTCTTTGAATCAACGAGTTTCGATCTTTTGTTCGTTCATTATTTCGCGCTTGCGCCGCATCAGTTGGTATTCGGGATCAACCACGTTCTCAGGTTCATAAAACTTAATAGCAAAAGTTATGTTACATGACAAAACCTTTTTTTACCTTTCAATCTGTATGTAAGAATATTTTGATTTAAATTATAACAATAGTGATCTTTCGATTTTTGACAAAGAGATTGGCGAATTTTAAATTTAGGGAGTTTGGCGCAAATGGTCTCTAAATTTTGCTTTAGTGCAGAAATGGTCTATAATATTTATTTTTTGACACATAAGTCCCTAACCTATGTGTTTAAGTGCGCAATTTATTCTTATTTGATGAAAAATACAAATATATCTTTATTTTTAATTAAAAAATAATGCATTTGGATTCATAAACTTTACAAAATGTACAAATAGGCCAAGTACACTTATTATAACATTTAATTTTACATACTAAATATATCATTATAGTCGTGTGAATTAATTTTTTCACAAGAGAAAAATATAAAATTATTGTGCTTTAAATATATGTAATTGATATATGATGTAAAAAAACATGAATAAAAATTAAGTTAAATAAATAACAACATGACGTATATAATTTTATGACATTGAATCAATATATTTTTATTTAACATAAAAATACTAATAAAAATTAATTTACATATTATGTGTTATTTATTTTTAAACGAAAATAAAACGATAGATTAAAATATGAAGAATACAGTTGGATCTCTAATATTTGTATTTAATAAACATATAGCTTAATTAAATAAAAGTATTTGAGTATCAAGTTTGTGACAAATTATTTATTTTGTTATAACAATAAAATAAAATTTTATTTTTAAATAATGTAATTACTTAATAATAAAAATTTATTAATAATTATGAGATTAAATTATAGTTATTTATAATAGTTCATACAATATACAAAACAATTTAGTATATTATCAATTTGGTCAATAAAGTGTTATTTCAAAAAAAAAAAAAATTTAATATATTTAGTATATTGACTAAATATGGATAGAGTCTTGGGTTTATAAGGATTAAATCTCGACAGTATTATCCAAAACTTAGCCACATTTATGGTTGTCGTCATTGAATTCAATGACAATTGCCATTGGTTATTAGTTTATTTATTTAATTTTCATGTTTTATTCAGATACTAAATGATGTTGGTTTAATTAGGATCCAATTATATATTGTTATTAAGAGTTGTGGGATTAAGTGAGCAATTCATTTGGGACTAATTAGAACATCCAACTAGGTTAATGGGCAGCCGACTGCTTGGTGTTTTCTTTGGTTTTTGTTTTTTATTGATAAACAGAATCACGTGTTATTGTTCTTTCTCGCGCTTCTGTCTGCGTCAGTTAGTAATTATGCCAACGTAGGATAGTGACACATAATACTGTGAATATTCGACTTTGATGTAGCATGTGATTTTTCATATTTAAGAAAGATGATCAAGTAGAATATTATAAAAAAATGGTATTAGATTTATAAGAAAATGAGTTACTTTTACTAATAAGTCAACATTTATTTGTCAAACTCCGAATTCCAACAAATACTTGATTTGTTTGTCTATCAAATAAAATCTAAATATGCTTTAACCCAAAGGCGGAGGTAATTAATTTCTGTAGTGCAAATTTTATTTTTCTTCCTCAGCAGCAGTTCGATTTTAAAGTGTAATCTTTTTTTTTTTTAAATAGTAGTCATCTAAAAAGTTCTGGCTTCATCCCTACTTCAACCAAAGGATTTGGCTTAGAATGTAAGATCAAATTGCAAGAGATCGAATAATTCACCATTGAGACATGTTGAATGAGACATGTTATCTACCATTTAGAATAAATCATGAAAGATTATTAATTATTTGACTGTTGAACTAATCGGTTTGCTAATCAAATTAAAGTGAGTGATTTATATTAATTAATTAATAAATAACATCTTTTCTAGATTGCTTTAACTAATCCATCCAAAATGTATTATTAACTTCGTTAGTCTAATCCAATTATACATTTTTGACATTTTCAATCTAATTTCCAAGCACTTATGACTTGATGATCCCTTTCATATAAGATAATGTTGACCAATTTATGAAAAAAAAAAAAGAAAATATAAAAAAAATTAGGACCGTTAATCTTTGCTCAGTCTAGATAAGGTATAATTAAAGAACTACAAAAAAAAAAAAAAAAAAGGAAACATATTAACCTATCATTTGATGAAAATTTGCGTGTTTAATCACATCGTTTAAAAGTTTAAATGTAAACGTCAAATTTCTGCATGATAGCGATCGAAACAAACAAATGTTTTTGTGTACAAGTTCCACTGTCTATGAGTTAGCCTTTTTGACGGAAAAAAGGTAAATTGCACGATAAATAAATTTGTTCTGTCTCTAACGATTTAAATATTAAAATAATAGGTAAAGGGAGTTTTTGAAGAATTCTATCTATATATTGACTTTTTTTTTTTGTTAATTGATACAGTGAACAATACCCAAAAACACTACTTCTCTTAACAAATTTACACTCTCTACTCATCATAATTATTATATATTCCAAATATCTTTTGCATTTAAGAATATCAAGTTAAAAAGCAATAATTTCATTTCTTGACACATATGTCCACTTGTTATTTTTATATTCTTTTTAATTTGTATTAGAATAAAATAAATGAAAAGGGTTATAAAATTATGTATTTGGAGTCATTAGATTTGATCTGACATGCTTTCATGTCTAAGCACATGAAGGAGTCTTCAATTGGATAAATTTCACTTTATTTTAAATGAATGGCCTGCAAGAAGCTATAAATTTCATTTCAATATATTGTGTTGAATTATTTTATTGAAAAGTTTATATCGTTTTAAATATAATAAATTTAGTCTCTATAATATGCGTACAATTTTTATAAATAAATAACCACAAAAACTTGAATTTTAAATATTTGTATTCTCTAATACTACATTGGATCACCTCGTAGAAATTAAGAGAATATTTAAATTTAATCCTCAAGTGATCCTATAATAATTCTTTAATTGAATAACAATTGATTTGACTAAAGTTGATGTCCATTCATCGAATTAACTACCAAACTGCAAATTAATTCGTCAACTATTTTTCATATGGTGGGTTGAAATGAATTAAAGGTCTTGTTCTCGACAAGCACTTGTCAATAGATTAATGGAATAGTTTCACTATTCACCACAAAATATAAAATAATTTAAAAAATACTATGTAACTTTTTTTTTATTTTAAAAATACTGTTTTTATTTTTGTAACATTTGTTGTTACATTTGTTACGTTTGTTATATTTCTTATAAAAAATGTGTTACATTTATTATTTTTGAAGTTTAAAATATTAAAAAGTAATTGTGGAAATTTAATAGAAAATCAAGTATGTAGCAAAATTATCACTAGATTAAATGAATTAAAGGACTTTTGTTCTTCAATTTTTTGTTCCGAATTATTATTTTGTTCCTTCTATTTATTTTAGATTTGTGATTTTAAGAAAATCAGTTTTAGCTGTGTTGAAGAAAGAATCAGCTACACAAAGATCAATTTTGTTTCAGAATTGCTAATTATGTATATTTCAAAATCATCATTTGAGCGTTCACTACAAGAAATAGCAGCAACAACGGCGACAAATAGCGGCGACTATTCTGTCGTCGCTATAAAATAGCGTATATAGCGACGACAAACTCACGTCGTCGCTATAGTGTAGGGAGAGATGTACCAACGACATTTGTCGTCTCTATAAATCAATTTAATCGTCGCTTTTTTTTAGAAGATGGCGAGAACTTTTTATTTAACTATGGCGATGACAAAATCTACTTATAGCGGCGATATTGTCGTCTCTATAGGTGAGTTTTTTTTTAAAAGATGATAGGAATCTTTGCCGCTTTTTTATTTAACTATAGCGACGACAAAATCTACCTATAGCGACGACATTGTCGTCTTTATAGGTGAGTTATTTTTAGAAGATGACGGGAAGCTTTGCCCCTTTTTTATTTAACTATAGCGACGACATTGTCGTTTCTATTGGTGAGTTTTTTTTTTCTTGAAATCTTAGATGTGGAATTTTTTTTTTACTAATATTTATTTTTTTAATTTATAAGCAATTATATAATATGTTGCTAATTGAACTAATATTTATTATAAAAATAAATATAATCACAAGAATTCATTTATCTCTAATGGTTTGATTGCAACTTCACAACTCCTAGGTTAAGGGTTCGAGTCACAATACAATCATTCACAAAGCTTAGTGGATTGGGTCGGGCCTTTGATGGGTCGGATTTCAAGCCCATAAATGGCAAGTCGTGTCAGGAGTCCACCAAGCATATAAAATTATTATTTTTTAATTATTAAAAATTTGACTCCTATAGCGACGACTTTGCCGTCGCTACAGAAATTGCGATTATAGCGACGACAAAATGTTGTCACAATAAACCTATACCTACTACACTATAGAGATGACATTTAGCGATGATTTTGTCGCCGCTGTAACATTATAACAACGACTTTTCAATTTATATCGACGACTTTTGTCGTCGCTATAGTGGTTTGGTAAAGAAAATCAGCATTTGGTTTGATATTATTGTGATTTTAAGAAAATCAATTTTAGCTATGTTGAAGAAAGAATCAGCTACATGAAGACCACTTTTGTTTCAAAATTGCTAATTTTGTATGTTTCAAAATCAACATTTGAGCATTTGGTAATTTTTTTTTTTTTTTTATTGCTGTATTTATATACAATTACTAAAGTAGACATTGATTATAATAATCTCCTTGTGTCTTATTATTGTTGCAAAAATTATTATTATTTTTATAACAATGTGTGATATTATCAAATATTTATTGATGACAATATATTTGCCATAGTTATTTGAAAGGCAAAAAACTAATAATTAAATCTCAAAATTTATAGAATTAGAAAATAAATTTGAAATGTCAATGGCCACGTGAATGATGGATAAATGTATAATAACGATGAACTTATGACATAAAAGAAATTATTTTTATTCATAGGAGTTAAAATTGATATTTTAATGATAGATAAATGGAGAAGGTAAAAGTAGAAATTAAGATGCTAATTTATGCTACTTTCCAAAATGTGCTGTTGGATAGTATAGATTCTTCAATAATCAGGGTTTTTAAGTTTATTAAATACCTACAATAGCTATGCTTATTTAACAAAAAAAAAGTTGGGGCTCTAAAAACAATCTCAAAACCAAACGTTAATTTTATCCATTCATTCACTAAATTCACAATCACAACGATATGGAATGACTTCTATTGGAATCCACATTCTTTTTGAATTCATGTAGTGACTACAAATTTCGTTGGCTAGGGTTATTTCAATGCGGCAACAAACTAATTAACAATATACGACTTTTTCACAAAGTAAAACATTATATTAAGATGATATTATTTAAACGTTTACACTATTAGAAACAAGAAAGAATTATTTACTTATATTTATATCTTCAATGTGTAGCGCATTCTTTAATTTGTTAGAGAGCTAGGAAATAAATTATTAACTTATTTTTGGCTGCAATTAATTCATAATTTGAAGGCCTTGCTATGTTCAAATATCTATCTAAAAAGTTAAACTAAGAATTTAATTATATTTATATCATCAACAAGTTGCCATGAATTCTTCATTAATTCATACATATTTAGCTATAATTTAAGTAACCATGTATAAAGTCATTTAAATTGGATCATAAACATTTTTCATTTCTATACACAATTTGATTTGGGAATAACATAGATTCACATATACAACATCATTCTATCCTTGGATATATGACAATGGATTTTCGATCGTCGGTAAAATTATATACTTACCAAGGAAAATTTTCATTATACAATTCCATTGTGAGATTTACTACATACATCACTACTTCTTTCGTACAAGAAATTTCACTTTTTTACTACGAAATTCTTTATTGTAAAAAGTTATTTTTACATGGTTCAACGAAGATGGTTCATGAGGACTGCCACAGGCACCAAGCAAAATCCCCTCTTCTTTTGGTCCATATACTCACTATTTCTTCTTCCATCAGCAAAATTCACTTCATTTCTCTCATCTGTTCCTTTTATTGAGAAATTATTGGAGCCAGCTTCTTTTCCCTTACATAACCAAATAATAAAATTATTCATATTAATATTATTTATGCAAGTCAAATGTATTCTTACAGAAAAATCTATATAAATATTACCAGAAATTGGCCAATACTGTCATCTGATCTTTTATAATTGACATTCCTGGGCTTCAAACTGCTAACCTATTATTTAGACATCAAATATCATTAACTGTGTCAAAAAAAAAAAAAAAAGAAGATTTGCAAAAGTTTTGTAAATATATAGTTGAATTCATGATCTGATCACCTTAGGGCTGTTGACTGGAGAACTTGCTGTATCCTCCAAATCATCACAAGAAAATTTCTTACTAGCTGTGTTCTTGAAATTCAATCTCCTGGGAAATTGGGAGCCATTGAACGACAATTTATCGATAACTTGATCATGATTATTAGGACCATTCCATGCAGCATCAGAGACCAAAGAAGGGCTGCTGAAACTATCAATGGAATATGAGTTTTGGGTGAATGCAAAATCCTCCAAATAAGCTGTCCAACCACTCTCTTCAATCTTTCTTGAAGATGAGTTATTGGGGTCTTCCATAAATATAAGAAGTAGAAAATTGAAAGAAAATAAAATCAGAAGAGAGTAATTGAGTTTTGCCAAGAGTTTAAGATGGATTATAAGAAGGGGAAGAAGGGTTTGAACGTGAAGAAGAAGGATACCCACAATGTGGAATCTTTGTGTGGGGCCACAAGGAGTTGAGAGGGAACATATCAAAGTCTAAAGTAATCATTTAGTGTGGAATTAATCTAATAGATAAATAAGAGGTAGTTCATTTTTTTATTTGTTACACTAATACTAAAAGTCATCAATTTTTTTTATTGTCGTAGTTATGTTCCTGACAATTTTTTTCCTTGAATTCTTATTGTCAACTTTTTATTAGTTAGTACATTTGATTTTGATTTCTGATGATAGTTTCTATCCAAAAAATTCATCACAATGGAGAAAAGACTTATTTTCCCTCACAAGTTTGAATGAGAAAAAACAACGAATATAAAAGTACGACAAAATATTTGCTTCTCTTTTCAGAACACGTTAACAGAATAATTGGACATAAACCATCGTCATGGACAAAATGTGCTAATTTAATCAAAGATCAAAGATAAGCATGCGACAAATTAAAGGTGGGAACATAAGTGCGATTATAATAAGCAAAAATCGGAGACCTTTAGTACAAATAAAAAGTGGTTTAACAAATAAATATTGCAGTTCCAGTATAATTGAGAAATAAAATAAAAGAGACAAAGCGAGAACATCTGCAAAAACATGATTTTCATTTGCAGTCTCTTACTTCAACTAACTTTTAATAATTTGTGGATTAATGCATCTGAAAAAAGAGCAAAAGAGTATAATCTAATTCAAATTGGGGTATAAACTAGTTAAATAAAGATAGACAATACATAACTTATTCTTAACCTTTTTAAAATTGATTTGACATCTATTCACAGGCAAAATTCAGGCAAGTTGGTACCAACCAATTTGGTTGTTTTCTAGCATAGTTAGCAAGGGAGATTAGACAATATTGTCAACTAAAAACTAAAAATTAAAACTTTGTTCATTGTATTGTTTTAATTTAATGAGCATTCACCCTAATTGCAATATGGTTGCAGAATTTCAATTTGGAGTAATCAAACTACTAACATTTAATTTGAAAGCAATCACATCGCTCCATATGGGTTACATTAATGTGTACCGAATTAGTTGACATGTTCGTCAAAACCAAGGAAATGCCAACACGTCAATCTTGGTCAGTAGATTAATAATACTTGGACATTAGTGAACTTTCACCCTAGTTGCAATCAAGTAGTCTTCGTTTGTTATTATCATCCTAGATACTATGTATCAACAGGCCACAAAATATGTCGATTTAGACTCATGGAAAAGACTTAATTTTACAAGGTCTAGGATCTTGTATATGCATATGCTTTAAGGATAAAACCGACAAGATGCAAGAGGGACTATATATAAGAGAAAAATAAGGGTAGAAGACAAGATTGAGACCTTCAAGGCTAGATCGTGGCCAATGGTTATATCTAGAGAGGGGGCATCGATTACGATGAGACCTTCTAGTTGGTTGCCGTACTTATGTCTATTAGGATTCTCTTAACCATTATTAATGCCTGTATCGATAATGAGATATGATGAATGGATGTCAAAGACAACTTTCTTGAATGACCATATTGAGGAGAGCATCTATATGATGTAACAAAATGGTCCGTATCAAGATGCCAAGAGATAAAGTCTACTAGTTGAATAGGTCCATTTATGGGGTAAACATGCTTCAAGTTCACAGGAGACAAGGTTTGATCAATTGATCAAGTCTATTAGATTTGATCAGAATGTTAATGAGTTTTGTGTCTAATTAAAAGTGGTTAAAGGACAACAAGATGGAGTTTTTTTGCTATATATGGACGACATACTACTCATTGGGAATCATAGAGGGGTATTATTATCAACAAAACTTTTGTTTATCCTAGCAAATTTGCATGAACAACTTGTGGGAGGTGATAGTGACTTGTAGTGGGAATCATTTAGTGACTTGTAGGATATATATAGTGACTTAGAATTCTAGTCAGATGTAAACTCGAGAAATTGACATGTAGATCAATGTCTACTCTTGAATAAAGAGTCGTAGTGCGAATAAGTGTGAAGCAACCATTAAAGTTGTTTTGCAACAACAATGGAGTGGTGATGGATTCAAAAAGACCTAGTAATCATAAGAGGGAAAAATACATTGAGATAGATTATCACCTCATGAATGTTTGTCCATCGTGGAGATGTAATAGTTTGCAAAATCGTATCTACACCAAAACTAGTAGACCGGCCTATATGAATACTTTAGTAGCTGATAAGTGTATTTTGTGCACTTATTCATGCCTTTAAATTAAGCTTTTATCCCATTCTTTTATTGAATTTCTACTTAATTTAGTGTATTATTGCTTCTATTTCAGTTTTGGAACCGTCTGTTAGAAATTGGAGAAGAATGAATGAAAAAGCGATAAATTGAAAGATGTCTCGGAAGTACGGGGACTCAATTGCACTCAATTGGAACTTGAAGGACCAAGTTGGAGGCTATTGAAAGATATAAGGACTAAAAGAAGACAAAATGAAAAGATGGAGGATTAAAAGTGCAACTTTAAAATTCATCAAGCTGGGCGATCGCCCAGCAACAGCAAACACAAGCAGTATACAATTTCATGTACCTGGGTGATCACCCGGGAATGGCCTGACCTGCAAATGTTTTTCTTTCTTTTTTGAATTCTAATCTAGTTAGGAAATTTTTGGCTTATAATTTTAAGAATTTTTAGGGATATTTTGAGCATCACTAGGGAAGTATAAATATGAGTTATATACTCATAATCAGGTTGTTGAATTTTGGTAGAAAAAAAAGAATAGACGAAAACACCAACCGGAGATCAATATTACTCTTTCAAGAATTCAACTAAGATCAAGATCAAGCCATCATCTTTTTGACTTTTCTTCTTCTTCGGGAGATGAATTCCATATTTTCTTTTTCTCTTTATTTCCTTATTATTAGTATGCTAGTCTAGTTTATTTAGTGCTATGATTACGGTGAAGCTCATAGTTTAGATTCTTATATTTAGAGATTTGATTTTTGTCGATTTATTTCAATATAGTTTTGAATTCTTTTCATCTACAATTATATACGTAGTAATTGTATGAGTATTTTGGTTTGTTTTACTATCGAAAGATTGAAAGCATGCTAGACAATATTTTAATTATCTTAAAGTCCGATAGGGGTAGAAATATACCGTTATGCTTTAGGTAATATTTAATTATCTACAGAAATTTAATGCATTTGTTTGTATTCGTATTTGTCATAGAGATATATTCGAGTCATACATATGAATATGTTTAATTTTATTCGAGAAAAACTGTTAAACAATCTAGGGATATTGATCTTCATAACTGATGTAATTTGTCAAAACCAAGAATCAAGATAGATGAATTAACAATTATAAGTGGATTCAGGATCCTAGTACTTTTCTTTCTTAAAGTTAAAGTAATTTTCATCAATCTAATTTTTATTTATTTGAATTATAATTATTTAATTGTTCTTAGTTTATATTTTAATTAGTTTTTAATCACCAAACTTAAAAAGTTAACACATTGGATTAATGTTAGTATAATTGTAACTGAATTATATAAATCCTTGTGGAAATGATATTTGGACTCATAATCCATTTTATTACTTGTGCGATCCGTACACTTGCGGAATTATTAGACACATAAAATTGTTGACAGTAGCTATAATTTTTGACAAGCATTTGGAGGGAACAGGGATGAGTGACATGTCACATGGGCTTTAGACAAGTGAGAGATTGTTAGAAATAGTGTCTAAAAAGCTCATTTTCTATGTATTTAGAATTTTATTTACTTTTAGACTAATTTCCATATCGATGACCTAAAACAAGTTAGACACTCTATTCTGGTGGGTCTTATCATTCTTGAGTAATGATCTCCTACCCACGGTGGGTAGAAGATTATTTACCCACTGTGTGTAGACACATTTGTGTCCACACATAATTGTGTGTTGTATGGGCTAATGTGGTATTCCCACATGAGCCCACATCATCAGTGGGTAAATGATCTCCTACCCACAGAGGGTAGGAGATCATTACTCTATCATTCTTTACCTAACAATTGGATGAATGACTTATTTTAGTCATAAAAGCGACGTCTTCTAAATAAAGACATCAGTGCATTCAGAATGTATTAGATATAACTCGAAAAAAATACATTCTAGACACATGATCACCTTGTTTGAATTTTACTAGATTGATCAGAATCTCAATCGTACGATAACAATACCTTGATTCTTTTGAAGTTTGGACATTTGATTCTTGAAGCAAATATTTGCATCATGGAACATCTCGAGTTCGATATTTGAATGTCCCCTTATACATTTTTCAGTACTTGGAAAAATCTGAGGTCTCAAAAGTTGAGTACTGAATTATTATATTGACATATTAGAGAAGAATGATAGTTAAGGTTATAAATATAATTGAAGAGTAAAACTGTCTTTAGCACCCGGATCCAATTATGAAGTCCATGTGGGGACGGATGATAATTGGGTTATTTGATCTCAGGGGTAAACTCAAAATTAATTCATGGATATTAAACTATTAGGACAAAATCGGCAATATAATGGCCTAAATCTATTCTTATCAACACCAGAAACATATTAATTAGAACAAAAACATTTTAAGAACACAAGATTTTTCGGCCTAAATTCCGGAGGTTTGGTGACCACTTCTAACACCTAATCTCCCATTGAGCATCCATAAAGGACTACGCTCAATCTACTAGCACATCATCAAAAGCAAGGCAAAGAAATATCACAAAGATCTCTCCATAAAACTTTCACTAAGGGAAGTTACTGTTCACTCAGAGTCATCTAAACTTATCTTCTTTAAAATAACACTCATAAAAAGAAAGAAGATGGAGATGAAGCTTTTAGAAGAAGAAGAACAGTGGAAGACGAGAGAAGTCTGTAGAAGACCAAAAAATATCAGAGATATGATGCACAATAATAGAAGAGCCCCTTTTAACGCACAAAATCAGATGCCAAATCAACAGTCAGGATTGCACCACATTCCTTGATCAAGTGAGGTGAACAGAGTTGCTGAAGAAGCAAATAGGCTTTTGCAAGAAGATGATGGGACATCAGCAAAATGGTCCAATTGTTTGGGCCAATCATCAAATAGGGCATTGTCAATCATTGCTTAATGGGCTCAGTCAAAGCAACTCAAACTTTACAATCTCCACATTTGCTGAAGCTTGAGACCATACCAAGTGGATATGAGACAAACCAAAAATTTACTTCATAGTTCATTTTTTTTACCTGTAAAAGAAGAAAGGAAATAAGTTAGAATGATTCCAAATTCAGATGACTCAAAGAGTCTTTGAATTTAGATAAAGGTCATACTTTTGTACCTACATCAGCTGGATTACATTGAGTAAGAATCTTTAATCAACCTAATTAATCATTTTTCAATTATATCTCTTATAAAATGAAACTTAACAACTATATGTTTGGTTCTATCATGAAATATAAGATTTTTGCTTAAGTAAAGCTCCACCTCAATGTCTATAAAACCGAGTTCCATTAACAAACCTTTAAGACACATACCTTCTTTAACTGCTTCTGTAGCATCAACATACTCATCTTCTATTTAGAAGAGAGCAATAATTTTTTGTAGCTGGGATTTCCAGCTAATGCAAGTACCATTAATGACACACATATATGCAGTAGTAGAATATTTTCTATTGTCACAATTTCCAACAAAATTAGAGTCCACAAAACCTCTGAAGTTAATACTTTTTTATCTGTTTGGAACATTAAGCCAACATGTTGTGTTCCTTAAGTATCTAATTAAATATTTTAAAGCATCCCAACGGATTTTTCCTAGATTACTCATGTATTTACTCAAAACACTAACTACAAAAGCAATATCTGGTCTAGTACATACCATCAAATACATTACAGAACCCATAGCATTTGCATAAGAAATATTAATCATTTTGGCTTTTTCTTCTTCATTTTAGGTGATACATCTGAAGACAATTTATAATGGTTTGCTAAAGGTAAACTAACATATTTTGCATCACTTGGAAGAAATCTATCAAGTATGTTAGCAATATAAGATTGTTGACACAAAAATAACTTTCCTTCAATTCTGTTCTTTTTTATTTCCATACCTAAAATTTTTCTAGCTGGACCAATATCTTTCATTTCAAATCAGATTTCAACTTCTCTTTAATTAATTGAACTTTCTTAAACATCATGTCCAGCAAGAAGCATGTCATCAACATACAATAAAAGATAAAAAAATTCAGAATTTTCATCTTCATTAAAGTAAAAGCAAGGATCATAATCACTTTTCTTGAAGTTTAAAGTTTGAATATAAGAATCAAACCTTTTATACCATTGTTTGGGGGCTTGCTTTAGCCCATATGGAGATTTTTTCAACAAGCACACATGATCCTCTTTACCTTTACATTCAAAACCTTTTGGTTGAGACATATATATTGTTTCATCTAAGGAACCATATAAGAAAGCATTATTCACATCTAATTGTTTTGAGTAACTAAGGCAAGCAAGATTCTAATTGAAATATTTAACAACTAGAGAAAAATATTTTAATATAATCAATGTCTTCTCTTTGTGTGAAACCTTTTGCAACAAGTCTAGCTTTATATCTTATGTTTTCAGATTTTCTATCAGCTTCTTTTATTTTATAAACCCATTTACAATCAATGAGATTATATCGTATTGGTCTTGGCACTAAGTTCCAAGTTTGATTTTTATGTAAAGAAGCTTCATTTCTTCTTTCATAGCCTCAAACCAATTAATTGAATTTTTACCTAACATGGCCTCTTCATAAGTTGTTGGTTCTAAACTAAGTGGGTTAGATTTAGAGTAGGCAGACCCAAAATCAACATTCTAATACCTAGATGAAGGTCTTATTTATCTTCTTATTCTATCTCTAGCTAACTGATAGTTACTTAAGTAATTTTCAATGTTTACCTCTTGTTCCTGATCCATTTGAGAATTTTCAAGATTATTTTGGGGTTCTTGATTCTGGTCTAACTGCTCCACCTCAACTTGATCATGACTAAGAATTTAAGTAATCACAAAGTCTCTATCATTCAGATTATCTTTAGTAGTTTCATTTAAACAAGGAAAAATCTCTTCATTAAAGATAACTGGTCTACTTATGATTACTTTAAAACTTTTTGTTTCCTTTATCCAAAGTCTATAACCTTTAACCCATCCCCATATCCCAAAAGGACACACTTCAAGGATCAATGATCCAACTTACTGATTATATGATGTGCATAAGCTGTACATCCAAAGATTCTTAAATGAGAGTAATTAGGGGTAGTATCAGGCAATATATGTTTAGTTATGTTATAGTTAAGGACACTAGATGGACTCCTATTGATTAAGTACGAGAGGTTTTAACAGCTTCCCCCCAAAATAAATTTGGCAAACCTGAGCTAATTAACATACATCTTATTCTTTCAAGAATTGTTCTATTCATTCTCTCAACTATGCCATTATGCTGGGGGATATAAACTACAGTTTTATGCCTGAGTATACTGACATGTTTACAATATTGATCAAGCTCAAAGTTACAAAATTCAAGCATATTATAAGTCCTTAAGACTTTTATTCTCTTACCCGTTTTATTTTCAACAAGAATTTTCCATTATTTAAAGGTAGAAAAGGTGTCAGATTTAGATTTTGGAAGAAAGGCCCAAACCTTTATAGAGAAATCATCAACTATAAGTAAATAATACTTATAGCCAGATACAGTGTTAACAAGAGCTGGTCCATAGATCAATGTAAATGTATTCTAAAATACCTGTGGACTCCTGTTTTAAAAGGTAATATGCTATATTTACCTAATATACAATGCTCACAAAAAGTTAATTTTTGTCTATTATCTTTTCCAAAGACAACTTCCTTTTTTCAGAAATTGTAGACCCTTTTTACTAAGATGACCAAGTCTTTTATGCTATTGATCAGACATATCAGATTGCATGACAGTGTTCACAACAGATTTTTGAAAACAGGGAGTAGAAATTAAAACATAAACTCCATTTGTTTTAGAAGCACTTGACATTAGATTTCAATTTTCACTTATTTTTGTAAAACCATTATTAATGCTAATATCATACCGCAAGGAATAGATGGATTTTAGAAGATCTTAAAGAAGTCCCACTTAGTATTTGTAGGAGGATCAAAACACAAGTATAGAAGGTTATGTTTTCTTTGTATCATAATGTTTTGATTCATTACGAGTCTTTGGCCCTTGCCAGGTAATGCTATACATTGACTTTATAGTTTTTGTTCACGTATCCTTTTTGTACATGGGGATGCCCATTGTAGTTGCATTTCTTTCTTGCCTTACTTAGATATTAGTACCGACTTGTGGTGCTAAGTTAGAATCTATTTTGAAACTTTGTATTTCTGGGGATACCCAGCGTACTTGTATAGTACTTTTTTGATCTATATATTTTTACATTTTCGATAAAAAAAAAAAAAAAAAGAACACCCAGAATAAAAAATCCATTCTTGATTTTAAGTTTACCTTGCCTACTCCTTTAACCTCACAACTGACATTATTTTCGAGTTTCACTAATCCTTCATTTATGTTAGTGAAATCAGTGAACCAACCTCTGTTTGGACTCATATGGAAAGAACACCCAGAATAAAAAAATCCATTCTTGATTTTCCTCATTGTAAGTGGAGACATATGCCACTCCAGTGTTTGCTCATGCCTCATTCTAGGTAGTAGAAGCCCCAGCTTCATCTTGAGGATTGTTTTTCAAGTCTTTTAGTCTTTTAAAACAATATTTAATCATGTGACCTAATTTCCCACATATAGTAACACTTGTTATTCTTTGCCTTTGACTTTTGACTTGAGTTGTTTTCTTCACCTTTGTTATAAGCATTTTCTTTTTGTTACTATTGCTTTCTTTATAGAAGTTACAGCTATTACAATTATTCCTCAATTTCTCAGAGTTTTTAGCTTTTTGAATTATATTTTCAACATTTAGAACTTTCTTTTGTTCAGACTTTAGTTCTAATTCTCTATTTTTTAAGGATGAGTGAATAATGTCAACACTAAGATGATCTCTATCATATTCTAAGCATTTTTTATATCTTTATGCTTTTCTCCCAAGGCATTTAACAACCCTATCACTAGATATTTTTTCCCCACAGTTGAACAAATCTTGAGTTATTTTATTGAATTTGTCCATGTTTTCTTCAAGATCAACACTAGAATCAAATTTGAAACCAAAAAATTGTCTCCACAAGTAACACTTCTTTGGTATGGTTTTTGTAAGATACAATTCCTCAAGTTTAGCCCACAGTTCAAAAGCCTTTGTAGTTTCTCCAACTGTCATGATGACACTATCAAACAGTTGAAGAAATAAAGTACTCCAGGCTATTTCATCTTGCTAAGATATTTATTTTTTTTATCAGTACCTTCAGGCTATGATTCATTAATGACCTTTGCACATTTTAACTGAAGCATAAGGGCTCTAATTTTTTGACGCCAAAGACTAAAGTCTCCTTTTCCATTCCAAATTTCTATATCTATTTTAGACACAAAAAGTTTTCTTTTTCTTTTGAAAAAAGGATTGTGTGTGAAGAAGTGTCACAAAGATCACTAGATTATATGAACTAATCACAAGTTATCACACAGAAATATGCACACAAGCACAGTTTAAGCAATTTCTTGAAAAGAAAAAAAAATTTGTTTATACTTTTATAAATAGAGAGTTTGTCAAAAAAAAAAAAAAAAGAAAAGAAAAGAAAAGAAATGGAAGAAAATTGTTCGGATCAATTTATTCAAAAGCAAATCTTCAAGAATTTTTTTCTTCTAATAATGCTACACAAGATGGCATATTATTCATAGGTAAAAAAACAAAATATGTACTCACCATATATCACAGATTTTCTCATCCGATACATTTATAGTGTAAAAGAAAACTTCGGCGAAACCCTAATTCCCTGAGATTCTAGGGTTCTCTTAGGGAAACCTAGACAAAAGTAATTTAGAGAGTTAAAAGTAGATTTTTAATTTCTTTCTTTAATACTTACTAATAAAAGTAAAACAAAGAGAAATCGTTACCAAATCCGTGTTTGGTTTAGAAAATAATACAAGAAAAAACCAATTTCTTCAAAGACAGTAAGATATGAGAATCTTTCAGCAAATCTCTTTTAAAAGGACTCAGATCTGAGGTTTTTTCAACACTAATTTGAAGAATGTGAACAGATTTTGTCAAGATTTAGTATGGACAAGATCGGCAATATAATGGCCAAGTTTGTTCTTACCAGCACTAGAAACATATTAATCAGAACAAAAACATTCAAGAACACAAGATTTTCGGCCTAAGCCCCAAAGGTTCAGTGACCACTTCTAATACCTAATCCCCCGTTGAGTATTCGTAAAAGATTATGCTCAATCCACTAGCACAGCCTCAAAAGCAAAGCAAATATTACAGTTTACATTGGTCGTTCTTACAAAGTGAACCAAAGCAATTATCACAAAAATCTCTCCGTAAAACTTTCACTAAGAGAAACTACTGTTGTCTCAGAGTCATCTAAACCTATCTTCTTTACAAATAACACTCAAAAAAATAAAGAAGATGAAGATGAAGCCTTTAGAAGAAGAAGAAGAGTAGAAGACGAGAAAAGTTTGTAGAAGACAAAAAAAGATCAGAGATATGATGCACAGTAACTGAAGAGCCCCTTTTAACGCACAAAATCAGATGCTAAATCAACAGCCAGGATTGCACCACGTGCCTTGATAAGGTGAGGTGAACCCACTATCAGAGTTGCTGAAGAAGCAAACATGCTTTTGCAAGAAGATGAGGGGACATCAACAAAATGGTCCAATCATCAAACAAGGCCTCATCAATCATTGCTTAATGGGCTCAGACAAAGTAACCCAAACTCTACATAAACTAAATAAAGGTTTATGATTTTTAGTAAGTGTAATCTTTACACTTGTTATAGGCCATAGACTCGTACAATTATTGGCCATTTAGTTCAGTATTTTATTGATTTCACTTTGTTTTTGTTGTTTTAGAGTCAACTCGAATTCTTGACGAGAAATGAAGTGATAAAGATGGGAAGAGGACAAAAAGGGACAATTTAATGGTTTGATGTAGATGATGAAACCTGAAGATCAAGATAGGCATGAGGAGGACACGACGAGGTGCGGCCGCAATATGTCAATTTCCTAAGTTCAACTGCAAGTTGAAAACCATATTTGGCGAGGGTATTTTGAGTATTTGGTGGCAAGATTTTAAAGGGTGATTGGACAACCTATAAATTTTTCCTTTCCATTTGAATTTTTTGAGCACATGGTTGTGACTAGCTAGTATTTATTTTTTGAATGTGAAATTTGATAAACAAAATTTGATTTTTTGAGTAATTGTGACATGTAATTTGCCATTTGTGACCTTAAATCGACAATATTATATCACAAATTGACCTCAAAAAGGACATTTCAATTTGTTGAGTAATTGTGACATTTAATTATTCGTATGTGAGATTTAATTCCTCGTACGTGACCTTAGTTGTGACTTTTAATTCCTCGTTTTTAATTTGATGCTAAATTTGTTACGTATATTTTGAGTTGTTGAGTAATAGTGACCTTTAATTCCTTGTATGTGACCTCAATTGTGACCTTAATTTAATTGTGGCCAAGGGTCTTACCCGACCATGCAATCCAATTGAGTGAAGAAGGCCTCAGTGCCTTATGGCTGGAGGGTAAGGTGGCGCCCTACTCGGCCATGTGGGCCGGGTAGGATAAACTGCCATCCTACATGGCCATGTGGCCGGGTAGGATGAAATCCCTCCATACTCATGGGCTACTCATTGTGTTGACAAGTGCTTAGTTGAGTCCATGATCCCGCGATGCCGATTAAGATGCTTTTGATACGGAATTTTTGATTTCTCGTCCCGATAGTATCAGATAGTTTTGTTTTGGATTATTTATCAGGGTTTTAATAATTAAGACACAATTGTGAGTTTATTGTTATTTGGTTATTTCTTGATAAAATTTGATGATACATGTTGGAAATATATAGGGAATCTGAGAATCTGAGTAAACTCCAGGGCACGAAATCGCTATCTTTTAAGAGATGTTTCTACCCTATCCAACTTGTCACAATGTGGTTTTAATGAAAATATCGAAGATACAATGAAGGTGTTTGATTTAAATTGTGATGGTTTGATCAAACCAAGAGAATATTATAAGAGAAAACTGATGATGCCAAGAAAACGAAAGAAGAAGTAGAATAAAAAATATATGTTATATATCTGCAAATGGGTAACATTCTCAACATGTAAGGAAAATGTGTCCATTTGAATGAATGGGTGCGTCTGTTAGAAGAAAATTGTTAATTTTCAACATATACAACTCTTCAAAACACTCTTATTCACATACACGGAAATCAAACTTCCCTTGACCGGGCATGTCGATCCTAACGACTTGACCGGACAGGTCGATCTACATTTCAAAATAGCAAACTATTTGCATAACAACAATAAAAAAATAAATTATGAAAAAATATCTAACATATCCCCCCCCCACCCATTTTTTCCAAATTTTTTTTGATAAAATAATATGATAAAAATTGGAATGGCATCACCTAAGTGATTGCTTGTGTACCCTTACCAGGATCAAGCCATCGTAGTTCATGCAACACACACAAAAGCATCATCGTAGGAAAATTGTACATAAATGAAAGTAGTTTTTGACTTTGAACTTTAACTTAGTGTAAATAACTTAAAGTTTTGTGAAGGTGCTATAGTGAACAAATCTTGAACCAAGGAACCTATTATGACTAATCAGAGTCATTACACATATAATTTCCAATAAAAGAGTGTTTCTTTTGTTCCAACGCATTAATGACCATGTGTTATATCCCAATTTCATGAGTGCTTTAGAGACGGTTTAAATCTCATAGAAAGCGGCCTAACTTTCTCACTCATATAGGTAAGTTCTCATAAAGTGATTATGCGATTCACTTTCTTTCTCAATAGAACTTATTGAGGAATTAAATCCAGCATCAAACATGCAGATCTCACACACTAGAGATTTTATGATTGAGATTTATCTAATACTCTAGTGTCTCGTCTAAGTTAAACTTTAACTTGTTAGTACCTTTGAACTTTGTTTATATTTCAAAACTTAAGTAGGGTTCCCAATAAAGCTAACGGGATTTTCGTAGACCTTAATCCCATTCTTTTTTATGTTTTCGTAATCATCTCTCTAGCTAGTCCTTTCACAAAGGATTTGCTAGGTTGTTCTTCGACTTTATATAATCAACGGTGATTACTCCTTGCTTAAGTAATCCTTGAAGAGACTGATGTCTAAGACTAAGATGTCGTTGCTTACCATTGTAAGTCTTGTTTGCCACCTTATACAAAATAGCCTTATTATCACAGTAAATCATCACAGCCAGAGATGGTTTCTTCCATAAAGGGATGTCTATTAGCAAATTTATTAGACACTCAGCTTCTTTACATGCATCAGCCAAAGCAATAAACTCTGCCAATGTGGTCGAATCTGAGATGCAAGTTTGTTTCTTAGAACACGAACACACAGTTGCACCTCCTAAAGTAAAAATCTAGCTTGAAGTGGATTTAGAATTGACTCTATATTATTCCAACTAGCATCAATGTATCCTTCAAGATATCCTTGAAAATGTAATTCATAATCAATGGTTGCTTTCAAGTATCTTAGAACTCTTAAAACCGCATTCCAATGTTCTTTACTTGGATTACTAGTGAATCGACATAATATACCAATAGCATACGCAATATCTGGTCTTTTGCAATGCATAGCATACATAGGACTTCCAATCACACTAGCATATAGTAGTTGGTCATAGCATCTACCAATATTTTTCATTAACTTGATACTAGGATGTATGGGAGTAGAAACAAATTTATGATCCGTATGACCATATATTTTAAGAATCGACTCAATATAATGATATTGACTTAGTGATATAAATCCATCTTTCCTCATTATTTTAATTCCTAAGATCACATTTGCTTCGCCCAAATCCTTCATGTCAAAGTTAGATTCTAGTAATTGCTTAGTCTCTTTTATAGATTCTAAGTTATGACCAAGAATAAGCATGTAATCTACATATAAGCAAATTAGAATGCATGCACCATTTATGTATGTAGAATAGATACACTTATAGCTTCATTAACCTTGAAACCGTTAGATAACATTACTTTATTAAACTTTTCACGCCATTGCATAGGGGCTTGTTTTAGACCATAAAGAGACTTGACTAGTTTGCAAATCCTCTTCTCTTGTCCAGGTAAAACAAAACCCTGTGGTTGCTCCATATACACTTTTTCCTCTAAATCAGCATTTAGAAAAGTCGTTTTTACATCCATTTGATGAACAAGTAGATTATGAATACAAGCAAGAGATAATAACACCTGGATAGATGATATCCTAGCTAGAGGAGCATTAGTATCAAAATAGTCTATCCTGTGACGTTGTTTGAACCTTTAGCTACTAATCGAGCTTTGAATTTATTTATAGAACAATCTGCATTTAATTTCTTCTTGAAAATCCAGGTTTAAAACCATAAGGTAAATCAACCAATTTCCATGTCTGGTTTGACATAATGGATCTCATTTCATCATTAATTGCTTCTTTCCAGAAAACAGCATCACGAGAAGAGATAGTCTCTGAATATGTGACACGATTACTATCATCATTAAGAGTTAACTTAGTTTGATGTGTAATATTATTTACATCACATTCTAGCAAGTATGTCACAAACTCTAGACCGAAGGATTTTTCTTTCCTTTGTCTCTTACTCCTTCTAGGTTCTATGTTCAAATGTGGTTCAACTTATGAATTCTCTTGGAAGAGCTAGGAATATTATTTCCAGATTGCATAGGAGAAAATTTATAAACATGCTAAACAAATTCAACATTAATTGATTCGATAATATCATAGGATTCTAATTTTAGAAACCTATAAGCAAGACTGTTCTTTGCATAACTTATAAATACACATTTATATATTTTATTTCCCAATTTAGTAATCTCTGGATTTGGTTTTCTCACATATGCAAGACATCCCCACACTTTGAGGCGACTAAGATTAGGTTTTCGGTTAAACCACCATTCATATGGGGTATTGTCAATCCTTTTCATAGGAATTCTATTTAGGATATTACATGTACTTAAGAGTGCCTCACCCAACCAATGATCCGATAAACCAAAACTAATAAGCATGCAGTGCACCATCTCTATTAAAGTCCTATTTTTTTTCTTTCTACTACACCATTTGATTCTAGTGAGTATGGTGGTGTAAAATCGTGAATTATACCATTAGATTCACAAAATTTTGATTATCCTATTACTTGGTATTCTCCACTCTATCAGAACATATAATTTTAATCTTTAGATTCAATTGATTTTCAACTTCTGCTTTATAGATCAGAAATTTGCTTAAGACTTCATCTTTACTTTTTAGTAAATATACATAAGCATATTTCGAGAAATCATCTATAAAGGTCACAAAATACTTATTCCCTCCACGTGAAACTTTACTATGTAAATCAGATACATTAGAATGTATAAGACCAAGTAATTCAGTTGTATGCATAACAGATTTATGTGGTATACAAGTTATCTTTCCTTGAACACATATATCACACTTTTTAACATCACCAAGTTTATATTTAGAAAAAATACCTAAGTTATGCATGTTCCTAATAGACTTGTAATTTATGTGCCCTAATCTAGCATGCCATAAAGGTAAAGAATCAACAGTATAAGCAAAGTTATCCTTTATTAAATTTATCTTGAACATGCCATTACATGAGTAACCTTTTCCAACGAACACATTGTTCTTGGACAGAATAAGACTATCAGACTCAATTGCAAGCTAAACTCTGCTTTGTTAAGATGATCTCCAGAAATTAGATTCTTGGTCATTTCGGGTACATGGAAAACTTTAGCCAAAGTTAGATTCTTTCCTTTCAATTCCACTATTCTAATTTCAACAACTTTGGTACAAACATTATTATCTATTTTGATCTTTTTGCCATCGGTGCATTCTTTGTAAGTCTTGAATTGAAATTTGTCATTACTTACATGAATTGTAGCCCATGTACTTAGCCACCATCCTTCTTCAACTCCGATTGAGTTGGCCTCTTCCACCACGGAAACAAAGTTTGGATCATTAATGTTTCCAATAGTCACATTTACTTGATCCTTCTTTGCCTTCTCTTCATTTATCACGTCGTCATTCTCGAGCGGTGTGACCAGATTTCTTGCAGTAGTAGCATATACATTTGAACCTTTTCTTAGAAGATTCTGCATGATTTTCTTTAGATTTTGAGTTCTTCCGCTTTTTGCTACTCTTCTTGTTGTTCTCTTGAGCCATGTTTGCTTTTCCTGCCTCTTGATCATCATTCTCTCGTTTTCGAGAGTCCTACTCAATACACATATGACACATGAGGGATTCTAGGAAGTGTTTGTTCTCTTCATGTTTAAGTTTCTTTTTTTAGCCGTTCCAAGAATTAGACAATTTAGCAATAATGGCTCCAACTTGAAATGGCTCAGGCAAAATAATTTCATTATTTTTAAGATTGCTAACAGTAAGTTGCAGTTCATGCACTTGAGAGATGAGAGACTTACCATTAGTCTTCTTGAAATCAAAATAATTACCAACTAAGAATTTCTAGTTGATTGCTTCTTTGATGCAATACTTGTTGTCTAGTGCCAACCACAATTCAACCACAATTCCTTAGCTGTTTCAATAGTCTTGTGTGCGCTGTATATAGTATCTGGTAATGCTTTTAGAATATGGCATCGACACAGGAAATCATCATCCTTAAATTTCTGCCTCTGCTTTTGCAATTCCTTTTTGTGTTCTTCAAAATCATCTATTCCATCTTCAGGAATTGGTGAAAGATGATCACCCAGGATATAAGACAATTTATTGTTGTCAAGAAAAACAGAACTTTCTCTTGCCAGTGAGTGAAGTTGTGCCCATCAAAATGAATCAAGTCCTGATTCATGACTTGAATCGAAGGTGCCACAGATTCATTCAGTGCCAGATCTTTAAACGAAGACATCTATTAAAACTATTGGAAATATATAGAAAATATGAGAATCTGAATAAAATCCAAAGTACGAAATTGCTATCTTTTAAAAGATGTTTCTCCTCTATCCAACTTGTCACAATAGGGTTGTAATGAAAATCTCTTTCATGATACAATGGAGGAATTTGATTCAAGTTGTGATGGTTTGATCAAACCAATAGAACACTATAAGAGAGAACTAATGATGCCAAGAAAACGAAAGAAGAAGTAGAAAAAAAATTTATGTTATATCTGTAAATGGGTAACATTCTCAATATATAAGGAAAATGTGTTCATTGGAATGAATGTGTGTGTCTGTTGGAAGAAAACTGTTAATTTTCAACACATAAAACTCTTCAAAACACTCCTATTCACATACACGGAAAACCATTTGTATAACAACAATAAACAAATAAATAAATTATGAAAAAATATCTAACAATACGTTGGATTTTTTTTTTTTTATTGGTGATCCTTTCTCAATATTCATTGCGAATCAATGAGTTTGTTGATCTCGCGTTCATGTTCTTTTCGATTCCGCCCATGGAGACCGAGAGGTCATATACGTGTTATTAGCTCTTATAGAGAAAATCATAAATTTAGATAGAGATAGAGATTTAATCTTTTGGTTTGTGTGGTAGTGTGTGAATTTCTTGTTTTCAATGTATTTTTATATATCATAAATTACATAGAGAAATAGTGATTTCGCATATAGAAGAACATGGGACACCATTCGAGCATCAAAGAACCTCTCCGAGTGAAGTTGAGAGGGAGGGGTATTGGGAGCCTCTGGCTGCTCGAGTCCACACGTCCTATGTCCGCTCAAGCAGATGTTATATGAAAAGTTTTTCAACTTGTTTAGACTTCTATTTTCGGCAAGTGTTGTGGGATCTTTGTGACACAATTTTGAGCCCTAAATTAAGGGTTAATTATAAATTGGAGAGACAACAACAACACCAGGGTTTGAAATTGGAGAGAAAAAAGAGTCAAAGACACGGAATTTTGGAAGAGATCCTTCATCCAGCCAAGTTTTAGTAGTTTTCAAGCAAGAGAACGTAGAGATTGGTAGGAACTCCATTGAAGACATTCAAAGGAGATGAAATAATCTTCAAATTTCTTTTTCTTGTTATTATAAATTTCGGGTGATGAATTCTCAATTTAACTTTTGTTTTTGTGATTCCAAAATGATAGTCTAAAACTCATTGCGCTAAGGATGATGTAAAAAATATATAGAAGTTTTAATTCAAGAATTCCCTTTTTAAATCTTAGTTTATATTTAATTGATTGGTGTGAATGTTTTAAATTCCCTTTGAATGAATAATCAACTTTTGAATGTGTTTGTAACCTATTTTACTTCCAAGAGGTTCAACTTGTGTGTTAGATCACTATTGGCAACCAATACAAAGTCCATTAGAAATTAGACATAATTTTCTATGCTTTGTGTAATCGAATAAATAATCTTGTTATTGAATGCATTTTTTATATAGATTCAGAATAGGAATATTTTGGTTCATTTATGAAAATAAGGTTTAACGCTACTCGGAAGAGATTGTTAGACAATTTAGGATTGTTGATTGTCAATATAAGCATATATTTGATTAAAAGTAGGAATTTGAGATACAATGGATACTCACATTAGAGTCGAATTCCTAGCATAACTTTTCACCTGAATTTTCTCTAAAATCATATTTGCAATTAGTTTAAATCATAGTTATAGATTATATATATTCATAGTCACTTAATTCAATTATGTATTGTGTGTATTCAGATTAAGCTTGAATTGGTCGAAATTAAGCTAAAATATAAATCATCGTTGGACCATACTTTTCAACCCATCTTTATTATTACTTGTCAATGAACCCGTACACTTGCCGAATTTCACTGAATAAGAGACTATCAAATACCCAATCAATTCAATTGTTCAAA